>JBBMOL010000083.1:1200000-2400000 GCA_037954665.1 Laguncularia racemosa
TGCGATTGTTGTGTTTATTTCTTTATCTTTTATACTCACTTTTAGATACTAGATTTGAATAGTTTAGAGTTGTAAGTAGTTAAGTAAACACTTGGAAGTTAGGGCATTACACTAATAATATAAAACATGAGAAAAATGCTAAATACCGTATGCAAAAAATTATCAACAATTAAACTTTGATTCCACAACAAATAATTAGAATATATATGTAATCATAAAACATAGAGTAAATTTTACTTTGCATATTATTAATAGGCTATTTTGGATATAGGCTTATAAACCTAAGTTAGCTTGATAGTGCTGATAAGTTATCTCAAACCTAGGCCTTCAAGCACAAATTGATCGACTTAGACCTAGGTTAGCTGGCCTAGTCTAAAGTTCAATTGAAAATAGATAGCGGAAGTTCGATAGGTAAGGCAAAACAATATTTCATAACTCTTTTCATTACTCTCCATTAAATCCAAAGTCAAATAGGAGACCTCAAAGTATTTATCAACTTTCTTATCTAGCTTATATAGGCCACATCTAGCCCAATGAAGATTGAGTAATAATATATACTTATGTTTTTATCTTGTAATACTTCATATATTTATGTTTTTATTTTTATCTTCAATATTAATTAGTTGATATATATTAATTTTTTATCAGTTTATGATAATTAATTTAATAAAATAATATTATTAAATATATTTATTTAATAATACAATATATAATTCATAAAATTAAAAAATTAAACTCAATCTAAAATAACTAATTCTTCACCATGCATTCTTCCTTGTCCAACCTCGTATTTTCATACTTCAACCATAGCCGCCACATCAACTTTTGTTGAGCACCTTCCATCGTGATTGTGAGACCGCTTGAATTTCAGCATACATTTTCCTCAAAACCTAACAACATAAGTAAACTAGAGAAAAAAAGAAAAAAAAGAGAGCCTTAACTCATGAAAAACTCATAGCTAGAAGAACCAAAAGGAAAAAAATAAAGAGAAAGGACAAAGAGAATAAAAAAGAATGTCAACAAAAAAAAAAAAGAAAAGGACACAAACTAGGAAGAAACTATTAACAAAAAAGAGAACAACTACAATTAGGAAAACGGAACATGCAAGAACAAGTTGGGTGGTCACTGATGGAAATATCAGAGTTTACACCATTAATGACGGAAATATTATTTTTGCGAACTTTAGAAAGTTGATACACCATTTTACAAACTTCAACTTTTAGAAAGTTGAGACCATTTTGCAGGCAGTAAAAACCTTTTCTAATGCAGCTCCTCGTGTGGCTTGCCATGTTAGATTGTCCTAATGTCCACTACCATCCATATCAATGATGACCTTCTTTTGCACATTTTTAAAAGTTTTGATACTAAATTATTACTTTTTAATTTTTAAATAGAAAATTATGAAGAAAAGGAAAAGTTGAGACAAATATGATTTGGATGTCAAAGGTAGGAGGATTCAAGTTTCATATAATGTTTAAAGTCAATCTAGAATAAGATAAGCAACATGTTTTTGTCAATCCCACTTCTTGTGCACTTAACATGCCATTGTGTTCCAAGAGGAAAACAAATGATAGGAAGAGGAGTTTGTGGGTTTAAAATTTGGTAATGAAGCAGGCGCGCGTGGTGCCCGGTTTCATATAGTGGCCAACATATTCTAGGTCATCCTCAACCATTTCTTGAATAAGTCTGCAAGAGAGGTCACCACCATTTGATGTGGCAACTTTTTCTAATCATCTATTTTTCTTTTTCAGGAAAAAAAAAACTATATATTTACTGGTGAACCTTTAATTGTTGCAAAATTAAAATAAATAGCTGTCTGAGTCCAAGGAGTTTCCGAGAATTTTCCAATATCTTCTTATATCATCACATGATTGTCATAGTCATAGCAAACATTATATTAGATATGTGCTTGCTTCTCTTAAGGGAAAGTCCGTTTAGCTACATGGCTTACGTTGGCTATCTAAGAAGAGCCTCAGAGGTATGGCCATGAAGTTATGTTTGATTTCGCATAGAATAACGATATATCTCTTCTGAAAATGAAAAATAAGAAGAAGATATATCTCTAAAGGATTAGTATGAAATGATCTGATTAATTGCTTTAAAACTCTTCGAATAATAGAAGCATATCAAAGAAATTTTAATGACAGTTTGATAATGCAAAATGTTACATGAAAAAAACTCACTATAGTTACGTGGGATCCTATCGATTAATTATATTGAAATGAGCATGACGGATACTAACTCTTGTCACTCCATATGAAGTGTGTGATGGTGACTCCAATGTTATAAAAATGGCATTAAGATAAGTTAATTATTGATAATTTGAAAAGAAATCTTTAATTTAATTTGTTGTATAATTTATTTATTAATTCGCCACCGTCACATCTTTTTCAAAAATCTCATTTTAATAATTTTCACCTATGTTCTGACAAGTGAGCCTGTTGTCCTATTAGGTATGATAAAAGTAGATGGCTTTATCGATGTATTTCGATCCACCCGAGGAGATGGCTTTATCAATGTATTTCGATCCACGCGTGACAAGCCACCTTCATGGAAATAAAATACTGCTAAACATACTTGTAAGAAAGCTAACCTTCTCATCTATTATCTACGTACACAAATATCAATACTACTAATGAAAAAAAATTATGTTTATTAGGTCTTTGTCTTTCGAGTCATGTTTGATCTATGTCATTATTTGACTTAAAATACATAAATTATAAACATATGTTGACTAATGGGCTCGACATATTTTATTTTGAAAGAAAAAGAAAATTGCAGAAGCAACAGATTAAAAAAAGTAATAAAATGATTTTGAATAAGGATGAAAAACATCACGTTAGTTTGGCATCCAATATTTCAAAACGTAATATAATATAAAATAATAAAAGATTGGGAAGTTATTGTGGTCATGCATTATATCATGGATGTCTTTGGTAAGAGAAATTATGGAACAATAATAGGTGCAAGACGCATACAACGCATGAAAATGGAGGATAATGCCAACGGTCAATCCCCATAAAACGTACCTCGAGATGCTATTTCAGCTGTCCTAGATCGCCTGTTCATCACCAAAGACATAAAAATTTATTTATCCACCCCGCTTTTGTAGTACAAATCATAATCCAGGACATGATAAGCATCTGTTCACGAATCCAGCTTGTAGTATTTCTGTATTTATTAATAAATTCAGTTTGTAAGGTCCTTGTCGTTGACAAACTCAAAAACAAAGCAGAAAGCTGTTGAAGCAGATTTATGGAAATAAAAAACTTTATTCAATCTTCAGAACTGATAACAAAAAAAAAAAAAGAATTGATAGTTATTTTTATTTATATCTATTTTTAATAGTTATGTGCTGTAAATACATGATATAAGTAAGAAATTTATTTTACTATATTTTATTATATTGTAATGAGTACCAAAACCCAGCACACACTCATTATATAGAGTCATAAATATCCACATAGGAGCCTATTGTTAACTGAACTATGTTAATTCTGATTTGTTTTTCTTTTGTTTATGTTAGTAGTTAGTTATTGATCCTACATTTTAGGATTGTTAGCTATCATAGGGTATTGAATAAATGTGATGAAATAATGGATAAGTTGTTATCTTAAATCACGGAACAAGTCTTACAATTTAGCTATTAAAGGAGATTGTAATCATAAGTTGTTGGATGATTCTGATGATCAATTGTTTTCCTTCTGTTTTGGCTACCCAGTTTTTTTCAACACGGAATCTTCTCTTCCTATAATTGGTATTAGAGTCATGATGAATAACACAACCCAACTGTTAGTTCCTATCCTAGATGGAAAAAATTACTATTGTTGGTGCGTTCAAATGAAGGTCCTATTTGATTACCATGATCTATTGGAAGTCGTGGAGGATGGAGTGCATGCATTAGCAGATAATGCAAATGATATACAGAGGGCAGCAAACCGTGATCTAAGAAAGAAGGATAGGAAAGCATTGTATTTCATTCACCAAGGAATGAATGATGAAATATTTGAAAGATTGAAGGAGCTACTACATCCAATGAGGCATCAATTATACTGTCCACTTCATACAAAGGTGATGAAAAAATCAAAAGGGTACATCTCCAAACCTTGAGGCGACAATATGAGTTGCTGCAAATGGAATCTATTGAACCAATTGATGCATACATTGATAGAGTTCTTGCATTGACAAACAACATGGAAACAAATGGTGAAATTCTATCCAAACAAAGTAAGGTGGAGAAGATTTTAAGATCCTTGACTTCAAGGTTTGAACATGTTGTAACTGCAATTGAAGAAAACCACAATTTGTCGACTATGACAATCAAGTTGCTGTCTAGTTCATTACGAGCACATGAACAAATGATGAATGACAACAAGGTTGATAAGCCAATTGAGCAGGTTTTTCAAGCTCAAGTCTCCATTGGGAATTCCTACCAAAGACATGGAAATTATCGTGGTAGAGGAAGAGGACAAAGCAGTAATCACCTCAACAAAGGCTGGAGTGATCTAAATCGTGGTGCTGCAGAACGAACCAATGCAACTTACAACTCTAAGCATGGACATGGTCGTAGACACAGCAAAGGAAGATTTGACAAATCAAATGTGGAGTGTTACAATTGCCACAAATGAGGTCATTATGCAAATGAGTGTAGACTCAAGGATAACAATCAAGCCACTAATTATGCACAAGAAATGGGTAATCAAGAATAAGTGGAGAATGATCATGCACTCTTAATGGTGCCTTCATCAAATGAAAATTCTGATTGCTATACGTGGTACTTGGATACTGGCTATACAAATCATATGTGTGGACGAAAGGAATTGTTTATTGAGCTTGATGAATCATTTCGTGCAAGAGTCAAATTTGGTGATGATAGATTCATTTCATTTATAGGGAAAGGAAGAATTCTCATTACATTAAAAAATGGAGATCATAGGTACATTTTAAATGTGTTTTATGTGCTATACATGAAGAGCAATCTGCTGAGCATAGGTTAATTAGCTGAGAAAGGCTATGTGATGAATGCCTCTAGAAATCAATTCTCGATTCATGACAAGCAAGGTACTCTAATTCTAAGAACCTTCTTATCAAATAACCGCATGTTCTTAGTTGACATCGGTAAAAGAGAATTTAAGCGTTTGAATGCAATTGGATGTGATGAATCGTAGCTGTGGCATCTTTGTTTTAGGCACCTAAACTTTCAAAGCTTAGAAGCTCTTGCTAAATAAAAAATGGTGAAAGGTTTACCTCAAATCAAACATCCCGATCAATTGTGTGAAACATGTATCATTGGAAAGAATCACAGGTTACCATTCTAAAAAACTATGGAGCGTGCAAAATCTCCTTTGGAGCTTGTCCATACCGACATATGTGGCCCCATGAATACCAAATCAATTGGAGGAAACAGGTACTTCATGACATTTATTGATGATTTTTCAAGAAAAACTTGGATCTATTTGTTGAAAAGTAAAGCTAAGGTATTTGACCACTTTGAGAAATTCAAAGTGTTTGTTGAAAAACAAAGTGGCCAAACACTCAAAGCAATGCGAAGTGATGGAGGAGGTGAATACATCTTTAATGAGTTTAGAAATTACTGTGAAGAACTTGGAGTGCAGCACAACACTACATTTCCCTACACTCCTCAACACAATGGAGTGGCCGAGAGAAAGAACCAGACTATATTAGATATGGCAAGAAGCATATCGAAGGTGAAAGGAATGCCCGACTATTTTTGGGTAGAAGCAGTCTCGTGTAAAGTATATTTGTTCAATAGATCACCTACAAGGAGTGTTCTTAACACAACCCCTTTAGAAGCTTGGAGTGGTTTTAAACCTAATGTACAACATCTAAAGGTGTTTGGCTCAATCGTCTATGCTCATGTCCCTGCAACAATGAGGACCAAACTAGATGATAGAGCCAAAAAAACAATTCTTATTGGATATAAGCAAGGTAGGTACAAGCTGTACAATCCAATGACCAAGAGGGTTATAGTTAGCCGTGATGTGACTTTTGTTGAAGATGAAATGTGGAAATGGAATGTTGACATTCATGAGGATTCCCAAAAATGTGTAATTTATGTTATGGAAGAAGAAACACAAGTACCAACCACAAATGAGAGAATAATTCAACCTTCTGATATAGAAAGACCAAGAAGGGAACATCGACCACCTATATATCTATGGGATTATGAAATAAGCTTTAATAGTGAAATTGATGATGGAGAGTTGGTGCACCTTGCCTTTCTTGCAGATATTGAACCAGTAGTGCTTGAAGATGCAATTGAAAATCTTAAATGGATGAATGCGATGAATGAGGAGATGATGGCAATTGAGAAGAACAATACATGGGAGCTTACTGATCTTCCATGAGGTTACAAAGCAATTGATGTGAAATGGGTTTACAAGATCAAGGTGAAAGCAAACGGAGAAATTGAAAGGTATAAAGCAAGATTGGTGGCAAAAGGATTTGAGCAGAGATAAGGCCATGACTATGAGGAAATCTTTTCCCTTGTTGCTTGAATGGAGATAGTGAGGTTAATAATCCCTTTAGCTACACAAAAGCAATGGAAAATTCATCAAATGGATGTCAAATCAGCCTTTCTTAATGGCTTACTTGATAAGGAAGTTTATGTAAAGCAACCACCTGGTTTCATACAATTTGGAAAAGAAGAAAAGGTGTACAAACTCAACAAAGCACTATATGGCCTCAAGCAGGCACCAAGAGCATGGAACAAGCGAATTGACTTGTTCCTTCGTGAAGCTGGCTTCCAGAGATGTCCTTTCAATTCTTAGTTTATATGTGAAGGTTAATAGCTATGGAGATTCACTGATCTTATGTCTTTATGTTGATGATATAGTTTTCACAAGAAGCAATCTCAACATGATTGATGATTTTAAGCAAATCATGATGAAGGAATTCGAGATAACTGATCTTGGTTTTATGTCCTATTTTCTAGGCATTAAAGTTGTTCAAAAGGAAGATGGGATTTTCATCAACTAGAAGAAATATGCGAGTGAACTGCTAAAGAAGTATAAGATGGAAGACTCAAAACCGATTCAAACTCTAATCGAAACGGGTACAAAACTAGTTAAGGATGGAGATGAGCGAAGTGTTAATCTAACATATTTCAAGCAAATTGTTGGAAGTTTGAGATATCTCACTTGCACAAGACCTGATATATGCTATGCAATGGGATTAGTCAGCAGATTCACGGAGTCTCCTCGACAGATGCATTTACAAGTAGTAAAATGGATTATGCGATACATCAAAGGTACTCATGACTTTGGTTTGTTTTACTCATCATCTAAGGAATGTGAGCTTATTGGATACCCTGACAGTGACTGGGGCAGAGATTTAGACGAAAGAAAGAGCACAAGTGGCCATTGCTTCATGCTTGGGAATACTATATGTTCATGGTCATCAAAGAAGCAATCTATCATTGCCTTATCAACATGTGAAACTGAATACATAGCCGCAGCATCATGTGTTTGTCAAGTGATTTGGCTTAGTAACATAATGAGTCAAATTGGTTTTAAGTTGCAAGGACCTTTGAAGATTTATGTTGATAATATGTTTGCAATTAATTTAGCAAAGAATCCGGTCTTCCATGGAAGAAGCAAACATATTGATATGTGATATCATTTTCTGAGAGATCAAGTTGCGAAAAATATGATCAAGCTAAAACATTGCAAGATTGAAGATCAAGTTGCGGATATCCTCACAAAACCACTGAAGATTGATGTGTTTATCAAGCTGAGGAACCTACTTGGTATGAAGACTCCTCCAAATCAGAATTAAGGAAGGATGTTGACTAAACTATGTTAATTCTATTTTTTTTTTTTTTGTTTCTATTAGTAGTTAGTCATTGATCCTACATTTTAGGATTGTTAGCTATCATGGGGTATTGGATAAATGTGATGGAATAATGGATAAGTTGTTATCCTAAATCACAGAACAAATCCTACAATTTAACTATTAAAGAAGATTGTAATCGTAAGTTGTTGGATGATTATGATGATCAATTGTTTTCCTTTTGTTTTTGTTGCCTAGTTTTTTTTCAACACCGAATCTTCTCTTCCTACACCTATAACATACAAAATACAACTGGACAAATTCTTTTAAGATGTAATTTAGGCACTATAAGGAATATCTTGGTACCTTGAGGTTTCGAATGCTCAGATTACGACAATAAGTATACATACATACATATATGTATATATATATTGTGAAGGATCATTTGATGTCAATATCAACACTAAATTCGTTTCATCCTCAGTTGACCGCCAACTGTTGAGCCCTTAGTCTACTATGACTGTTTACATGTTGTCCCATAGCACTAGTGCAATCGATTTACAATTTCACGCGGTCTATATTACAGCAATTATCTTCTCAATAACCAACCTACATGCAGTTGATGGTATAGTGCCTAAACTGTAAATCAAATCATGTCAACCGAAATGTCCACCCATTATAAGCCGATTACACTAAGTTTATGACTGCATGTCTAGAAATCCAGCTCTGGCTCAAGCACGGAAATAAACGCTTATTTCTGGTTAGATAATTATTTTATATTTTTTATTTTATGTAGACCTACACACACAAATAGCAGACAATAATAATCACATAATTAGATTTTTCTTACAACTTTGATAATATTTTGAATTGAATTCAATTTTTATAAGCACATTATATATGAATAACTAATGAGCTTAAATACACTAAAGGAATTTATTTCTTGAAGCTTAAATTTAATTTTCACTCAAGCTAGTTGATTAGGATCTTGTTAGGTTGGTTTGGTCCCATGAAAACCATACTCAATTGAACTTTCATACAATTTGGTTAACCTAGTAAGTTGATATAGTTGTAAGTTAGGTTGGCCAATTCCTCTTTTCCTAAATTTAGTCTATTAGATTATACACTTAATCGACTAGATCCATTAAAAAATCACTTATACTCTTTTTTAAGTGAAATTCTTACTCCAGTAATTCAACTTTTATGCAGTTTTATATTAAATCACTTAGATTTTTCCAATAAAAATTTTCTCTTAAAACACCAAATTACAGCTTATGCATAATTTTCAGAGTTTTCGATCAGCTCTTAAATGGATCACAAAATTAATAGAAGTTTACAAACAGATAAGGTCAACACCTTAACATGTAATCAATCTACCGATAATATGATTAGATGCCTAAGGAGTCAAAAACGTAAAATTACTCTTAAATGCAGAAATTCTTAGGAATTCCTGAGGATTATACCATGCAAGAGCGAAAGGACACTCACAGCGACAACCGCAGAGAGTATCCGAGAACGTTACACCATTCCCGTTTGGTTTTCTTTCGACACGACAGAATTTGAGGATTAGAACTACTTCAATCGATACACCACCAAAATTCTACTAAAGCAGTTATTACTAGATAACCTTTTCTATGAGTCCAAACTTCCCTTGCATTGCACTTGAATTCCTTAAATCATTCAAAAAAGTTGGATCGAATTAAACATCAGTTTGGTGAAACTTTTTGTCATCAGCTGAGATAGCTGGCCGTTAGGTTTCGCACCTACAAGAAGCATTGAAGACATTCAATGAAGTAAGATCTAAGGATGTATCAAACCGGAGCTCTGGCCTCTGAGCTGAAAGTAGCTGGCCGCAAGTCTTACTAGTGAACAACCGGCTGAAGTAATAATTCGAAGTCACCTAACAACTGGGTGTACATAAATATCAGACACTCCTTTGAGTGTCAAGCATTATAAAGCTGGAGCAGAGGCGTCCAGAGGTTTCTGAAAAAAAAAAAAAACATTTATGACTTAAATAGAAAAGGCAATAGACATTAATGATTAAATTTATAATTTTTCCATATAATAATGCTATTTTAACATTTATGATGATAATAATAATGATGCTAATACGTGTAATACTAGACTAATTATATTAAATAAAATAAATATTACATTCTAAATGTGAAGAATTCGAGTATTAGACAATACAAAATAAAAAGGACTGGATAAAAAAAAATTTTATATCACGTTTTGTTTGTTCAGTACTGGACAAAGATTTTTGTGCTATCCAGTATTTGGAATTGCAAAATACTAGACTAAATATAGTAAATTTGGCAATTATACCCTTTTTAATTATATCATAGTTATTTATATATATTTGATATTATTATAAGAAAATATAATTTGAAGAGATTATAAATTATATAAAATAATTCATATAAATCCATTAATTGAAAAAATTTAATAATTCCTATTATAAATTACAATAATTTATGTTACATTTAATAAAATAACACATTACTTACTTTTCTTTTATCTTAAAAATGATGTTCCGATATAGTATATATACATGATAAATAATATACAACATAAAAAAATCTTGACTTGAAATTAGTAATAAATATGGTTTAAAAAAAACTTATATTATATTATTTTTCTCATGCTATGTAATTTTCTTTATTCTTATCGTACTGGAAATCAAAACGTGAGTTTGGAATCAAGTTAGGACACGTGATGATCTATTTATACATGAAAGATTGATCCACCACAATCGTCCCATTTCAACAGACATCTAAATGCACGGCGACAACTAGACGGAGAACATGCAACGAAGATAGAAAAGCAAGTAAAGGGAATCTAAACGGACTGTGACAACCATAGGTAGAGCATGCGGGGAACATAGAAAAGCAGGTAAGAATGTGAGAAAGAACGGAAGGATGCGAACCTGACGGCAACTTCTAGTGTGATGACAGCAACGTTCGAATAGCAATCGATTGCACGAGGAATCCCGTTGTTGGAGCAGCGCTGATGGGTTTTCCTATTGCACTTGAAGGGCAAGCTAGTGCGGTGCGAACGGATTCGAATGAAAAGGATTTGGAGAGGTAGGGTTTGTTTGTAAAGAGAAAAATATAAAGGGCAAGTTGAAGATTTTGAAAAAAATGATTTTTTATCTAGTATCAGATTTTTTGTACCTAATTACATGTGGTACAAAAATTTGTTATTTTGTTCAATACCATATTGAATTTTTGTCTAGTCTTTTTTTCATGAATGGCAACCAAACGCAGGATAAAAATATTTGTTCTGTTCAATACTATATTTTTGTGGTAACTAAACGCTACCTTAAGCATTGTGCAGATCATGCGTAGGATAGGAGTAACACACTAGGTTGCGGTTTCATTATTATTATTATTATTATTATTATTATTATTATTATTATCATTTCATTTATCTTCGACAATTCTACCATTTAATTAATTCTATTTATAAGTGTTTTATCATATTCTAGCCGCATGTTAAAAGGTTTATATAATACCCTTAACTTTAGTAGAAAAGTATCTTTTTTATAAAGGTGATAACTTTAGTAGAAAAGTATCTTTTTTATAAAGGTGATCATAAGTTTGGAATGATAATGATAATATCCTGTATCTAAACTGGTGACTAAATCTTTTTACTTTAATTTTGTTAGAAAAAATAAAAAAATTAAGAAATCAAATCATCTGATTTGGAAAGTCCAATAAAATAGGATACTCGAAATTCGAGGGTCCAAGAATTTGCAAGAACAAACTTATTAACGTGATCTATGCTTGTGGGGGAAAATATCCAAGCTTGGAGACAAGAATCTTTCTTTAGTTGTAAGGAAAGGAAATATAGTTGCTAACTATTAAGTAAGGAATTTTTTCAGAGACATTTGATAAGATTGGGACTATTTGGCAAGGAAAGCTTAATCTTCATTGACATAGATCGCTCTTGTTAGTAATTATTAAAATTGTTAAAACAACAATTTTAGGGACATAAAACATTCCGCGGATATTCATATATGATATACACTTATGTAATTTTGTATTGATTGGATAGAAACCAAGTAAAATAAAGAGAAATGGGTAAAGAGCAATGAAAATTTTGTGTTTGATAATTTAAAATTGTAGTGGGAATATAAGAAAATGAATGAAAAAAAAAAGATTTTTTTTTCATTTTTTTCGATTTATTTCATCTCTTTAAAATTTTGCTAAGCACAGTGTAAATCTATGTTTATGTTCCTAATAATACATTATGTTTGGCAACTTTTAAGTAAAATAGAAATAAAAGGAAAGTTGAGGAAAGGGGAAAAAAAAAAGAAAAAGAAGAAAGAAATAGAATAGTTTTCTTTATTTGGATATAAAAAATTGAAATAAAAGGAAATTGATGGAAAAAAAAAAATTTATTTCTCTTGTTTGGTTAATATAAAGAAAATGAAGAGAGGAAAAATAATGTGATAGCTTTATTAGGTTACCTTTTTTTTTTTTTTGTTATTTCTTTCCTTTAATCTTTTTCAAATTTGAGAGAGAGAGAGAGAATTGTATTTTAACTCTATTCACCCCATTTTCACTTACTAAACAACTAATTTTCTTCCATTTACGCCCATTTCGGTTGACTTGCCCGTAAACACAGTGTTAGTGTCATCCTACGTGGGAAAAAAAAATCGATATTTGTAAGACTGGCCAATCTCTTAACTGGAACACCCAATCCCATTTCTGCAAGTCAACTGATAGCAGACACTACACAAAATGTTGATATCCATTATTCAATGGCCTTCCACTTCCGTTCCTCCATTGAACTCCATTTTTTAAATCTCTCGATCACTGCACATACCGAGAGAGAAAGAAGGCGCAGATGCACAGCTTAACAGTTATTGGATCTCAGACCATAACCCAATTTACAAGTCCTTTTCCATTATCATAGAGACAGACATGATCTGTATTTTTTGTTTGTGTTTCCAATATTAAATATGTCAGTCAAACTAAGTCATGAGTCGCATGCTTTACTAAAAGCAAAGCTTTGGGTAGTTACATACAACAGAGAAAAAAGATCGAAGCTTTATCGTGCCCTTTACTTGGAATTCCAAAATAGCTTTGAATCTGATTCTATGCTCTACAGGAACTAAAGTGGCCTTTTTTTTTTTTTTTCTTTTTAAAAAACTAGTTACTGTAAGATAATACTGCTTCTTGTTGTAGAAGTTGAAATAAAGTTGGTGTAGGATTAAAGGGTGCTTTTTTTTTTCTTTTTTTTAAAAATAATTTTTACTTGCATATACAACGTTGTGAATTTTGAAGGTGTTTGGTGTGGAAGGGAATCGATAGATAACATGGAGAGTTATTTGAATGAGAACTTCAGTGATGTGAAGCCTAAGAATTCATCAGAAGAAGCTCTTCAAAGATGGCGAAAGCTGTGTTGGATTGTTAAAAATAAGAGGAGAAGGTTTCGTTTCACCGCTAATCTCTCCAAAAGATCTGAAGCTGAAACCATTCGTCAGACTTTTAAGGTTGTTCTTTTCGATTCAATTTATGAATTTCTCTATTTTATTATGTCTGTTGGTAGATGCTATCTTGATGTGACCTGAGGAACTGTCGTGCCATCTTTGATTCATGATCTTCTTTGAATTAGAGAGAGAAAGATTCAGTTTCCATTTTCATTGCCCTGTGCTTTTGAAAATAGTTCCTGATCTACTTATGCAGAAAATAGTTCCTGATCTTCACAGTTTGTATGGATGTAAAGTACATACGACAAAAGGCGTTGCATATTATTTGGGTGCTTACGGCTAATGAATCGGAGCTGTTATGGTTACTTGGGAGATGAAGCATTGTGTTTTTCAAGTTTGAACTTATACTTCCCCCATCGTTAGACGCCTGTTTGACTTGTTGGGTTCTACTCGTTTTGGCCAAATTAGATATAGATCAAATATTATTAGAAAGACTAAGTTAAACGTAAAACCAAATAGGTCGATAGCATGAGATGAGTCAAAGAGAAAAACAAGACATTCCAAATGGGTACCCACATTTTTCTTGATGAAACTGGCATCAAGTTCACAATTTGGTGGAATTTCATCGGCCGAATGTTGCCTTATGCAATTAGTTCTGTATGTTAGTTGGGGTACGATATCAGCCTATTTGAAGGAGGGAGGAGTGAGATTTTGCCTGTTCATTGCACTTTATATTGCACTTTAAATTTTAGATGAACTAGTAGATAACTAGCGATTGTACCTCTACACTAGCAATAATGTTGGTTATATGGATGTTGTGATGGATCTTGACACCATGAGATGGTGGCTCTCAAAGAATATCTCAACATCCTAGCATTACATATATAGTTAATTCATTCAGATTTCTTTAATTTAATGCGTGCTTAGAAAGTAAAATTGGAGAACAGAAATTTACCTGTAGTTCTTGAAAGAGAAGCCCTTTATTTTAGCTGGAAGATTTTAGTGACACACCCTTTATTTTTCAAAACGATGTCGGAAACTGATCTCTTTGGACCTTAAATTTGCTTCAGCTGGAATTTACATCTTGTTGACCTTGTTGGACGCTTCTCAATTGTATCTTGATTTACGTCACAGGCAAATTTTAGAGTAGCTGTTATAGTTTCGCAGGCTGCCCTTCAGTTTATCCAAGGTGATGATTTTCTAAACAAAAATTTGCAGTCAGTAGATCTTTGATCTGTCCTTTACCCCTCTAATGCTTGTCTTCCCTGAATGTCAGGTCTAAGTGATTATAAGGTACCTAAGAAAGTTGAAGAAGCAGGGTTTCAGATATGTGCTGATGAGTTGGCATCAATCGTGGAGGGACATGATGTGAAGAAACTGAATAGTCATGGCGGTGTGGAGGGCATTGCAGACAAGCTCTCCACATCAGTCGATGCCGGTCTCGATACTTCGGGATATTCACTGAAGCGAAGAGAAGACATTTATGGAATTAATAAATTTGCCGAAAGCCCAGCCCATGGCTTCTGGTTTTTTGTTTGGGAAGCTCTTCAAGATATGACTCTTATGATACTCGTAGCTTGTGCCTGTGTCTCCTTGATTGTAGGCCTTATAATGGAAGGGTGGCCAAAGGGTGCCCATGATGGACTTGGAATCGTTGCCAGCATTTTGCTTGTTATATTTGTTACTGCTACGAGTGACTACAAACAATCTCTTCAGTTTAAGGATTTGGACGCAGAAAAGAAAAAGATTGCGGTTCAGGTGACCCGGAATGGATTTAGACAGAAGATTTCCATATATGATCTGCTTCCTGGTGACGTGGTTCATCTTAGTATTGGGGATGTGGTACCAGCTGATGGACTTTTTATTTCAGGGTTTTCTCTATTGATTAATGAATCCAGTTTAAGTGGAGAGAGCGAACCGGTAAATGTGCATGTTAGTAATCCTTTTCTGCTCTCAGGAACAAAAATTCAGGACGGTTCATGCAAGATGCTAGTAACTACAGTTGGAATGAGGACCCAGTGGGGAAAACTAATGGCTACTCTCAGTGAAGGTGGAGATGATGAGACACCATTGCAAGTCAAACTTAATGGTGTAGCAACCATCATTGGGAAAATAGGCCTCTTCTTTGCTGTTGTTACTTTCTCTGTACTTGTACAGGGATTATTTGGCAGAAAGCTACAAGAAGGTTCTCATTGGTCCTGGTCTGGTGATGATGCCATGGAAATTCTAGAGTTCTTTGCCATTGCAGTTACAATTGTTGTGGTTGCTGTCCCCGAGGGTTTGCCGCTGGCAGTGACGTTGAGCCTTGCATTTGCAATGAAAAAGATGATGAATGATAAGGCACTTGTACGCCATCTTGCCGCTTGTGAGACGATGGGATCTGCTACAACCATCTGCAGTGATAAGACCGGGACACTGACCACCAACCACATGACTGTTGTCAAAGCTTGTATTTGTCTGAAAATAAGACAAGTAGACAGCAATGAAGCAACTAGGGATCTTTGTTCTGAAATTCCTAATGCCACCATTGATATTTTACTAAAATCTATATTTAATAATACTGGGGGAGAGATCGTAAGGAATGTGGACAACAAAATTGAGATACTCGGAACTCCAACAGAAACAGCAATCTTGGAATTGGGTTTGAAGTTAGGAGGGGACTTTCAAGAAGAAAGGAAGAAGTCAAGGATTGTAAAAATTGAGCCATTTAATTCACTGAGAAAGAAAATGGGAGTAGTTTTACAGCTCCAGGATGGAGGTTGTCAGGCCCACTGCAAAGGTGCCTCTGAGATAATCTTGGCTGCCTGTGACAGGTTTATAGATGCAAATGGAAACATCTCTCCTCTAAATGAAGTTTCCCTTAGTTATCTGAAGAATAAAATCGAAGAATTTGCTAATGAAGCACTTCGCACTTTATGCCTTGCCTATAAAGAGATCGGGAGTGATTTCGCACCCGAGAACACTATTCCCAGTGACGGATATATATGCATAGGAATTGTTGGGATCAAGGATCCTGTTCGCCCTGGGGTAAAGGCGTCTGTTGCAATTTGTAGGTCAGCTGGAATTGCTGTTAGGATGGTCACCGGAGACAACATAAATACAGCAAGGGCAATTGCAAAAGAATGTGGAATCTTGACCAAGGATGGTATAGTAATTGAAGGCCCAGAATTTCGAGAGAAAAGTGATGCAGAGCTGCATGAACTGATACCTAAGATTCAGGTGCGCAGTATAATTTTTTTTCAAAAATTGTCATATGCAAAGTCGAGTTATTCAAAATACGTGTTTTCACCCTGCTGCAGAAGATTAGTAATAAAACAGCTTTGTGGATTCTGTGTGTCGGATAGACCTTCTAGCTCCCACCATATAATTGATCATTTCGATTTCCTCCTCTACTCCAACCCAATTTTATTGTCAGCCGTCCATAACTTTCTAATAGGAGAAGTTTCTGACAAAGGTTTTAAGAGGTATCATACACCTTGACCATGTTGGATAGCAGTTATCTGAAGGTAACAATTCTACTACGTTTTTGTGAAGTGCCTTTCGATGATAGAGAAGCTTATCATATGTATTGAAGCATCAATGTCAAAGAAGACCATCAATTCGTTTGACATGAGTTTTCTGTACCCATTTGAGAGAACTTGTACGTTAGTAAAAGGAGGTTTCATAGCCAAATTCATCAGATTGTCAGATAAGGCACTTAACTGATTTAGTATGATAGTTTTCAGTCAATATGTTGGTCACACTTAAGGAGTTTGAGATCACATAGACTTCATCTATAAATGGCATGTCAACAAGTTGGCTAGTTTTTCTTGAAACTTGATAGTAGGAAGAGAGAAGAGAAGATGGAAATGCTCATAATTCCAATTCCAGGATAGCTCTTAATAATTGTTGAATATCGATCTGAAATCCAATTAGCCATTTGCAAATTCATTTGCAAAAATGAGTTAACAAAGAAGCTTCTTGGAACTCTTGCTTCTGAGGGTGCCTGAGATTCTCTCTCTCTCTCTCTTTTTTCCCTGGGTTGGTTGTTCTTGTAGGTGATGGCTCGGTCTTCTCCCTTAGATAAGCATAGACTAGTGAAATATTTGAAGACTGAATTGCAAGAAGTGGTGGCTGTGACTGGTGATGGAACTAATGATGCTCCAGCACTTCATGAAGCTGATATTGGACTGGCCATGGGCATTGCTGGAACTGAGGTACTTCCTGTCTTTGCTGTTAATTTTCTAATATTAAAAGAAAGTCTCTTTATACGATGGGGCATGATAAATCTAACTTGCAAGGAATCAGCACTCTTCCTTTGTTTGGGTTTCAACAATGAGTTCTGCATGTACTTAATTTTTGCATCAAGCTTGTCCGTTGGATTGAATCACACATAGAATTACAGAAATCATGAACTAGATTTGACAATAATTGGCTGTGGTGGAATATCACAGCTACAAACTTATTATCTGAATGGTGAAACGTACCCTTTGCTAGATCAAGTTTGCACAAAGATGTAGAGCAAGGGGCTTCATCTGCTTTGTTTCCAAACTTGTATGAATGCTGATATAGCCTTCTATATTTTTTTGCATCTGTTCATGGACCTTATTTGATGTTCAACGTTTCATCATATAGTAGCAAGTCACCACCCATTCATTTATCTGTCTACTAGTCCAATTGCTTTTGAAGTTCAAGTATCACTTTTAAGCCCCACAATTAACATATCCATCACGAACCTTCTTTGTTGTCCGACATTTCACTATCTAATATTGTGTCACCACTTATTATTGATCTGTCAAGTTCACTGATGCTTTTGAAGCTGAAATAGTGTATGTCCCACCCTTCTCAGGGCTCATTTGTTTATTAGTTGAAATCTGCCAGCACCCATCATCATGTTCTATGGATGGTGTCATATATTTGTAATTTTCATTTTTCAGGTGGCAAAAGAGAGTGCTGATGTTATAATTCTGGATGATAATTTCTCAACCATTGTGACAGTGGCCAGATGGGGTCGGTCTGTCTATATAAACATTCAGAAATTCGTTCAATTTCAGTTGACGGTTAATGTTGTTGCCCTGGTTGTAAACTTCTCGTCTGCCTGCTTGACTGGTAAATCTTTTGCACCATCCCTGTTCTGTTAGGGTTGTTGTTTCCTTTTCCTGACATATCCTTTTCCAAATTCCTCTTAGGCTCTGCTCCTCTCACTGCTGTACAGCTTCTGTGGGTCAACATGATCATGGATACTCTGGGAGCCCTTGCACTAGCAACTGAGCCACCAGATGATGACTTGATGAAAAGGCCACCAGTTGGTAGGAAAGTGAACTTCATCAGTAATGTCATGTGGAGGAATATTTTGGGGGAGTCTTTGTATCAATTTGTCATCCTGTGGTTCCTTCAGACAAGAGGAAAAGAAGCATTTCATCTCGAAGGTCCAGATTCTGATATAATATTGAGCACTATAATCTTTAACTCGTTTGTCTTCTGTCAGGTAATTTCCAAAGCTTTTATTTGTAATTTTGATGAATTTTAGGATTCTAACTTGGGATTCTTCATCCATAAATATTTGAAAAAGCTTTGTGCCTCTTAGCCCATTTAAAAAGCAGTTGGTATATATTGTGAGTAGTGAATATTTCATGCTATATCCCTAAGCCTAAACTTTTAGATAAGATAGTTGTGATGTTAGCCTTAATATAGTATCGGAGTAGAAGATCTTGAGTTCAAACCCCTACATCATTAGTTTGCCCTCGTCTAATTAAGTTGTCTACTTGTTGGGGCTTAGTTAAAATCCAACCTATATTGAAAAGGAGTATTAAGTAATAAATATAATAGCTCATACCATATCTATAAACTTATGCTTTTAGATCATATGGTTGTGGTGTTAGCCTTGACATATAATTGTTAACACATTGGCCATGATAATTTTTTTCTCAACTAGTTTAGCATGCTGTATGTCATCCCATTTAAGATTACCTTGATGCTGTTTGCTGTCTGAAATTCTGCATCAACCGCAACTAAATCTTGATTTAGACAGTCCTATTTGCGTATCTGGAACCATGTTACTTATGCAGAATTCTCTCCAGGTTTTCAATGAAATTAGCTCAAGAGAGATGGAGGAGATAAATGTGTTCAAAGGCATACTGAAAAACTATGTATTCGTGTCCGTGCTCACTTGCACTGTGATTTTCCAAGTAATAATAGTTGAGTTTCTAGGTACATTTGCAAACACGTACCCCCTCAACTTGCAGCAATGGTTTGTCAGTGTTTTGTTGGGATTCCTTGGGATGCCAATAGCAGCTTGTCTAAAATTGATTCCGCTGGCATCAAATTAAAGAAAAAAAGAAAGTAGGTTTGTATTTCTAACTCAATTTTTTCTGCTCGTGGATTTACTAGAGCCTTATAGGTGGTTATTTAATCTTTTTCATAAGGATCTCCTGATTTAGCCACGGTATTAGTGGCACTGCGAGTTTTTGGCACTGTAAAGTAGTTCTGATGACTTGTAAGATAGAAGACGGCTATATAATTTGGAGAAATGTTGATTTGTTGCTCTACAATGTTCAAACACGATACTTAAAAGACATTCCTTTGAATTTCACAATGAGCTTTGTTGAATTCAGTTGACAATTGCTATGAATAAAGTGATTGCTTTCTGCACCATTTCCTTCCTCTTTTCCCTCTCTTGTTTGGGCCATACCTGAAAGCTTGATCTTCCTAATGACATTCAACCACATTCTAGTTATATTTGAACAGTCCAGCTGACCAGTAATTCTTTATGCAGATGGAAGCTTGTTATTTGTGAAACTTGTGAAAAAATCTGAGTCTCACAAATTGTTTTTATGATTTTGCTCTTGTAGTTTCCACCGGGAAAGTGTTATCTTCTCTATACCTTCAAAACTTAACATCTTGCAGATCTGGCGTTAAGATTTAATTTTGCATTATAGAGTATGAAGAAGAAATTTGACAGTTTAGACATATGATCACCCAAGTGTACATAATAGCTTCCAACGTTGGCAAGGAGTTCTTTCGATTCCCATTTTGTTACCGTCAAATTATCCTAGAATTTCCACTTCTTGTAGCTAATAGCTATTAGGAAGATTTTGCCTTGCGGAGTTTTGCATAGGCATGGAAATAACTCGTAGAGCATGAGATTTTCAATTGGGGTGCAAGAAATGGAAATAGAAGGTAATGCTATAAGAAGTGAACTTCGATCTAGGGGGTGAAGAGGAAACTCCATCATCAAGAGGATTGTATCCAAAGGATAAGAGAGTGCTCATGTGATATCCAAATATCTAGGCTGATAACACCATGGCAAGCTTGCCATTTGGATTTGCCTTATCAAACTTGTCTTTTGGTTTTGCCAATTGTAATAAATATAACAGATTTGGCTGGCTGAAAGCCGAGTTCTTATTCATGAGTTCTTATAATGGCTGTTTGCATTTGGAGATAATCCTTATGCAAAAGCGAGACATCATTGCATATATTCTTATTCGAACATTCGTAGGAATATTCTTAAGGACGAGTTACAAATTTTGATATTCAGGTAGGGGAAACTACGAAAATCTACAATTTTCATTTTAAAGAAAATTAAAAAAAATTCGAAGTCGAGGGGTTGGAAGGTGGTCAAAGGGATATCCCCACCTCTGCGTCACCATTTTCAATAGCATTTGGCTTCCTCAAAATATTGAGGTATCCTAGATACCTAAAGAAGAATGAGGCTCGATGAGCCTAAATGTATTCTATTGATATAAATATAGAACTTATGATACAAAATACTACGGAATATGTTTAAGAATATTATGAAATACACCTAGGTCTATATATATAGGTTGGTAAAGATAGAGAAACTAAATAAGGTGATTGAATATTCAGATTAGAGTGAAACTTAGAAAACAAGACACTTGGTAGACCCTTAATCATCATGTCTACAAACTGGAGTGATGAAGGAACATGGAGAACTCAAATGGTCTTGATAGCCACTTTTTTCGCACACAAAATGAAGATTAATCTCAACATGTTTAGTGTGCATGTTTTGAACTGAATTTGAGAAAAGAAAAAGGCACTGTCGTTGTCACAAAAAACTAAAGTCATAGATGATAATCTATGGCTAGGCTTAGACAGTAGGGAAGTAAGCCATGAAACTTTAGACATAGCATTAGCAATAGCCTTATATTTTGCTTTAACACTAGATTGAGAGATTGCAGGTTATTGTTTTAAGGACCAAGAGATGAGATTCGGGCTAAAGAACACACAATAAGCAAAGGTGGATAGACAAGTATCAGGATAACTTGCCTACGCAGCATCAGAATAAACCACCATTTGATTAAGGGATCTTGGTGAAAGCAGAAGACCATAGTCGATGGTGTCTTTAAGATACCTCAAAATTTTTTTAGTGGCCTTCATATGACTTATCCAAGGGACATGGATGAATAAACACACTTGCTAAGTGGCAAAGGCAGGGTCAAGATGTGTGAAAGTAAGATATTGAAGGGCCTTAACAATACAATGATGCTTAGTGGCATTGAGTAAAGGAACACCATCATTTGAGGATAACTTCCACTTGGAATCTATAGGAGTAGAAACAGAGTTAGTTGTAGACATATGGTAGTAGTCAAGAAGTTCCTAAGCATATTTCGATCGGGATAAAAATTGACTTGAGGAAGAAAGAGTGATAAAAAAACTCTAAAAATAGTGCAAGTCACCTAAATTTGAACTATCAAACTCTTGTTGAAGACAAGCAATAAATCAACAATAAAGTGGAAGAAGAAGCCATGAGAGCAATATCATCTACATAAAGAAGAAGAATGGTCTTGTCCTATGCCTAACAATAAACAAACATAGAGAAATTAGCTTTATTGTTAACAAAACCCCTAGAACATATGCAAGTAATAAATCGATGATACTAAGCCCATGGAGCTTTTTTTAAACCATATAAAACCCTATTGAGCTTACAGACATAATCTAGATGAGTAGTGCTAATAAATTCAAGAGGTTGTTTCATAAAAACTATCTTGATAAGAAATTCGTGAAGGAAATTATTCTTCATATCCAATTGATGAATGGGCCAATTTTTTAAAAGAGCATAATTAAGTATAGTGCGAATAGTGGCATGTTTGACCACATGGCTATAAGTATGACCACAATTAGCGTTGGGTTTCTAACTGAAACGCTGAGCTACAAGATGAGCCTTATACTATCCCAAGGAACCATTTGCATTTTGTTTTACCTTAAACAACCATCGAGAACCAATGCATTGACTCCAAGTGGTTGAGGAATGAGAGTCCACGTATCATTTTGGGCTAAGGCATTAAGCTTCTCTTGCATAGCTACCCGCCAATGGGGATCTTGACATGCTTCGTGTAATGACTTGGGTTTCAAAGGAAGACCATTGAAAAAAGTTCGATGTAAAGAAAAGATAACTTTAGGTTCCCTTCTTTCATCTTGAGTTCGTGTAATCATGTGATGATGTGTGGGTAAGACTTGGTGTAATGAGGAAGGTTGTGCCATGAGATCATTTGAAGTTGTTGAAGTGGTGGAGGGAGACACTAGGGAAAGAGAATAGTTATGTGTAGTGGAAGGAAGTGAGGTAGTATAGGAGGCCAACACGGTTTGCACATGGCTTAAGGCACAATTGTGTTGGCTTGTTCTTGTGGTTTCACAAAATTTAGAAAGTAAAGGCATGTAAGAATGATAGTGATCATGAATGATAGAAGAAATAAAATCTTGTGGATTTTTATGAAAAGGAGATAAGTAAACAGGAAAAGAAAGAGACGAGACAGAGTGAGCAAAGGAAAAATAGCTCTTGTCAAAAACCACATGGTGAGACACAATGATTTTGTGAGAACTAAGGTCATAGCACCTATGGCCCTTTTGGTGTTGAACATATCTTAAGAAAACACATAAGGTAGATTGAGGAAATAATTTATGTGGAGCTTGGGAAAGAAGGTTTGGGTAACAAGCACGACCAAACACTTGAAGATGATCGAAGGAATGTGGTTTAATATAGAGGGTCTTAAGAAAATATTTATACTCAAGTAATGAAGTAGGCAAAAGATTAGGAATATGACAAATTGTAAGGAGTGCTTTAACCTAAAAAGAAGGCGGCATTGAAGCTTGTATTACAAGAGTACAAATCATACTCCCAATAGTGTGATTATGGCATTTAGCTTTCCCATTTTTTTTGTGAGGTGTATGAACATGGAAAATGAAAATGGATACCATGAGATTTAAAAAAAGTCATAAAATAAGGAATCAACATATTTAGTACCATTGTCACATTAAAACATTTTGATTGTGGCATTAAACTATTTTTTTTACGAGAGCATGAAAATGAAGAAAATGAGTGAAGACTTCATTTTGGTGTTTGAGAGGACACCTAACAACAATGAGAAAAATCATCCAAAAAAGATGAGAAAATAACAATAACCACTATGTAAAGAAATGAGAGAAACCTATAAATCTGAATGAATTAGGTTAAGAGGAGGTAATGTTTGAGACTTTGATTGATCTAAGGGTAAGCAAACATGCTTCCCTAGTTGACACACAAAGACAAGTGTCCAAACTTTCAAACTTATTACTAGAAATCAAAGAACATTGAAATAAATAAGAAAGCACTCTAGAACTAACATGCCTTAAGTGACGATACGAAGTAAAATTATTGAGATGAAGGACAACAAGTCCAAGTGAAGCTAATAGGTTGATGGAACTGTGGAGAGGATAAAGGCTATCTTGACTAGTGGAGCTAAGAAGTTTTTGCCTGATTTCCATATCCTTAACGCAATAAATAAAAGGGGGTAAATTCCATAGTACAATTATTATCAATAGTGTGCTTTCAAACGGAAATTAAATTTTTGGTATAGGTAAGGGAAATAAATACATCATTCAACACAAGATCACGTGAAGCAATTGGAATGACAAAAGACCCAAAGAATTTAATTGGTAACATAGCACCATTTCCAAGACTAGATTAGTACCACAATATAGAAAAATAGAGTGAAGCTTACTAGGATCATTAGAGATAAAGGTGGAAGCTCCAAAAGCTAGAACCCAACTGTTAGTACTAGAGTCAATAGTAGGGAACAGAAAGAAGGCTTGCGAATTAATACTAACATCAATTTTTGGAACAAGAGGATGAAGTTGAGACATATGACCAAGACCTCCACAAGTGTAACATTGAACATGATGTTGAAATTGTTGAACACCCATGGGATTTGATACTTGAGGTGGAGGGCCAAGAAGACTGGGAGTTAAAAAAAAAACCTATAGAGGCATAATCGGTCCTTGGCTTAACGGGCTAAAACTATCACAACCTCCTTTATTACTAGCACATCCACCACGACTACCACTATCAATACTATGTTCCTAACATCCATCACCATTAGGGGGAGACTGAACTTAAGCAATAAAGGCCTACTTAGTAACAAGAGAAGGAATTTGTCACTTTTGAAGTTTGGATTCCTCCATAAGTACCAAAGACTTGCATTCTTTAAAAGTAGGTATCAGTTGTCGAGTAATGAGTGCAAATGTGGTAGGATTATATTAAGAACCAAGACTTGTGATAATTTGCATAATAAGGTCATGATTAGATACATCCTTCAGTTTATTAAGGAAATCAATCATAAATAAATCCTATTTTTCATGATGATAAAATTCTTGATGAAGAGACATAGTTTGAAACTCAATGTGATCTCTAAATAGTTTTTCAATTTTTAACCAAGCATCTTGAACATTAAGAGGCTTTGAAAAATCTAAAAAATAGTAAATGAGGTTAATGAAAATAAAAAGGAAAATTTTGGAAGTAATTAAGAAGGATTTATAAAGTTTGAAAACCAATTTTTCTAAAAAGGACCTTTTTAACCCTTTAAATCAATTTTATTGAATTTAGACCTAAATTAGCTTGGAGACCCTAAATATAGTTTTATGGAGATAATTGAAAAAGAAAAATTTTAATTTGAAAGTTAATTGGATTAAATAACCAAAATACCCCCTAAGCTTAGTTTTATTGAAGGATTGTTAAATTCTAGAGTTCTTAAGGGTAATTTAGGGAAAAGAATGACTTACTTTTCAACTAGAATGAAGTGGAGAAATAATGGGAAAAAAAATGCCAATTATACTGAAAAGGGAGGAAATATGTCACATTTAAGCTTAAACCCTCCCCCCCCCCTTGCTTGATCCCTTAAAACTTAGCCAAACCCACCCATATAAACCCCTTTATGACCAAAAACATCAGTAGGCACCCTGCCCTAATAACCCCCCACTATTTCTGAAATTGGAAGCAAGGTAAGATCCTAAAATAAAACTTAAACCCTAAACCATCAAGTTAACTCTAAACCGGTCTTAATTAGCTACTAATTTTACTTATTTTCTTGTAAGTCTTATGTGGAAAATCAAGTGAAGATCCTAATTAAGGGGGCTCTCAAATCACGGTTCAAAAAGGAATTAAGATAAATGATCTTTAGTTTGATTTAAGTAAGTTTTAGTTTGTCAAATATAAATCTAAGTGGTGATTGTTGATTCTATGCAAGAAAAATAATTTGGAATCAAGAAAAACTTCATTTTTGGAGCTTATTTGTGGACGATAAGGGAAGATTTGGAAGGCTAAGTTGAATCTCCATTAAGGTAAGTTTAATACAATGGTTGATTTGATGATTTAAGATGATTAGAAGTAGTACAACATGGAAATTAGGTGATTAATTGAATCTTAATAAAATTGGTATCACTTGTTAGGGTGTTCATTGAATATCTTTTAATTTTTTTTATGTAAATCTATGTTTTAAGATGCTAAATGTGATGTTAAGTATTGGATTGGATGATGGAAATCAAGATTGATGCATGGTGATAGGTAATGTGTGCATGCTCTATGCTACCGTCACTTTAGAGAGTAATGAGGGACTTAAATTTCATTTGAAATTTGATTTAGATGGTAATTGATGGTGATTTGATGATTGAAGTATGGGTATGTGGATTTAGGAGTAGTTTAGGTAATGGATTGGATGTATATGGCATGTTAGAAGTTGAATTTGTTGATATTAATGAGTTAATAGATAAACAAGTTGATTTAATTGATAATCCATGAATTTCTAGCATGGTCACATGTTCTTGAAGTAATAGATTTGGTTAAAATTGAAATTATATGATAAATATTAAGTTTGGTAAAATTTAAAGGTGATTTATGATGAAATTGTAGATTGATTGATCTTAAGATTAAGATTTTCTTGCTTGATTAGAATGATATATTTAATTTGGAAATTTATGAAATATTATGTTTAATTTGAATTAAATTGGGTGAAATGTGTTTATTTGGTGAATAGGAATTTGTTTTGATGGGATGTAAAATAAGGTCTAAAAGTTGAATTATGTTAAAAATGTGCTAGATAAGATGAGATTAGATGTCTTGAGCGTGTTTTGGAATAATGATAAGTGTTATAAAACACTTATTAATTGTTAATTTTTATATAGTCTTCAGTTTAATTTCTAAGTATATTGAATGAATAATACACTCAATTAGCCTCTATTTGAATTTCAGTTCTTTGAAATGTAACTTTTGATAAAATGAAGCAAAGTCTTATAATTTCAATGCAAATTGGAGCAAAAATGACGCAGTTATAGAATTGGAAAGGTTGACATGGTCTCTAGCACGACCATGTCAGTAGTCATGTCAAGCATAACTTGAAAAAGCTTGAGGGAAACATGTACTAGAGGTTGTGCAAATGTACATGGGAAGTGACACACTCATGTCTAAGGTCGTGTTGAGGCTTATTTTTGAGAAATTTCAAGACGATAGCTATAGGGGTACTTGCATAACCATGTTATAATTGTGTCAAGTGAACATTCCACTTTCTAAGTCAATCGTAGAAGTTGAAAACTACTTTCTTGAAGATAAAAAGTCTAGATTTTTTCTCTCTCCTAGGGTTTCTTGCTCTCTGTCTAAATCGCCGCCCTCATGATAGGCGGCATCCCGCCGCCGCTGACGGTTCCGCCCACTGCGGCTCCGTCATATGCCAACACCCTTCGTGGCCGACCTTCAGTTCCTGCTCCCTTTGAAACATTACCACCAGAATTCGATCTGACATCCATGCCCACCGTATACAAAGGAGAGCCTACCTTTATCATCACCAAGGCTGAAAGCGAGCAATTAGCAAAACCATTCCGTTTAGCCTTGATCGGAAAATTTTCAAAGGGGTGACCGAAGATGGATTATCTTAAGAAGGAATTTGATAGAATTGGTTTCAAAGGGGGTTTCTCCATTGGAGCTATTGACTATCGACACATATTAATTAACTTCGATTTGGACGAAGACTACCAGCGGTGTTGGATTAGAGCTGTATGGACCATGGATTCACATGTGATGAGAGTCCTTAAATGGACACCCTCTTTTCTTCCAGACAAGGAATCATCCCAAGTTCCAGTTTGGGTATCTTTGGAACAACTTCCAGTTCACTTTTTTTAAGAACGCTACCTGCGTCGCATGGCTCTGATGATAGGTATGCCACTTAAACTTGATGAAGCTACAAAGAGAAAAACTCGGCCTTCTGTAGCCCGAATTTGCATTGAAGTCGATCTTCTAACAGAACTACCAAAACGTCTTTGCTTGGGGGAAGGCGATGAGATTTATTTTCAGAATGTGATCTATGAAGACCTACCCTCCTATTACCGCTTGTGTAACACTGTTGGTCATTCAGCTGATACTTGTCGTAATCGGGGATCGGAAACAGATATTACTCTAGCTAAGCGTACCAAGGAAGCTGTGGTTAAGCCAATTCATCCAGCTCCTTCCTGGAAGGCAAAACCTATGTCGGAAACACCCCCTTCCTCATCTGGGCTACAAACCTCCGAAAAAGCAGCCACCTCAATTGATGCCCTTGATAAACAAGCTGACAAATTGCCCATGTCTGGAGATAAGCTCTTTGATGAAATGCTAGTATCTGCTAATCAGTCCACGGAAAACTCCATTGATAAAGTGTCGGAGTCCGCTGAGAATGTTGATATGCCAATATTTGAACTCACTGCTCAAGAGAACACTGCCCTAAAGTCCTCTGTTGCTGAGGATTCTGTAGAACAATTATTAGATGAAGTTGCAGCTGTACAATCTAAATTAGCAATTATGAATAATGTCCTTACTACAAATGCCATGGAAACTAGCACTGCTAATATGGTAATTGCTGCTCCACCATCCTCTCAGGTAACAGCTCCTTTGCAAGTTGAACCTATTTTCTCCTCTAAAAATATTGCTACTTCTATTGCATCCCTGCACGTGGAATTACCGATTATCTCTGTTGCTCCTCTGGTGACAACAACCTCTCGGTTTGATGTGCTTGCTGATAATAATGATCAAGTTGATGAGGAAATAGATTTTGATCGGACACTAGAAAAGCCTTATGATATATCTGAAGACGCCTTGTCGCCTCGAATCCCCCCTCGCTTGACACGGTCAGATGATGAAGCCGCCACTGTTAAAAAACCTGGACGACCTCTTGGCTCAAAAAAGAAAACCATTTCTCGTCAAGGAAATCCTCGTCGTTCTGCGAGGATATCTGGTGACCCTCAACCCCCCTTTTCTAAATGATAAGTGTTCTTTTCTGGAATGTGCGTGGGATTGCTTACAAGGCATCTCAGCGTCGTTTAAAGTTTCTAATACAATCTCATAAATTATCACTGGTTGCTCTCCTAGAGCTGATGGCAAATGTTGCTGTTCTCCATGCTTTGAAGAATAAATTTAGTTTTGCTGTAACTTTTTCTTCTGCTAATAATAAAATTTGGATTTTCACTTCCAAAGATTTTACTGTGTCTTCTGTAACTGATCACGGGCAGGTCTTATCATTGGAGGTAATCCATCATCATCTTCCCACTCCGATTTTGCTGTCTGTAGTCTATGCTTCTTCCACTAGACAGGGCCGGTTGGGTTTGTGGTCGTCAATGCAGAATCTCTTCAGTTCTTCCCCTGGTATATCATGGCTAATAGGCGGCGATTTTAATGTCATCCGTTCGGTTGATGAATATAGGGGTAACTCCTCTCCTAATCAAGGGGCGATCTCCGATTTCAATAATTGTATAACTGCGTGCAACCTTATTGAACTTCCAACTGTGGGGAATGAGTTCACTTGGCAAGGGGTTCGATCAAATGGTACAGTGTTCAAGAAGCTTGATCGCTTGCTGTTCTCAAGTGATTGGATCTCTACGATACAGGTCAACTCTATACATCATTTGAATAGGTCTTCTTCAGACCACTGTCCTATTCTATTTCAATATCAGAAGGAGGCATTATCCAAGCCAAGTTTGTTTCGATTCCAAAAGATGTGGTTGCGAAGACATGAGCTTTTTGATATAATAAAGGACAGTTGGTCCCAACCTATGAATTCATATGGCATGCTAGCTTTCTCACTTAAACTTAGGCGACTTAAGTCGAGTCTTAAAGATTGGAATAAACAACATTTTGGTGATGTTTTCCGTAATCTGAAAGAAGCTGAGGATCAGGTTTCAACTCTTGAATAGTTGTATGAAGCGACGGGAGCAGTGGAGGACAGAATTAATTTGGAACGGTCGAAATCAAATCTTTTCTCACGTCTCAGGGAACATACAGACTATATGCAGCAAAAATCAAAGATAAAGTGGTTCTGGGACGGAGATGAAAACTCCACTTTATTCCATGCCTTTGTTGCAGATCGTCGTTCCAAAATGGGGATCCATACAATTAAAAATGGAAGTGGTAATTGGATCTCATCCCCTACTGAATTGGAGGCAAAAGCTATTCACTTTTTTTCCAATCTTTTACGGCAACAGCAAGTTGGTGATGATGCCGGTGCGGAGAATAGGCTGCTTACTAATATTCCAACTTTAATTACCATTGAAGACAACAGATCATTGTTGCGTCCTATTGAGGGTCCGGAGTTAAAAATGGCTATTTTTGGCTTAGACTCGGATAGCTCGCCTGGAGTTGACGGATTTGGGGGCATCTTCTATCGCTCTTGTTGGGACATAATAGAACGAGACCTCCTAGCTGCTACTCGAGATTTTATGGCTAGTACCCCGATTCCAAGGGCGGTTGCAAGCACCTTGATTGCGCTTCTACCTAAAAAAGCAATCTACAACATCATTCGCGGATTATAGACCGATAAGTCTCTGCAACTTTTTGAACAAAATTTTTACTAAGGTCCTAACAGAAAGGTTGAAGTCAGTTTTGCCATCCATAATTTCACCGGAGCAGTCGGCTTTTTTGAGTGGTCGAGACATAATAGAGAACATCCTCCTTGCTAAGGATCTTGCCCAATTTTTGGAACATCCCTCAAGAGGCGGAAATCTAATAATCAAGATGGATATGATGAAGGCTTTTGATCGAGTTTCATGGTCATTCCTTTAGAATTTAATGCTAAAATTTGGTTTTGCACATCACTTCGTCTCACTCATCCTTGGTAATTTAAGAGCTGCATGGTTTTCAATTATCTTGAATGGAGGTCCAGTTGGTTTTTTCCAAGCTTCTAGGGGTATCAAACAGGGGGATCCGTTATCTCCATATCTTTTCTTGTTAGTTTCGGAAGCTTTATCTCGTGGACTTAAAAATCTTGAAGAGACAGGGCAAATACTTCCTTTTGGTACTCCAGCATCTAATTCAATTAAAGTAACACATCTTAGCTTTGCAGACGACATCTTGGTGTTCATTCGAGGGGATAAAAGGTCCTTACAGCATCTAAATAGGTTCCTTACTGATTATGAATTGGGCTCTGGACAAAAAATCAATAAGGCCAAGAGCTTCATCATCCCTCCTAACAATCGTTCCCCAATATATCTCCAACAAGTCTCGGCTTCTCTTGGCATTCCTGGTGGTTCATTTCCCTTTCTATATTTAGGATGCCAACTGTATAAGGGTCGAGTACAGGAAAGTTATTTCTCACACTTGATTGATAGCTATGAATGGAAACTTAGCCATTGGTCTAACAAGATCTTATCGCCTGGGGGTAGACTAATTCTCATTCGCCATGTTTTGCAAGCTATTCCATTTCACACGCTCACTGCTATTCAGCCTCCTAAATCGGTGATTAAGATGCTTGAAAATAGATGCCAATATTTTCTATGGGGATCTTCAGACTATGGCAAAAATAAACATTGGAGAGCTTGGCATAGAATTACTTTTCCCTCAAATGAAAATGGTCTTGGAATCTGGGACTTTTCCTCAATGATCACAGCTGCCTCATTGAAGCTATGGTGGAAACTTGAACATGGTAAGAGCCTTTGGGGAAAATTCATTGTTTCCTTGTCTGAATCATCAAGGAAGCGTACTTCTTGGTGGCGTATCCAGGCTGTACATGACATTGCTGAACGAAATACATGTCTCCAAGGTAACCATCGAATATGGATGTCTTCTGTTACTGGTGCATTTAGTTACAAAACTGCATATGAGTTGGTTAGGCCAAGACAACAATTCATTCAATTATTCGATAAGCTAATGCACCGCTTTTTGCCTCTTCGGATTCGCATTTTCATGTGGCGTTTATTTAATAAATTATATGCGTTTCCGGAGGTCCTTTGTGGTTTTGGTTTTCTCCTGAATCCCTCTAGGTGCCCTTTGTGTTTGAGTGAGATGGAATCTATACAGCATCTTTTCCTCAAATGCAAGGTTGCTACAAATTTATGGTTTCTTATGGCTAGCTGGTTGGAAATCCATATTTCCCCAGTTGCTGGTTTATGGAATATGATACAAAGCTGGTTTCAAATGCATTCAAAGGGCACTGTGTTTAGCTTGATATGCCAATTAACACCGTCCTTTATCTGTTGGGAGTTATGGAAGGCTAGAAATAGAATGATTTTTGAAGGACACATAACTTCAATTGGAACCATTTTCCATCTGGTTAAGGATTAGCTGATCTTAACTCTTAGATCCTACTCTCCTAAAGCGAGTTCTATACGGGAAGTTGAGGTTATCAAACACCAATTTGCAACCACTTTAGAGGTGAAGGTGAGAAGCCGACTAATTATCAAGTGGCTGAAGCCTACATCGGGTTATGTCATTAATTCTGCTGGTTCATTAACTTCAGATAGAGCGGCTTGGGCATACATTTTGCGACGAAATGATGGCTCATTTATACATTCAGAAATGAAACGTGTACTGGATACTCCAAATGCATTATCCATGGATTTGGAGGGTGTTCTTTTTGGCCTACGCTCATGTGCCACCAATAATATCACCTCAATACAGATTCAAACTAATAGTATGCTACTTGTGTCTTACTTTCAAGGCAAAACAGTGTGTCCGTGGCAATTGTCCCCTAAAGTAATCGAGGCAAGGAACCAGATGCAATCACTATCGGCCTCCGTTGTTCATGTGTATCGTGAAGCAAATTCCTTGGCGGAAGGTCTTTCTAAATATGCAACTCAACTGGATCGTATTAGTATTATGCGCTGGCAAGATCTCCCGGGAAGACTCAGAGGTATCTACCTCTTAGATTTATCTGGGTGTCCATACATAAGAAGTCGATAGCCTCTTTATTCATCTTATTGACAGATTTTGTATACATCTTCCATTGGGGAGAATGCATTTTGTACAGTATTTTTTTAAATACTGCTCTCTGTAAGGACTATTGAAAACAATAAATAAATACAACAGCCATCTTGGCTTTTTCTTAAAAAAAAAAAAACTACTTTCTTGAAGAGTGATTAATTTAGAAGATTCAATTTCCTTTTTTTTTTTTTGTGAAGCCAAGTTTTCTACTTTTTGAAGATGTGATTTCCTACTTACTAAAGCTTTGTTTCCTCATCTATGAAGATTTTGATTCTATTCTAGAAAACTACAACTTTCCTAAACGAGAAATGTCTAACCAATATAAAAGGAGGGCAAAGTCCAAACTTTGAGATACAGAGTTTTAGCGTTAGCTTTATAGTAGTTACAGAATTTTATTGTTGTGTTATTAATTTTTTTATGCTTTTCTTTATCTATTATTTTTATAATTTTTCTTTTAATTTTAATATAATGCTAGCTTAATTTTCTTTTTTACTCGAGTATGATAAATCCTAAAATAAACATGTAATTTTCTAGTTTATTATTCAATGAAGTTATTGATATTCTTGTTATCGAATTATGTGTGCTTTGTTGTTTTCAAATTAATATTACTAGTGTATTAGTTTAAAGCCTGATTGCATTCATAAAGATTGAGAAATCTTGTGTTTAAATAGATGAAGCATAATTGCAAGAAGTTGTACACAATCCTAAAGAGAGGATAACGTAAATCTCCTAGATTAGGGTCAAACCTAATAGTAGAATTTACATATCAAAACTAATGCAATTCTAAGGGTTTTAATTAGAAAGTGGTTCTAATTAATTAACTTGCAATTAGAAATTAATAGACTCAAGAGAGTAATTAGTTTAATTCAGGAATTCCCATATTTTAAGCATACAATAATGAAATTAAATAATAATTAGTTAATTATATTAGTAATTTTAAGGGTATTCAATATTCAGACATACTTTTATAGATTATTATTTTCTTAAAATTACTTATTGTTTTTTTTTTTTGCTTACTTCATTTGTTTTTATGATTAGATAATAGGAGAAAGGGTTAATACCAGTAATCATAGTTTCCATGGAATAGAAACTCGATATTATTATCTACTATATTATAGTATTGATAGGTGCACTTGCCTATAGGTCTTAGAATAATATAATTGACAGTTATTAAGTTTTTTAGGTTGTTTCCAAGAACTAAGATATTAGAAACACTTATATCTTATTAATCTAATCAACATTATTTTTATTCTTACACCCCATTAAATGTCATTTTTCATTTTTTCTAATTTTTCTTCTTGGTTTGTTTATGCTTAGGGGACATCACAAAGCAAATTAGAGATATTAGGTTCTGGTTCTAGAATTTGACAATGATCAATGCACAAACATGGCCAATGAAGATGAAAGAACAATGTTATGTGAGACCATCACTCACTAGAGTAGATTTGAGTGATGTTAGGTTAGCAATTATAGTTAATAACTTTGAAATTAAGCCCGACATCATACAAATGGTCTAACAATTTGTTCAATTTGATGGTTTACAGGACAAAGACCCAAGCGCGTATGTTATAAGTTTCTTAGAGATCTATGATACCTTCAAAATCAGGAGTTTATGATGTTAATGCTATTACTACACTAGTAACATAAATTGAAGTATTGAGCAAAAAGATCGATAGAATGTTCATGGCATAGCAATTGAGTTAGTTAGATTCTTTTAATAATTTTAATGGGCAAGTTGATTTTGTAAGGAACCTAAATAGGCAACATAATGATTCCTATAACAATACTTATAATTCAGGAAGGAGGAATCACCCCAAAATTTCACGTAGAAATCAATAATGGAATATTCCACTCAAATTTTAGTAACCAAATCCATCACAAAAAATGAAGCCAAATTTAGAAAATCTTTTGGCAAAATTCATCCATACCTTGGAAACGTGCTTCCAAGCTATAGAAACATCATTGAAGAATCAAGAAGCTTCAATCCAAAGCTTAGAAAATCAAATTGGGCAAATTGCAAAGATGGTTTCTAAAAGACCACAAGGTATGTTGGTAGGTAATAGTGAAACTAATCTTAAAAAATAGGTTAAAGCAATTACATTGAGAAGTGGGAAATAGTTGCAATTTGAACAAAAGCCTAGTGAAAAGGAGGATGTGGAAAAAGATGACAAGTAAGAGAAGAGTGTTGAGAAGACTCCAAAAGTGAAGGAGTATGTTCCAAAAATTCCCTACTACACACATCTAAAGAATGAATGCTCATATGAGCCATATGGCAAGTTTTTTGAACTTTCTAAACAACTTTACATGCATTTACCTTTTGTTGAGGCTTTGTCGTAGAAGCTAAAATATGTGAAAATTTTGAAGGATTTTCTTTCCAACTAAAGGAAATTAGAGGAAGTATCAACGGTTACCATAGGTGAAGAATAAATCCTATAAAATAAATTGCTAAAGAAATTAAATGATCTAGGGAGTTTTACTTTGTATTGTTTAATTGGTGACTTATCTATAGAAAAAGATTTGGCCGATTTTGGTGCTAGTATAAATTTGATACTATATAAATTATTTAAATGATTAGGATTAGGAGAATCTAAACTAACTAAGATGAATTTGAAACTTGCAATAGGTTTGTAAAATTCCCTTGGGGCATAATTGAAGATATGTTAATAAAAGTAGGTGCTTTTATCTTTTCGATCAATTTCATAATTCTTGACATGGATGAAGATATTGATTTGACTATTTTTGTACATGTGTAGGAAATTTTACATGGAGATTCTTTGAAAATTTGCTAGGTGCAAGTAAAAGCAAATGACAAACCATTGCTACGACAAAAAGATAGTAAAGAAATTGATTGAAGCAAAGAGGTGAGATTAAAACCATCCATTTAAGAGCCTTTAATCCTAGAGTTAAAATAATTACCTAATTACTTAAAGTATGTGTTCTTGGAAAAAGATTCAAAGATTTTGGTAATTATTGTGTCATATTAAAATGTTACATAAAAAGAGAAGCCTTGAATGTACTCTAAAAACACAAGCAAGCAATAGCTTGGAAAATTTCTAATATGTGTGGGATTACTTCATCTTTTTGCATCCCATAAGACTTTACTAGAAGAAAATTCTGAACCAATAGTGTAACTACAAAGAAAACTAAATTCAAAATGAAGGAAGTAGTGAAAGCTGAGGTCATTAAGCTCCTTGATGCAAGTATAATCTATCCTATATTCAATAGTTCATGGGTTAGTCCTATACAAATCATAGAAAAAAAAAGAAAAAAAGGAGGCACGATTGTAGTACCCAACTAGAAAAACAAACTCATCCTGATGAGGGCAGTGACTAGATGGAGAGTGTGTATAGATTACAGGAAATTGAATGACGCCATAAGAAAAGACCACTTTCTACTCCTGTTCATAGATCAAATGTTGGAGAGGCTTGCAGGACACATATACTATTGCTTCCTTGATGGTTTGTCAAGTTATTTCCAAATTTCTATTGCTCCCAAAGATCAAGAGAAGACTACTTTTACATATTTCTATGATACATTTGCCTATTGTCGGATGCCTTTTGGCCTTTGTAATGCACTTGCGATTTTTCAACGATACATGATAGCTATTTTTAAGGATCTTGTAGAGGACATTACAAAGATATTTATAGATGTTTTTTTTTTTTTTTTGTTTTTGGAAATTCTTTTAATAAATGTCTCCATAATTTAAAGAGAGTTTTACAAAAGGTACAAATAGATAAATTTAGTATTAAATTGGGAAAAGTGCCATTTTATGGTACAAGAGGACATAATACTTGGGTACAAAATTTTTTATAGGGGAATTGAAGTTAATAATGCTAAAATTGATACTATTGCTAGATTACCACTCCTTACTTTGGTTAAGGTTATTAGAAGTTTTTCAAGACATAAGTTTTTATAAAAGGTTCATTAAAGACTTTCTAAAATTGCTAGGCCTTTAACCAAATTGCTTAAAAAAGATGTGCCTTTTGTTTTCACTTAGGAGTGCCTAGAAGCATTCAATACATCAAAAGAAAAATTAACTATTGCCTTAATTATGGTCACACCTAATTGGAATCTCCTATTTGAACTAATGTATGGTGCTAGTGATTATGCAATTAAGGTAGTTTTAGGATAATGGAAGGATAAGCACTTTCAGCTGATTTACTACATTAGCAAGACCTTAACAAATACTTAAGAAAATTATACCACCATGGAAAAAGAATTGCTAAAAATAGTCTTTGCTTTTGAGAAATTTTGGTCTTATTTATTGTTTATACTAATCATTATGCTCTACGACATCTTCTAAAGAAATCAAATGCTAAATCTCATCTTGTTGGGTGGATTTTGTTGTTGTAGGAATTTAATTTGGAATAAGAGATAAGAAAGGAATAGAAAACCTGGTAGTAGATCACTTATCATAATTAGAAAATCCAAACATGGAGTAACTAGACGAAAAGGACATCAGTGATGAGTTCCCAAAAGAGCAACTCTACCAACTTCAACAAGTAAGGGAATTTGAACTTCCTTAGTTTGTTGACTTTGCAAATTATTTAGCTGCTAAAATCTTACCAAAAGGACTTTCTTATCAGTAAAATAAGATTTTTTTTTTCTGATATAAAATATTACTTTTAGGAAGAACTGTATTTGTTTTGAGTGTGTTCAAACCAAATAACTAAGAGGTGTGTTTCCTACACTAAAAGATGGTAGATTTTAGGACAATGCCATGTAAGATCAACTGGAGGTCACCACAATTCAAATAAGACCGCTTGAAAGTTCTAGAATCAGGTTTCTATTAGCCGCCTTGTTTAAGGAAACCTATAGGTATGTTCAATTATGAAACAACTGTCAAAGAACAGATAATGTATCCCGACGTGATGAGATACCTTAGAATTTCATTCTAGTCTATGAGGTATTTGATAGTTGGGAGATTGACTTTATGGGACCTTTTTTTTGTTTCTTTGATAACAAATACATTATAGTAGTAATGGACTGTGTTTTTAAGTGAGTTAAAGTTCAAGCTTTAGCCACAAACAACACTAAAGTAGTTACTAGGTTCTTAAATAAATTATTCTCACAATTTGGCATACTAAGAGCGATAATTAGTGACACGTTTTGAGTCTAGTTTTTAACTATTTTCCTTAATTTTAATCTGTACTAAATCCTATTCATTTAACTTAGATTACTTAACTAAATTAAGGAAAATTAATTTTAAAAAGAAGTTGCCACCATCCTAAATTGGAAAATAAAAATAAGTTAAACTCAATAGTTTGCAAATTTTTCTAAAAAGATATTTTAGACAAATATTTAACCAAAACAGTGAAATCGGGGACTAATCTATTAAAACATAAATAGTTACCATGTAAAATTTTACAAAACTTTTTACTAAAAGGCCTTTAGATTCCTATTTGTACTTCTCATGTATTTCCTATTGTTCATTATTATTATTATTATTATGCTAAAAACCTAAAGCTTGAATTTTATTATGCTAATATTTCTAAAGTAATATAAATTTTTTATTTTATTATGCTAATAACCTAAAGTTTTTGTTATGTTTATTTTTCCTAAATTTTTTATTTTATTATGTTTGTTTTTCCCTAAAGTAAACCTAAAGTTTTTATTTTATTATGGCTACCCTAAAGTGCCTACGTATCTGCTAGCAGGGATCAAACCGTTCATAGTTCGCTTTTCTTTCATAAAATCTTGGCTTGTTGATTAATTTTATTTAATGAAAAATATTGGGTTTATGTTATTTAATCATATTAATTTTATTAAGAAAATACCTAAGTGACTTGGGCTATTATGTGATAATTAAAAAAAAATAAACCTAAGATGAACTAAGTTTTGAAAACATCATATTAGATTTTTTTTTTTTGAAAAAACTCTATGTTATAAAATCCTAGAATACTAAATTTTAATAAAAATATTTTTCTATTATATTTATTTGTTTATTATATATATTTTTTAATGCTATTCCTAAAATTTTAATTAAAAACTTTATACTAAAAAGAAACTTTTATTTATAGATATCACATATTTTTATTTTATTATATTTTTATTCCTAAAATTTTATCTATACTAAAGTTTTTACTTATTATATTTAACTTTATTTTCCATAATTTCCATTTCATATATATTTTATTTTTTAAATCTTAGCTTATACTAAAGGTTTTATTATTAAATTAAATAAATTTTTTTAATTTTTTTCATTCTTATGCTAAAGTTTTTTTTTTTAATTTAATTTTTATATTTTTATTCTTATACTAAAGATTTTTATTTAATTTAATTTTTTATACTTTTATTCTTATACTAAAGATTTTTATTTAACTTTATTTGTTATATTTTTATTCTTATTTAATTATTTGTCATCGAATGATGATATACACCACAACAACTCAATAGGTACTCAAAAATAAAAATTTATATTATTATATCATTTCTATTATTATTTTTTTTAGGTTTAACATTTTAATTTTTTCCTAAACTAACTATAGACTAAAAGCATAAAAATAACAACAACAACAACAAAAAATACTGACAAATACTAACTAGGCACACTGGGTCGGGTATAGGTTAAGTCGCACACAAGTCAGGTCTTAAGTCAATTCCATGGGTCACAGGTTGGGTTGCGAACACAATAGCTAGGAGTCCTCATCGGCGGTGCTTTAATGGAGATTAGAGGTGGTTAAGGAGGTCTTTCCTAGATTTTCAAGGGTGTAGAATTCAAATTTAATGTTGTTTTCACATGAAGGAGCTCCTAGGGTAGTGTTTTAAGAGGTAGCTGATAGTGGTGGCTATGGGTGTTTTTGAGTGCAAGCTTTCGGAGTGCGATCAGACTAAAGAGGTGGCTTTTCTAACCTTAGAGGTTGCTAAGAGTTGGTTGCTACCTAAATGGGGGTGTGTGGTTTTTTCTGGCAGTCAGTGACGAGAATAGGTATTGGATGGGGTTTTTCTAGGAGAGTGAATTCTAGTGTTTTTTGGCCTTTTTTTTTCTAGGGATTCTACAATATTTATAGGTGCTTTAATGAGCTAGAAGGGCCTTGGATAGGCATGAATAAGTTCATGAGTAACACACCTTGATCCAATTAGATTTTTTTGCTTAAATTCATGTGTTATCTGATGATGTTTATCTATCAGTGGATTCGCGTCAAATGATGAGCATAGGATATCCAGATTTATCTTTATCTACTACCTGCATTTGTTAGCTGAAGGTTAAAGAAGATCGTATACCAAGCAATGATTTGGGTCTAACCAATCAGAAGCTGCTACGTGGCAACAAGGACTTGCAAAACAAACAAAAAATGGCAAAAAGTGTCTTCCAATGGAATCAAACTCACAACCTACATGCTACATACTTTACATAGGCATGGACATGAACTAGTTGGGTTAGCCATTTTCTCATTTTTTATTCTTGCAACCCATTTGCATTTCAACTGACCATTCAAGATAATTTTCTATTGATTTGAGATGCCTAGGTTTAATTTAGAGACCCTTCTTTCCTTGCTTTTCTTAAAAATATCATATTTTTTATTTATTTATTGTTATTTGTTATTTTTTCACTCTTTTATAATAATTTTTTATTTCATTTTTGTTTAGCTCTTTTATTATTTTTATTTATATATTATTTTTATTATTCTATAAACCCGACTTTGTTTTTTTAGTCTACTTGAGGGCAAAAATGGAGTGCCTATAACTGCTCCTTTTTATAGTGAATTTCAAACAAAACTTTACTGTAAAGACAAATAAGACATGATTTTTGCCCTAAGTCTTAAATGATACGCCTACTACTAACGAGATAGGACTTTAGAAAATGTTGATCACTATTAATGATAGACTTACCGAGGTTGCTAATTGCTAATGAGACTAGACCTATCAAATTGCCATTCACTAGGTTGCCATTTAGTAACAATAATGGTCTTAAATGGGTGTCATTTACTAACAAGACTGGTTTAGAATGGGTGCCATCTATTGACGAGAATGAACTTGAATAGATGCCATCTACTAACGAGACTGGACTTTAATAGTTGCTATCTACTAACAAGAATGGACTTTAATGGTTACCATTTACTAACGAGATTGGACTTTAATGCTTGCTATCTACTAACGAGAATGGACTTGAATGGTTGCTAGCCACTAACAAAGCTAGACTTAGGTAGATCATCTTTTATATTTATCTTTTCAAAAGCATATTGAAGCATTTCCATAAAGTTACTTTACTTAATGAATGGATCTTATCGATCTCACTGATTTCATCCTAATGATATATATTTAGTTGTTACTTGGTAATCATTTACTTGTTGAGCCAAAATACCTAGTAGAATTTTTGCAACTAATCTCATGGTTATACCACCTATGTTTGTCGTAAGATCAAATCTTTGCTTGACCATGGCTTCTAATGCATATCAACTCTTGTAACTGTGTTAGTCCCTTTTTTTGGCAATAACAATCTCTTTAGAAGGATAAAGTCATGATGGAGCATTTAGCCATTTATTACTTATCTAGTTCATGTGTATTAACTTGGCCTATGTTTATAGTGTGGTTTAGAGATAATGAGAAAAAGAACTTATCGATGAAGTGTATAGGGAGGGGTTGGTCAATGACCAATCTAACATTGATGACTATAGAGGATATCAACTTTACTCATAAATGATGAAAAATTTTATCATAAAGATATTAGTATAGTTAGCAATCTCATTGAGCTTGGCAAAGATTTCATTGATTACTCATGGGCAATATAATTTCACTACATCTGAATTAACAAGGTCCCTTAAATTTGGACCATCCATATTTGCTAGCATTAGTGCCCCTCCTATTAGGACTTTCCTTATGACATAGGGTTCCTTATAATTTGGAGTGAATTTTCCTCTAAGGTCTTGTATGTTTAGCAATATCTTCTTTAACAACAAGTCTCCCTCTTTGAAGCTTCTTGGTTATACCTTCTTATTGAATGCTCTATCTATCCTTTGTTGGTAGCACTAACCATGGCATAATGCTGTGAGTTGTTTTTCATTATCGAATTCAATTGGTCAACCTTTTTCTTCACCTACTTTACTTCATTGAGTTGTGTCTTTGCTAATACCTTGAATGATGGGATTTCCACCTCTTCAGGCAACACGACTTTAGTTCCATATATTAGTAAATAAGGAGTAGCTCCAATCAAGGTTCTTATGGAGGTTCTATATGCCATGGGGGCAAATGGTAGCATCTCATGCCAATCGATATAAGTGAATGCCATCTTTTTTATAATTCTTTTAATATTTTTATTGGCAACCTCAATTGCTCTATTCATTTGAGGAAGATATGGAGTTAAATTTCTATGGTCAATTCCAAATTTTTGGCATATCTCTATTACTAGCTTGTTATTCAGATTGGTTCCATGATCAGTAATGATGGATTTAGGTGCCTCATATTTGGTAGTTATATCCCCCTTTAAGAACATGACTACCACTCCTTTGGTCATGTTGGTATATGAAGATGCTTCAACCCATTTAGTAAAATAATCAATAGCCACCAAAATGAACTTATGCCTATTCGATGCTTTTGGAGCTATTGGACCAATCATATCAATGCCCCAAATGGAAAATGGCCACAGGGCAAACAACACATGTAATTCTTAAGGTGGAGCATTAATTTTATTTGTTTAAATCTGGCATAAGTTACAATGCCTTACATATTTAATATAGTCTGCTTCCATAGTCATCCAGAAATAGCCTATTCTCATGATTTTTTTAGCTAACATGTATCCATTCATGTGCATACCATTGACTCCTTTGTGTATTTCTAACATTAGGGTATCTGCTTCCTCCTCGTCAACATACCTTAAAAGAGTAGTATAAAAGGATTTTTATATAATGTGGATTCGTTAAGTAAGAATGGATAGCTAACCTCCTTAGTACTTTTTGGTCTTTCTTATCCACCCCCTCTAGGTAAGTACCATTTTGAAGGAATACTTTGATGTCATGATATTAGGACTTTGATCCTAAATCTCTTCAATTGTTAGGTAGAAAGCCGATTTCTCTTCAATCTCGATCTTTAAGGTTTAATTTCTATGCCACCTGAAACTTGGATAATTGATGCCAATGTTGCTAGAGCATTAGCAAATTGGTTTTGGGTTTTGAGCACATACGTGAAAGAAACCTTTTCAAACTTTTCCACCAATTCACTGAGATGTTGATGGAACGGTATTAATTTGTTGTCTCTAGTCTTGTATTCTCTCAAAGTTTGGAAATGATCAAAGATGAGTCTCCACATACTTCCAATCCTTAGATACCCATTTCTAATGCCATATTAAGCCCCATGATGTAAGCCTTATATTCTACTATATTGTTAGTGTATGGAAACGTTAGTTTTGCTGCTATAGAAAAGTGGTTACCTTTAAGAGATATCAAAACTGACCTTATTCTACATCCAAAAACATTCGCGGCTTCGTCAAAATATAACTTCCACTGTAGATCTCCCAACTCTTGGTGGTGGCCATAATCCCCTCATTTGGAAATTGAATTTTTGAGAATTTAAACATACCTTTATCTGGATATTCCACCAACTAGTCTATTGATAAGTGTTTAATTAGATATATATATATACATATATATGTATATATATATATATTAAGTGAGATTTAACATGTTTTTCTCTTGATTTTGGCATGTTTTTGAAGAATTTAAATTTTAATTAAGTAATATTTTGATTTTATGGTTTTGATGAATAGTGAAATTAAAAAGAAAGAAAATGAATCCAATTTTACTCAATTTGGAGCTAAATTGAAGAAATTAAGAAGTTAAACACAACCATGTCTAAACATCGTGTATTTTTCTGCTCTAACAGATTTAGACATGATCTCTAAACATGACTGTATACGTTGGTCGCATATCTTTCTGATCTGAGTGATTTAGACATGACTGTGTCTAAGGTCATGTCCATTGGAACGTCATGTTTTACACAATTTTGAGTTATGAATTGAACACGACCCGAAGGACAACCATGTTGGATAGCTTGTTAACTTAAAACACAGAGTTTTTTTATGCGCATTATATACATAAAAGAGGATTTAACATCAAGAAAATAGTGAACATTATTTCTAAGTGTTCTAGAATTTTATAGAGATAAGACAGCTATTTTTTACACTTCAAGAATTTAGGGTTTTTTTTTTTTGTTCTAATTGATTTCCTTGATGATGTGTATTTATACATCATTAAAGAATTTGGTTTCCATTATGAGTAGTGCTTAATTTTCCTTAGTATCTAGACTATAGAACCTAGGTTTATTATGTGATTGGGATTCCATTTTATTATTCAATAAATTCTTATTTTTCTTGATTCATACATTTGTTCTTGGTGTTTTGATTAGATTAATATTTCTAGGATATTTTTCTATCTATTTAATATTATATATTAAGATTGAGAAATTTGATGTATAATTAAATCTTGCATATTTGAAGAGAATTGATGTAATCTTAAAGATAAGTTACATAATTCTTTTAGACTTAATTTAGTTATGGAAATTTGTTGTTTTTAATGCGGTTTTTGAATTATGCTATTCTAAAGAGATTCCAATAGGTAATTTTGATATTAGAGTTTGATAAGCTTGAGAAATTTATTAAACTAAATTAGGAATTCTCTTAGTTAATGAATTCTAAGAGGGATTTTAATACTTTTTATTAATGTCACATAATAAAGTCTAGGGAAAATAAAATTTAGATACTAGTTTTACCATCTTAAAGTTAATTCTAATTTGCTTGTCTTTTCTACCTTTTAATAAAATCTTAGTTCTTTAGTTAGTATTTTGTTATAGTTTTTTAGATTAATCAAATTTTATAATTTACTAGTTAGATAATAGGGTATAGGTTAGTATTAGTACTTGTGATCTTTGTGGGATGATATACGTATTTTTATACACTATGTTACAAAAATTTGATAGGTATACTTGTCTTATATCAAGTTTTTGGCATCGTTGTTAGGGATTTTGATATTAAGAACACTAATCACTTTATTAATTTAACCATTTTTTTCTATTTCTTTTTTTTTAATTATTTGATTTATATTTGTTTTGTTAGTGCATGACAAAAAATAATCCACCAGACGTATTGATTTTTTATTCAGAAATTGAAAGGATAGCCGTTCGATTAAGAAAAATAGTTCAGTAAACAGTAAAGGAACTAAATCATGGATCTCTAAGAAGTAAGATAGAAGAGAAAGAGGAAGAGTTGGAAATCATGGGTGATGAAAATTAGAACCAACAACAGACTATGTCCAATTACTCTAAATCATCTTTAGTCGAAGTTAACTCAAGTATCGTTAAGCCACCTATCGCTGCTAACAACTTTCAAAGTTAACCTCATATCATATAAATGGTACAATAGTTTGTCCAATTTGACGAACTACAAGATGAGGACCCCAATGCTCATATATCAAACTTTTTGGAGATTTGTAACACTTTTAAGATCAATGGAGCTTCAGATGATGCGATAAAATTGGGACTTTTTCCCTTTTCACTAAGAGGTTCAGCTAAACAATGGCTAAATTCACTCTCAAGAGAATCTATCACAACTTGGGATGATATGGCTCAAAAGTTTTTAGGAAAATTCTTTCCACCTAGTAAAACCGCTAAACTTCGAAAGGACATATCATCCTATATTCAATTAGAGGCAAATACCTTATATGACACTTGGGAGATATATAAAGAGTTATTAAGGAGATGCCAACATCATGGCCTCCCACTTTGGATGTAGATTCAAACTTTCTACATTGGTTTGAATATGTCCATAACACAAATGATAGATGTTGCTGTAGGAGGAAATTGAATACTAAAACACCTAAAGAAGTTCAATCTTTGATTGAGGACATAGCTATGAATAGTTCTCAATGGGAAGGTGCTGGGGTGAGGAATAGAGCAATAGGTATTTATGAAGTAGATGCAATGATAACCTTAGCTAATAAGGTTGATACCATGAGTAGAAAGTTGGATGCACTTTCTATTAATCTTAAGTATAATTTAAGTGAAGTTGACGTAGAGGGTTAATGGGAACAGGTCGACTACTTAGGAAACTTCTCTAGGTGACAAAGTAACCCCTATAGTAATACCTACAATCCAGGATAGAGAAATCATCTGAATTTCTCTTAGAGTAACCAGAATCAAAATCAACAAAGGATGAACTTGCCTCCACTAGGATTCCAGTGAACCCTACCGCATGAAGAGAGATTAAGTTTAGAAGAACTTTTAACAAAATATATTCAAAGTAATGAGGCTAGATTGCAGAGTACAAAAACTTTTTTAAGGAATCAAGAAGCCTCCATTCGTAAACTAGAAAATCAAATGGGAAAACTTGCAAAAATAATGACTAAAAGGCAATAAGGGACATTGCTAGGAAACACCAAGATTAACCCTATAGAGCATGTAAAAGTAGTAACCCTTAGAAGTAGAATGGAGTTGTAGGTTGAATAGAATACTATAAAAGGGTTAGCAAGGAATGAAAAGGAAGTCAAGGAAAAAGAAAGTATAAAGCCACCAAAAGTGAAGGAATATAGACCACCTATATCTTATCCTGAACACCTAAAGAAGGACAGCTTTAATGAACAATTCAGTAAGTTCCTTGAAAATTTTAAGCAGTTACATATTAACTTACCTTTTGTTGATGCCTTATCACAGATGCCCAAGTATGCTAAGTACTTGAAGGAACTACTCTCAAACAAGAGGAAGCTACAAGAGATATCAATTGCAATAGTGAATAAGGAATGCTTGGTGTTGATGCAAAATAGATTGCCATGAAAATTGAAGGATCCAATGAGTTTTACTCTACATTGTTTTATTAGCAATTTATCAATAAATGGAGCTCTAGCTAACCTAGATGCAAATATAAATCTAATGCTACATTATATGTTTAAAAGGTTAGGATTAGGGAACCTTAAACTAACACATATGAGCATTCAATTAGCCGATAGGTTAGTAAAGTACCCCATCGTTATTATTCATTTTTCCAGTGGCCTTTGTAATCCTAGATATAGAAGAGGATATTGAAGCACCACTAATTTTAGGTTGCCCTTTCTTAGCTACTTCTAGGGTGGTTATAAATGTAGGAAATCAAGTGTTAACTCTAAAAGTTGCGGATGAAGAAAGAACTTTTAAGACTCTTGACATGATTCAACAACCTTTTAAGAGTAACAATACTTGTTATTTTTTTAATACATCTAACTTTCTTGGCTCCACTATTGTGCAAGATGGTATTTATACAAATCTAGTTCTACAACGTCTCATTCATGGCAAGCAAAAGGGTTTGAATAAATTTATTCAAGTTGAGTGCCAAAATTTTCATAGTTATCCATTAGACTAAAAAAAAAATAAGTGCATTAAGCCAACGACATTAAACAACGATGCTTTTGAGGAGGTAACTCAAGTTTAGTTTTTTATTAACTCTTCTTAGTTTAATTTAAGTAGATTTATTCTCGTTTTTACACCTAGTTAAAAAAAAAAAGAAGCTAGTCACAATTTTTGTGAGTTTGACATGACCACCGGTACGGTCGTGTCAACAAGCATGTTGAATTGCTACTATTCTTTAGATATAACATGACCGATAGATATGAGCATGTTAAAGTTATGTCAAAATCAACTATACAAGTTTTCTCACAGAGAGTCATACAACCATTAGACATGATCGTGTCAAAACATCCAACGAAGATCAATTTGCATATAGAGTTATACGACTTTTAGATACGGTTGTGTCTAAGCTCATGTCAGGCATGTCCTTACAGAAAGTTACATGGTATTTAGACATGACCGTGTCTTGACTGTGTTGACCTTGCATCCACTATTTTATGGGCACAAACATGAGGAAATGAGAAGATTTTGATCATGATTATAGTATAGTGACTAATTTCTTTGTTTTCTTTGATGTACTAACGAGACTAATACGACTTGTTATATTAGATAGTAACAATTTTTTTCTTTTCTTTTAACTTTTTTTTTTAGTTCCTCTTTACCTTTTTTGTAGCTTTACATGTTTAAGAGCATGAAGAACAACCATTGTACACACTAAGCTCCTTTTGCAATGGAACAAACACCATGTTTAAGGGAGTATTGGTTCTTTTCTCCACTCCCTTCCTCAATTGTTTTCATGTTTTCTTTGATTCTTATTTTGTTCATTTTTCTTTTTATTCGCACATTGAGGACATTATAAGATTTAAAGTGTGGGGGAAGGGAATTATAAATATGTAGTTATTTAAGAAATAAAAAAATTGTTTATTTAACCTGGAAATCATAAAGTTGTAATTTTGAAAAAAAAAAAAAAAACTATTTGGGTGGTATAGAACACTTGATGAAGGTTTTGAGATTGAAGAGTTAGAAATTCGAATAGCATTACTTGTTAGGAATTACTCATGGATTTCTTTTTACTTTACTTTGATGTAATTTTTCCTTTTGATATTTTTAAAACACTATAATCCTTGATAAATAGGTAGTTAATACATATCATTTGAAAATTGCTTGAAAAATTAATATAGTTAGAGATGAAATTAAATCAATTGAATAAAGTTTAGCTGTGAGCCTTATTGAACCAAGTAATTAAGCTTGTGGGGGTGCCTCTTTAATGTGGAATAACACTTGTTAACTTGAGTAAAGAACTTAGGATTATTAGCTCAAAGCTCACTAAAAGGGTCAAGAGAGAAGTTTATGTCAAGGCTAAACGTAAGTCATAAACTCTATCAAATAAATGTAGGGGATGGTTTGGAGGGGTATTTTAAAACCTAGTAGCCTAAGATCGTTTTATCTAGGACTTATTGACTAACGAAACTACTTGAAAAAAAAAAAACTACAGAAATGATTAAGGGATAAGTGGATGTATTTATCCTGGATTATAATGTTTAGTAAAATTGGAGATGAGGTGTATACATTTTAGTAGAGTTAGTAAAATGTCTATGATTTCTTCTTGATTAAGGAGATGGTAATTCAAGTTTCAAATCTTTTATATTTTTAAGACAATTAGTTAAGTGAAACATATAAGAATTATAGCTAATTTCCTTTTGAAATTGCAAGTTAATTAAGAATTTAGTCCTTAAACTATTTCAAGGTTAATAAGAATGATTGATTTCTTGAATAATAGTAATTTGATTTGGTGTTTCTTGTCTAACTACTTGATTTGATTAATTTGCTTGAAGACAAACAAATGCTTAAGTGTGGGAAAGTTTGATAAGTGCTTAATTAGATATATGTATTAAGTGAGATTCAACATTTTTTTCTTTATTTTGGAATTTTTTGAAGAATTTAAATTTTAATTGAGTAATATTTTGATTTTAGAGCTTTAATGGATAGTGGAATTAAAAAGGAAGAAAATGAATGCAATTTTACTCAATTTGGAGCTAAATTAAAGAAGTTATGAAGTTTTGAAACTAGATATGACCTCTAGACATAACCATGTCTAAAGGTCATATATCTTTTTGATCTAATAGATTTAGATACAACCTCTAGGTATGACCATATTCATTGGTCGTGTATCTCTATGATCTAAGTGATTTAGACATGACTTACAGACATGATCGTGTCTAAGTTTGTGTCCACTGGAACGTCATGTTTTATACGATTTTGAGTTACGAATTGGACATGACCCGAAGCACAACTGTGTTAACCTAAAACACAAAGTTTTTTATGTGCATTATATAAATAAAAGAGGATGTAACATAAAGAAAAGAGGGAACATTATTTCTAAGTGTCCTAGGGTTTTATAGAGAGATAAGACAACTATTTTTTGCCCTTCAAGAATTTAGGGTTTTTCTTTATTATATTTAATTTTCTTGATGATGCATGTTTATACATCATTAAAGAATTCAGTTTCCATTATAAGTAGTGCTTAATTTTCCTTAGTATCTAAACTTGTGAAACCTAGGTTTATTATGTGACTAGGATTCTATTTTATTATTAAATGAATTCTTATTTTTCTTAATTCATACATGTGTTCTTGATGTTTTGATTAGATTAATATTTTTAGGGTATTTTTCTATCTATTTAACATTATACATTAAGATTAAGAAATCTAATGTGTAATTAGATCTTGCATGTTTGAAGAGAGTTGATATAATCTTAGAGATAAGTTACATAATTCTTCCGAATTTAATTTAGTTATGGGAATTATGGTTTTTAATGCAGTCTTTGAATTATGATATTGTGAAGAGATTCAAATAGGTAATTTTGAGATTAGAGTTTAATAAGCTTAAGAAAGTTATTAAACTAAATTAGGAATTCCCTCGATCAATGAATTTTAAGAGAGATTTGAATACTTTTTGTTAATGTCACATAATAATTTCTCGAGAAAACAAGTCTAGATACTAGTTTTACCATCTTGAAGTTAATTATAATTTTCTTTACTTTTTTGCCTTTTAATAAAATTTTAGTTCCTTGGTTAGCATTTCGTTATAGGTTTTTAGATCAATCAAATTCTATAATTTACCAGTTAAATGATAGAGTGTAGGTTAGTATTAGTACTCGTGATCTTTGTGGGACGATACTCGTATTTTTATACACTGTATTACAAAATTTGATAGGTATCATCGCCTCACATCATCTGGCAAGGCTTACCCCTTTATTGAACTTTGACTTAAGTGGGTGATGTTGAATTCTAAAAGCAACATCTTCCATTTAGAGATTCTTGCTATCAAAGCCAGCTTATTTGTGAGATATCGTAATGGATCATGGTTGGTAAATAGCTCAATTGAATAATATAAGGTGTATTGTTGAGGCTTGTACATTACCACACCAAAGCGTAGCAAGTTCTCTCAACCTCTAGATATCTCTACTCTCCTTCAGTAAACTTTTTACTTAGGTAATATATAGGGTACTCTTTTCTTTCTGTTTAGTCTTTTTTCCCCAGTACACAACCCATGGATTTAGGAAGTATGGTTAAATACAATAATAAAGGTGGCTTAGGGGTAGGAACCATCAAGATTGGAGGATTCATCAAATACACCTTGATTTTAGTGAAGGCTTTCTCACATTCTACATCCCATTTGATTATAGCGTTCTTCTTCAGGAGTTTAAATAAAGGGTGACACTTATCAATGAGTTGAGATATGAACTCGACTATGTAATTCAACCTTTTTAATAAATCTCTTACTTCCTTAAGCTCTTGTGGGGTTGGCATTTCAATGATTGCCCTTACTTTGTCTAGGTCTACTTCAATCCCCTTCTAGCTAATGACAAAATCTAGGAGCTTCCTTGATGTTACGCCAAATGTGCACTTCTTAGGATTTTATTTCAGCTAGAATTTCTTGAGTCTCTCAAACAACTTCCTAAGGACTTCCACATGATCCTCCTCACCATGAGACTTGGCGATCATATCATCAACATACACTTTAAGCTCTTTGTGCATCATGTCATGGAACAGTGTTACCATAGCTCATTGGTAATTTGCCCAGCATTCTTCAAACCAAAAGGCATAACCTTATAACAAAATGTTCCCCATGTGGTAATGAACATTATTTGGTTTTGTCTTCCTCCGGCATCTTAATCTAATTATACCTTGAGAAATCATCCATGAAAGAGAAAAGGTAGTTTCCAACAGTATTATCTATCAAGACATCAATGTGTGGTAATGAGAAATTATCTTTTGGTGTAGCTTAATTCAAATCCTTGAAATCAACACAAACTCAAACTTTCCCATTTTTTCTTATGGACTAGCACTAAATTCACCACCCATTTCGAATAATTTAATACTTCAATGAACCTAACTTCTAACAACTTCTTCACTTCTTCTTTGATTTTTAATAGGATGTCAAGTCGGAACCTTCTAAACTTTTGCTTTCTTGGTTTGGAGTCTATTTTAGTGGGAAACTTAAGAACTACTATTGAAGGATTAAGCCCTGACATATCTTCTTATGACCACGCGAATATGTCTAAGTATTCAGAGAGCAACTGCAACAATTTTCCCCTATGCCCTTTTGATAAACCATTCCCAACCTTGATATTCCTAAGGTTTTCCTCCATACCTAAATTCATTTCAACAACTAGTTCATCAAAGATAATTTTACCTTGCTCAAATTGATGCTAATTCTTCTAAATCTCATTTCATTCTTTGAAATCACCTTCGACGATTAACCTAGTAGCATCAAAAGTGGTACCGACATTTTCATTATTTATAGGTGCTAGATACCCACTACTTCCATTGATTTCATTGGATTTAATGAATAAAGGTAAATAAGGAAGCAGATAAGTAGTAGAAGGAAATGCATAAAGAAAGGGAAATTTAAGACTTTATTTATGGCGAGATAAATATTTATTGTCTATCAAAACTGGTCTAAATTATGCTGGAATGGTAAAAATGAGTTAAATGCTTCATATGACCCTATTTCTATTTTATAGAGACCTATTGCCATTAATTGAGATTGAGAACCGGTTGTTCAATTTGTCATCGCTAGCTCTTCCTCTTACTATGCTAATGGCACATTGCTAGCTAAATGAGTCAATTAACTTAGATAATTCCAGCTGCTAGATATAAGGTGGTGTTGGAAATGTGTTGCTAATGTTTGGAAATTCTAGCTGAGTGTGGTATAACTTCTCACCTCTCTTTCCCTTCATCTCTTCAACCTCCTACCGAGTCGATTTATAACCAAACCCAAATGTACCGATCTATGGCTATCATTGTGGTTAAATAGAGGCTGCCTCTTCATCTATCATCCTTTAACCTTATAAACCATATACACCTCATCGAATATATATAAACCTAGCTCTTCGACTTCCTTGCTCTTGATATATGGGATGGTAGTCTTTCGATATATGGCATTATTGTTCCCCCAATATTGTCACAACTTGGACATTAGACAAAAACTTAACCTTTTAATGTAAGTTGGATGATATGGCTCCAGCCGAGTGTATCTAATGTCTCTTTAGTAGTAAATTGAAAGACCTCGGTATGTCTAGTACTTGGAAAGGGATCATGAATTCTTGCAAACTAATCTCTATCTGTACCTCGACTTCCCCCAGTATTTCTCTCTTGGAGCCATCAAAAGCTTACACAATTATCAAACTAGGCTTCATCTTCATCATGTTAGTCCCTAGGGGGCTCCATGTAGACAATGAGCACACATTTAAAGATGAATCATTTTCAATTAACACCCGAGCTACTAGCATGTCTTTGCACTTAACCATGATGAATAGTGGTTTAGTGTGTTGATTACCTTCCTCTCTTAACTCTTCTGGCAAAAAGGTAATTGATCTATGACAAATATAGAATTAACCACCATACTCAATTTTTTAATTGAAACACCTTCAAGGACCTTGACTTTATGGAGTATCTTTTTAAATGCTTTGCGATGTAGTTTAGAGGATAACAACAAGCCTATTAAGGAAATTTAGGTGGGGACCTTAACTAGCTAATCCATGGTCTTGTATTCATTAGCCTTCATGATCTTCATAAGGGGACTCTAATCCTTTGCTTCCTCCCTATCGATTGGCCCAAAAATCTCCTAGAGGCTAGTTCAATGGTAATCTTTTTCCTGGTTTCCTTAATTGAATCATACACTCTCCTTAAATGGGTCAATCCTCCTATCACTAGCAAGGGCGATACCTTTGTGGTTTGATTTACAGCTTGATAATTTAATGGTGCAGCCTTATAATTCTTTGGTGACACTAGGACGTTGAACATAAACTTCTTAGGTTGAACAATGACTCGGTTCTATTCCTCTTACTTACGGTATTTAAAGATGAAAGACTTAGGGTTAACTCCAACCATACCTACCATTTGCTCATACTTCTTTTCTTGACTCCTAGGGTTATCTTCCTCTTCAATCTCCGAGCCCTAGCTTGTAGGTGATGCATCTACATAGACACTTGGTAAGAAAGAATAATCTACCAAGTATTCAAATGTGCCAAATGGCTCCCCTAGTGTATTGGTAGGATCACTTGTTAGATACCTTTTTCTTAGCGCCTTCTACATATAGCTCTTCTTTGTCTTGGGGTCTATTATAGCCTAAATCTCTTCCTTCTTGACCTTCCCTTCCTTGAGTAGTTGGTAAATTGCAGGTCTAGTCTTGGTCTTATCCTTAAGGTTTCTTATATCTTACAAATGACTCTTTTACCTCAAGTTTCACACTAGTTGTTCCAATGTGATAGGAAGCCCATCTAAATCTATCCCTGGCTTATGTTCTTTAGTAACAATCATGTTAATGGAGGCGCCATGACTTGGCAGGCGGTTGTTGTTAACATTAAGCGTTGAAGCCTCTACAAAATCTAATTGATGAGGATCAACTAGCATCTAAAAGGAAGGAACCAAAATCCCATGATCTATTACATAGTATTAGAGGCCTAATGACCCGAGCTAGAACTAAGAGGATGAACAAAGCTCTACAAGGATTAGTCATGGACTTACAAGCCAAGGAATTAAGCTACACTAAAGGAGACACAACACTTGTCAACTTGATTAACATGAGATACAACACTTATCACCTTGATTCACATGACCATAGAGGGAAGTAATGATTTAGAGGCCTTATAATAAATTAATTTTATTGAATTGAAAAGGGAGAAGCACATTCGGTTTTGTTATTTGTTATGTTTCTGTTTTATTTGTTTGGTTTGTAATTTATATTATTTAGTTGCCTAATCGATTACATGAGAATGAGGAAATAAATAGATTAGGCAATTTAGGTTTTTCATATTGTTGTATGTACACTATATAAAGCCGTGTAAGGGGCTGGCCATGAAACATCTTATTATTGAATTAAGAAAACACAATTTTCGTGAGAGTACGGAAACCTTTTTTTTTTTTTGTTCTTTTGCAAAAGAACTCTTCCATAGGAATTCTTAACCGAATTGCTTGGAAACCCTTTTGATAACTTAGGTTTCAGTCAATATGTGTGATTGGGGTCTAGTTACGTGCTACTTGTTTGAGACAATCCTCGAGGTAATTGAATCAAATAGCATCATCAGGGTTTTAGGTTTAATATACCTAAGGTTTCACGCATCACCAACTAGACTAATTTAACGTCTACGAGGTCTTGTATCTTGTTCCTAAGCCTCTAGCAGTTATTGATGGAATGCCCCTCTTGCCCCAAATGATATTCACAATGAAGGTTCGAGTTATAATTTTTGGAATTATAATTATCAAGAGGTACCTCAAAATTCAATAGGTTCTCATCCTAGACTCAGTAGAGAACTTGAATAAAGGGGATAGGGATTTTAGTGAATTGCCTTCTTCGATGATGTTGGTTTAGATCTTACTTTTGAGCTGCTAAAATGTTCCAGTTCGTCTGGATGGTTAATTATGGCATTGGCTTAGCATGATTCCTTGTAGCTACTATACCAACAGTCATTTCCTTGCCCTTATTAATTAACTTTGGATGCATGGCTTTCTTTTCTACTTCCTTAATAGCAAGGAGACTCCTCAAAGAGACTGCATTTTTTATATGGCACTTGGCATCTATTATTGGTTATACCAATTTGTCCTATATATCTACCTTACTCAAATCTAATTGGGTATACTATACTAAAATTAGCCTAGTTAAAGTGTCTTAAAAAGTCTACACCATAAGTTACAAGGAGACTCCTCAAAGAGACTGCATTTTTTATATGGCACTTGGCATCTATTATTGGGTATACCAATTTGTCCTATATATCTACCTTACTCAAATCTAATTGGGTATACCATACTAGAATTAGCTTAGTTAAAGTGTCTTAAAAAGTCTACACCATAAGTTGCTTGTACCTAGTGTACTTAACAATTTTTCTAATATAGAGTCTAGCATGGAGCTTCGGGTATCCCATACCATCATACTTTTTGAAATTCGAGATTTTTGAACTTCTTGGGAAATTCCTCATGTTCATAAATGGGTAAATTGACTAAGTTGGTTTGCTCAAATCCATCGGTCTCCTAAAAAATTCTTATCTTCTTGTGAAACTTCTAAAGCAGCTTCGTTTCCATATCCTATCATTTCTCCTTAAATTCCCTCCTTAAGTTTTCACCACTACAGTTTCCCAACTCATCCCCAAGGTTTGAATTAACGGTCTATTGAAGGTCAATATGATTTTCTTAAACAACTTTGTTGGTATGAATGCGGTTGATAATGTATGTCAAGGTTTGCATTTGCTCAATCAATCACAACATAGTCTATTTGAGAGCCGTAATTCTCTTATTAGGATTGTTGTTACTAGTGTTTTCTGTAATTCTAGCTCTTGAGCAAGTGATAATTGAGCCTCTAATAAAGTTTACCTACTTGGGAGCTATCTTTGAAATCTACAACATGATCCAATCTATTAGCATTTTTTTAAATCTATAAACTTTCTCCCTTTTTCTTTGCATCATTTTTTTTCTTTTTTTTGTGGTTATTTTTACATGATTTTTGCATGAAAGACATATATAGTAAATAAATAACAAATAGCAACTAAATGGTAATGTGACACATAAGTTGACTCATAAAACTACAAGCATTTATTAATGTTCAAATGATTACATGATCTATTTGAAAAAAAGTAAATCAATAATAATATATTTTTCTTTCCAAAGGAAATCTTAGCTATCCTATGCTTTTCTTTTATACTAGCTTGGTAGAACCACTTCTACTTCTTCAATCAGCTGTTTGATTTGCTTGTCTCGCTTGTCTTTTTCTTTCAATTGGTCCCTCAGATATTGAATGACCTGTTGTGATTGCCCAAGCATTTTTTTTTCTAGTAGTCTACAACCTTCTTCCATTTTTTATATAGGACTTCTACCTTCGCTCATATGGTAGCTTTATATCCCTCCTCTTCTGGCATCTAGTTTAATGGTTCTGGCTCATGCTTGAATATGTCGAGGGACTTATATTGTGCTTGATTTGTTTCTTCATGAAATCGCATATAAACTCCCTAATAACCTTGTAAGCCCCAATCCTTCCATCCAGCTCACCCAAGTCTACAATTTTCTTCACTTCTCTAATATCCCATAACTTCTTAATATTATTGAGGTGACCGATCTTGGTTGCTAGTGGTATGTTAGCATCTTGATAATTGAAGGCCACTTGCTCCAATGACCCTATGTAGGTAATGTTCTGCAAAGGGCCTAACTGTCTTATAACTTAAGTTGGGAAGTAACCTTACAGCCTAAAATACTGATCAAGGGTACACTTAGATATTCCTTACATCCAAGGATAGCCTTTATGCAATGGCTTCACCTAACTATCTATGCAATATCTCCCAACTTTATCATCTTGAGTAACCTACATTATTGCTAAGCCGATGTGTCATTGGGTGGCTTGACTTGAGTGGAAAATTTTTCTACCATATCTACTTGTGGAGCTAAGGATCCCTTTGTCAAGTCTGCTTCAAATGCCTTGATATGATGACAAACTATACTATCAATAAGGTGCCCCACCCCTTTAAACATGTCGTGACCTTGTTGTTTTACAAAATTCAAGGCCTAGATTTGTTCAGCCAATACCACCGGGACATAGGACTTTGCTACTAGAAATTAAGAGAACAATTTAGCTACCCTGAAGTGGACATTGGCTCGCCCCTGTAGGCAAAGGATGGTTGCAAATGCAACTAATATGGATGCGTTGATGCGGTTCCTCTACTAGCCATCATACCCTTCACAAAAGCTATCTTACCTATCAAAATATGTTGATGAATGTGCATACCACCTACTCAATGTAGAGAACTTGACACACTTTTCTTTGCTTGTAGTCAAGGCTTCAACAATTTCACTTTTTTCTGACCCCTAACAAGTGGTAGAATACATTCGTGAGCTGGGCTTCCAAGTCTAGGGTTATTATTCCATCTTCTATGGTAAGGGCACTATGTAGTTGAGTATACTCCTCTAAGGTAGGTACCAATTTGTAAGGTCTAAAATCAAATGATGACGACCCGATGTCCCAAGAATGGGCTAGAGCCTAGATCATATCCCACTTGAGCTGCACTTTCATTAAAGACATAATTTTGTAACCAGCAAATTAAAAAATTCCTTGATAAGTATGGAGTCACCCATAGGATAGCTACCCTTTATCGCCTTTAGATGAGTGGCTAAGTAGAAGCAACTAATAGGGACCTAAAAAGGATTTTAGAAAAGGTAGTGGCATCTAATCACAATGACTCGTTGATAAAACTAGATGATGCTAGGCTTATTGAACATCATATAAAACCCATTAGGCATTACACTTTATAAGCTAGTGTAAGGAAAAGTTTGCCATCTTCTAGTTGAAGTTGAGCATAAAACTTATTGGGCACTTAAACTTGTGGATTTTGACCTTGATTCTATAGGTAAAAAGAGAAAGCTTTAGCTAAATGAACTAGATAAATGGCAGGTGATGGCATACAAAAACTTTAAAATATATAGAGAATGGATCAAGTTGTATCATGGCTAGAGAATCAAGCAGGACAAGCAATTCTAAGGAGGTGATTAAGTGTTATTATATAAGTCTCATCTTTGATTGTTCTTTGGAAAGCTTAAATCTAGATGATTTAGGCCATTCATTGTCATAAAGACCTATCCTTACAAGGCAATAAGGGTCTCACACATGGAAGGAAGGCACATTCAAGGTCAATAGATAGAGATTAAAAATTTATCTGGAAGGTGAGTTTAACTAAAGAAATCAGGGGGACTTTACTCTCCACCCCATTGAGCTATAATCGAAGTAATATCTATTAAGTCAACAATGTTAAATAAAAGCACTTCTTGGGAGATAACCCAAGTTTACTCAAGTTTAGTATAGTTTTTATTTACTTTCATTTGCTTATTTGACTTCGATTTTTACTTTTACACCTAGTTGTCGGTGATAATTACACTTGATATTAGTCTTAGGAAGAGAATGTGCTGCAGGAGGACAAATTGGACAACGAAAGATAGGAAAAATAAGGTAAGATGAGAGTTACATGGCCACAAACATGGCTGTGTAATAAGACATGCACACTTACATGCCTAAAAATATGAGTGTGTTAAGAAAAATTAGGTTAACATGCTTAACAACATGGCTATGCTAAAGGTCATGTTAATAAGCATGCTTAACAGTATGCTCCTAACACGCTCATGTTGAAGAAAAGGAGAGGAAATTAATTTACAAGAGATATGTACCCATGTATACAGTCATATACTTGGTTGTGAGCAAGGGAAATTTTTTACAAGAATTACACAAACCTTGGCACACCTATGTTAATGCTTGTACCAGTAAGTTAAAATTTCTTTTCAAAAGATACATGACCATAGACACACTCATGTCAATGGTGGTGCCTAGCACACATAAATGAACACACCCATCGACATAGCTGTGCTAGAGGCCATGTCAATTCACCTAGCATAACTCAGTTATATCAAAGGGCAATAAGCCTAAATACACAACTATGTTAGAGGCTATGTTGCCTTTCATGCATTTTAAAATATGATTTTCTTTCCTCATCTTTTCATTTTCTCCATTCACAAAAACTATCTCTTCTCCAAGCACGAGCAATTGCTTCCTTACACTCTCACACTTGTTTTTCTTAGATTTCTTGCATAAATCAGGAATGTTTTCTCTCTTTTCTCTCTCTAGCACTCAAAATTGTGATTTTTCTAGATGATTTTTGTTGGAAATTGACAAATAATGCTAGTTCCTCTATTGAAAGAGTTAAAAATTGGATTTTTATGTGTTCCATAGTAAGATTATACTGTTTAGGAGATGAACCACATGTTATGATGTCTGATTTGTTGATTTTAGGTTCCTATGAGGCAATGTATTAATGTAATAGCTACTTGCAAGTTTCTTAGTAGTTGTAGGTTTCTAGGGGTCTACTTATTTTGTGAGAAGGATTTTTTGCAAGTTTTATTAGTTGATTTGCTCACTATAGTGGTTGATTTCACAATAATATAGCGTGTTGATGTTGTTCATGTCTTAGTACTTGCTCATATCACAATATCATAGCGTGTTGTTTATATCTTAGTAGTGGGATGTTTTCATGATTATGTTGTTTATATCTTAGTTGAGGGATGTTTTGATGTTCATGTAGGACATCATGCCTCTTAAACATTCCAAACAAGAGAAACAATGTTTTAAGATCACTGGCACTATCACACAGTACAGGGAAAACTCACTAGCAAGCCATGCTCACCAATAGATGCTTAGGTTCCATAACTTGACCCACTAAAATCAATATGACAACATAAAGGCTCGGCCCTTCCATCCCACTTGCTACATAAATTGGGAGATACTAGAGCAAGCTAGTTTGGTGAACTAGGTGAGGAAATTGATTGGTTTGGGGGGTTAAGATAGACTTTTTAATATAAGGAACCAACTCATATTAAGTTGTCAATGAATTCTTGTCGACCTTTTTGCTGGATAAGGATCAAACCACATGGAGCAATGATAATGAGATTTAGTTTCGAGTCAATGGCAATATGTACAACATGAGCATGACTCCATTCTCGATAATTATGGTATTATATGATGAGGAATTCACCCACATCGAGGCTTATGTAGCACTTCCGATTGACATGCCTCAAGGACACACAAAGAGACCTAAGGCATCCACATTTTGTAACCTAACCCATAGGTACTTACATTAGCTACTTGCTCATACATTTAGTGGGATGGGACATAGTTTTGGGGTAGTTGGTACCATTAACATATACTACCTACATAGTATGTTTGAGAGACAACCCATTCACTCAGGGGGTCGCGCTTATGAGTTTCTTCAAACATCAATCTCATGATTCATGGGTTATTTCCATCTATGTCAACCTGTATATCACGAGACTAATTAGGTAGGTAAGTTCATTTAATAGGTTATCACCTAAGCAAACTAGATGCTAGATGATCCCTATCTGAGTTGAGTCACTACTGGGCTATGAGGATTTTGCCTAAAAATGCTCTAGTTGCACTACTAGTAGTAGGTCAAGAGGAGAAAGAGGAACATGATATACTACTACCACCACCTCTGGTTAGTTCATCCATAACTTCTATGGGCAATATGGCTAGCCTCTTGCGCATGATGCGTTAGATGATGAGTATTAGAGGATCATGCAACACATATAGGATGAGTACTATAGGGAGTTTCGGAGGAATTTCGGGGGGAGTTTCAGAGGAATTTCCGGAGGAATTTCAGGTGAATGAGGTTAAGACATGTGTGGAGCTCCTATCTACACATAGTAGGATCCGAATTCCACCTCTTGAGGAGTTTAATGATGATGATGTGTATGATCTAACTGAACTGTTGGATCATGATGATGGGATAGAAGCTTGATTTGTAGTTTTTGAAATTTCTATTTTGGTCTATAATAATGAAAAAGACTTGTGTAATTGATTATGGTAACTAGGTGTAGTTATTTTCTTTTCTTTTCATTTCTTTCATGCTTTTACATTTTTTTTTTGCTCTTTTGCCAGATTATTCTTTAAGGAGGTGGTCCGATTATATGGGGTTCCCAAATCCATCACTTCTGATAGAGACACCCGATTCCTTAGCCACTTCTGGAGGACACTTTGGTACATGTTCAACTCGTCCCTCAACTTCAGCAGCACAGCCCACCCACAAATCGATGGACAAACCGAAGCGACGAACATGACCTTTGGCAATCTGATAAGAAGTATCTGTGGAGAGAAACCAAAGCAATGGGACCTGGCATTGTCTCAAGCAGAGTTTGCCTACATTAACTCGATCCACAGAACCACCGGTAAATCTCCTTTCTCAGTGGTCTACACCAAGGCACCTTCTCACTCTCTGGACCTAGTTTCCCTACCCAAAGGTGTGGAGGCCAACATAGCAGCAAAGCACCTGGCGTCAGAGATCAAAGAACAAATTGAGAAAGTGAATGAGCGCTATAAGAAGGCAGCTGATAGGCATAAGAAGAACAAGTTGTTCGAGGTAGGAGACCCCGTGATGGTGTTCTTAAGGAAAGAACGCTTCCCCGTGGGTACATATAGCAAGTGGCAGCCGAAGAAGTATGGGCCCTACAAAATAGTGGCCAAAATCAATGACAACGCCTATGTGGTTGGCCTTCCGGAAAGCATGAAAATCTCCCGGACCTTCAATGTGGCGGATTTATCTCCATTTTACACGGATGACGCACCCCTTTATCCAGAAGCGAACTCGAGGTCGAGTTCTACCTTGGTGGGAGAGAATGATGCGGACATCGTGGAGGGCACAGCGGCTTACACGGCCCAAGGGCACGGCCGTGTATAATTTTACTCGGGCCATGTATCACTGACACGGGCACAGGCACGCCCAGCGACACGACCGTGTGCTCCAGTAGGATTCTCACAGAGTCATACACGGCCTAAAGGCACGGCCGTGTATGAAACCGTGTACTATGCTCGTCATATACACAGAAGCCCACACGGCCTAAAGGAACGGCCGTGTACTCGACCGTGTATTATGCTCGTCGCATGCCTAGAGACATACACGGCCTAGAGGCACGGCCGTGTATGAGACCGTGTACTATGCGTGTCGCATGCTCAGAAACATACACGACTTAAAGGCACGGCCGTGTATCAAACCGTGTACTATGCGTGTATTTTATTATTTCTTTTCACGTGTACGCTTAGATTTTCCCCTTTTAGATATTTTACGGCGACATATAAATACTCTTTTGTCAGATAGATTAGGGTACGTTTTATTATCGTATTGGAATACACTTTGAGAGAGAGTTTTCTCCAATTTCCGGGTTGTGCGCAACCAAATTTACATCAAAGATCGTTTCTTTTTTGTGTGAAACCAATCCAATCTCGGATTCGTTTCGTTACGCTTTCCGCGCTGCGTCAGTTGGTATCAGAGCAAGGCAATTTCCTGCGGAGATGTCGACTAACGGTGGTGTTGATGGCGGTCGTGTTCTCGACCTTGATCGAGATGCGGAAGTCCAAGGAGTCAATCAATGGGCTCCGAGGGCAGTGGTTGAAGCCATGGAGCAGAGACTTGGGTGCGTAGAGCAACGCTTGGAGGATCTGGTGGCGCGGTTCGACGCCATGGTAATGGACCACAACGGTCACAGGGGTGTTGTTGGGAATCGACCGGGGGTAGCAGCTGCCCGCGGCGACCTTATCAATGACTTTGTTGCCGGAAACCAATGGAACTGGAGAATTGACGGAAGCTCTTCTGAGGAAGAGGATGGAATTTTGCGGAGGAGAGAACAACCACCGCGAAGGGGTAGTGTTGTTGGCGGTGGAGGATTTCGTGGCATTGATGATCGGAATGAACCAGCATATGGGGGTGGATATCGACGCAATCACCAAGGGTTCGACCATGCTGAAGGCGGAGACTTCCATCTTAAGGTAGATATCCCTTCTTTTAATGGTAATTTAAATATAGAAGAGTTTTTAGATTGGCTGGCGGAGGTCGATAGGTTCTTTGACTATATGGAGGTTCCTGAGGATAGGAGGGTGAGAATGGTTGCTTGTAGATTGAAAGGAGGGGCGTTTGCATGGTGGGATAGATTGCAACACCGTAGGCAAAGGGAAGGGCGACAACCGATTAGAACATGGTACCGTATGCGAAATCTGCTGCAGCGGGATTTCTTGCCACTCGATTACGAACAAATCCTCTTCCAACAGTATTAGCAGTGCCGACAAGGGCAGAGGACGGTGCATGAATACACCACAGAGTTTATGAGGCTAGCGGAGAGAAATGATTTAAGAGAGACTGAGGGTCAACAGGTGGCACGGTTTGTAGACGGGTTGAAGCCTCAGATAAGAGATAAGATAGGGGTGACGGTATTCCGAACCGTGAATGACGCAAAGAACTTGGCTCTCTGAGCAGAAATGATGATACAAGAACAGAGCGTAAAGTTTGGAGGTAGTAAAAGGACTTACACTTACGAAGGTCCTGGTAATAGTAGTAAAGGAACTGGTGAGAGACCTCGAGGAGGGGTTGAGAAGCCAGCGGGAAGTATGGACAGGAGAGAAGACAAGGCAGAAGGAAAGAGACCGGTGGAGAATAGAGACACTCCAAGGCAAAACAATCCATATGCCAAGCCGATACTGGGAAAATGTTATAGATGTAATCAGCCGGGGCATCGATCAAACGAGTGCCCAAATAGACGCACCGTAAACATTGTCGAGAGGGAAGAGGAGGAAGAAGTGTGTTGTAAACCAGACGGTGATGATGAGTACTATGAGGAGGTTGACGACGGGGTAGAACCTAATTACGTAATTAGGAGGATGATGTTGGCACCGAAACAAGAGGATAGCTCACAACGACACCAATTGTTTCGCACTAGGTGCACGATTGGTGGGAGGGTGTTTGACTTGATTATCGACAGTGGGAGTTGTGAAAACATCATTGGGAAGGAAGTCGTAAAGAAGCTCCAATTACCGACAGAGAAGCATCCAAGTCCGTACACCATCGGATGGATCAAAGCGGCAGAACCGATAGAGGTAAAGGAGAGATGTGGAGTTCCTTTCTCGATCGGTAAATATCGAGATGAAGTGTACTGCGACATCGTCGATATGGACGCTTGTCATCTGCTGTTCGGGCGTCCTTGGCAATTTGATGTAGATGCCCAACATGCAGGGAAGGAGAACAAGTATAGGTTGGAGAAAGAGGGGGTGAAGTATACACTACTGCCATTAATGGATAAGCAACCCAAAATCCAGAAAGCGAAAGGGAAGTCCTTTCTTACGATCACTCAATCGGAAAGAGAGATGACCCAAGACATCAAGGAATCCCGCTTGATGCATGCTCTAGTAGTGAAAAATGTAGGAGAGGACATGAGTAACGCAGAGATTCCGGAAGAATGAAGGAATTATTAGATGAATTCAAAGAAGTCGTTCCGGAAGACTTACCGGAGAGATTACCTCCCTTGCAGGACATCCAACATCACATTGACTTGGTGCCGGGAGCTAGTCTTCCCAACCTCCCTCACTACCGGATGAGTCCCAAGGAAACGGAGATCTTACAGGAGAAGGTCCAGGACTTGCTTGATAAGGGATTCATTCGAGATAGCTTGAGTCCATGTGCCGTACCAGCACTACTAACGCCTAAGAAAGATGGGAGTTGGAGGATGTGCGTGGATAGCCGAGCGATCAACAAAATCACAATTGGGTACAAATTCCCCATACCTCGCATTGAGGACATGTTGGATCGGCTGAGTGGGGCAGTGGTGTTCTCCAAGATAGACCTTCGAAGCGGGTACCATCAAATTCGGGTCAGACCTGGGGATGAGTGGAAGACCGCCTTCAAGACGAAAGAGGGGCTATACGAATGGATGGTCATGCCATTCGGACTCAGCAATGTACTGAGTACCTTCATGTGCGTGATGAACCAGGTACTTAAACCCTTCATAGGCCGATTTGTTGTCATATATTTTGATGACATATTAATATATAGCAAGACTCGGGAGGAGCATTTAGTGCACTTGAAAGATGTTTTAAGGGTGCTGCAAGGGAACAAACTCTATGCTAATATCAAAAAGTGTGTATTTCTGTCATCAAAGCTGTTATTTTTGGGGTTCATAATGAGTGGGGAAGGAATCATGGTGGATGAGGATAAGGTACGAGCCATTAGAGATTGGCTTACACCTAAGACAATCACCGAGCTGAGGAGTTTCCTAGGGTTAGCAGGGTTCTACAGACGTTTTATAAGACACTTTAGCACGGTGGTGGCTCCCTTAACCGAATGTTTAAAGAAAGAGCGGTTTCATTGGGACGAGGAAGCTCAGGCGGGATTCACCGTGCTCAAAGAGCGACTATGTAGCGCACCAGTGTTGACCTTACCGAACTTCGACAAATTATTCGAAGTTGATTGCGATGCTAGTGGTGTAGGTATTGGGGCAGTACTCTCTCAAGAGAAGAAGCCTGTTGCATTTTATAGTGAGAAACTCTGTGAGGCCAGGCGGAAATGGTCCACATATGACAAGGAGTTCTACTCCGTGGTCAGGGCCTTGAGAATGTGGGAACATTATTTGGTGGGCAAGGAGTTCGTATTATACTCTGATTGCGTTGCCTTGAAACATCTGAGCAATCAGACCCGCATTTGCAAAGACATGCACGCCCGATGGATACAATTCTTGCAGAAATTTCCGTTTCGTTTGATGCATAAATCTGGGGTTCAGAACAAGGTGGCCGACGCACTAAGCCGAAGAGCGGATTTGCTAGTGACTTTGAGAGCTGAAGTAGTGGGATTTGAACAGTTGAATGAGCTGTATGAAACGGATGGAGATTTTGGAGCTACTTGGAGAAAGTGCACTAATAAGGAACCCATTGACAGTTATTATATCCTTGAGGGTTATTTGATGAGGGAGAACCAACTTTGTATTCCTGCATCCTCCTTGAGAGAGAAGGTGATCCGAGATCTCCATGGAGGGGGACTCACCGGCCATTTGGGGCGGGACAAAACACTAGCAGCAGTGGCTGCAAGATATTATTGGCCTCAATTGCGTAGGGATGTCAGTCGGATAGTGCAACGCTGCTACATCTGTCAAACATCCAAGGGGCACTCTCAGAATACGGGACTCTACACTCCCTTACCCGTACCTGAGAACATTTGGGAAGACCTATCCATGGACTTCGTCCTAGGTTTGCCTCGTACCCAACGAGGTGCTGACACTGTTTTTGTAGTTGTGGACAGGTTTTCCAAGATGGCTCACTTCATCCCATGTAAGAAGACGGCGGATGCTCAGAATGTAGCCAGATTATTCTTTAAGGAGGTGGTCTGTTTACATGGGGTTCCCAAATCCATCACTTCTGATAGGGACACCCGATTCCTTAGCCACTTCTGGAGGACACTTTGGTACATGTTCAACTCGTCCCTCAACTTCAGTAGCACAGCCCACCCATAAACCGATGGACAAACCGAAGCGACGAACAGGACCCTTGGCAATCTGATAAGAAGTATCTGTGGAGAGAAACCAAAGCAATGGGACCTGGCATTGTCTCAAGCAGAGTTTGCCTACAACAACTCGATCCACAGAACTACCGGTAAATCTCCTTTCTCAGTGGTCTACACCAAGGCACCTTCTCACGCTCTGGACCTAGTTTCCCTACCCAAAGGTGTGGAGGCCAACATAGCAGCAAAGCACCTGGCGTCAGAGATCAAAGAACAAATTGAGAAAGTGAATGAGCGCTATAAGAAGGCAGCTGATAGGCATAAGAAGAAGAAGTTGTTCGAGGTGGGAGACCCCGTGATGGTGTTCTTAAGGAAAGAACGCTTCCCCGTGGGTACATATAGCAAGTGGCAACCGAAGAAGTGTGGGCCCTACAAAATAGTGGCCAAAATCAATGACAACGCCTATGTGGTTGGCCTTCCGGAAAGCATGAAAATCTCTCGGACCTTCAACGTGGCGGATTTATCTCCATTTTACACGGATGACGCACCCCTTTATCCAGAAGCGAACTCGGGGTCGAGTTCTACCTTGGTGGGAGAGAATGATGCGGACATCGTGGAGGGCACAGCGGCTTACACGGCCCAAGGGCACGGCCGTGTATAATTTTACTCGGGCCGTGTATCACTGACACGGGCACAGGCACGCCCAGTGACACGACCGTGTGCTCCAGTAGGATTCTCACAGAGTCATACACGGCCTAAAGGCACGGCCGTGTATGAAACCGTGTACTATGCTAGTCATATACACAGAAGCCCACACGGCCTAAAGGAACGGCCGTGTACTCGACCGTGTATTATGCTCGTCGCATGCCCAGAGACATACACGGCCTAGAGGCACGGCCGTGTATGAGACCGTGTACTATGCGTGTCGCATGCCCAGAAACATACACGGCTTAGAGGCACGGCCGTGTATCAAACCGTGTACTATGCGTGTATTTTATTATTTCTTTCCACGTGTATGCTTAGATTTTTCCCTTTTAGATATTTTACGGGGATATATAAATACTCTTTTGTCAGATAGATTAGGGTACGTTTTATTATCATATTGGAATACACTTTGAGAGAGAGTTTTCTCCAATTTCCGGGTTGTGCGCAACCAAATTTACATCAAAGATCGTTTTTTTTTTTTGTGAAACCAATCCAATCTCGGATTCGTTTTGTTACGCTTTTCGCGCTGCGTCACTTACTAAATAACAATAGTTGATTATAACAGTAATATTGGATGGTTCAATTGATTGGATGTTGGAGAGTCCCCTAGTTATATTGGTATTTTGTCATTTGGCCTTCCAACCACAGCGCAATGTATTTTGATGCAAGAACCAGCCTAATGTTAAATTTTTACCGATGTTCATGTTATCATAATTTTTGGTGGTGCTAATAAATTGGCTTTGCACTTGACTTATAGTTTATATGTAAAGACAATTCATGTGCAAATAAATGGTATATCGATACTATACCATTGGTTGCTCTACCATTACCAATGAAAAGGAAGAAAAGAACAAGAGAATACTTGTATTGAGGGGTACAGATTAGAAACCAGAAGAAGTATTTCCCTCTTTATCTGGACAGCGTATAGTTTGCATTTTGTTAAGAATTAATTTTAGTGTGTTCTTGATTAGGGATGTAAGTAGAACGAGCACTATCAAGTTCCTGATTCGTCCAACTAATTAAAAATCTTATCCTTTAAACTTTATAGAGTTTAAGATGAGTAATATGATAAATATTAAATTTATTGTAAACCTAAAATTATTAATTTTTTTTATAATTAAATTATTAAATATTACTATATATTTAATAAATAATTTTTTTTTTTAAAAAAAAAAAACCCAAAGTGCGCAAGTCACGGTTACGGCACACCCCAATTCCACGGCATACCAGGCATGACGAGCTGGACGGTTGGCTAGGAAACCTAAGCTGAGTCTTGACCTGGTGACTTGGGAAAGTGAAAAAATTAAAAAAAGAGGGAAAGCAAAGGAAACCGGTCTAGCTAAATTCCCTCGTAGTTACAGTAGTTGCTAGTTGCCAGTATTTAGTTCAGACTCTAGTCGTCTGTCAATACTCAATCGTCATCTCATCTCTTTCTCTCTTTAAATGTAGATAAATGCGTTATCAAAACTGTAGAAAAAATAATTAAAAAAAGAAAAGAAAAGAAAAAAACCCTCATCTCTCTTACTCTCCTTAATCTGTAATCTCTATCAAGTTGCTCCAGCGTCTGTGTCCATCGTCGTCACTCGTCATCGGCACACAAATCGCGTTCGAATCACTAGCACTTCCATCGTCCACCGTCCATCGGCATCATCAGCACTTCCTTCGTTCAGATCACCGAACTGGCTGACCCTCCATCCCTCCCCTCTTGGCTCTTGACTCTCTCTCTATCGACTCAGATTTAAATCCTAAGGCTAGTACTGAAGACTGTCTTATGATTTACTATATTCATGCGGCATGCCTGCTCTGGTGGAATTATAATTTAGGTTGATATTATGTTATACTTCTCAATTGTGAACTGGGAAGATATGACGTAATGAGTAATTGAAGTTGGGATCTAATTCTTGTCATGCCCTGTTCTAAAATGAAGGTGACAAGGGCAGTCGTGATTCTTGTCATATGATGTGCGTCCCATGAAGAAAACATAGTTGGCTATACTTAAAGACTTGAACGGAACGTCTAATTGATATTCATATCTAGACCTGTAATCAAAATTGTCCTTTGTCACTAACAAAAAATTGAAACTAAGTTACTCATTCCTTCGTTCCAAAGTTGGTGAGTGAGAGTTTAAATTAACAAAAACCTATTTTCCCTAATTTCTATAAACTAATAGCTCAACAAATATATATAGTATGCAATAATAACTTCAATACTAAACGAATCTAACTATGAATACAAAATTAAGACATGCCATAAATACAAAAGCATAAGGGAAATAAATATGAGATGTTCAATTTGGTCTATTAATTGTTTGGATAAAATGTATAGGTTAGATACATGTAACTAGAATCCTTATATTGATACTTTTATGAATGCAAATATGAATGAATTTGAAATGCCCATTGATGCAAATCCTATTGCCCTTGAGGAAGAGGAAGGTCCATTCCCATTACCGAATCTGAAATGGAAGCATCATCAATATATCCAACAACCACAACAAGTTCTCAAGTATGAAGTAATGCCAATCAATACGATAATCATAACAAATGTAAGTTGACTTCTATATAGAATGATATGATGAGGAAAATGGTCAATGGGGAGGATGTTGCTATTTGCAATCATTGTTTTAGAATACTAAAAGCACGTAGTAAGAATGAAACTAAGCACTTGTGCAATCATTTGGAAAAGTGCACACAAAGAAAGAAGTAGAATGACGTAAGACAATGTTTACTATCAATTGAGAAATGACAAAATGAGAATGAGAGTTGTTTCAAAATAGGAAATTGGATTTTCAATCAAGATATATCTAGGCAAAAACTTGCAAAGACAATCATTATCTATGAATACCCTATTTCGATAGTTGAGCATGCGTATTTAAGGAATTATATTAAAAGTATTCAACCACTTTTTAAACATATGAGTCGGAATATCATGAAAAATAAGATCATGAACATCTATAATGAGGAGAAGGAAAAATTGAGAGTACTATTGAAAAGACTAAATTCTCGTGTTGCAGTTATAATAGATTTATGAACATTAAATTAGAAAAAAGGGGTACATAACTGTTACAACACACATTGTTGACCATAATTGGAGGCTTTAGAGTTGATTCATGGATTAAGATTCTTTACTTAAATTATCTTTTCATAATAAATAATGAAAAATTATATTTTATTGACTATTTTTATATTTTTCATACAATTTTTTGTATATTCCAACGCCACACACAAATGAGGTGCTCGTCAATTGTTTTTTTAATTCATTGATAACATGAGGATTAGATAGAAAATTATCTACAATTACTGTAGATAATTGATCTAAAAATGATGCTATGATTACAACTTTGACAATGAAGCTACAAAGAGATGAGTTAATTCTTCGGAGAAAGGTACTCTACAACTATTGTTGTGCACATATTTTGAACTTAACTGTAAAGGAGAGTATGGGCGTAATAGAAAGTGTGATTGAGAAGATTCATGATAATGTTGCATTTTTGTTAGCAACACCATCAAGAGTTGAGAAATTTGGAGAGGTATGTAAGTAGTTGGATATTCCATATGATTGAAAGCTTAGCTTAGATTGCAAAACTCAATTGAGCTCTACATATGACATGGTGAGAATCGTTGGATACAAAAAAGTTTTTTATAGAGTTTAATTTATGGATAGACATTATAAATGTCTTCTAACTAATGATGATTAAGAGTTAGTGGAAGAAATTTACAAGAAGTCAGCAGTCTTTTATGAAGTAACAAATATTTTTTCTGATACCCAATATTTAATTGCAAATTATTATTTTAAAAATGTTTTTGAAATTAGAGAAGCATTGGTTAATTAGAAGGGCTCTTTAGATGTGAATATTAATATGATAGTAGGGAAATTGTTTGAAAAGTTTGAAGCAAACTAAATCCTGACATAATAGAAATATTGATGTGTAGTCAAAGTTGGTTATCAAATGAGATGAGAGGTAAAAATTTTGATTATATAATAATGGCTTCCTATATGAAATAATTATTATTTGCTTAATCTCTAACCCTCACCAAGACCAACCCCCCTCCCCCTTTGATAGGTTCAAAAATAGATGTTGAAGAAGATGGGATGTAAAGACTATAAGAGTCAATAAACAATTACAAAAAAATATTGGATTAATATATTTGTTATATGTTTTAGAACTTTTCTATTTCTATTAAGACTTGTTAACTATATTTTATTTTTTTTGTATTATTTATTAAGTTGTATAGTTAGTTAGGTAATTTGTATCTTACTATAATTAAAAACGTTTTTATGTTGGCAACTTTTTTTATCAACTTGTAGACTGTGGAATAATATTAAAATACATATGATTAGATATGTTAAAAGTGCAAATGTTATTTATTTCAAAAAATGTAAGCTATATCTTACAAAAATAGTCATAATAAATAAGTAAAATCTTTAAACTAATAATAAAATATTTCTTTTAAAAAAGAATTCTAACGAATTTGATATGAGTTTTTTGTCGTTTATTATAACCTTATATAATTTGGGACGGATTGTGAGTATTTTATAAAAAACCTATAAGATTTTAGATAAATTTAAATAATCTTATAGGATAACGGAATAGATAACAAGATTACTAAACCCAGTGAAACCTATCTTACTTATATCATTATTCTTGAGAAGGTATGGACTTGGGGTTTCATGATGTAAAGATTTTAATTCAGGACAAGACTAATGAAACCAAACCTGATGAAATAGCTAAGGTGGGGCACACTTTAGTGAATGTAAATCACAGTACAATTTCCGAGGGCAGGTCGACCCTACCGATTTTCCTGCCAAGTAGTGAAGTAAGGTAGCTGGTGAGAGTAAAATGCCAAAAGAAAGTACCAAGTACTGCTCTTGCCAGTTCAGTCTCTGGACTACACAGACATGTTTGTTCCTAGCCCTTGAGAAAAAGGAGCAACAAAATGGTCAATCACTTTACCAATAAAATTCTGTCATATGAGATAAACCTTCTTAGCTGTCCATATTTCATATGGCAGGCTCACATTTATCAAATGTAATATGGACCACTTGTAGCTTTTCTGCAATTTTGGTTGGCTGGCTGCAAAAACTATTTACTGAGGTACGCCTTGTATATCATTATAAGCATGGCCTAAGCAGAGGGCTAGGTTCCTCCTGTAACTTATATTCCATGTCTGTATTCAATTTCACTTTGAAGGGATATTTCACATTTTCTTGACCGCTATTACAACTACTAGTTCTCAGTATTATATTAGGAAATGGCAAATTACTACCTATAGTTATGTGAAGGGGTCTTCATTCAATCAAACCTAAAATGTACAATTCAAAGTAATTTGTGTTGTACACTAAAAAATAGAAGGAAGGAAAAAGGGATTATTCTTAGCTCCATAAATTTTCGTGACAAATTGCATGATGGTCTTTGCGATCATATCCCACTAATGTTACTTTCTTTGAAAAGTTGACCATAACTTAAAAGGTTGTTCATGTATTGAAAAATAGTCAGTTCAATTACGGCCACATATCCTTAAATTTATAGAACATTAGGGAAGGAAAGGGTAAAGAGTATTTCTTAGTCTAAGGTCTTCTTCGCTCATAAGGTGTTTGCAACATTGAAGGCTGAAGCAGAGCATTCAACTAGTGAGTAAATATGATGCTAATTACCCTAGATATATTCACAGGTATAATATAAATAAATGGAGCCTTTGATGCTGAGAGGGAGTGATTACACAATAACCAAATCATCAGAAAATGTAATCAACAATTGTAATTGCTGTGTAAATGATCAAACAAGATCATGGTTTTTCATGTTCCCCTTAAAAGCACATGAAGAGAGAGATTAGGGGTCCTGCCTCAAAAGGGTATTCCCCAAACATTCAAACAAACCCCAATCACATTCATCTTTTACATATACTTTTCTGCTTGGCCAAGATGCAACATATGCAGAAAAATCACACAAACACTTTACCCCCTTTCCCCTCCCTACTCCACAGCTGCTTTCAGCCTTTTCAAAGCATCCCAAGCACCCCATCAAAAGGCTGGGTTACCAGAGACATCATCGACAACTAAAAGGGAAAAACTAAATAAATAAAAATAAAAAAATAAAATCATCTAAAAGTGTAAAGCGGAAAAAAGAAAAGAAAAGCAAGTAAATCCAGTGAATGAGTAATTCAATTCCTCCAACAACGACCCCCCACCCCCTCCCCCCCGCCTCCCCCTAATTTTTCTAGCCGCTGCTTTCTAGACCTTAAGTCTTATCTGGCCTTTTCCAATGTCCTGACTTCTGTGTAATAACAATCAGCTTTTGTATGGTGCCCAGAGCAAGCTTTTCTACAATTCTTTTCCTTCAAAGTTCCACACGCACCCCCCTCCCCCCACCTTTTTCTTCTTTTTTTTTTTTTTTCTTTTAGTTTGGTAATTTTAATCTAGAAGATATTTGATCAACCCCAAGTTTTACTATGAAGATTTCCTATGCTTCACACTATCCCCAGAATTATTTAGATCATCCTCATGATCATTGAGTGCAAGACTTTTTCGCTTTGCGCTCGTGGCGGAAGAAACAGAAGAGCCATCTAGCAAACAAACTGGCCTTGAATTGCGCAAAGATATATCCGGAGGAACAATAGGTTTGATCATTCCTAAATGCTCCGAATCCAATCTTTGCATTGGACTATAACAAGTGAACGCTGCGTCCTGAAATAAAGAAACTGGTATGAGCCCTTCATGATAAACCAATTGCACAGTTCACCAACAGGAATCACTAGTTAGAACATTCAAATATATAACTATTTGATATCAGGAAGCAGAGAAATGAGTACTTTTCCTCAGGTAATTCAGATAAATGAGAACTTACAATGTCGAGAAATGGACACATTGAAGTGCCCTTGATTTGATTCTCCAATTCACTCTTCGTTAATGTATCATTCAACGCAGCCAAAGTGGCAGCAGCTGCAATGGAAGACGGCCGGTGATCCAGTAAATTGATATCTGCATTAGACATCAAACGTCAAACTAAACTCAGAAAAAAGATCAATTTCCTCGTAGTGATCATAAATCCAAAAATTCGGAAGTCGAAAGCACAAACCTTTCATTATTCCCAAGATGAATTCGGCAGTTCTAGATACAATGCCACTAGGAGGACATGTACAAAATTTTCTTACAAGGAAAGGAATGAACATGAAAGGAGTGACTGCAATCATCTTCCACTCCAATACACTCAACACGAGTAACTCCATTCTTTGGATCACTTTGCGATCAAAGCAATATTCTTCAGTCTGAGATTCGGAAAATGACGTAACAGTCGTCTCCTCCATCTTCGCAGCCAGAGACAGGCATGCCACTGAGAGTAATCTTACAGCCCAAGATTTCTCAACCTATTTATGAACCAAAAATGCAAAACAGAGCAATCACAAATTCAAAAAGGAAATGCTACGACATCTTGATAACTAGAAATCAATGTCTATAAACACCAATTACGCAATGTACATTCGATGATCAATTAAGACTTACAACAATGTGCCGCTTCGAAAGGAACTGATCAAAGTATGTGATTGACAGATACGCCGTTCGATATGCGAATCCATAGACAGCGCTGCTCTGAATTACACAGACAAAGAACCACAAAACACAATTAATTTTCAAGAATTCGAAAGTTTAAATGTACGGAGCTAGTAATGAGAGACAAAATGGACTGACTTTAAGAATCCAAGTTATAGAATCCAATCTGGCACGTTTAATCCAATTCTCTTGAACCACATCATTGTTTCTCAACCCAAAAGAAGAAATCTCTTTACGAAACAGCGTTTGCATATACTCATCATCCTCCTCATCATTGCCATCGAAAGTATCTTTTTCACAAACTGCAACTTCTTTCAAACCGGCAGAGCTTTCTTCACAGAGTAAGCTTGAGAGAGGCGCTTCCTCATTCATTTTCACTTGTACATCAATCCAAACAAAACCAAGGAAATAGAAAAAGACTTCTTTATGTTCTCCTTCTAAAGGCACAAAGCGATTTGTTACACTTTCAAGTACTTATATCAATCAAAAATCAGAATTGAGTGATTATCAAACATGGGTTGTTATGGTTGATTAGCAGTTACAATGTTAACCAAAAAAAAAGGAAAAAAAAAATTGATGATATGAAGTTTATTTCTTTGAGGTAGTTTTATTGTTTGTTGGGTGTGAGTGTTTGTGTGCTGTGTTTTAGTGGGGGTATGAGAGAGAGACAGAGAGTATTGACTATACTTAAAGAAGAAAGATTGAGAGATAACTGTTGACTGTACGCGGTATTTTAGAGCGTGAAAGCACGGTCCAATGAGAAAGGGGTGTATCATGGGAGTAGTGGATATCGTACATGGGTAGTACGTACGGGTAAGCGGAAGTAGGAAAGTGGGGGGAAGTGGTGGTGAAACGGTAGAATCGTGGCGTGGATCGCACACGCGATTCAGTGAAAGTCGCTTGACCAGTCAACTTAATACCACAACATCATGATGTTTGATGAGTTTCTTTCTTGATCTTCAAAAAAAAAAAACAAAAGAGAAAATAATAATAAATAAATAAATAAATAACTGAAATTTTTATTTGAACTTTGTCTAGGGTTTTCCAACCTTGCATTTCTTGTTATGTATGATTTAGAAATTGGGATGTTGGACTAAACTTGTGGTTGGTTATCGAAGGATTTTACCTTTTCTTTTCTTGATTTTAATGAAATATGAAGAGATTGCAAGGATGATGATTAAGAAATTCAACTTCTTGTATTCTTAATTACTTGTAATTAAGGGAAAAAAAAAGAGAGAACAAAGAGTTCTTTCTAAACTATGTATAAGGAAATAAGTAAGAAGCTAACTACAATTTTTTAAGTATAAATTAAGATAATTTTTATTATCACACAAATTGATTTAGGTATTAAGACTTTGCAAATCTTTGATATAAATCAAGATTTATAGTGATCAAGCAACAAAAATAGCAATTATTGCTGCTGATTTAGGCACTCTAGACCAAATGTGATATCTATTTGGCTTTATGTTTTGTTTGGGAAAGATCCCTAGACACAGTCTTTTAGTTTTGGGGAAAACTACTCTTAAAGGAAAATATTTTTTCTATAAAAAATTTGCCTGAATTTAATACATTTTCATTTGCTAAGTTGTATTTATAAATATATGCTGAAAAGATTTGAGTTAAATTTTATGTAAAATGTTCTCATATGAATTTTTTTTTTTTTTACTCTAAAGATTTTTCCTAATTAAAACATGATCTATATATAAGTCAATATCAATTTCTTAAAAATTAAATAAAAATCACTTTCTGAGAGTTGGAAAATTTGTGGAGATTAAATCCTTTTCTTATTGACAAATGTAAGTTTTCTTGGAAAATGCTAAGAATTTCCCTTTAGTGGAAAAATGTTTTCCGTTATAAAGAAAATCTTCTCTACTTAAAATTTTCAGTTTAACAAATGATAGAAAATAGGAAAAATGTTTTTTGGATTCATGGTTTTTAAGTTAATCATATTCATTAGAATAAAAAAAAAAAAAATTATACGCCATTTTCATTTTATATGCATGGCATATGCATTATTATTTGGACAAATTACAATGATACGCTATGTGAGGAGTAATAGAAAACATTGATGGAATATCCCCATCTTGCTTTATAAAAAGAAAATCTGAAATTATACTATGTGATGGGTGGATCTTTATCTATATTCCTTTTTTAGCCAGTTACATATTTCACAGCGGGTGAAAATAAGAGAACTGAAGTTGTTAGAAAAGCCTTTTCAACTAATCATTTTCCAATGAATCATTGTCTCTAGCAACTGGTAAATAATGCATCAAATTAACTGAGTTCTTGTGGCACATGTCACCGTTTTATTCCGTTAAGCCAGATTTCATCCCACATCATTTTCTTTACTTAACATATGATTTTTTGAATGCTGAAATCCAGGAAAAGTGGGTTGGTTGCAAGAATAATGGGAGATATACTGTTTCTTTTCTTTTTCTTCTCTCTCTTTCTCTCTTTTTTTTTTTTTTTTTTAAAATCCATACTTCCTATGAAAGTGAAGTAAATAACTAATTATTTTACAAAATCCATGCAAATTCCACTACCATGCAAGAAAACTAAAATCATTATATAATCTCAAAGTCACTCCTATGTATAATTATTTTCACATAATATAATTTCAAAGTCACTCCTATGTGATAGGTGGATTTTGCAAAATCCATGCAAATTCACTCATTTTCATTTGATTGGGAAGAAATTACTAAAAAAAAACACTCTAATAAAGGGTTATAGCTTGCAATTTCTTTGTGAAGAAATATTTATCCAACTTATGAAGGAATGGCATGAAATATATAATAATTACCCTTGGTAACCTGCCCTTTTACATCACAACAGATAACTGCATGGTGCACAGTGAAAGGGAAAAAAATAAAAATAAAAATAAAAATTTCAATATAATCTCTACTTTGCTAATAAATTGCTTTCATCGATGCTTTTTTTTTTTATTATTTTAATTTCTACATATAGCCTCTTATGCCTTCGTAGAATTTAATTCGTTTACTTGGTGGGGCAGCGGTTAGAGGGGGTTCGATGTCACCTCACGAGCCATCACACTTCAAGGAAGCCATTCTCACTTGGGGACCTAACATGCTATGTCGATAATTTATCGTAGTCGGCATCTGTTGCTATTAATAATAATAATAAAAAAAACCCCGCAAATATACCTAAACAAGAGTCATGAAAATTTTTAAATTCAAATTATGATTTATGTATAGCTATGTATTACTAATTTATTTATTTTTTCTCTTTTAGGGGGAATGGTTAATTTGATAAATTTATATGTTACAAAATAACACTTTACCTTTAGTAATATGGAATAGATGAATATCCGATTTTATTCTAATTACATTTGGATTATTTTTGCTTGTCTTGTATGCAAAATAATTCCGAACTTGTAAAAATATATAATAGTCAATTATATTTTTTTATTACTTTAATATTTAAAGTGATTGTTGATTGGTCTAAAATGTTGGATAAAAAAGCAAGAGTTATTGATGCTCTCATTTAGAGGAATCTCATCATTTATTGTCATGTTAAATACGAAAAACGAAATTACTATATGAAATAATTATGATATACTATTTCAAATTATAATATATAAGATCCATTAATAATATTTAAGAAAGTTATTAGTAATAATAAAAAGACTGTTAAAAATTTTATTTGTATTTTTAACGAACCCCTTATATACTTAAGTTCAGGATAATATACCATAATAATTACAATGTATGGTTACTTGAGTAATTACATCATATATTTAATATTTAATACAGACAGGCAGCCAGTATTATAAAAAAGCGTTAATTAATTATATCATTTGCCATGAGGGGCTTGGCGGGGAATGATACCTTACAACCTCATCTGAACTTCAATTAAGAATAAAAAGCCAATAACACAAGATCCGAAGTAAAGCTAACCTAAACTGTCTTAGTATTACAATTTGACATATGACACCTCCCTAAATGTCACGATAATTGTACTATTTACTTTATTCAATTAGCTTTCCTGATTAATGTCTTAAATATTCTCTGCTCCATTCCAACTTATAGTTTAACCTTACCCACATACCTCCTTTGTCCTCAAAATGTGATTAGTGGACCAGTTCGAGAATTAACTCCTCCAATCTTGTCAGCACTCTATATGGTACTAATATTCTAAATATTTGAATTTTAAGGGAAAAAAATTACTGGCCTTAAGATAAGGTCACTTAATATATCTGTAATCCTGTCTTATCTATTGTTTACTCCCATAAAGTAGTTGGAATGGAATCTTAGCCTAGGTTAACTCAGTATTCTGAATAATAATAAAAAAATTTAATAATTTGAAATAATTATAAATATATCCTTATATTATTGTTTAGATGTAAATAAATTCTCTAAATTTTTAAAATGTAATTTTAATTTTTTTTATGATTTTTAAAAAAATGCATATAATCTTTAAACAGTTGTTAAAACCCTCAAATTCATAAGAATCCAATGACCACTTATATTCTATATGTATATTTTTCAAAATAAGTTATGAAGACTTGAAACTACTCTTTTAAAATTAGGATTTACTTGTACCTAACTAATTGTTTAGTGCGTATTCCTAATTTGCCTAATAATTTAATTGATTATGACAGGCCAGCAGCATGATCTTTCTCTTCATATTTAAGCAGTGAAATTACTGATGGTTAATTTTATTTAGTGTTTATGGTCAAATTTACAGTTGGCAACAACGACTGGAGTAGTTCTGCTCAAACATGTGAATAGATTGGTTAAACCAGATTATACTTAATGCACTGTGCAAATAAGAATATATATATACTAACGTTATTAGGATCCATCCACTTGTCCTAATGAATGCAAGAATTTGATATACTACAATAATTATTAGAGGTTAAAATGTAATTAGCTCTCTAGTCCTTTTTGATGAGCATGTAATAACTCACCCTAACTAAAATTTTTTATTTGCCACTGCCTTGGATCAAGAAAAACCGCTTAGGTATTGTTTATTATGTTACCAAATTGAGGTCATTTTTTATCCCTTTGCTGACGTCTTCTCCTCTGAACGGTGTTTCTGAAAAAAAAAAAAAAAAAAAACAATAGAACATAATTATATGTCTCTTCTTCGGCCACTAGTTATAATTTCCCCTAAATGAACCCTAATTTACCGATAGATTGGATTAAGTGAGAATTTTGAAATGGAATAGTGGGTATATTTTATTTCATGAAAATCCCCTTTCGCATTGTTTTTACTATAATTTGAGAGTGACTATAGCTAAAGAAATCTATCAACGACTTTCATAAAAATTAGTTAATAGTTTTTATAATAGTAAATCACTCTTAAATAACAATAAAAATAAAACTTATTAACAATAAAATAAACAGTTAATAATGACAGTATGATGCTATCACTTTTGAGTGATATATGGCATCGTAGAATTCCCTCATGCACATCAAGTAGTTTTTCATTTTTAATACCTAATTATTTGTGAAAGATCATTGATTACTTATGCATATATTAATTAGGCCTTTTGTCTTAGATGAGATTAGGTCTATTCATTAAAAGATATTCTGTTTTTTTTTTTAGGAAGGGCAAACATTTTTCCTTGGTTTGCATTTACTCTAGCAAATGTATCACTTAGTACTAAAATAATAAAAGCTAAGGATATTCAAATTTCAAATATTGGCAAAAAAATGGGATATACTGAGAGAAAAACATTAAGGTGTCGAAAAAATATGACAGGTCAAGCATTGATCCTTACACACACTTCTACATCAATTATTCTGATGATTAATATATCCACTCTTTCCAAGTCATAGTATGAAGTTGCATCGATGATATATTGAAACTTCTATTCTAGGGTTGCAAAGAAAGCATTTGACACTTGATACTAAACGTCAAATGATCCACTTTAACATACATTAAAAACCATAATATTGTCTACAAGGAAAAAACAAATTAAAAATCCAACAAGTGCTTTTGACATGGAGGAGTGTCTACACATGTGAGACACTTTAATGATAAGGTTATAGTTTTAAAAAAAAGCTAATTAGGTATAATCTTGATCAATAAACTCACTCGTTTATTAAATTTTATAGGATTGCTACTCCCAAACTCTCAACTCCTTAGCTTTCCTTGCTTCACTGCCATCTTGCACTCTAGCACCACTCACCACCCTTCAATCCACAAGTATGACACTATTAGTCAATCAACCAATAAATAGATACTAAACATGCCCTATTTTGTTACTTTTAAAAGTAGCTTTCTTTCGTCTTTTTTTGTGATTGATAATTATTCTAAATGAAATTTTTTTTGCATGTTATTAATATAGAGCATTGGATTTTATTTATATGTGAAATACTATTATTATGTTAATAAGTGTCCTATGATTTTTTTTTTCTTGGTCTATTTTACTAGTTTTACCCACTTTAGACTATGAAGTTTGACTTTCCTTTTGAGTTGTCATAAGATGAGTTTAGTAATTAACCCCCCATCCCATTTGGAGCATTTATCCTAATCAATCAATTAAGTCTTTCTATTTCTAGACAAAATAATTCTTTTGACTAAATTTATGTTCTAAACTCTAATTCAATTATAGTGCATGTTTCTATACTTGGCCTGTAATTGAAATTAGATTGTCATAGAATTGATTAAATTAAATTCTTTCAAGTATAACTTAATCACTTTATGAGTTATATACTCATAAGACACATTCTCTATGAACAAGAAATCACGAACATATACTTTCAAATATTTTGTATAAAAATGTATATCATAAACACATCCAATACAATATCCGAAACATGAATCTAGTTTATGATTGCATTAAGAACATGATCTACAAATAGCACAGTCAAGCAATCTGTAACAAAAATTTGAATAGAGAATAGAAATCATAGTCTTGCCAAGGATTTAGATCTCTAGAATATTTGATTATTGTATAAATTGCTTTGCTACTTATAGACAGCATAGACTCCCACTGTGAAAAACCAGACTACCAAAAGAAGAAAAAAAATGTAGAGTTTGAGAAGAGAATAAAATCGAGAAAGGATTGCTTATATATTGTGTAAGTGTATTCAGACTTCATTTAAATTAAGTGGGACTTCAGTTGCGCAAAGCCCCACACAATGGCTAGAGATATGGACTTCATTATGGTGACAATCAAAAGGAAGTGGTACTTCATCAGGACTAAATTAAAGACAAAGTCCCTTAGCGGTTTCTCAATTGGTTTGATCCAAGTGCAACTTGGAGTTCGATGAAATGCTCCAATAATCACAAAACTTGGCATTTATGGGTCCTTTTGATATCCTTGCACTTGAGTTTCCTTAATCTTGCTTTTCCCATGTTAGATTACTTTCTTATTAAAAGTATAACATACATATGTGTAGTGTAAAGTTGGATTGAAACATGATAAATTCTACAGTTATGAATGGGATAGAAACCTTGTTGCTTTTCTTAGGTTAATTGGCTACTCAAAATACTCGGGAAGCGTACCCTAACATGGCTACTCTACGGAGCCTACAGTAAGTATGTTGGTGAGCGTTGTAGACATCACTTAGGTTCTCTCCTATGCATGTAATTAACTTTATGTGTCTAGAGTTGATAAGAAGAGTACCACTAGATCTTGAAGTGGAGAGAACACTTTGTGCTACTCCAAGACTGTGAGGGAGTGTTTAGGAGTGTAAAAACATGAATCTGGATGTGAACGTTTTCCATAGTGGTAATGAAAGAAATGGGAATGGTCATTATGGTAGATCCTTAAGGATTATGTCATTCTTGACACTGATGAAGGATGGACTAGTAAAGCAAGGCCATCAATAGACACCAACAATTTTAAACTATTACCAACCTTGATTTCATTAGTCTATCAAGACCAATTTAGCGATGGAGTTACCGAAGATCCTAATTTAAACTTAGCTAAATTTTTTAATATTTGTAAGAAAGTTATAATCAAAATGGCTAGTGAAGATGATATTTGAATTCAGTCGTTCCCCTTATCGCTTCATGATAAAGCTAAGATACGACTTAATTCCTAAAAACCAAACACGTTTACCGCATGACGCAACCTATCATATGCTTTCCGAGCTAAATATCTTCCTCCTATAAAACCACAAAACTTTATAGCAACATCTCAAACTTCATTTGAATGGAATGGTGAATCCCTTTATGAAGTTTGTAAGCATTACAAATAATTGTAACGCCATTATCCTCATCATGGGTTATTGGATTAGAGCTCTTAATTCACACTTTTTTATTATGGTTAGAGCAATTCGATGCAAACCACGATTGATGCAATGGTAAGAAAAAAATTCTTATGAGAAAGTCTTTAGGGAAAGCATTTGATTTATTGGAAGAAATGGTCACCAATAACTACCAATAGGTGAGTGAGAGTGCTTTTTCCAAGAAAGGAGGAACTCTCAAGGTTGATGCAATAAGCTTAATTAATGCAAAATTAGACAGTTTGGTTAAGTTGTTAGGAAAATAATCGATCAATATCATAGGTTTTAGTTCTATGGCTAACCATGGAGAGCGGTTTGGTATATAGAGAAAATGAATGCTAAGGGATAGAAGAAATGAAATTAATCGCAATAGGCCTCACAACAACCCATAATCCAACAGCTAAAGCTTTGGTTGGAAAAACCATATAAACTTTTCTTAGGGTAATCAAATGGACCAACCAAGGTCATACAATCATCTCCAGCTTAGTTGGGAGTTAGTCAGGGAGAAATCCTACAAGACAGTGAATGAGGGTATGAATAGGATGGAAGTGAAAAATGATGAAAGATTCGGTACCATTGAAGCGATATTATAGCAATTGCGGGACTTTATGAAACCTATGCCCCAATAGGGATATCCCGGAGCAAATTGAAAATAAATCATTGAAGTTCTGAAGAACCCTTAGAAAAATCGACAAAAATTCTAATAATAGAGAGCTTTGAAGAGTAAGAGGATTACAATGATAAGAATGCAAAATTTCATATTAAGGAGAAAATGAAAACGATTTAAGAAGAATCTGTCGTACAAATGGATAGGAGGAATTTTGAAGAGGATTTAAAAGTGATTGTGTTGCAAAACTATAGAGGAATATAAGAACTAAAACTCAAACCTTATATATCCCTTCCAAACTCCATTAATGAGTATAGAAAAGAGAACTTGGTCTTAAAATTTTTGGTAGTTTTCTATGAGCTAATGACAACACGTCTTTGTTGTAGGTTTTATGTAAGGTCTCCATTTATAATGAAATTCTTAAGAAAATTCTGCCTAGTAAGGACGATGAATGACTATAGGAAGAGAATTTTCTTGTGCCTATGGAAGAGAATCAATCTCTAAGCTCAAGTACCTAGAAAAAATTTCCGAACTTGTGTACCTAGGCAACATTAAAATTTATAACGTAATGTCTAACTTAGGTGTGGGCATGTTAATCTTGGGATCTAAGAGAACTGTTATGACATTTCAACTAACAGATCAAATTGTTACAAGACCCTTTGGCATCCTAGATGATTCAATTGTGCCAATATAACATCTTAGTTTTCCGATTGATTTGTTGTTATAGATATGAAGGGTAACAAAGATGTTTCCTACACTTTCAAGACAACTTATTCTATTCACCACTCATTCTCTCATAGATGTAAATAAAAGTTTACACATTGCAGAAAGATGGCGAAATAATTCATTTCTAGATTTTAGGTAAGGACATTGAGATTATAAAGTAATTGAAATTTGTCTACAAAAAGCTATAGGAACAAGTCGAGAAGAGAAAGTTAAAGTGAACCGTGAGTTTCCTAGAAAAATATATTCAAGTAAAGAAAATAAGGTCGTATAAATGAGTTGACGGTGGGCCAAGGAGGAGAGATCTAAATTATCTCCTAAAGGACCAAGTTTGCTGAGGACCGTGCCACAACAACAGTAATGGGTGATATAAACTACTATCAAATACGATGTTCAAAGAGTCAACTTTTCCAATGGAAGCAAAGAAAGATGTAGATTCCCATCATGGAGTTTGCCTTAAGCAAGAAAAGAAAAGGTCAATTTAATGACCTTAAATAGGTGCTTGCAACCAATATTTTATTCACACTATCCAATTTTATCTATAACTTTCCTATCAATTTATGTTTCTATGTTGCTTGTTACGTTGTTGTTATAGGAGTCTTTCTAAACAAATTCAAAAACGTACAAAAGAATACATGTACTATGGTCATTTTAAATAAGTGAAAGAACGAAAGGCACGCGTATTTAAGGAAAGTGTTGGTTTCCTTTTTCTTTTTCCTATTTTTTCTCTTTTGATTATATGCAATTAATTGGCTTGGGGGAGGAAAAATAGTGGTATAGCTTGTTGCACTTTCAATTGTATTCATCTTGCTTGCATTTTAATCTAAATTCACTTCAACACAGTCGTGCTATGAAAATGATTTTTTTTTTATGATTGTATGAAATAATTGTAATGTGTTTGATAGGAGTCCATTCTAGTGATAGAAAACATTACGACAATTGGCTCTTTATTTAGTTAAGTAGGCAGTGTTATAGAAACCATGTACCTTGAACTTCATTATTAAGTCGACAACTTCGCATATGTATGTTAAATACCACCTTAATGATTTCTCTCCAAAGTTTATTAAAAAATTTAAGTAAATAGAGATTGAAAAAAAAATTGCTTTTAGTTGGGAAAAAGATAAGTGTGCAAGACACAAAGTAATAAGTGCAAATGCACATAATGAATCCAAATAATTGCATTAGAAAAGGTAAGAAAATAAGCTCTGATAATGTAAGAGTAAGGAAAACAAAAGGAAATACATCAAATGAAAAATCAAAAAGCAAAGAAAAAAAGGAAAAGAAAGAAAAGAAAAAAGAAAAAAGAAAAAAGAAAAAAAAAAGCCTTAATATGCTACTTATACCAAGCAACTTAAGAATTTGTTAAATTGGTGAAAACCATAAAGTCCATCCATGCTCAATTGTTTACTTTGTTATGAATGATATAATATTGCTTCACTTGAATTGAATTGATTATTAATTGTTGAAATGTTGGCTTAAGCCTTGAATAGGTATGGATGGCCTAGATTTTACTTTTTAATTTGGTTTAGATATCATCAACCACATATATCTTTACTTAGCGAACTAACGGACAATGCTTCATCCTTGATTTACCATGTATAAATCAATTTGAGGACAAGTAAAAACTTATGCTTAGAGATAAGGGTAAAGGCTAAAGAAGTGCCTTAACTTTTGATTTGGGCCAATTAATGTCTGTTGTTTAAAAAATTGGCAATTTAATACTCATACGTTTGAAAATTGTGCAATTCAATATCTTATCCAATTAATAACTAATATACATTAACCAAAATCCACGTGGCAATTAATTTTTACATATCGACAAGTTATGTTGATAGGGATGTGTGAAATTACTTAACTATCTCTATAATAATTAGTGAAGTTTCCCTCATCATATCAAAAATAAAACTTTGTACTGCCATTGACAACTCAACTTAATTCCTCATATTTACTCTCAATTATTTTCATTAAAGTTTGCTAACAACTATCAAAGGAAGGAAGGAAGGAGTCAAAATCTTCAAAAGTACAAACATTTACAAGCCTTTATTAGAAATTAATTTTTACACATTGACAAGTTATGTAGATACGGACGTGCAAAATTACTTAACTATCTCTATAATAATTAGTGAAATTTCCCTCATCTTATAAAAAATAAAGCTTTGTGTTGCCATTAACAACTCAACTTAATTCCTCATATTTACTCTTAATTGTTCTCATTAAAGTTTGCTAACAACTATCAAAGGAAGGAACGAAGGAGCCAAAATCTTCAAAAGTATAGATGTTTACAAGTCTTTATTAGTAGGATTTATCACTATTAACTAAACTCTATAGATTGCTTTTACCATAAGAACCCCTTGTTATATACATACATAAGAAGGCCAAAATGATCCATAATTTTTTATTTTTATTCATGGCATGGTTCATCTCTACTAATGTAAAGTGATGCGTGAATGTTTATGCATTTTATAGAGAAGAGGGAAAAAAAAATTCTAGTTTTGTTGCAACCTTGACCATTGCGTCATATATATGGACAAGAACAAAAAATTCCAGCTTTTGTTTTTTTTTTTTTTTTTGTTAAAACTACTTGCCACAAGGTAGATCTTCAATGATTACCTCTTGATATGCAGCTCTTTAAACTCAATCACGATGAGGAGTTGATTTTATTGCCATATGTATGCCACATAGATTTTGTTTAATGTACTTTATTAATTGAATGGAGACATTAAATTGTACAATTTTCAAACTTAAGAGTACTAAATTGCCAATTCTTTAACTATACACACTAATTTGCTCAAAGTCAAAAGTTGAGGCACTTCTTTAGCCTTTATCCCTTAGAGACATAATAAGTGTTCAAAATATATAAGGTTCACCTTTGTTTTTGTCTAAATTACAATGTGTTTTATTTGGTTTATTTATAGGTGAAAATCATTTGAAATTGGCCACTTAATGAAGATAAAATTATAAGGAAACCATGAAGGATAATAAAATAAAAAAGGAGGAATTTTGCATAGATTAAAGATCTCATTTATAAGTCTAAGCTTAGTGTTCAAATGAAGTTCAACATAAGGCACCCCTTGAAGAAAATAGGAACTTCATTCAAATGCCTCCTGAGGCTATTAGAACAAAGCCCTTTTCCCTAAAGATGAAGCTACCTACTACCACACATGGTTTGAATGCCTCAAAAGAGGCATTTAAATAAAGCTTTCTTAGAGCACTAGGGTAAAGAAATTATTGAACTTCATTTGAATGCCATTAAACAATATTTGAATAAATTGCTCCTAGAAAAAAGAAATATTCTTTACTATGGCACTTCAATAGAATAAATTCATTAGAATAAATTAAGAACCCATTTGATCGATGTCTAAATTTATTTGTTGGGGTCTAGTTACTGTAAGTACATTTTTTCCCTAAATCTTAAGAATCCTCTATGTATGTTTAACATATTGTATGTTTAACTTATTGTCTTTCCCTTCTTAAGTAACCTTAAACCATCACAACTTAGTTGATGAATGACCAATGTTATTTAGTGCAATTTTTTCTTGATAGATTCCTTTAGGTTATTCTAAGTATCCATATATTGACTTACTTTCATTTATTTCAATGAGTGATTGAAATATTTTCAATTATTTTCTTTGTCTTTTACTTTCAAATATAAGTAGATAAATATCTAAAGGATTCATGATGTAAAGTAAAGCTCATGCTCAATGGATTTTCATTTTTATTAGTGGATTTTTATTCTAATTAATGGTTTTTTTATCATAACTTAGCTTTAATAATCTTTTTTCTAAATTTGACTGATCTAAAAAATTGTTTGGTAACCCATATACAACATCTAAGAAGTAAGCATTTCATTTAGAGTTTGTTTTAGCAACAAGGGATCAATAACATATTGCCCATGCAAGAGCATAAAGTTAAATATTATTTTACTAGGTTGACTATTACTTAAGAGAGATTATTTGGCAACTATAGCAACACTTAATAAAAGTTATCGTCCTTATTTCCTTTGTGATTCTCTTAAGTTATCTTGACTCTTTACTAGTCTTAACCCTAACTAATTTCACATAGTACACATTCACTTTTACAATAGAACACTTAATACAAAATTCTCACACATGAGACACTTTTAAAAAAAAAATAAAAATAAAAGATTAAACATACAAAAAAAATTTAGAAATTCCTTGAGAGGAATACTAATAAATCATCTTGAAATTTTTTCAAATCTCTTAGCACTTCTTGTTAGAAATACTTAGTTGCGTACCCCACATGTATGTCTCCTTCATCTTCATGATCTTGTTTATATAAAGGTGGTGCTTCATCCAAATATGGAATGACTTTCATAACATGACGGTAAAGATAAATTCTTCAATTTGAATTTTTTTTTATTAGATGTTCAACTACTAGAGAAAAATGCTTAAAGAAAAATATTTGGTTTAGAAAATATTGTAACATATTTATATAGAAATGATTTTGGATATAAGTTGTAGAAATAACTATCAATCATCTTACAACTCTAGCAAATGTACTTTCCTTAAATATCTTCCAATATTTCTTAATAAATGTAAGACACATCTTAAAATTCCTTAAATAAATGTTAACTTTTATTAATCCCCATACGAAAGCTAGCAATGTAGTAAAATTATTTCAAAAACTTTCTTTCAACATAGTTCCATTAAAAACCAAACTTAGTCGTAGCAAGATTAATTCGAGATATCTTACTATTAATATTATTCAAATAAATTATAAACTTATATATGGAAAATATCAATCATTTACTTGATAGAAAATATGAATAAATCATATCCATGTCTCTTACGCAAGCATATTACACAAATAAATCTGTTGCTTGGTTGGTATATGTTAGGCTTTCTAATATGGTTTTTCCAAATTTTCTCAATACACTTATGCCTTCTTTTGTCATAACTTACAAACAATTCATTATAATAATAAGGTATTTCATAAAAAATAAAAAATAAAAAAAGGTGACTTACAATTAGAAAACAAAGAATAAACATTTTAGGATCAAGTTTAAATAAATGATGAAACTTTTTAGTGGTTTAAATAATTTATAAATGTTATGTAAAGTTGGGCAAATAGATGGTGATGTTATATAAAGTGGAAAAGGATAACATTACCTTCAAATAAAGGATGAAAATTACACACTAAAGAATGAATGTTTATGCATTTAATGTGTTACATCACTAAAATCTAATGGATTTACATCGGAGTCACAAAGTTATCCTATATTTATAGCACTTTACATAACATTTACAATCCATCTAAACCACTATAAATTTTCATTCTCTATTTGAGTTATTAGAATATTTCATTATTTATTTGAGTTTGACACTAAATGTTTATTAACCGGCATGTAATTTTTCCTATATTCTAATGATCTAGAGTCAAATCAAAGTCATAGTCTAACAAATTGAGTGTTAGAGTACTTTAGATACATACATGCAGGTAGAGGAATAATTATTCAAACATACCATTTCAATAGGAAGAACTACAACATCTACTGTCTTATATTTTCATCCCAGAATGCATCTTTTCATTTATTAAAAAATAACTTTGCATTTTGTAGAAACATTAAAAAAGAATTTTCATCAATATTGGTTGTTCAACATACATATATATGTCCCCTTACAAGTGTATGTATTGGATGTTCTTCAACCAAACACGAAACGTAGAGTTACAAATAAGTAATTACTATAGAGGGTCATTTCAATAATTGGGTTTTTAGCATAATTTAATGCTATGGGTTGGTTTCTTGGAATACTGAAAAAGTTTAAGAAATCAAGCCCACTCAATTATGTCTTAGGAAGATCTAGTTTGATCGGCTTAGAATAACAATTGCTAAATCAGATTTTCCATCTCGGCTTTACTCAGTTATCTCATGCTCACAAAAGCAAACTTGATTAAAAAAAATAAAAGCCTTCTTAAGTTCATTTGGTTTTAATAGGCCTTAGGCTTATTTATAATAAAAATGGGATTCTTTTATTTGTTATGAGCCTTTGAGCTTATTCAAGCCCATGAAGAATAAGGAGAAAATAAGGATTTAATGACAATTGTTGGATCCCTAAGAGTGATTTAGTGGTCACCTGCAACCCTTGATCTAAGCCATCAATCTAGGAGCTATCTGATGGTAAAGATAAACTTCTAAATTCTATAAATAAGAGACTTCTCCTCTCATCTTAAGGATACTGAGCATTGGTTAGCTTGAGATAAACACCAAAACTCTACTAAAATAGTTCTACAAAAGATAAAACTAGCAAATTCATCAAGAACACTCCAAGAATGATAAAAAATGTCGAGTTTGACCCATTGTCACACGTACACATTCAATAAATCGAGTTTGCCTATTCTTCCTCCAACACATCTTCTTACAACATCCTTCATGTATCATCTACTCAAGGCTTCTCTTAAGTCAATCGACATGCTTATTGCACGTGATTAGCCTACTACAGCAACACCACCACATAACTATGAACTAGAGCCCTCTAATGAATGGACTATAAAATATATTGTGTTTTGTTTAATAATTATTCAACTACCAAAATACAGATTAAACTCAACTACTAAAGTAAATTTGGTAATTTTCCATTTTTATCATCCTAAATGTAGGGTTTTTTTTTTTCTTGGGTTAGGGTGGGAAGAGGGGTGGGGTTTGGTTTATGATGTGGCCAGAAAAGGAAAATAAAAAGAAAAAAAAATGTTAGGTAGACATATTAAGTCAATTATATTATAATCTTACTAAGTCAATTATATGTATAAGCTGTTTAATTCATGATAATAACATGGTATTGGAATAATTATTCCTTAAATAATATCTATTTCCTTGGTTACTTAAAATGCAATAGAGGAATAATTGTTTTAAGAGTTTTTGCTATTCCTTATTTATGGGGAAAAAAAAACTATTACCTTCTATCTTGTGGCATTAGTTATAAAAGGTGGTATAACCTTCTGCAATTATTCATTAAATTACAAACAACTAATGAATTACTACCACCAACATACCATGAGCATTTAACATCCTTGCTTCTACCACACTGCCATAACCACCACCACCTTTATTATTGCACTACCACTATTGTTATAAACCTCAACCGAATACCATTAGTACCACCACTAGCAGTCCCACAATTATAGTTATCATTTGGGTGTTAAACAAGTTAAACTAATTGTAAAATATTTGACTTTTGCTTGATATTTATGTAAGTTTGACTTGAGAACAAATAAGTTAAATTTGAAATCAAGTAGGAGTACTTGAGTAGTTAATCGAGTTGAGTTTGAGCTTCATAATGTTTAGTTTGACTAGTTCACAAGCCTAATCAAACTTAAGTTGAGTATAAATATTAGTTGAGTTTAAATCCACTTTAGATATTAATATGATTAGATAAATTAAGCTTAAATGAAATACATCAAGTTGAGTTGCACTTATTAAGTGCCAATTTAACTTGAATTCAAAATTATAAGCTCAATTTAAGCTTTGAAATTTCAAGTTGAGCTCAAGTTTGATTTCAATATTGTATTATCTCAACTTGATCATTTATAGCCTTAGCCACCGTCATAACACTAGTGCCTTACTGGCACATCATCACCAACCTATTACCCCTATATCACCGCCCTATAACCGCTATAGATGCTATTTAAGCTACCCCTACTCCACCACATTAGCATCATATATGCATCATTACCACCATTATGCCACCAAATTTGCCACCACTATTAATACCACCTCCTTCCTCACCATTATTGTCACCATTATTACCATTACAATCATGCATCAACACTCCCATCATCACCACAATTAAACTAGCACCACTATTTCCTAACACTACTCCACCTTTACATTGACACCACCATGTTCACCATCACCACCATCACCATTACCATGGTGTTTGTGGTGGTAATAGTTCAATAATGGTGGTGGACATGGAGTTGGTAGTAGTTGTGGTGGATTGATGGCAATGCAATGGTAGTGGTATGGTCAAGGTAGCAATCATGGTGGCATAAGGCTATATTTGTGGTGCTAGTACTAGTGATTGTGAATTAGGAGTGGTGATGCACTGTTTATATTATCTAAATTTCTTTTAATTAGTTTCTTCTTTGTGCGGATAAAACAGAGTGAATAGTTAAAAAAATCATAATTAAAGTCACTAAATATATATTTTTGGCAAATATACTATTAAGTCATGTCCTCAAGGTAATATTCGAATCCATATAGGAGGTTTTCAACTCTCTACTGCACAATCTCACAAACTCACTTATTGCTTAGCTAATTGAAATACATACTTCGACATGTATCTCTTCACACAAATATTCCAAAGGTCACGTGGCAATTTTTTACATGTCAATAAGGGATTAATCAAAATTAATATTTAGCATATAGCTGATTTTGGCTAAAGAAAGAATGTACTAAAGTGGCCTAAAGAGGAAAAAGATACATCAATAGTATTAGTAACACTTCACATATATGAACGAGTAATAAGTAAATATCAATAATATTTGGATATATGGTAGTGATAACAGTAGTTTTTAAAAAATCTATCATTAATGTTTTACAAAAACTATCAAATATTAAAACTTTACTAATATGGTACTAATCAATACATGTGATCGTTAGAACTATTAAAGTTTTCTTTTACCAAAAGCATCTTTCCTTGTGGGTCTAAATTTGAATTGTGGTTTTCCAACCATGAAATCAAGTGTTTGTGTTGCCCCTTTTAAATATACAGTCTTATCAATCTCGTTTTCTTATCATATTATTTATTATAAATTATGAAGATTAGATGTTATCTTAGAAAGAGCTCAACATCAATAATTTATGATGGGTTTGAAGCTTATGCCATAGGTTATACGGTTCCCGACCAATGGAGATAACATTGTGCTAAATGTACCTAATGCACATAGACAAACTTTTTCATCGAGGTTATAGAATAGGAGAAAAAGGACACCTGTAAAATTCAGAAAATGATTAGGGATTGTAGCGGTAAACAAAATAATTGCTAGGGATAATAGTATCTCCATCTTTAAGTTAAGAAATAAAAGGAAGTCGATGCATCATGGCAAGTATCTTGAAAATAATATTTTATTAAATAATTAAATGATTAATTAATCGAATAAAAATAACAAAAAAGGAAGGAAGAAGAAGACAACCTATACGGCAAAGGTAGATCAGCTTCAACTTATGTGAGCAATTTAAATTCATGTATATAGGGTATTTTGGTTTCTCTTTGAAGACCTAATGCATATCATAGCAATTAGTCATAGAGACGACCTGTCTACTTGCTCATGGCAGTTTAACACCTAAATCAACTTGTCACTTCATCTCAAATGTCCAATCCTCAGTAAGCAATAAGTACTTAGTCCATAGCCCACCTATTTGATTGGCTATGGCCTCTACATACATACAATCGATGCTCATCAATTTAGTAGTCAAATTGTCTTATGTTGTTTAACTAATTTTATATGCACATACAACATACAATAATAACTCACATACCTACATACGCTTGATAACCTCAAAATAGATTAAACATACCTCAATTCCTCTAATTATGCATAAGATAATTATTTTATAACTTATTTATGCCAAAAGATTGCATTCCTAACTTTGAAGTCCTAATGTAACCTAATTTTATTAATAGGAATCCAAAAAGGATTGGCCAAATTCCCCACAATAGAAATTCAATTAACCTACTTCAACTTTCAATCAACTAAGTTCCTTTCTTTCACACTCAACTTGGTTAGTCTACTTTCTAACTATATCAATTGAAATTTTTTACTCAACTCAAGTGACTTACTTCTCAACTCAATCGGCCAAATTTCAACTTTAATTAACTTAAAATCCAACTTGGTTGATCAATTTTCCTTAATTCATGTTTTCTTTCTTTTTTTCCTTTTATTTTCCAACATAAAAGCTTGACATAGGGCATTGTCAATCGAATTTCTAACCCTAAAACCCTTTCTTTAATCTCGGTAAGCCTACAACCATCAACATTATTAATTAACTCCAATATTATACTTCACATAATTATCACAAAATCGTTATGATTCATCCTAAAGTTTTAAAATCTCTATAAGTTTTACATTGATATTGTCAATTTAACAATAACACGATTTGATCTCCTATCTATATAGTTTTGAATCTCAAATTTTATTATTACATTTCCAGGCATTGTTTTACATTGAATTTCATAATTACTTAGTTCTCTTACCTCACACAAATGCACTAGTATTCCTACGAATGGATCAAACTCTCAATTGTCACAATCTTGAGGAAATCTCTCGATCACCACAATTTCAATAATCCTTCCTTGATCTCCTCGAATGATTTAGTACACACATACTAATTAGAATCAGTTTACAAGAGTCCATGTAAAGTAAATTAATGTAAATTGGGATGTGGAAATTTCTTACCTTAGAAATCCTTTAAGAAAGCCGCATAATGACAAAATGGGAAGGGGGTGTTGATGCTGAAGGGTTGGTAGGGAGACAAAGTGAGAGTTACGTTTCCTTTAGGGATGTAAGCAGGACGGGTTTGGGCCGGGTTCAGCAATCCCATTACCTATCCCATTATCCTATAGGGATTTCCAAACCCTATAGGGTTTTTTCATGAAATACCCGCTACCTATCCCAGATCCTACAGGATTCTAATAAGTAACTCGAAACCCGTACCAAACTTGTTAGAATTTAAAAAAAAAAAAAATTCTATTATTAGTTTAAAATCTTTATTTATTCATTATGATTATTTTTATAAAATATAGTTTATGTTTTTGAAAATAAATAATATTTGCACATTCAATATATTTAATTATATGTATTTTAATATTCTTTAAAAACCTACATGTTGGTAAATAAAGTTACCGACGTAAAAACATTTTCAATTATAATAAAATAAAATTATTGGACCAATCGTATAACTTAATAAATAAAATAACATAAAAAATAAAATATAGTTAACAAGTCTTAATAGAAATAGAAAAATTCTAAACACATATAACAAAGGCATTAATCTTATATTTTTTGGAATTCTTACTTGATAATTGACTCTCATAGTCTTCAAATCCCATCTTCCTCAACATCTATCTTTGAACCTATCGAAATGGGGAAAAAAACCCTTAAAACACATTAGAGATTAGGCAAATAATAGTTATTTCATATATAAAAGAACTCATTATTGTATAATCAAAATTTTTACCTCTCATCTCATTTGATAACCAACTTTAACTGCATATCAATGCTTCTATTGTATCAGGATTTAGTCGCTTCTATGTGAGCTAATAACCCGTCCATTAGTACTAAATGCAGACTCAGAAGCAACCGTAGACACAAGAATAACCAACATATCTTTAGCTAGTTCTTATAATGTAGGATATTTAATTCCATTTACTTTCCACTAGCTAAAAATATCAAAATCATCAATCTAAGGTAACACAACTTCTTCTAAATAGTGATCCAATTTTGACTTGACTTGACCATCTGTATTAATACTACTACTACTATTAAAACCTTTAGAAAGTCAAGATCTACCCCTTGATTGATATTCCTGAACTAACTCGTAATAAATGTTTCTAACATTTTAAATTTCTACAGATGCATTTACTCCATAAATAGAAGGAAACACAAAATACATGGTCTTCATCTTAAAACGTAGATCCAAAACAATACAAACAACCATAATGATGTGTGCATCACCCCAATATTTTTCAAACTTATCAAATATTTTCCTCACCATCATTCTAGTATTCACATCTGAAGAGTCTTTCCATTCAACCAATGATTCTTTAATCTCAAAAACCTTTTCAAAATAATAATTTGTAGTTGGATATTGGGTACCAGAAAGAATATTGGTTACCTCATAAAAAATTGCTAACTTCTTGCAAATTGCTTCTGCTACCTCCCAATCATCATCGATGGAAAAACATTTATAATGTTTATCCATAAACCGAACTCTATAAAAAACTTCTTTGTATCCAATGGCTATCATCAACATGTCATATGTAAAGTTCCATCGAGTTTTGCAATCTAAGGCAAGCTTTCTATCATATGAAATATCCAATTGCTTACATGCTTCTCACGAGAATCATAAGATAGGATGACCATCTGTTTTGATATTGAAATATTGAGTTTGTTCCAAAAGTACAAGGAGTGCTAACCCAGGATAAATTTTTTTTTGTAATGAAACTCACTCAGGGGAAAAGAAAAAAAGGAAGTGGAAGTCGGCCCAAAAATCTAGAAAAGCCTATCATGTATATTACAATGCCCAACAACAATTAACTTTTTCCTTCTTCGGTAATAGCAGTTATTGACTTACTGTTAACAATATAAAAGCTTGCTTCTATACTTTTAGAGCTCACCTATCTCATGTCAAACAACTAAAAAATTGCATAACTTCTAACCAGTAACCACAAGACGAGACGACAGAAGATACGTACGACGGTGCGTGTGGCAAACGACAAACGAGATTGAGATGATGCGTGCGACGGGTGATGGCAGCTTGCACAGGAGGAGGAGGATGACAAGATCGAGATCAAATCAGACCAGATGAGAATGATGAGTGAGACTGTGAGAGTGACTAAAGGTTAACTGTAGCTTTTTTATTTTTCTTTTTTTAACTACTATAGGTGTACTCTTTGTGTGTGGAGGAGTGTCGATCGTAGACGTCTGGTATGGACTATTTGAGTGTGTAACTATGTATGGAATTATATGGTTAGGCATTAAGCAACAACATACAACAACACCCGTAACTTATGTAATTACTTTGACACTTTGAATAATTGAGTAAGTTTGATAGTGAGTTGTATAAAGTATAATTACACTTTATAAAATTAGAATAGATATTGGATTATGGCTTGGTCTAATTTTTTTTAATTTTTTATTAAATATATAATAATATTTATTAACTAAATTATATAACTATATATATGTTAACGAGTTTGAGTTCCTAACGGATTTAACATTTGTCTCATTACCCTTCCCAAACCCTACAGGATTTAAAAAAAAACTCATAACCCATCCCAAACCCTATAGGGTAGTACCCTATAGGGTTTTTATTGGGACGGGTGGGTCAGGAACTTGACAATACCCGTCCTGTTTACATCCTTAGTTTCCTTTAATGACTATATGGGTTTTCTACCAAAAGATTTTGGGTTAGTTGTCTTTATATAGTTGTAAGAGTTCAAAAATAGAATTATCAATTTACAGTATACCCTTTGCCTTTAAGTAATTTTTTAGGCTCTTTCAAAGGAAGAATTGAAACCTTTGAAGGGTAATTTTTCAAAATATGGACATTTTTAAAGATAAAATCTACACATTTATATAAATCAAAGATCCATTGGTTTATTTTTAATAAAATTTTAAGAATCAACTATGAAATAAATGTATACTTCATAATTTAAAAAAAAAAACGTACATTATATTTTTAAAAAACTATGATATGGAAGTATATTCTTTCATAATAGAGCCCCATGTAACATACTCACACATTCCATTATCTAAATAATAAAGTGAACTTTAAGCCTTGAGCCTATGAGTAAAATTACTCCAAAAAAGCTAAGATGAAAAAAAATCACACGACAACAATAAGATAAAAGAGATATAAATGATAAACATGAGAGGATTGGAAGTCGTGAACCTTTATGTATTCTTTTAATCGGCTTCCAAATAAATATAAAACTACTAATTTTGTCCTTTGTCTTTCTATGAACGTCTCATGCCACATCAGGAAAGAGCACCGAAAAATACATTTTTAAAAGGCGATTGGGAACTCAGTTGACATAATGCTTAGAGAGTTCAATATTAAATGCATTTGTCAATTCCATACTCTATTAAACGTAAAGAGTCCCATATGATTATGGAAATTGGTTCAAATCAATAATATTAATTGTATGTTTACTTGAAGAAAATAATTATTTATTTTTTTATTTTATATAAATTTATTGTTATGGTATTCACTTTATCAAATAACAATTACTAATAAATTAATATTATAAAAACTATTAAATAGCAATTCATATTTCAAACTCATGAATTTCTATTCAATTACTTCTTTTTCATTTTTGTCATAAATACCTTATCATCATAAGATGTATTAAGTATATAATAACTCTGAAAAGTAAAAAATGATAAGAATTTTAAGAGCATGATTGACAGTTTATTTCTTATTCATATTTACATTTGCATCAATTAAATAAAGTAATAGACATATAATAACTATTATATATCTATACAATTCCTATTAAATTACAATTCAATCCTCCGGTAAAGTGAACAAACAGTAAAGGTATTTGGATAAAAACATTCATTACGATTGATGGCGCTTTCTTTTTTTCTTATTTTGGTGAAATAATAATGATAACAACTAAATAAGAAAAATTAATCATGGTTGAAATAAATTTTATCAAATAATTGTCCAAATTAATGCTGAACAAAAACATTTTGTAGCTATATATCTAAATATGATTATTTAAATATATAGTAATAATAATTTATTATCAATTAATCAATGAGCTAAGGAACATAAAAAAATATATATATTTATTGATATATTAATTAATCAGATCTTGTCCATGGGTACGTCTGGAGCATTACTTAACAAGCTCAGAAAAGATTTTCTCTCTTCAGTTCAAATTGTTTATTTCATGGAATTGCAAATGCATGAAAATGTCCCAAGTTTCTCGTTCTAACACTTAACGAGTACATTTTGACCTTTTCCCTAATTAACAACTTTATTTTTTCAGATAAAGCAAACTCAATATTTTACTTTTACTTTCTCTCTCTTATCTATACATGTATGTAGGACAATGAGAGTATTACTTAATTCGTCCTAGCTATAATGTATATTCCTATACAAAAGTCTGGCATTGGGCGTATTATTGAAGAGATAGGGAGGGTAGATAAATCTGGACCCATGCAACTAAAGATGGTCCAACCCCAATGTAACAGCTTTAAAACAGTAAACCTAAACGAAAACGACGGCCAAAATAATCGTGTTTTGTCTTTTGAAAAGATTTTCTTCTTTTTTCCGATAACAGTTGTTAGGTGGAAAATGTTCGCCGATCTACACTCGTTAGGTAGAAAAAATAAATGTAACAGAAATCCACTTAAATAATATAATATTTTTAAAATATTCATAAAATAAGATATTCTAAAAAATAATTCATAAAATAGGTAAAAAATATGCAAATTTGGAACACACTTCCAATTGAGTTAAAATCGATCCAATTAAAGGCGCATTTTCAATCTTTTCTTTACCTATTTCAAAAATTATTTCATCGGTATCCTATTTTATTATTATTTAAAAATATATATATAATTGTAGTTGATTTCCCTTTTAGTACTCTTCCATATAGAGAAAATTTACTCTAAATTGTAAAAACCTAGTTCTATATCTTAGTTTTAACTGCCCATTAGACCTTGCATAAAATCATGTATAATTGTATAGAATCACATAGATTTCGTATGATGAATATCCAAAGAGTAATCTGGTCCCAAATACCCATATGCTTCTTTGTTGTAAATTGTTGGAAACTTTGGTGTAATATTTCCACTGAGGATGATCTAAGTCAAAACATAAATTTCAAACAGTACCGACAAGTGTTGATGTTTTCTAGAGGGGACTGGGCATATCTTCACTTTCCAAGTTGCTTACCTAGATATTGAAGTCAGTTACGGCGAAGACCAACATCAGGAAACAAGCTAGTCTTTCTCTTTGAAAAATAATTTTGTTATTGGTCATGCTGCAATCTGGGAAATGGCACGTTATGTTACTTTTGCTGATTAAATTGGTTTAACTTTAAGGTTTAAACTCTTTTAGGTCTTACGTTAGAATTTGTAGGGGAAAGGAGAAATAACAATATTGCTGAGGTTGTTTGTAGGCAGATCGGATATGTATGTCCATATGTGTTACTGATATATAACTTTAATTGCTAGACCATACACTTCTTTGAGATCAATTAGGACGTTGGTGCTTGTAGTATTCTTGTACATATACTATGAAGATTTCGTACTTTTACGAAGTGATGATGTACAGATGCCATGTAGGAACCATCCTAGAAGAAGAAAGCACAAAAGACTTAAAGGGTACAGCTATTGAGGTTGGTGAGCAACTCATTTACAATTCTGAACTTGAAAGCTGTTGTCAGAAAGAAAATTAAACCCCCAACATGACTATTTAGTGAGAAAACATACATATGACTGTATAGTATAGTAGAAAAATTAATGAATAAATGAATGAAGCCCATGCAATATGATGTATTTGGTGGCAAGTTGGTGGTGTTGTTGGTTCAGTACTAATATATTGACTGACACGAGAAGCTGGAAGCGATGAGTAGGACTATGTGTGTGTACCCCACAAACGCGCGCGCGCACACAAAACTCTTACTAACTTCCATGCCGTATTTGCCATTTCTTTCAACAAAAGTGCTTGCTCGTCTTATCCTTTGTATTTTTCACTATCACGGTTAGATTCCCAAGGCTTTGACTGTCCAGATCCCTACACCTGCCCTTTCAGACTTGCACCTTCCAAAACACCTCCGGGCAGTGTGTTCACATGGGTGCTATTGAGACCTTCCCCATTGTTCTTTCCCCCATCGTTTCTTCACTAACTAATAAATTATAGTAATGTCTCTGCCTTCTTTATAATTAGCATTCCCTATTTTTTTTTTCCCAGACTTTTAGTCCTAATCTTCTTCAACTTAGAATTTCTCCACATATAGTTTGGATCTAGGTTTGAGTTATCTAATATGTAAGCTCTTTCTGAAAAATGATCCCTATTTACTTATGCCTATATTTAGATTTATTTCACATTTTACTTGAAAGTAAATGCATACAAATTAGACTTATTTCACATTTTACTTGAAAGTAAATGTATACGAAAATTTTCATACAAGATTGCTTGAATAGTCACTATGCTTTTCTTGATCATATAAAATTTTGATTTTAAATCTTTATGAGAGATATGACTTGTATTTTGAGTCTTTATTAAGTAATTATACTATACCTAGTCAATTAGGTATAGCAATAGCTGATCAACAATTGATCAAGGTTGATTGATCAAGGTTGATGGTAGTCAACTACACCCTATACAATTGACAAATGGCTAGTAGCCAATGGACTGATGGGTCTTCAATTTTTCTTGTTTTGTTAGCTATTACATTGTTTGGATGCATCTAGTTAGCTATTATATTGTTAGTTGAGTTTACACCCTCGTAGCTTAATAACATAAATAATAATCTCCTAATGCGATAGACTGACTTTGAATCTTTCCTCTGTTATAGTTACACAAAAAAAAATTGATATATCTCTATTATTTGTGGAAGCATTAACACGAGACTTTGGAAATAAGATTTTGTTTTAAAACTATCCTATTATATGGTTCAACTAACTATTCAAATCATTATTTGATATCATTTTTCTATAATTTAAAATATTATTAAAAGAGTTTAGTTAGAATTCTTGGAATTTAAGTATTTACCATTCACAACTCTTTATATAGCTTGTTATGTAATAATCCACCCAAAGAAATGCAAGGGCTTGTGCACTTAATTGATGATGTTTTCTTGTTTTGGATGGTGCAATCATTACACATATTGTGTTGATTCGTAAAAACTTCTTATTATTGCAATTTTTTTAATTGATACATATTTAATGCTATTAACATGGCATTAGTTTAATAGATATTTTAGTATATTATTAAAAATACATATATACAATGTGATATATTGCAAAAATGATTTTGTAATAAATTTTGAACATTCTATTTTACATCATATAGTATCTTCATAGCATAACATATATATAAACACACTATAATATGCTGAGATTGTATTGAAAAATATAAATAGCATAATAAATATAAATAGTAAATATAGATTAATAAGTATAGAAAATATATAATCTAAATTTATAAGGACAATCCAATAGGTATAAATATAACTAATACATTTTAAAATTATAGAATAATAATTGCAAATTTGGTAACTATAATATAGAAATTATAATAATTATGTTATAATTAATAAAAATAAAAAATTATAATAAATATATTACAATTAAAAAATTATAATCAAATATTGTTATTCTAGTACAACATTATTATATTAAATAACTACATTTTGTAGTATGCTTATGACATTGAAATTTTAGTAGTAGTAATAGTAGTATTATCAGCAATAATAACAACGGTAGTTGTAGTTTTTTAATATTACAACTATAAAGTATAATATATGAAATATAAATAATAAACTTAAAAAATGATATTGGGGATGTTTGTCTTAATAAACAAAAATCATACTTCTTTGATATATGATAAACATAAATAAAATAAAATATTTTTAATTAATTGATTATATAACTTTTAATCATTAATGATATAAACATTATATTAATATAAAATATGAATATACATTACATTTATAAATAAACATGCTGTAATAAATTTTATATTGGTGATCTATTTTATATTTGTATTAAACTCATATTTGATTCTCTCTCTCCAATAGCTGTAATACATATAGAAGTTAGCCAAGAAAAAAAAAATTTGGACACTATATTTAAGTAATCGATTTACAAACAATTGAATGAATATTGTTTGCGTTTAGTAAATTTAAATAACAAGTAAAAAATGTCTCACAAGCATTACAAATAATTTCTTATTATACACTTAAAACAACACTTATGCGTATGGTCTTTTTATTGAAAGCCTAGGTAGTAGGTACCCATATTAAGAAATCCCATTTATAAGCAATGAGGAATTCAATTATTATCTCTGATCGAAATGGGTGTCTTGCTCTGATGCATTTCTAATTAAAAAAAAGTCCCATTTCATGTATTATAATCTTTTGCAACGGATGGGAAATAAAGGTATATTCATAACTCTAAAAGTTGAGGAATCTGAATCATGTTTTTAGAGTTTTTAGGATAGATCCACATCTAAACAATAATTGAGCTGAATTTACAATTATCGATAAAACTATTGTTAAAAAGATTTACTTGGCATTTGATACAGAACCAATAGCTAGGTTTTATAAATCTGGTCATCTTCCATCAAGTGCAAACAAGAAATCCCATGTTGTGCTAATAATAGTAATAATAGTAATAATAAATAAATAACGAACTATGGTATTCTAGATGTTATGCCAACACAATCATCTAAAAAACAAACTTATAATCTCACTCTTAATCATCTTGGATCAAAGGATTTACATAATCCAAGTTGGGTTTCAACTAAACTGTTAATTTGATAGGGCGAGAAGATTCTCTTTTGGTATTTCTCCATCTGGAGTAGTAGCAATTTTATTTCTTATAGTATCATTCATATTTTAGGGATGGAGAAAAGCAATGTATGTCATAGTTGGATTACTTTATAAAATTTGAGGAACCCAAAAGGGGAAACAAATTATTTTAATTTTCCCTTAAAATAAATTAGCATTAACTCGTATCCGTGGTCCATCGAATTGAATGCATTTTGGCTCTTTAGCATCATCATAAAAAACAACAAGTATATTGTAGCAAGGAGATAAATAATATCCACTAGGGTTTATAGAATAGAGATAAGTGGGTACTCATCTGGCCCCCGCGTGCTTTATTATGCACCTATAATTCATGCACAATTACCTGTCACTGACAAAATGCATGCTTCTTTGTTTACTGTTGTTTTTCTCGGATACAAGATTAGCACTATCCTCTCGTCCACTTCCACAGGAAAGCTTCACGCAAGTGACTCAATATGATTTAGTAACTACTTGTTTTTTCCTCCATCGTTATGATTTAGTAGTAAATCATACTCTTCATTTTCACTTCTTTAATTTCCATTAATTTTTCATCTTTAAATGCTATTATGTGTAATTAACTATAGTTATTATAAATAAGAAGGTGACATTAAAATAATATTATAAGATGGTTTAAGACTTGAAACAATCTTAATTATTGATTCTGAAGTTGATAAAAATTGAGGAAAAGAAAATGGAGGAAATCTGAATCCAATTTAGTAAATTAAGATGCATTTTTTTTTATAAAATTAGTGTTTACTTTCTTTTTTATTTATTTCAAATTTATAGATAAAGGAAATGGCATGTCATAATTTTAGATTACTTATCGCATTTTATTGAAAAGTGGTTTGACTCACCCTTGAGGCGGTGGGCCTTAAGAACAGGGGACATAATTTATAATACTTTGACTAGAATTTTCTTACATTGAGGTGTCACTTGCTTTGATGTAGTAAACCTCATGGTCTCTTCCCTTGTGCCAATTACTTCCTAAATAGTCACCCATCTTGAGAGTGCTCTTCTCTAAACATATTTAATTTTAGAGTTATGATGGACTATAAATTGTTACTCCAAAAGGCACATTAATAGTTAAAGTGTCATTCTATTTAGGGGATATCTCAATCTCCTCCATTTATAGAAATAACATCTTTGTTAGTTTCTTTACACAATTCCAAATTACACCAACTAAGGAGGACTCTTATGATGCTTCTTACAAGCTTGAGAGATACTTGCATTCTGTGACACTTTACTTTGTATGATACTTAACTTCCCTACTTTTAGCATTTGAACTACTCTAATATCACCTATAATGCTCCAATTAAAACTTCTTACATTTAAGTATTGTTCTTTTTGATATGGTATGCTTGAAGATTTTGTTCCTAGTGGTAGTTACTTCATGGATGGTCACCCATTCTAAGAGTACTCTCTCCCTAGCACATTTAACCTTAAAGTCTGAAGTCATTACACAAAAGATGCTTTAATGATTAAAATTTTGTTATACTATATTTGAGAGATATTGCACAATTTTCCTTTCTATGAACAAAATGAAAAGATCCAATTAATGGAATCCACTAAGCATTGACAATCTGATTCAAATTTACTAAAATTTGAACATAATCTCATTGCTAGATTCACTCCTTCCGATATAGCTAGACACTATCACTTCAATAGATTGATCATGTACAACTTTTGATATTTCATTTACTAAAGATGCCTTGCTATCAGTCATACTATAGCAATAGCCACTTGATTGCTAAGGGATAATCATAAGCTATCTATATTGATGTTTACACAATCACTTATGGGCTTTACCCAATGCTCCTACATATCACAATTTAGACACTCGTCACATCATTTACCACTTCTCTCTCTAACTCCATCAAAGAAACATTAATTTTCCTCACTTACTCCAAGATCAAAGCTTTATTATCATAGAGAAATTATCTATATTGATGTTTACACAATCACTTATGGGCTTTACCCAATGCTCCTACATATCACAATTTAGACACTCGTCACATCATTTACCTCTTTTCTCTCTAACTCCATCAAAGAAACATTAATTCTCCTCACTTCCTCCAAGATCAAAGCTTTATTATCATAGAGCACACTAAATCACATTTTTCAAATTGTTGATGCTACACAATTTGATCTTTTCTCCATTTCAACCCAACTCAAACCTACAATTGCACCTTTGTTGAATGAAGCTTCAAACCATTAAACTAAATCGGTCAACTCCAATTTGTTAAAGTGAACCTAATGCTTCCAAACCATATGTCCTCCACACATCCACAACTTAGTAGAGCATGCCCAATAGTCTCTATATCGCCATGAAAATGATAACAAAGGCTTAGAGTTATGCAACAATGATGAAGTTGCTCCATTATTAGAAGGGAGTTTGTAACAATCCACCATAAGAAGTGTTCTATTTTAGGTAAAGTTTGAATCTTCATAGGTTTTTCCATTGCTTCTTAGACGTAGGCCTTGACAATGAAGCTTTATTGGTTTTTTTGAGTTGTTTTCTAAGCTCCAACCACATGATATGATGACGTTATTGCGTATATACCCTAGCGAGCGTGAGGCCATACTAAGGAATCCCAACCTAGAGATCATGAGATAAGCAAGGTATGAATAGCTTCATATTCTTCTACCATCACTAATTGTTTAATATTCCCAGTATCCCATGTTTGTGAATTAAAATCAATTAGTTCCTTAACTCTCATGGTAGCATTACAACCCTTAGGTATTAATTAAGGCTTCAACATTTCCAGCATAGGCACCCATTTATCTTTCCTCATACTAATCCTTTCCCCATCTTTAACACGCCAAAGAGCATTCTTAAGTAACAATTTCTTCTCATCAAGCATGTTACTCCATGCTTAGGAGGCAAAACCCTTCATGGCCTCCTTAAATTCCCTATCAAGGAAATATATACTTTTGAATAACCCAACCCATAGTGCTCATGGATTAGTCTCAAGTTTAAAGGCTAATTTGTTTAGTATTGCTAAATTAAAACATTGAAGATCCTTAAAATCCATTCCACCTTCTTCTCTAGGTCTCACCATAGGTTTCCAACTCAACCAATGTATTTTTCTTTACTCACGCCTCTATCCCCACCAAGAAATTCATAATCATGGCATGTACTTCAATATACCATCTCCTTAGACTAAAGAAATAGGCCATGGAATATGCAGACTTAATCAACACTTCTCTACTCACCTTTGTTAAAAAACATTGCTTCCATCCCTTCAATTTTCTAGTAACCTTCTCTTTTACATATTTTAGCACCTTATACTTGAATCTACTCCATAAGATAGGTAGACCTAAGTCTATCTAGCATATTCTGCCATTTCCAACGTCGAATTTTTATTAGGTCTAGTGTGTTTATGCTAAAGAAAACAATAGATTTATTAAGGTTAATCTCTTAATCCATGGATGCACAAATAACCTTGAATCAAATTAGTCAATTTCCTTACCTCATTCACATTTGCTTCTAAGAAAAAAAATAAACTATCAAAAAAAAAAAAAGAAGAAGAAGTTAAAGCTTAGGAGAACCATTCTTTACACTAAACCATTAAGACCACCTCCCCTTATCTCCTTATCATTCCTCTATATAATACATTTGCCACAAGAATAAATAAATAAGTAGATTAGGGATTCCTTTGCTTAGGACCCTTGTGGAACTTCACATTACACACTTTTTTTTATTTTATTTTACCATTAAGCATAATGCTAAAATTTATTGACATTACACACTTCATCACCCAACCTTTCCATTTTTCAACAAAACCAACTTTTAAAGAGTTGCTTCTAGAATATCTCATTATAAATGATCGCAAACTCTATTCATGTCCAATTTGAGAACATAAAATAAAGTTTTTCCTCTCTCTCTCTCTCTCTCTTTTCTTGAAAAATGAAATGTTTCATGTGCAATCAATGCATTGTCCTGAATCATTCTTTTCAATAAGATGAGGTTTCTTAAAAACCGTTTCAACCTAATGACCATAATTATTTATATGATTTTAAATAGAAAATTGTATAAAATAGTGGGCCAAAAATGATAGGCATTTTTGGGATTAAGACATTTTGGTATCAAAATTAAATCTGTATGATTGAATGAGGAATGAAGCATACCTAAGTAAAAAATGACTTAACTACTCCAATGATTGATTTCCCAATTATATCCTAAAAGTTTTGCTACAAATTCCTAAAAATCCATCAAGTTCAAGTGCTTTCATTCCTCCTATCTAGAAAACAACAAAGTTTATCTCCCTATCCTCCACATTACAACAAAGAGAATCATTCATTACATCATCACTTCACCCTCAATCCACTCTAATGTGAGGCAAATATATCTATCAAATTTTGTAATATAGTGAATTAAATATGGATATCATCTCGCAAGGATTACAAGTACTAATATTAACCTAGACCATATTATCTAATCAGTAAGTTGTAAAGATTAATTGAATTAAAACCTATAACTAAATATTAACTAATGAGCTAAAGATTAAATTGAAAGAAAGAAAAACAAAATAGATTATAATTAACTTCAAGATAGCAACATAAGTATCTAGACTTTGTTTCTCCTATGATTTATTACGTGACATCAATAAAAATCATTCAAATCCTTCTTAATTTCATTGATCAGGAGAATTCTTAAATTAATTTAACAACTTTCTTAAGCTTATTAACCTTAATCTTATAAATAGCTATTTGAATCTTTTCATAATAACATATTTTAAAAATTGCATTAAGAATAATGAATTCCCCAAAACAAATTAATCAATTTTGGAAGAATTATGTAACTTATTTCTAAAATTACATCAGTTCTGTTCAAATATATTAGATCTAATTACACATCAGATTTCTCAATCATAATGTATAATATCAAATAATTAGAATAATACCTTACAAATGTTAATATAAATAAAATCAAGAACATGTGCTTAAATAAAGAAATCTAAGATTTCATTGAATAGCAATAAATCCAGTCATATAATAATTTTAGGATCCACAAGTCTAAAGACTAAGAAAATTAAGCTTTAATCATATTGAAAACATAAATCCTCAATAATGTAAAAGCATGCATCATCAAAGAGATAAAAAAAAAACCCTAATTCTTGAAGTATAGAAAAATAATCTTCTAATCTCTAAAAAAAAAAATCCTAGAACAAATAAAAAATGTCTTCTCAAAGTTATGAGGTCAAGTCTCTCTTGTCTATTATATAGCCAACATCAAAAACTCTGTTTTTAAGCCAATACACTAGCTAACATGGTTATGCTTTAGGTAGTGTCAAAATTGTCAATCAAAATTCTAGAAAACTGGATGCTGTAGTTGACACGGCCTAGACACGGTCATGTTAAGAGGTTGTGTCTAAGTTGTGCTTAAAAATAATTATTTCCAAGAGATACACAACCAATAAACACGGTCATGTCTAGCTCTCGTGTAACTCTCAGCTTTTAAGCTTCAATTTCAACACTCTCTTGACATGATCATGTTTGCTGCCCGTGTCTATTTTTAAAAATTCATAAGTTCTTCTATTTAGCTCCAAAGTGAGTAAAATTGGATTCATTTTCTTTTTTTTTTTTAAATTCAATTATCCATCAAAACCTTAAAATCATAATATTACTCAATTAAAATTCAAATTCTTCAAAAACACATGAAAATGAGGAAAAAATATTTTAAATCTCACTTAATATATATATATATATATATATATATATATCTAATTAAGCACCTATCACACTCTATACAATCATTCCAATTTCTATTCCCTTTATAGCAAAATAGACCCTTAAAATAGGACCTAAATTCTATTGCTATACATTGTTCACTATCCATCCATTCACTTATCAAACATTATAGCTTTAAGATTCTATTTTGGCTTCAACAATTGATTTTTGTTTGGTGAAAAAACGATATGTTCTTCTTACCAAGCTTCAACCAATTAACACATACTCATTTATGCCAAAAAATTTCTTCATTTTCTAATCAAACATTTTATTAGCTGAATAAATTTTCCTTTGCTTTTAAATCAAAAGAGTTTGAATCACTTTGAATTTTAGCAAGTTCCTTCATCATTCTATTGATTTTTTTTTATTGTTAGCAAAAAAAAAAAAAAAACTCCCTTACTCCATTATATTAAACTACTTTTACAGTACACCAGCTTAGATGATATACCCTCCATATCTCTTGCTATTACCTCATCACCTTGACTCTATTTTATCACTTCTTTGTAATCTCCTAATAACAACCACATGTTCTCAAGCCTAGATGGCTTAGGTCTCATACGATTGAAAGTAAAAAAGCTAAAACACTAGCAATGTATAATTGAAACCTAGGGTAGGATTTTTTTTATTATTATTATTTTGCAATTTAGTTTTTGCTCAATCCACTCAATAGACATTAGGACCCTATCAATTCTCATCTAAAAAAATGTTTCATCATCTCTTTTGTTAGACCAAGTGAATTGTAAACCATTGAAACCCAAAGTCTTGAAGACTTATATTATAAAGCATTAATCTAAAACCTTTCACTACTCTCGTTTCCAACTTTCTTCCTCCTTCCTTTTCATGTTTGTTTAAAACCACATTAAAATCACCAATACACATCCATAGATCTTCTAAATCGGCCACAATCTTCTCAATTTCTTCTAAAGTTAGACCTTAAGATGATCGATTATTTATGGAGGAATGCGTCTATGTGATTCTCCCAATATGAGTACCATTTGGATACTTTGACAAAGTATATATCATATGATTTTCAGCATGTAAAACATCAATATCTACATTTGCATACCACTAAATGGCTAACCTCCCAACTAATTCCCTTCTTTGTAAATAAAAACTCCCATTATATCTAACCTCTTCCTCAACACTTTCAATTTATTTTCGTTACTCTTGGTCTCCATTAAAAATATAACATAAGGGTTATTCTTATTTATTAAGCCTCTTAAATTTCAAACTATCTTAAGAAGACTAATCCTCTGATGGTTCCAACTTAAGAAGATCATGGCTAAAAGCCAGTCATCATTGCCTAAATTATTTTTACAAGTAAACTTCACAACTTTCCTAACTCAATTGCTTCCTTTTTCTTTTCTTTTCTTTTCTTTTTTGACATTATTATCCTTGCTTTTTTTTTTCTTTTTTGCCTTTTGATATTTTTTCTACATTTATAATAGCTTTATCCTCCATAACCAACTTTGACTTTAGTTTTTTACACTCCTTTTGCAAAAGTTTCTTATTGCCTCTTTTGATTTCATATCTCTCAAAGCAAAAGAGAGCTGACACTCATTCACTAGCATAGTGGGCAAGTGCAATTTGGAGTATTTTATTGATGAAAATGTAGCTTGCTTTATTGAGCTAGTTTTTAATTCTTTAAAAATAGATCAAGGATCAAATAAAAACTCTAATCAATAGCATCTTGCTTGGTTGCTTTATTCTCTCTTTCAAATTATTTTTCCAAGCTAAAATCATTAAAACTTCCAATGATTGCCATTGCGAAAGTTAGGAGGGTTTAGGCTGGTTGTTTACTAGTGTATGTATGTGTAAGTAAAGATTTGCAATAACAAATTAAAGTGAAATGTTTAAGTTTGTGGTCGTTTTTAGGATTTTTGAAGTACTTGTTTAGGTTTTTATGTAGACGAGTTAAGATTATACGTTATAGAATAGCTTGACTATTTGAAGCTAAAGAGGAAGAAAAAAAAGAAACTTCAGATTAAGTCGCCAAAACTAGAAGCTAGCTGTCAAAAAGGTGTTTTAAAAATAGTGCTTTGAACATATTAGAAGTCATTGGAAGTGAGCATTCAAGAAGAAATACTTAATTTTGGAAGATTAACTTTGAAACTTTATAACTTTTTACTTATAAAAAAGTTATAGACTTCATAATATATCAATAAAGATTGATTTGATTTTACTTTATTTTAATATAAACTACTACATCATTTGATGGAAGAATCACGATCAAAATCTTTTATTTTCATATTATGTCTAGATTAGGAAAGTCTGTTTTCTTTGATTTAGTTTCCTATTATACTTTGGTTCAGTTTCCTTACTGACTTTAGTGTTTCTAGTTTGTAAAGTGATACTAACAAAGATGATTGAACTTTTATCAATATTATGAATTACATTTTTGTTGATATTGTGTAGCTAGCACTTCACACTACATTAGTTTTAGGGATCAAGAGAGATGTGCTCTATATATGATTTTATTGATTTAAGTTTAAAGAATTATTAATCTTTTGATGTTGATGATGGGTTTATTAAACAAAGAAGATATTATTTGAGTGTTCTAATGCACCTTTACCCATTATATTAAATTCTAAATTTATAAACCCAATTAAATCTACAACCTGAGCTAGGCAAGTGTAACTATGTAATATAGCATAGATTTTAGGTGTCATCCATAAGGATCTTGAAAACAAGTACTAGTATTACCATTTTTCTACTATTTAGCCTAAAACTTGAAGTGACATTTATGATTTAAATACTAAACAACTAATCTAGCAACCTTAAGATCAATCATGTATGCTTCCAAAAGATGAATTCAATCACAAGGCATACCCCTCACCTTGATCTACCATAAACCTTAAAATTCTTATGATAATGGATTGATTAATGAATTATTCATACTTTGCACTACAGGATCTCCTCAACTAAATCAATTACTTCCTTAAGTCAATTAATTCCTAATCATACATGGGATAATGGAGACTTCTCTCTCATTAATGTCACATAAGATTGCATAAAGTTCATGATCATTATAACGAGAATTAAATTCTTATAGCAAAAAATCGAAATTTCCCTACCTTTAGGTGAAACACGTAATTTCTCTATTAATAAAGATCTATCCTATTAGATGAAACCTCTTTCTATTAAATAAGAATCAAACTTGCAATTAATTTGTGTACAAATCTATCACAAGACAATAAAATCACATGAATAGATACAATAGCATGAATTTTTCATTAATTAAAAAGAAATTCAATTCACATGGTTTAAGGTTTCACAAAGTGCAGGGCATGAAAAATCTACTTCTCCATAGAGTTTATAGTAAGCACAAAACATCTAGAGAAGATAAAAGAAATCATGATGTAGAGATAAAATCCATATAGTTGATGTCTTGTGACCTCCAATGATGTATAATCAATTTCTCCCTTGAAGTTCTTCGTGTTCTCTCCTAAGGTTTAGAAAAAATGATCTAAAACTCTAACTAACTCTCTAAAACTAAACTTAAACTCTAAAAACTATTTAGATATGAAATCAAAATGCTATTTATAGTTTTTTAGTTATCACAAGTCAGCATGGTTATACTTGCTATGGTTAGCCTTACCATTTAGCATTGCCATGATGAAGGTGGGGCTAAAAAAGAAAATGTATTCCTTATGTAAAATTGATCTAAACTGGTTTAATTTGCCTTTATTTCTCTTTTATCATAATGAAATATTCTAAATAAGCTCTTCAAACCTTGAAATGATTTTTTTTCACCAAATAAGTATCCTTCCTTCAACAAATCATAAGAAATACATAACAAATATATCCAATAAGTACAAATAATAAGAGTCTTTTGACACTTATCAAACTTCCCCATACTTAACTGTTTGTTTGTCCTGAAGAAAACAAAACAAAGACAAATGAATCTATCATTAATTATACTAATTAGAAACTATCAAATCAAGCATAGCATTCTTCGATTCAATCAATCCAATGTAACTCATTAGTGCCTATCACTTAATTCTACCATATTTGTACTTGTATTTAGCATATTACAGTCAAATTTTTAAGATTAATCCAAGTAAGTCAAACTATTAATCTCACTATTTAATAATCGCTTCCAAAGTCACAAAGGAAAGACAAATTAAAACAACACAAAAGCGGCATGGTCACATCTCACCACTTACCAGCAAGCATATAAACCATTCAAATGCCTATCTAAGCACAACAACCTAAAGTGAAAGTACATGGCACCTATCATTCCCTCATATTTTTTTTCATTTTTTTTTAGCCTTCGGAGGAGGAGGTTTTTGCCTCTATCTTTCCTTTTCTTCTGGATAGGTTTTGGTCGGCTTTTTTTTTTTTTTAAATGCTTACTTAGTCAATAGCAAGGTCGAAACTTCACTCTTTTGAGGAACCAAAGCCTACCCATATTGACCTAGATTACTCTTTCGTTTTTTTTTTTTTTTTAGAGATTAGTTAAGGAGAATCACCAAGTGATAGATTTCATATATCCCTTTCACAAAAGGTTAGAAAAGCTCTCAAAGTAGTTGAAAAGAAAATATACCACTAACAAACTTAGAAACACAACCATTTAACTTTACACTATGGACTTTGACCTCTTTCACAACTTTAAATTCAATTATTAAATAACAAGTAAATTTTCCTCACTTAGATTTTATCCTAAAACTTTGAATAAGTATACCAAGTTCAAAATAGGTTAGCAAGGTATAAAAAATTACTATTCTTTATCTTTTGAATACTAACCTTTACAAAAATATGAGTATAATTTTAATATTTTAAACTTCAAAATATATCGAATTTGAAAGCTCATTTACAAACTCTTAAATGGGGGGATTTTGATTAACAAGTGCATCCTGTGTATCATTAAGCTTAAATAAGACCCAAATATTTTCTTTATTTCTAAAATATCCCTTCTCTACACTTAAATGAGACTTTGTCCCCAATGTAGTTCAAATCAAGCACAAGTAAGGAAAAAGGGCACGAAAGAATTGTAAGAAAATGACACCAAGAACTTCCTCAATTTATGTAAAGATGGTAGCAGGAATTTTCCTAGACTTGTAAAAGCAAAGAGAAATTGTAATTGCAAAGATCAACGGCAGCATGAGCATTTTTGTGAACCTTACCAAAATAGAAGTTCCAACTTGCATAGAAAACAAAGCAAAAATAAAGTGAGAAAGAAATTAGCCTGTCCCAAGTCTAACAATTAAGCATACAAGATTCAAGCAAAGATAAAAGTCCGCCCCTAAATTAGAAGCTCAAAAGTTAGTACCAAAATATTGAAGCAAATAACAAAAAATTAAAATCAAGCAAATGTGTGTAAGTGAGAGTGAGAAAGTGAGAGATATGAGAAGATAGTAGGTGTTGGTTCAAGAATAGTCTGCACAGTGTAGAAAAGAAAATGAGTTTTGGATTATTTTTTTTTAGTTGAGGCCACTACTCGGCCATACTCGAGGTTAGGATGGAAATAGAATACTCGTCTAGTGGTTGCTTACCCTACTACACAGGTAGGCAGGATAAGCCATGCTAAAAATGGAATGTGTGCAGAAGTTAGTACTCCCTCACTACAAGGGAGGGCAGGAGAGGTCATGATGTAAATAGAATGTGTGCACAAGTCAGCCTCTCGTTCTACACAGCCATGCTTAGGGTTGGGGTGACTCTAGATCATAAAATTTTTCTTTTCACAATCTCAAAATGTTTCAAAGTACCAAATTTATAGTAGAAACATTTAAAGTCTCCATCATTAATCCAACATGTAATATGCACAAAATTCTTGAAAATTAGATGAAAACTTACCTCACTCTCTTTTTAAGGATTAAATCATACCAAAATGTGCTTCTCACCACACTTAGGATTGAATTCACATTATCTCACGAATAAGCAAAAGCATCTTAACACCTACAATTTTAACATAAAAATGGACTTAAGATAGTGAAAAATAAAGAAAAACAAAAAGAAGCCAACTCACCAAAGTTAGATATGGGTTGCCTCCTATGAAATGCACTTTTTTAACGTCATTGGTTTAACATCTTTCAAATTTCTAAGCTCACAAAGCTAGTAATTGAAGTTTAAACTCTTCTCAGCTTTTATGCTCCATTTCACTTCCTAAATACAACTTCAATCTCTTTTTGAAATTTCATAGGATGATGAATGTGAAAATCATAATACTTTTAATATCTGAAATTTTCCAAGCAATGAGCCTTTTATGTGTCTTGAAGACCTTCAAAAGCTAGTGTTTTTGTTCGAAAGACAAATTCAAAGCAACAATGACCCATAACTTTGAATTTTCTGCTAAAAAAGTATACTCCAAATAATCTATAAGTTGTTTCAATTCTGAAATCGGTGGGTTTTCAATAAAAGTTTGAAGCCTTGCTTCATTTCCCTCCTTCAATTTTTCAAACCTACCTTGAGGCGTAATTTCCTTAGTTGAATCAAGCTATGATAACAATGATTCAACCTCCAAATTTGTCACATCATTTCCTTCTCCATGAACTAAGCTCAATTCTAACTCATCCTTGCACAGTATCTCTTTAAAGTGCTCATCTAACTTTAGGTGAAATGTGTAATTTCTCTATTTATAAAGATCTATCATATTATATGAAACCTCTTTTTATCTAATAAGAATCAAACATACAATTAATTTGTACATAAATCAATCACAAGACAATAAAATTACATGAATAGATATAAAAGGCAGGAATTTTCCATTAATCATAAAGTAATTCAATTCATATGGTATAAGCTTCACAAAATGCAGGGCATAAAAAATCTACTCCTCCAGTTTACAATGAGTATAAAAGATCTAAAGAAGATAAAAAAAAAAAAAATCATGATGTATAGATAAAATCCTTATAGTTGATGTCTTGTGATCTTCAATGATGTACAAGCAATTTCACTCTTGTAGTTCTTCGTATTCTCTCCCAAGGTTTAGAAAAACTTATCTAAAACTCTAACTAACTCTGTAAAAACTAAACTTGAACTCTAAAAATTGTCCATATATGAAATCAAATCGCTATTTATAGTTTTCTAATGATTGCAAGTCAGCATGGTTTACTGCATGGCCATGCTCGGAATGGGGCTAAAAAACAAAGCCTATATACTTTCACCTTTAATACTTGTTGTGGTCAGCTCTACCATTCAACATGGCCATGCTGAAAGTGGAGCTGAAAAATAAAAAGTATTCTTTTTGCAAAATTGACCCAAATTGGTTTAACTTGCCTTGATTTCTCTTTTATCAACATGAAATATTCCAAATGAGCTCTTTAAACTCTAGAATGAATTTTTTCACAAAATGATTATACTTTTGTCAATAAATCATAAGAAATACATAACAATATGTCCAAATAAGCACAAATAATAAGGATCTTTTGACACTCATCATGTTCGCTTAGTTACAATTTGTATTTTCCTAAGTATGCACATGAACCTCTACTATACTTCTTATAACCCAAAAAAAAAAAAAAGCCCTACTAACTCTTGACCCAAGCCCCATGTACTCGTCTTCTGCTTTTTCAAACTCGCAACTTTACTCAAGTGACTTAACTTACCATAAGTAAAGCATCAATGATTCAACCTCTCATACTTGAAGAAGATTTTATAACTTTCACCTACCCTTCTATTCACCCACGAACTAGATTTAAGAGGCTCATATACAAGTAATTTCACCCTTTCTCTCAAACTAGCTTTAATGGGTTCTACCTCGATCACCTTATGCCCAACTTCCCTCCTATGACTTGAGCACATTTCTAAGATAAGTTCTCTAGCTTTAAGTAATGAAACTATATAGAAATTACTAGTTTATCTAGGGGAATTTCATCTAATTTACAACTTAATAATCATCCCTCTAAAACAATAGAATGACCTAACACTAACTAAGGGGACTCACTTATTAGTTTCTCCATACGAGATTGATGTTTAAAATCAAGCAAGTATAATTTACCCCCAATATTTGAAATAGCTTCCACTCCATGTTCTTTCCATGCTTTTTAAGGATATTTATCACTGTAGTTATGTTTAAAGTCTTCTTTGCAATAACTTTGTTTACTACTAATATTTCAAATTTCTTACTTTAGACTAAGAGATCATTGTGTTTCCATGAATACTTCATCAATAGTTAAGGAATGGGGAGATCAATCACTAAAGAGGTTGACATGAATCTAGATATAGCATAATAGTCTATGCAATCATTTAAGGAGACAAACAAAAAGGAAATGAGAAAAATACCAAGAATATTCAACAACAAAGGGAAAATGAAGTAAACTATTAAAAGTACAACAAAATTAGAAATTTAGGATATTAATAGTGAATAAACAAGAAAAAAAGAAGAAGAAGACAAACTGAATGAATATAAAAGCAACTAGATGAAATATTTTGTGTTTTTATGATTTCCTCTTTTTCTTACCAAAGTTTTTTTTTATATTTTGTTTATATGATTTGGTTAAAAAAAAAAATATGATATCGATGAATGCGAGAATGAAATGTGATGAATTCATAATTGATAACCCATGTAAATCTTAGTAAAATGATGTAGAAAATAGTGATATCACATGATTTTTCTTCCTTTTTTTTTACAATGAGAAATAAGAAACAACAAAACACCAATTAATACTCCAATAGGTGATATACTCTCTAAAACGAGGGAGAAATTTCTCTCTAGTTTCTAGAGAGAGAACATGTTGGCAACAATTAGATTAGATTTGATTGATGAATACGACACAAAAACTTCTTGCATCTTAGTTGACACAATGAAAATATCTATCAAAGAGTGAAGTTTCATCCTTTTTCATCTTAATTTATCCAATTAAGAAATTAATATTCAATATTTTTATTTATTAAATGAATCAAACAAAATGGTATTTATTATTATGCAGATACATATGTGTGTGTGTATCAACATATGTTAATTTAAAAAATAAAATTTATTTATAATGAGATATAAAAATTTAATAGATCACATTTTAGGAAACTAATCAATATATACCAAAATTATTAGAAACACTATAAGTACAATATTAGGTGCTCTCTCACAATTTACTCTAACAAGAGACCACTTACTACAAAGAAGAGATGAGCATAACCTAAAGGTCATGGTAGATTAAATGTTAGAATTCAAAACTTGTCTTTTATAATTACAAACTCAATTTTATAAAATAAAGGTTAACATAATTGAAACCTAAACCAAACTTAGGATTTTGCACAGACATTAAGACCAAACCCAAATTCTAATCCACACATCAAATTAACATCAAATAGTTACTTCCACATTCAACAATCTAAATTCTAGAAATTAATTTATGAACTGAACAAACGATAATCTAGATGTTTCTTGTGAAACCTTAATAAATACAAGTGAAAAAAATAATTTAGAAACCTAATGTCAAATAAGATTGATGAATCCAAGTTTTAGTTCATTAATGAAATATGTAAACTTTACTCTAGTAATTAGTGTAAACAATCAATTATTGATGGTTTAGGATGTTATAATAGTACATATGCAAGCTAGTGAAATCATATAAGGTACTGGACCCAACTAGATATGAGATTTACTTGATAAGGTATTACCTTATGGGGCATGGGACAAGTTATAGGTAGATTCTTAAAACCCCATCGAGTTTTAAGTCATGCTTTGAAATAATGTTAATATCAACATTGTTAAACTTGAACCAATGGTTCAATTGGAAATAAGAGTAGGTAAAGAGTTAAGAGGTCTAACTAGGGCAATAAAAATGTTAAAATATAATTCATATAATATTTGTAAAGTAATAAAATTATCCAATTTCTTAAGAATTGAAAGTTAAGATCTTTTATTTTTTATTTTTATTTTTATTTTCCCTTAATCTAAATTTACTTTTTAGCAATATAATAGATTCTCAAACAAAAATAAAAGAAACAAATAATGAATTTTGACTCAAAAAACCCAACTGAGTCTCAAAGGAACTTTATTGGACCAATCGAATCAATTAAGTCTTCCTAATTCATTGTCAAGGAGGGTCAAAGGGATGATCCAAAACTAGTTTTATGGCTAGGTCAAGTTGAATCATGTTGAACTAGCCAAGTTAACATAGATCTAATAACATAGGTTAATACTAAATAAAGAATTCGAATCTGATAAGTTATATTAACTTTTATTTATTTATTTTGAACCTAATAGTATAGAAAACTTTACAAGAGTCATCATTTGTTCACATGCTATAAAACAAAACTTTCCAAGACCTTACATATTGTCATTATTCAAAATGAAAGCAAAAAAAAAAGGGGGTATTAAAAAAATGGTTCGACACTAAGAAAGATCGATAGTCTTCCCTCTACGACCTATAGCTTTGGTGTGCTAACCATGGACTTGGAGACCCTAACAGTGCCTCAAACTACAATGATTTCTAAGCCTCTCTAAATCATCCATCATCTTCATGTCCAATGCATTAGACACCACTTAGGAGTATTTCTTATAGATGTACCATTTAAATAATCTATATACTTAAATACTTAAACCGTAGTTTAAGATTGAGTCAAGTAATGGATTTATTAGGAAGTCCTTAAAGACAACACTCCTAAATGATAAGCTAATGTTGGCACCACACATAGAAGATGTCGGTTAATTTGTCACAACCCACAAGACAATCAGATTAATTAGAATCAAGGAGAATACAAATTGCCACACTTGAATTTCAAGCAACATGAGGGGTCCCTCTTTCAGTTTAGGACGAAATTTTGCAAAAAAAAGTGTGTTTTATACTCGAAATATGCATTAATTGATGAAAGAACAAGATATTTCAATCTTACATACTTGGATCTCAATTACAACACTTCATACATGATAAGTCACCATTCTAACAAATATCCTAATGCTTGGTGACTCTTAAACTATAATAAATAACATTACAATGTGTTTTAGAAGGAAACAAAAATGACTTCTAGGAACTCGACCTATACATGTATAGAATCCTATAGATAAATACTTTAGACCTTTGCAAAAAGGTTCAAACCTTTTGTTGAAACTCTACACAAGGTTTCTCTTGGCAATACCTGCACTAAAGCATGTAGAAAAAGGTCAAAACTCTTTTCTAATTTTCAAAGATCAATAACTTCTGTTGTTTTGTTTCCTCCTAAAAGGTTTGAAGCATCCAAGAAGGTTTAGACCTTTTTTTATTCTACAAAACTTCTAGAATCTATAGCATACTTTAAGTCTTCCACCATCTTCCTAAACTCCTTTCTTAACACACTCCATCACATCAACTAACTTATGTTCCAGTACAACACCTTGCAAATTACCTAATGCATCTTAATCCTCAGCCAGTCTCTCTCATTAACTCTACAAGCATTCAACACACATCTTAACAGCCTGGATTGGGTTGTAGTAGTAGGTTCTTGATGCACATCAACTTCTCATCCTTATAATACCAATCTAAAATCTTAGACTCATGGTTTAGTAATAATTGTCATGAGGTTATTCAACTCAGTAGCACTCAATTTACCAATGCCCCCTTATTAATGTCAACATCAAACTTCTTGTAAATGATGTTAGGTAATCAACATTCAATACCATTAATAGATGTCAAGGCAAGCATTATCTTTTGCTTCCACCATGTAAGTGTTCAACTAATCAACATCTTAATTTAATAAAATTGTATTAATTTATTAGTTTCGAGTATCTTATTAGGATATTGGACAAACATTAAATTACTTAAATTGTGATTCATATATTAGGTGATCTTAAGCTAATTCTATCATGGTGAGTAATATTTGTAAGTAAGATATGTTGTATCTTTTAATGAATACAAAAACCCAAAAAGTGTTGCCAAACTAAACAATATGATTGCAAGTTAGCTAAAGATCCACTCACTCACAAGAAACTGCATTCAATGCTTGTATTCATAGGGTTACTCGTGGATAATATATGATAGGCATCTGGTATGCTATTATATGTGATCTCACTAAACCATGAGCATAATGCTCACCTCTTAATAGGATATTAAGCGAACTATCTAAGTGAGTTATTGTTACTAGTTCCTATGGGCCTAGGTTGTGATCATGAAGGATGAGCATAGCTAGATTACTAGTCTTATTAGTTCTTAGATATATTTTGTAGTTGACAAAATTTTGTCATATAGATACCTCATGAAGGACAATATAGTTGTTTTGATGGACATCTTTAGTCAATTTTTTTAATATATGAGTATTGTTATTTCAATTTAAAGTTTATGTTGAATTGCAAATCTCTAGTTAGATGCTTCATGGGCGTTAGATGGGATTTAGGACTCTTGAGGAGACATCCTCTTTCCTTAAAAACACTCATGGCGGGTTGTCATAATTAGAGTATCTTAGGAAGCATGATAGAAACTCAAAATACAATCTTAATGGTGAGGTTGATAGAAATGATAGAAAGAACCGATGCACAAAGCAAAATCTATATCATTCTTCTTATCACTTGTCATTATATTCATTTATACTTGTTGTACATGCATATAGTTCATTGCTTATGAATTATTCCAAGCAAATTACTGTTTAAAGGGGACAAAAGTTGACAAAGATGGTAGAAAGGATTGATGTGCAAAGCAAAATCTATATAATTCTTCTTATCCATTGTCATTATTTTTATTTATACTTGTTGTATATGCTAATAGTTGATTACTTATTAATTGCTCCAAGCAAATTACTGTTTAAAAGGGGCCAAAGTAAAAAAGAGTTTAATCCAACAATCCACCGGGGTCTCTTGGTTGTTTTATTTGGGACTTTAGTGTACAAGTTTATTTTTTCAAATGATATTCAAGTAGTTTTTTACTTTTTCTTCATGGTTATACAAACTAAATAAATCTTTCGTATGAATTTGTTATGTTAGTAGTTCTATATTTGTATGCTGGAGGACTCCATATTTGCTTTTAAAAAAAATTAATAAAAAGTCATTTTTACCCTCTGCAAAGTAACTTCTTGAACCTGAAGACTTAGAACTATATAACATGAGTACTTACGATACGCCTATAGCTCAGTAACTGTGAAAATATGAATTCAATAAATGAAATATTTAAACCCTTATAGGGAATAAGGTAGTCTCTTGAATAATGTTACCACTATTAGAGACAGGGAAAGTCTCCCGAAAAAAGAATTCTTAGTTTTATTCAAAGATGATATATTGTTTACAATTATATAGATACTATTAACAGTATTGAGTAAATCCACTAACGTCTAGCAAACTAATATGAAAAACACTAAACTAAGAACCTTATTTTGGGTGGTAATATTTGGCCACCCCTGTTAAAAACCTATCCTTAAGGTTATTGGTAGGGGGGAAACAAAACAGAGGATAAAAATACAATTATGTCCATGATTAATTACTACATTTTTGTGTATGAAATTCATGGTTTTTAACGTCAAAGAAATAATATCTTGGGGAATAACAGTGGTAATATGGTCATAGAGTATAAGAATACCAAAAAGTCAATGCACAATTGCTACGACCAACATCTCCATTTCCTATTTTTCTTACACTAGCTCTTGAAGTCGTCTTCTCCCTTGTTGGTAATGATTTGACACACATGTATCTTACCCTTGAAATGCTACTGGTTTTTGGTGTTCTTAGACTGCCCTATCTAGAAATTCCACCAAACAACACCGGCCTTAAATTTGAATACGAGTTCCTAGTTGGATTTTTTTTTGATGAATCCTAGTTGGATTTGTTGGTAATTGGCGCAAACCGATAATTATCTCTTCTCAATCACTAAGTGCATCTTCTGTTATATGTTCATCTTCTTTGTCTTGATTCTTTTCTGCATCAGCATCTTGGACAATCGCTTCTTGTTTTCTTTTGAGTGATCAACTTGGATGAATATATCTTCTAATTGAGAATTATTCACATTTTCATCCATTTCCTCCATAATTTTTAATTCTTCCCATAATTCATCTCGTAATTCTTGTATTTCTTTCATCATTACTGTACGAGAATCTTTCTATATGTTTTCACAACAATGGAAAAATAAATAAATAATGAGAGCACCAATACGCTCACGACACGAAAACATGAATTCAGCAAACAAAATTTGTAAACCCCTGTTCAATATGAATATATTGTTTATAATTATATAGACGACTATTTATTGGTATTGAATAAATCCACTAATATCAAACCAACTTGACAATTTCACAATGTACATTTCTACTCATAAATTACTTTTGTCATCATTTTTGCATCTAAAAGATAAAGATATCAGTTTTGGACCTTGAAAGGCTTGTAAGTCTTTACATCGAGTGCTAGGCCTTGTATAGATCCAATTGCACCAACAAGCGACACTGACAAGCAAGCCCAGCTTAATAACTGGAGAAAGCCACCCCTAAAAGATAACTTCCTCACTTTGTTTTGTGCCATGTGCATCTCTATCGGGAAGTACACCGCTAGAGGCCAAAATGAAATGGATCCAATGAGTCCCACAAAATCATTGAAGAAAGGAAATATCATGGCGATTAATGTAGTCAACACCACGTAAGTTGTTCTCCAAATGAGCCGGAAGAAATTGACATTGTATGCACCATATGTTGGGATGTTCAAAGAATGTTCCGCTGTTATGAGTTTGTTTTCTGGCCAACGTTTGGAAAACCATTTCTCCATTGGTTCATAAATTATCTGTGCAAATACCTGTAAGATCGATCCAGATTAATTGTCTCAAACAATGTTAAATATTTCAAATAATCTTTACATCGTGTAAGATGGTCACCTGGTTTCCACTTTAATTAACTTTAACTGCGATAATACTTGGATAACATTTGCTTGTTGGCTTAGGTTGTGTTTGCTTCGCATAAAACAATTTTCAAATCTTTTTTTATGTGCTGAAATTAAAGCTTTGCTGTTGCTAAACACTATGATAGTATCTCAGAAGATTATAAAAATTAGTGACTCATGGTTTTAAGTAATGATAAAAAGTGATGGTAGCAGCCAGCCACTAATGATAGTGGTTAGTAATTATAAAAAATATCAATAGAAAATGAAAAAAAAAATAATTTATTCTTTTTAAAAATGTGGATCGATTTTTTTTTCTCATTTTCTTTAATAGTTTCTATGATGTTTAATCATGACAACCGGCCATTAACACTAACCTTTACCACATAGTATTGTCTATACTAAAATTTACTAATAACTATAACATTTTGAGATTATCCTGATAATATTTGATAACTCTAATATTTAATTACAAAATTATCGAAAAAAAAATTGAAAAACGGACGTCTTCCGCAATAGAAATATGGGTAGAAATTGTGAAAAAAGGCTTGTTATGTAGATATTTCAGAAGTACTGATGCCAGCTATAAATTAATAAGGTCTAAAGGATAAAGATGACTATGATAGATCAAGAGCATTACCTGGTAAGCGCAAATCAAATGGACAGCGATGCACACATTGGCGAAATCTACTAGCCAAAAGGGTTCGAAAAACCCGAACCCTGTGAGTAAATTTCCTTGAGTTGTGTTCCCAAAGGCTGCATAGCCAACACAACCACAGAGAACATTGTACAAGACCATTATGGAGACGCTAATTGAAGAAGCCTTTTTCATTACTTTGCTTGGTGGAGGACTGGGTTTCAATGTATTCTGTAATTATTTACAATTTACATTTATAAGCAGAAAAGGGATTGAAACAATCGATAATACCAATACATCATATATATGTATATATTATATTTTTCTTTTCTCTTTTTTTTTTTCAAATGAATACAATAAAAAATTTGATTCAAACATGATCTATTCAGTGGTAAAATAACAATCATATCACCAAACTATAAAATCTTGACTACTGTTTTTTTATATAAAAAGAAGTACTGGTAACATACTTCAGAAATGGGAGTAGTTATTTTATGGTTGTTTGATCATCCAACATACAAGAATTGTGAAGGTTATCTACGAGTGTATGCCTACGCATGGTCAAGATGATTTCATACTCACCATTAATTTTTTGTTATTCTAGGAAAACTTGCGTGTAATAGGACATTTTTTAGGGAGTGAAAAAGTATTCTTAGATGTTACGTGTAGAATATAGATGGCTACACATTAAAAGACTTTCTTCATATATCTAAGTTGTTTGAGGCAATATTAGTAATATAGAGTAAAATATATGTATGAGATATAATTTTTATATGTAGCAAATATGCCAAATAAGAATAATTTAAAGTATAATTATTCATGCTAGTGCAAATAAATTGTAAAATGAGAGATAGGACATGTTCATGCCTGAATCTCGACGAGGACAGCCGCAAAAGTGAAAGAGAAGGCAATGTCGGCAATTGCTAGGAATGTTCTCCATATCTTTTCAGATCGAGTTACCTCTATTCCAACCCTCACTCCCGTTAAGGTTGTTGTTGCATGTGCCCCACCTTCTCAAAGCATGTTTTGGAAATTTAGCACATACATCACTTCCACTTACATTAAGCTAGTGCAAATTTACAATGGTTGATGCATATATAATGAACAGTTTAATATTTTAATTTCCTCCAACTAAATAAGGATTTTTCTTGAAAATTAAAGTATTCCTAACCAAATTAATATTTCACATATCCCTAGCATTTAGTAGCTATATGTAACTTCCTTGTGAGTACACTATAAAAGTATGAAACTTTTAATTGTAATATTTATAGGCTACACAGCTTACTTTTGCTTGGATCCGTGATACAGAATCCATTCAATTAGAGTTCCATGAGATTATACTCAATTAATTTTACCAACCATGATGACCAATCACAAAGGCTTTTTTTTTTTTCCATTTTTTACATATAACCATTAGGGTAAATGGCTAGATTTTCAAGATGTATTTATAAATACTATGAGTATTCGAATTTTACTATTTAATAAAGTCAGTTCAACCATGACCATAAATTTATTAACTAGGTTCTAAGACTAATGCTCCAAGCGTTTATCAATGCTCTAAAGAGAAATTTTTTCTTTTTTTCAATTTTGATTACATTTTTTTTTTTTTTTTTTTTGCATACAAGGTAACCACATAAAATATTAAAAAGTTTTAGCATCTTAACAAGTATCGTCTAATATATAATTTTAGATTTGTTTTTATCATTCCTTCTTCTATGATAGTATAACTAAATGTCAACTTTCACCACTGGTTTTAAAATCATATATACATATATAATTTCCAAAGCTTTATCCAAGAAATTTATCGTTTTAATACAATTGACATAACTTTTAGAACTTTAATATAATATTTTTTATGTAATTAAATAATAACATTTATCATATATTTATAATACTATGAAATATATACTACTAACATATTGTCAAGGTAAGTAGTATGAATATTGGTTTTGAGCGGGATGGATCAAGTTTGATTTTGCCTTCCCTAATTGAAAAACAAAAATCCATACAATAGTTTTTGAAGTAAATCCATTATTTCTGCTAATAAATACATCTTAAATTCATAGCTATGCATGGTGCAGGTTTTATACGGTTATTTTCAATGGTACCTTCCACTTGAAGTTGTAGCTGTTATTGTAAGGCCAAGCAAATGAGATACGAATACGATACGACATCCTTACCAGTGCTTTTATTTACCTGCAACTTTGGCTATGGCTAGTCCGACGCCTATCGACGAATAAGAGAACGACATGAGGGTTGCGACCGCGGAGAGACCCGACAGCTTGTGAAAATTGGGTATTTGGCTTAGAAAAATCTCGATGCAACCAAACACCACCATGCTTGGGTAATTTGATACTTCACACTTTGCATGGTGGCCATTTTTGTGGAAGCAATTGGACCTCTTCACCGCACTATATAACAATATATATAGAAGTTTAGTCTTTAGAGTTGGCATAACCAAAATTAATGTTGTTGTCAGGTCAGTTACATTGTATTTTTGCAAAATTAAATTGCATGTAATCAATTACTATAGTCTGATTTAAATTAATGGGATGATGATGAAGAGTTTTATAAAAAAATGTCACCAGTAATGTAAAGACTACTCACACCATGCTAATAGATGCAGTAATGGTGTAGCCGATTGTGAGACCAATCATAGTTGCAGCCTGAGCCAACCCACAGAGCTGAACCTTCTTGCTTCCTGAAAACACGAGTCAAAAACACAGGAAAATCTTTATGAAATCGTCATGTTCATTTAACATATACATCCTAAATATATATTATATATTTTTTAATATATTTATTTTTACCGTAAAACGGATTACTCTTGCTACATTCTAATAGAAAAGCAGTATAATACAATATAAACTACAAAAACGTAACAATGGTTGTCTAAAAAATTACTGATCTTTTCAAAGTAAATTGGAAATAATCACCTCAAATTTTTATTTAGATTTGGGTATAGCTTTTAAACTTTTAAATATTTCAAGTTCAATAAATCGACAACATAACAGACAATTACTTTTTTAGTTCAAAAAAAATACTTGTTTTGATATTAAAACACATTTTAATAAGTTTAATTTAAGAGAATTTTCAAATCAAAGTAAAAGTTTAAGAGGTTATTTATAACTTTTAGAGGTTATTTTTTTAATTTATAAAAGTTTAAAAAGGTTATTTAAAATATTAAAAAATTTAAATAATATATTTACAACTAATTCAAAATTCATTTATTATTAAGATTACCAAGTACTTGAAAACTTCCTTACCAAAACCATTAATATTGTTTATTCCCAAAAACCAATCGTCATTTTCTACCGAAAAAAATAATAATAATAAAAACTAGTTCTTATATTATTAGATTACATTACAGTAGTAATAGCCATTACTATATTGATTAACAAGTAAAATTTGGTAATTTTATAAATGACTAATGCCTGGCATCTTCCTTGATTTGGCACTTTGTCAGCATCAAGCACTAGAAAAGCTGAATTCATCTTTTTCTTAAAATTTTGATTAAAAAAAAAAAAAAACTGAAACAACTTGAACCCACTCGTGCGGTTTGAATTTTGGCTATCGGGTAATCAACCAAAGAAATAAGTCTTAAAAATGCAAAACATGGAGTCCGAAACCTAAATAAAAATAAATCCAGAGGAGATAGTTTTAAGTGAAAACAAAATAAATACAATCATTCCAAGTAAGAAATGAAAATTATATTTTCTTTCCTTTCTTTTCTCATTCCCACTCTTCCTAAAATTGTCAAAAGCATGTGGTCATGGATTAAGGGGGAAAAAAATATATTCATCGGAAAAGGGAAAAGAATATCTGTAACCCGGTTTCGATTTGGAGCGTTTATAATCCAATAAATGCCTATCTAGATCTCACGTAATTACATTTCCCATGACCCGCTTGCGGATCCATAATCCAGTAGAAGGAACAAGTTAAAGATTTTAAAGGTTTTATAGGCATCATCATTTGAGTAGTAAAATTTTCTAAACAGCCACCATTAACACCGGATCTAAATATGTAATCTTTCAAAATTAAATAACACTGTTTCAATTTAACACAAAAATCATTGGTGTATGTTGCGTTGTGGAAATGTTACCTAAGTTGGCTTTGACAAGATCCATGTAGGTGCAAGCCCTCCTTCCAGTCAAAGCATCACGCGATTTGTTAGAATCGGCGAGAAGCGTAGCCGTGAAATACGTGATGAACGCAAAAGCGAGCATTACGGCCGGACCACCTATCCATCCCAGCTGTGCTACAGCCCACGCCAGCGACAGCACTCCCGATCCTAACACCGCCGCTATTATATGTGCGCTCGCAGTGATCACCGTCCCTTCAACACACGTATCGTACGGATGCAACTCATAAACAAAGCTGAACATCTAGTGACCATGCATGCACTCAAAAATTAAGGTTTTGTACTACATGGGCAGGCCCCAGTAATTTTTTTGTTTTCGTGAAAGGGAAACACAACCACCAAGCCATGATCGTATCGCCTGTCTCTTTGAACATAAACCATACGAGAGTATGTGTGGATCGTTCGGTTATTTAACATGGTTAAGTTAATTAACGTTACCTGTCCTTTTGATTCCATCTTCATCTTCCAAGTGCTTGCTCGATTGATCGCCATCGTTTGGAGAGTCGAGGTTCATCTTCCAAGCTTTTTACGAGATGACTGGGTTAGACTTTCCCCGAATTATGAGAAACTAAACTTTGTTTCCCCGAATTATGAGAAGAATGCATGACAAAACATGATGCCTCACTGCATATATGCAACAATGGAGCTCTATTAATGTGCTGTCTATGGGCATGACAGATGTGTTTCTTGAATTATAAATGAGCACGGCAGTCTTTTCATGACAAATGCTTTGCTTGGCAACCTTTTATAAAAGTGGAAAGGGCATAAATGAGTGGAAAGAAAAAAAAAGAAAAAAAATAAATATGGAAATGAATGTAATTTCCATTAGGAGTATTTATGGTTCGATTCAGTTTACTGTTTAAACTCTTGATGAATCAAATTGTTTTTAATGGTTCGGGATTTCAATTTGAACTGCTTTTAAAGATACTTTATTTTAGCTAATAATATTAATAGTCAACGAGATTTTTAATCAAACATTGATCTTTAAATTGAGAAATATTATGCAAAAATATAAACAAAATAATATTATATCACGGTAATATTATATTTTAAGTGATAGTGAAAATACACTAATATGCTTGAGAGGTGAGGGATGAAGATAAGAAAAAGAATTAGCTATGGAGATTGATAGTGGAATAAAAGTCGATAAAAAAAAAGAATCAATAAATAAGGATAAACAAAAATGTTAATGAGATTTAAAACTAAAAAATGTTGCCTACTTTTTATTCTTTAATAAGAAATGGTTCGGTTCGAATTAAGTGGTTTGATTTGATTTAATCCCTTAAACTAAACCACAAACCATTTAGACCATTTGCAAACCAAACTATAAACTGAACTAAAATGTAAAAGAACTATATTTTATGATTTAATTCAATTTTCGGTTCAATTCTATTTGATTTAATAAACGGCCCTAATTTTCATTTTGTATTTGAAAATATAAGAAGGAAATAGAGTAAAATGGAAATAAATGCTTCTATTTGTTTGTTTAGTTAGTTTTATTAAAAGTAAATAAAGAAAAAAAATTATAATATCAATCCCATTTTATTTTGATGAGTATTGTTATACAAGGGTAAATTTATAACTATGATCCATTATTATTATTATTTTCTTTCTATTTATTTCCACTTTTTCCCACAAATTAACAAACATGATATTTTTCTTCCATTTCCATCATTCTAAACCTATTTGAACATAGCAAAAGGTTCATAAAAAAGGCTCACACAAAGATAATCGTGGGGTGGGGCAGATACCTCAGTTGTATCGTTGTCTCATGCTAAAAATCTTCCAAATAGACCCATTATAACCCCAAACTATTGTAGAATAATAACCGATTAAAATCATTTCCCCAGCAAAATAACGCAGTAATTTGCCCCACAAGTATCATTTGTTTTGTTCATTTAATTTTATACGAAACTAAATTGAATAAAGAATTACTAAAATGGAAGTGACAATATAAATCTGAAATAATATGGAATAACACACGTGTAGCGTGAAAACCTACGGCTAACTCCAGATTGTTAATCTAGCTACATAACAATGAGTTCTAAAACATAAGTTTTTTTCCGATTAAATTTGGAAAAGATGCAAAAAAATTTACTAGCTATTTGAACATTGTAAATCTAATATCTTCTTCTTCTTCTTTCCTTTCTTTTTCTTAACCAACTATTGTTGTAACTATTAGGGAAGGGAGAAACAAAATGTGCCTCATCCCATAATAAGATCAATATTTATAACGCTAAATTATAAAAGTTTTTAATCAATATTACAAATTAAAATATGATAACAAAAAAAAAATTGTGAGGCAAAGGAAAAATAGCTAGAATGAAGTTTTTAAATAATACCATATGATAGCTTGGTTTGTAAAAACACTATTGTTTTGCCTAACGCTAAAAAATATAATCTTATTATTTATTTTTTATTTATTAATATTATTTAATAATTTTTATAAAATAAATATAAGGTATCCTAAAACAAATACCTTGTATACATTAGAATATAGATATCAAGGTCAATACAGGGTAAAAAGTCTCCATGCCCATATTGTACCCTACTAGAGTACGTTTTAAAAAATTTACACTCAAAACCTTCCTTGTAACTCTCACTCACTCCTATATGCAATTAATTTATGAGATAATAAAAAGATAATAAGAAAAATACCAAGAACATTAAACAATGAAGGAAAAATAAAGTAAACTACTAAAAGTGCAACAAAATTAGAAATTTAGAAGATTGATGGTGAATGAACAAGAAAAAAAAAAAAAAAAGACAAACTTGTTGGTCCTAAACATTGATGATGAGTTATTTTTTTCATATTCTTTTTTTTTATTCTTCCTAAACATTGATGATATATTTCTTCTGATCACACAACGACTACAAAAGATAAGCTGGACATTGAAGATAAAATCTGTTTTGGATATTTTGCTGAAGATCATAACTCATCTTCAAATTCAAAAATCAGCTCCATGTTGTTAGCGAAGTGTGTAGATAATTTCTTCAAAACAATGGTTAACTCCATATCCCTTAAAAATAGAAATGTATCTCAGTTGTTATCCTTTCTGAATATTTTCTGCTCCTCAAGCACGGTTTTGAATTTTGAAAAATATAAATCTTCATCAAATATACTTTACTTCGTTAGGTTAGGACCAACTTTAATTTTAATCTTTAAACTTACGATAATTTCAAATCTCCTGAATATACTAACCAACTATGTGGAACATTTTGACTGTATTACCAAAATATATTTAACTTTAGAGATGAGCCTTCAACTTGATTAAATCTTCAAATATAAACCAATCCTATAACATGTTATTCATTTCTGCAGTTATGTTAATGCAACAGGTATACTATTTAAGTCAGTCTCTGAGTTACTTTCTGACTAAAAGCTTGAGAATCGTATAGCAAGTCTACTTTCAAAGTCAATCTCAATGTCACCTTCTAAGTAAAAGCTTGAGTGGAAAACTTTTCTTCTGAGAGATTAAACTGAATTAAGTGTATATTATTTATCTACACACTTAATAACTTAGTTAGTAATCTCTTAGCTTTTTGTTATCATCAAAACTATTATCAAGAGAACTTAACATTCTCCCTATTTTTTATGATAACAAAACCCTTTATAAACAAAAATATTTAAAACTTTTTAAATTCCTTTTTCACACATATTTTCCCCCTTTTGTTATTGGTAGAAAAATAAGAACATAAGAAAATTAATATAACAAACATTAATATCCATCAATGCATTAACAACATAAAGTTGATTCTTCATTAAAAGCAAATGTAGTAGTAAAAACAAATAAAAAATAGTTTGAATAGTATAAATATCAACTAATTTTTCTTTATAGTAGTTTCTTAATAGATTTTCTAGTACATCTTTTAAATCTTCCAAACTTTCTTAGACTGGGAGCATCTTTAAGTTGTTGAGAATGGAGTTTGTTGAAATCTAGAGGTTGATATGGAATAATCTACATATTTGTTGTTGATTTATCTAGATTCCTTGGAGAAACAGTTTGGGCTTGAGGTGATGATGGTTTAATATTTGAGGTAGCAAGAGAAGTTAATGCAGAGTTTTAATCCTATTCCACATTAGCTTGTGAAGTAGCAAGACTTTGTCTAAGATGTCTTAATTAGGTTTTTCAAAACCTTTCAGTGCATCAAATATTGATTTTTGAAGGTCCTTCCTCCTTTCGGCAAACTTTTTCTCCATCTGATCAATAAGGTCAGCATTAGACATCAAGCCAATTCAAAACTGGCTCAGACCCAACCCGAAACTGCCAAGTCAAGGGCTACGGGGAGGGGGAATCGAAACTAGCCCGAGGGGGAAGTGCTAGGCCGGTTCCCTTAAGTTGGTGGTTCAAGGGCCAGTTCAGCCCCTAAATTGGCCCTTTAAGTTTTTTTTTTCGAATATTTTTTATCTCCATTTTTAATTACATAGTTTCATATTGTTTAAGATTATTTGATATTTATTCATGTGTATTTTTTTAGTTGGTTTGGTTTTTTTCCCTTAAATTTATAAATGTTAAAATTTAATCTACAATTTCTCAAGGCAATATATGATTTTTTGGAATTAATTGGTGGCAATACCCCGTAGCGAGTGGGGTGATGCCAATCCCAAATTTTATTGATTGAATAAAATTATTATAGAAAAAGGGGTGGACATTTGACCTTACCTCTTATACATGATAATAATATAGTATAAATAAATAACAGAAATAAATAAGAGAGTACCACTCCCCTTACAAAATATGTCTAACTCTAACCTAGTGCAAAAAATAAATAAGGTAGTACTACTACCCTTACAAAATGGCTTACCCGATATCAGGATTCGAACTAGTAGAACTTCCACCTGATAGGACAAAGTCACTAAAGTATTCATCTTCTTCACTAGACATCCCATATGACTCTTATGTGCGACTCCTTGCCTTCGACCAATCCTTCACGCAAGCCAGCGTCTTAATGTTGACGAGTGACAATCATGATTGACGTTGGGACAGGATAAGGCTTGTTGCGCTGAATGCCTGTTCAATAGATACCGTTGATACAGGAGCAGCCAAAACCTAGCGAGTCATGCGAAAGAGTATGGGATACGTCTTCTTATGCCTCCTCCACCAATCGAGGATGTTGAAATTCGTAATACTACTGTCACTAAATTCGAAGTATGTATTGAAGTAATCGTCAAGTTCAGTGTACTTGATTGACCCGGAATAATGCCGCTTCAACTTTTGAAACATCATTCGTTGCACAATGAGAGTGGGATCATAGGTGGTACCATGTGAGCCGAGGGACGGTGAGAGAGTTTGGGACACTTGACTACTGAATGCAGTGCAAAAGTTAGAATATAATTCTTCCGTTACCTAGACTACTTGGTGTAGTTCTTGCATGGCGATAATGGCATAAGTGTCTTTCATGTCAAAAAAATGTGTCTACAATGGAATAATACAAATTAAAATATTCTAATGACATGTCTTTTTTATATCATGGATCTAAAATAGAAGCAACTAGATAAATTGCTGGAATTTGTCTATAATACTGTAACCATATCATTTATAGCTACCTACAGAAAAGTGTCATATCAGGAATCAAGCAGCACCGACAGTATATTCACCGCATTCATAAGGAAAAGATGAACACTAGGCTGGTACACTTGCGAAAATGTTATACTACAATCATGAAAAACTTTTAAAACATTTAACATTCTACTGCATACATCCCAATCGCTGAGGTTTAGTGGAATGTTTAGGACATTCATGGTAGCGAAAGAACATAATGCATCTTTATAAGCAAGTGTACTTTGTAAAAGTCGATAAGTTGAATTTTACCTATGCTTAACATCCTTTCTAAATTTTTTAGGTCGCATTCCATTTTCAATACAAAATCTCTGCAATGCCTTATTTACGGAAAGATAGCTAATTAAAAAACATACTAATTGTCTTATTGAGGACATTTTAAAATCTAAATAGTTTATATCATCCTTAATGTAAAGAGTTAAAATATAACAGGCACATCAAATGTGGAAAAATGTCCTACCTAATGTGGGTTGACATAAAGATTGAAGTTCATCAATGGATGTCGTGTTAGCGGCCACATTGTCAAAACCAATTGAAAAAATATTTTTTTATCAAACCGTATTCACGCAAGGAAGCTACGTAAGTCCATGACAAGTTACACTTTGCTAAGTATTCTGCAAGTAGAACTTGTTGTTTATCAGTAAAATAACGAAATAAGCCTCCTCCTTGTGATCATGTTGACTACAAAAAATTTTGCTACGATTTATCTATGCCAAACTCTATGGGGTGTTTCGCTTACATGTGCCTGCTAAGGGAGCCATACCCCTCTCTCTTTTTTACGCATAACTTGATTGGCAGTAATTGCAATAAGCACAACTACTACCATCTTCTCTTGTAATTTTACGAAAATGTTTAGTAAAAATTTCTGATTTAAGTGGTGCTGGTGGCTTACCCGTAGAGCCGGATGGGCTACATAAGTACCCTGGAATTTCTTCCTCTAGCACTTCTTACACATCATCTTACCTTTCTCCTTTCATCCTCCTCACTACCCTATCGTGGTAGTGGTTCACTTTATCTACCAAAAGGCCTTTCATGAAAGCCTAAGGGTGGCATCATCAATTCCTCTAAGTGTTCGTTGGTAAAGCCATAGATATCGTAATCTTCCACTTCAAAATATTTTTGGGGTGACTCTTGCACAAATTTTCCCTTATCACCTTTAATAGAGAAATCCCTCTTAAAAGAACCTAAAGCACCAAAATAACTAGCCATTTTTTAATATTATGATAATTATAAAATACTGATATTAGCAGATAAGGAGATAAAATTTATTTAACAGTTAGCAAGAAATACAATAGAAATTATGTAATAGTGTACAAGATGCGAGCACAATACGTAGAAGATGAGAGCACAAAGAATAGAAGATGAGAGTATAGAAATTTTAAGATGAGAGCAGAAGGCAAGAGTGGGTGCAATTTTTTTACATAAGTAATTTTGCTCTTCAAATTGCACTATCAATTTATACAATATTCTTGATCCAACAACACATTTAATTTCTTCTACTCCTTTGCAATGTTCAAATTTGAAAATTTGAACACTTGCACACTGCACCTACACCAACTAAAACCTATTCCTCACTACTTGCAATCCTATAAACCTATGCAATTTTTTTTTTTCAAAATACGCTCCATGCTTTCAAATTCTCTAAGCACAAATTTGACTGTTTTCATCATGCATCCTCCTTCTGCATTTCTCTCTAGCTATCTTCTCTTTTTTTTTTTTTCTTCCCTAAAGTTGTAGAGTTGCAACCTTTAAGTTCAATAGTTTCTTCACTCTATTCTTGCTTCCTTTGACAATTTTTTTCCTTCTCTTTTAATCATGTGTCAAGGTACTATTTTTCAATGTTTGCCTTCTTCCTTCTTCCATTATTCCTTAATGTCGTTCAAACTTTCAACATGTGTTAGGCTTGTTTTTCAATTTTTTTTTTGTCATATACGCCAGTTTAGACCCACCGATTCAAGTTGACCATAAACCGACGGGTTGACGACCAGTTCAAGGCTCATCGGTTCGCTGAGTTGTGCAATGCAACCCATCCTTTGAACCACTAGGCCAATTCCTCAAAAGGGTCAATTCACAGGCCTGAATCGGCCCTCTCTAATGTCTAGTTAGCATTGAGGTTAAGTCTTGAAGATTCTTTAGGTGGTTTACTAAGAACACCTTCTAAGTCACTTTCTAACTCATCATCTTTAAGAACCTCTATTCCTTTATTGATTTCAAATTTCCCTCCAGTTCTAACATTATACTTTTTCTTCTTCTTCTTCTTCTCCTTCATAACTTCCTTTCCTACTCTTTTATGGGGTATGTTTGCCTCCTTTTAAGATTGTTCAAAAATCTCTAAACCACTTTCTAAGTTCAACTAAAACTCCTCCTCAAGAATTGCCTTCACCTTCTTCCAATCAAACTTAACCTTACTAAATTTTGGATGTCCATGCTATAATCCATCTTTTGAGAACCAAAGCTTTTCTTTCACCAAAATGTTCATATGTTTCAAATTTATTTCACCAATCCTTTTTAGTCTGATTGGTGACTTAGTCTTCTTAAGTAAATTAAGTTTCTTGAAACTAAACACTTTCATCAAAAGGTTTCCATACGATCTGTATCCTCTTATTCTCTACCAATTTTCAACTTCCTTTTAATTGCTAGGATTACTACTGCTTCTTCTTTAAAAATTGTTGTTTTACTTCTATTCTTCAATAATATGCAATCTGTAATAACTTTATGCTAAAGTCTTACCAGCACTTCAAATTCTATTAAAAAATATATCTTTTTCTACAAAATTTCCTACTCTATCATTGATCTCCTTAAAAATCTCATTTTTAGTAGGATTGATCATCTTTTCACCATCGTTTTCATCCTTCATATTAAAGCATTCAATGAGATTTTTCCTACTAATCTTCATAGATTTTAGGAAAATCTTGTGATTTCAAAACTAAAGCTTCCAACATTTCTAGATTCTCATAAAACTCTCTTACGAAATCTCCATCTACACTATCAATCAAATTACACAGATCAGTTATTGAGAGAGAGAGAAGGGTTACTCTCTGAATCAATTTCTAATTTGAAAGAATTAGGAAAAGTGCTTCAACACTATGTAAATCTTTTAATTTGCTTATTTTCCAAAAATAACATATATTTTTTATTGACCTGTTATTCATATTTAAAACACACACAAAAAAATATAAAATAACTACATTAAAAAGAATTACACATTCCAATTTCATTTCTCAAAAATTCAAATCTATTTTTGTCTAAGGGTTTTGTAAAAATATTTGAATATTGATTTTCAATAGAAATGAATTCAATATTAATATTTCCATTTGCAACATGAACCCTAATAAAATGATGTTTAATTTCTATATGTTTTGATCTTGAATGATGCACAAGATTTTTTGTCAAATTTATAGCACTTGTATCATCACATCTTATAGCAATATTTTTATAAATTAATCCACAATCTTGTAATTTTTTTTTTTATCCAAAGAATTTGCACACAATAATTTCCAATTGAAACATATTTAGCTTCTGTTGTTAATAGAGTAACTGAGTTCTATTTCTTAGAAGACCAAGAAATCGGTTTATCTCCTAAGAATTGACAAGTACCAAAAGTACTTTTTCTATCAACTTTGCATCATGCATAATCAGTATTTAAGTATCCAATTAATTCAAAACTTTGATTTTTGGGATACCAGATTCCTAATTTTACAATGCATGCAATGTACTTGAAAATTCTTTTAACATCTTTCAAATGTGTTTCAATTGGATAATTTTGAAATCTTACACAAATACAAACAATAAAACAAAATATCTGATTTGGATGTAGTTAAATACATAAGCTAACCAATTAAACCTTTATATAATTTTTCATTGATTTTCTTACCTTGAGAATCAAGATCTAACCTAATAGATGAACTCATTGAAGTAGCTACTTCCTTCGAATTTTTACATCCAAACTTTTTCAATATCTACCTAGTATACTTCTCTTGATGAATTAAAATTTCTTCTTTTGTTTGCTTAATTTGCAAACCCAAGAAGAAGTTTAACTCGCCCATCATTAACATTTCAAATTTTGCTTGCATAAGCTTTACAAACTCTTAACAATATTTTTATTAGCTGATCCAAATATTATGTCATCTACATAGATTTGTACCACTAATAAATCATTATCCTAGTGTTTTAAGAATAAAGTGGTGTTAATCGCACCTCTTTGATAACCACTAAAGAGCAAATACTCACTGAGTCTCTCATACCAAGCTCTTGGTACTTGTTTAAGTCCATACAAAGTTTTTCTTAACTTAAAAACATACTCAAGCTTAAAAGGATCCTCAAATCCAAGAGGTTGTTCAACATACACTTCTTCTTTGATATAACCATTTAAGAAAGCACTTTTCACATCCACTTAAAACAACTTCAAATCCTTAAAACAAGCATAAGCAAGCAAGAGTTATATAGTTTTAAGTCTAGAAATAGGAGTCTAAGTTTCATCATAATCTATGTCTTCCTCTTATGAAAATCCTTTAGCTACAAGCCTAGCTTTATTTCTGATAATCTTTCCATTTTCATCTAATTTATTTTTAAAAACTCATTTAGTGCTTGTTATTGACTTATTTTGTAGTCTAGGTACTAGATTCCAAACATTATTTCTTTAGAATTAACTTAATTCTTCCTACATTGCATTGATCCAGTTACTATCATTTCATGTTTCATTAATATTATTTGGCTTAAATTTAGATAACAAAGCAAAATGATTTTCAAGTTCTTGCAACTTAGATCAAGTTTTCATTCCTAAATCTATATTACCAATAATTAAAATAGAAGGATGAGATGATTTATACTTCCAGTTTTTTTTTAAACTTTTAGGATTTTCTTTTGATTTACCTTCCGAATTAATTTCTACATTACCTTCTCCTTTAGTCTCTAAGTTATCAAATTTTAAGATTTCATCAAATGGTTCTTCTCTTTTATCTATGTTAGATTCAAATTTATTACCCGTATCTTCCTTCACAGGCATAAACACTTCATCATCATTAGAATCATCTTTTACTTCATCAAGAAAATGTACATTGATGGATTCTTCAACCACTTTTGTAGTTTTATTGAAAGCATGATAGGCTTTACTGTTTTGTGAATATCTTAAAAGGATTGCTCCATCTAATCGTTCATCAAACTTACTAAGATTATTTGCATTTTTTTTTTTCACAAAACATGTATAACCCAAAACATGAAAGTATGAAACAGATAGTCTTCTACCATAAAAAAATTCATATGAAGTTTTTGTAGTACTAGGTCAAACATACACTCTATTCATTATATAGCAAGCGATTGCAATAGCCTCTACCCAAAAGTATTCAACTATTCTACTTTCATTTAATATAGAACGCAAAATTTCTTATGTTGTCCTATTTTTTCTTTCAACTACTCCATTTTGTTGAGGTGTATAAGGTGCTAAAAAATTATGATTTATTCCGTATTCTTCACAAAATGTTACAAATAGAGCATTGTCAAATTCTTTGCCATGATCAGTTCTTAAAGAAACAATAGAATATCCTTTCTCATTTTGTATTTGTTTAACAAAACTTTTAAATATATCAAAAGTATCAAACTTATGTTTTAAAAAGAATACCCACATATATCTTGAAAAATCATCGACAAATCATAAGTCCAAATTTATTTCCTCTTAGACTTAAAGTTCTTGTAACAAATCAAGATGTAACAATTCAAGTGGTCTATTTGTATAAATCAATTTTTTATTTTTACTTTTATGTGTAATTGAAATCATTTTGTTCTTTAAACATGTTGTATATTTAATATCATGCTTTATTCTAATTCTAGGCAAACCAACAACAAGATTCTTTTTAGAAAGTTTTTCTAGTTGATTAAAATTCACATGACCAAGCTTTTTATGCCAAACATGTATATTTTTATTCATGGTCAGAAAGCAACACTTATTATTCATATTAGAGGGTGTAGTCAAATATATGTTCCTTTTCCAAAATCCTTCGAACAATTTTACTCCTTCAATATTACAAGCATAACATTTATTCTTTTCAAAGATCATTTTGGAACCTCTATCACATAATTGACTTATGCTTAAAAGATTATGTTTTAGTCCTTTCACCAAAGAAGCATTTTCAATTGAATATAAAGGATGACCAATCGTATCTATTCCTATGATTTTACCTCTACTATCATCTCCAAATCTTACATATCATTTTTCCTTCCACATTATGCTAATGAACAAGGATGTATCTCCTATCATATAACCTGAACACCTACTGTCCAAATACTAGGTGCCTTTTATTTTAGTTCCTTGTCTTTGCAATCATATAAAAAGGTGATCAAACCCTTTTAAGAATCGAACTAGCTTAGGTCCTTGATAAATCAAGCTTTTCTTTTCTTATTTCTTAACTTAATGTGTATTGAGCTCATTTCTTTTATAAAAGCAATACTTTTCTATGTTTCTTATTTTATTGCAAAAGAAACATGTAGAAGAAGATGTGTTATACATTTGATTCACTTAATAGGGATAATTTTTCCTTAGATACCATTTATCATATCCATACCTATAGTCTCTAAGGTATCCTCTAAGTGGGTACTTATATTGTTAAGGGTACCTTTTAAAATATCCTCTACTGCTACTGTTCGAGTTCTTTTTAATAGGTTCTTTATCTTTAATAAGTTGAACATTCATAGATTCACCTCCTTTAATGAACACAATCTTTTTTATATCATTAGATGGGCTACTATGTTCAAATCCAAGTCCATATTTAATACTTGCAAGTCTTTGATTACTTATGATCATGTTTAGTTTTTTAATCACTTTCATTAAATTTATTGAAGATGTTTTTAATTGTTTGTAATAGATCTTTAATTCTAACTTTTAATTCTTTAATTCCATCCTTCAAAACACCATTTTCTTTCCTTAATACATCAAAACTATCATGCATTTTTTTCATAATCATTCTTAAGGATGTTATTTTCATCTACAAGCAGTTTGTTTGTTTGACTTAACACATCCTTTTTCATTTTTCAAAGCCTTATTTTCTTATTCTAACTTAGATATCTTTACATTTTCCCTTTAAAGAGATTTTAACAACTTTTTCATCTCATCATACATTTCATTATCTGATATGTCAGCTTTAGATTCGAGATTTACCTCATATGTAGCCATTAAACATAGATTGGCTTCTTCCTCATCTTCACTTATAGTTTCTAAGTCAACTTTTGACTCGTCCAAGTCACTCCAAGTTACCATCATTGCTTGGCTTTTTTTCTTGAATTTTTCCATTTTTTTATAAGAGCCAGGCACTTGTATTTAATATGTCCAGGTTTCTTACATTCATAACATGTGATTTCTTTCTTCTCTTCTTTCTCCTTAAAGTTCTTTCTTACATCATATTTGTTATATTTGTTGAAGTTTTTAAATTTCTTACCTTTCATTTTCATCAACTTGTTGAATCTTTTTGCAAGCATGCTTATGTCCTCATCATCATCATCATTGTCCTCGTCAAAATCGAATTCTTCAACAGCTATTTTCTTCACTTTGAATGCAATCACTTTTGTACTACTATTGGATTCTTTAGTTATGTTCAAATGGGACTCATATGCCATCAACTTCTGCCTTAATTGACTAAGTGTGAGTCTGTTTAGATCTTGTGCTTCTTTTAAAGCAGTCTTCTTTGCATCCCATGACTTTGGTAAGATCCACAATGCTTTCTTAACAAAGATCAGGATCTTCTATTTTCTTTCCAAGAGAGGTTAATTCATTAGTTATAGTAGTAAAATGATTGAAAACATTTTTTACTTTCTCATCAGATTAAATTTTAAATAATTCATAGCTCTACAGTAAAGCATTAATTTTTATTTTCCTAATTGTATTTGTTCCTTCATATGTTTCAAATAATGTATCCCATTTTTCTTTAGCATGTCACATGAAGAAATCAAATAAAATTCAAATGGTGTTGTAGTAGTGAGAAACATATTCTTAGCCTTACTATTTTGCTCAATAAGCTTCCATTCGGCCTCTATGATCTTAGCATCATTTGTTCTTATCACTTCATTGACTCTAATGTCGATCACTTACCATGAAGCATAGTCATTAGCCTTAACATAAGTAAACATGTGCATTTTCTAGTATAAGTAATTTATGCCATCAAAGTATGGAGCTTGATTGATTGCAATGTTATTCTCAACCATGATAAAATGGATCACTCAATTTAATAAAAGAGACCAACTCTTATACCAATTGTTGGTCCCGAAGAGTTACCAAGAGGAGGGGTGAATTGGTTAAAAAAAAAAAAACTTCCTTAAAAAAATAGATCACATCCCTAATTATTTGCTTGTAAATTATGGTTTTGAAATTGCTTTGCAATCACAATAGATATTTAAATGCATGAAAATAAAATAATAAAGTAAGAATAGTTTACACAATGATTTATAAAAGTTTCACCTCAAGCATATGTCCTCTCTTCTAGCTCTAAGCCAGAGGCCCAGTATTCCACACTGATATGTTCCACTATATCCAATCACAAAGTAAAATTTACAAATAGTGATCATAATTCACTCTATCAGACTTTAAGCTATCACTTAGCTATCTTTGAACTCAGAGCTTATTTGAAATCTAACTCTTATAAAAATTATCAAAATCAATGAGGAATAAAGAAAATATAATCCTCACTAAGTTTAATATAAAATAAAAGTGAAATGTAATAGAATGTTGTAATAAAGAATGTTGAGTTATTTTTTTCGTGTTTTTTTTTTATTCTTTTAGGATGCTGAAGGTATATTTCTTCATATCACACAACGGCTACAAAAGAAAGCTGAACGTTAAAGATAAAATATGTTTTGAATATTTTGCTAAAGATCATAACTCATCTCCAAATTCAAAAATCAGTTCCATATTGTTAGCAAAGTGCATGGATAATTTCTTCAAAACAACAGTTGACTTCATATCCCTTAAAAATAGAAATGTATCTCAATTATTATCCTTTCTGAATATTTTTTGCTCCTCAAGCACAATTTCGAATTTTGAAAAATATAAATCTTCATCAAACATACTTTACTTCATCAAGTTAAGACCAACTTTAATTTTAATCTTTAAACTTATTATAATTTCGAATCCCCTAGACATATTAACCAACTATGTGGAACATTTTGAATGTATTGCCCAACTGCATTCAACGTTGGAGTTGAGCCTTCAAGTTAATTAAATCTTTAAATATAAACGAATCCTTTAACATGTTGTTCGTTTCTACAGTTATGTTAGTGCATTAGGTCTACTCTTTGAGTTAATCTCTGACTTACCTTTTGACTAAAAGCTTAAGAGTCATACAACAAGTCTACTTTCTGAGTTAGTCTCTATGTTACCTTCTGAGTAAAAGCTTGAGAGGAAAACTTTTCTTCTAAGAGATTAAACTGAATTATGTGTATTATTTATCTGCACACTTAATAACTTAGCTAGTGATCTCTTAACGTTTTGTTATCATCAAAACTATTATCAAGAGAACTTAACAAAGCTAAATATAAAAGCAACTAGATGAAATATTTTTGTATTTTTATGATTTCCTCTTTTTTTTACTTTTTATATTTTTTTTCACATGATGTGGTTTAAAAAAAAATAGATGATATGGATGAATGTGAGAAGGAAATGTGATGAAAGATAACTTAAGCAAATCTTAATGAAATGATGTAGAAAATGGTGAACACTCATGATTGACACCACTTGCAATGTTGCATCTTGAGTGTAATATGATGATTAGGATGTAAATGTCTGTTGGAACATGACAAAGGCAATGTTGGGTGTTGGATTAGTAAATAGAGATCAAGTTTAATGTCTAAAAATTGAGGATATGAGCATGGGATGTTGTTGTTGCCACTAGAATAGTAAAATTGGGGTTTGATTTTTCTTGTTAAATCTAATTAGGATGTTAGGTGATGATAAATTGATGATTAGAGTATAAACTTATGGTGTCTAGAATGATTTTGATGATTAAATAATGAATATAGCATGTTGATAGTTAGAGTTGAAGGTATGATTGAATTAATTTAATTGTCAATTTATGAATTTCCAGCATGTTACTACATTCTTAAAGTGATAAATTTGATGAAAATTGAAGCCATATGATAAATATTATGTTTGGTAAAGTTTAAGAATGAGTTGGGTTAAACTAAAAATTGTATGGACTTAAATTTATGATTTTCTTACATAATTTATTAATATGGTTAATTCTGAAAAAATTATGGTATATGATGTTTATTTTGAGTAAATTTGATGAAATTGTGCTTAATTAATGAATAGGTGTTGGATTGGACACAAAATGAGACTTATAAGTAATGATGTATTGAAATTGGACAAATGGAATGCATAAACACAATTTGGGGCATGCTCTATTTTGATATCCCTATTTTGATGATATTTTGGGCTTGAAAATGAAAAATCAATGGTGTTTTAGACTTTAGAAAGAAATAGGAACAAGTATGCTTTGATTTGAAATGTTTTAGACCTAAATTGGATAAGTGATGAGCTTTTAAAGTTGGAAATTCGTAATTATATTTAGTCTAATAATTCAAGGGCTCTAAATTGAATAAAATAAGGTTTTTTATGTTAAAATTGGTAGTAAAAGTGATAAGAAAACAAATGGCTTTAGTTTCACTTGATTTTTGGTTTAAATTGAGTAAGTTATGGTCGTTTAAAATTAAGACCTTTAATTGTAACGAATTAAAATTAAATAAATGATTGGTTTAATTAAATCAATTTAAGGCTAATTCAAACCCTAGTCGACCCAACCAAATAGGTCTAAAGACCACCCTTTTACCTAACCATTTGGTTAGCCCATATAATTAAATATAACTTAGTCAATTGGGATTAATTAACTAAAAATTCTAATTGGACCAAAATACAATTAGACATGATAATGTAAACCTAATAACCTATGAGTACAAGATCCAAAATCCAAAACATAATGAGCTCATTCCTTTTTAAGGCTCATATCTCAAACTAATTCAAGATCCAAATTGAATTAACTAATTAAAATGAACCAGACATAAACCTAATAAGATAAAATAAACTTACATGATTATAATAATACCTAAGTAGGCCCAAAACCCTATTTGGATCCATTAATTTTTACGGCCTATAACCTAAATGGGCCTTAACAAATAAATCAAATTTAATTAAGCTTTCAACCCTACAAAGCCTTAAATCAAATAAGGACTTAAAATGAAATTAAAATTGGACTTAATAATCAACTAGACCTAAAACATAACAAATAGAACTAATTAAACATAATGGGCCTAAGTTAAATTAACATAGATAGAAGTATCAAATTGGACTTAAAATAGAATTAATAATTATAACTTGACTTAACTAAATTAATTAGGGTTGGTGGGCTTAATTCTAAACATAATTAGGCCTACTATTCTCAAAGGGTCCAAATACTCTAATTGAGCCTTAAACAAAACTAGACCTAAAATTCAATTAACCTAGTAGGTTTAAATGAATAAACCTTAAATGGTTCGTGTTACAATTAAATAAAAGCTAATTGAGCTTAAGTAACCTTAATTGGGCTTGTAATTAGTGTAGGCTTTAAGTAGTATAAACCAACCTTAGAATAGTATTCAAACACTTAGAATAATCAATTAACTTAATTTTTGTTTTCTTTTATGCATAAAACTAACTTAATTAGAACTTAAATTACAATTTGGGAGTCAATGACCTTTCTAGGTATGCAATAACTTACGTGTTATGTACTAGGTTAGAAAAATTAACTAAACTAATAATCAACCCAACTAAATAATTGCTTATTGCTTGTACATTGTTACTTGAACCAATAAGTGACAAACCTTGGATCAGATTATGGATGTGGTCATATCCCCTAAAATGACATGGTAATTAGGCACTTAGGCTACCAAGAATAGTTTAGTGGGTAGCTAATAAATGAAAACATGTTAGATAACGAGTATAGTAAATAGAAATAAGGTATACCAAGAGTCATCCAAGGTTATGCGTCTCAATAGGCGATACAATATGGGACTATGATCACTGAGGACCACATGATAATTAGTTAACTTAGATGAGACTACTTAGGTACTCAATATTCGACAGCATAGAGTTTAGCTACTCCTATCAACGCATGATGTTTGTTGCGATGGAATTAGACCCCATATCCCTCATCATGATGTCCAAAGTCATGAGTATTTATGTGTTTGATGTTTAAATAAGATAATCAACTAAATCGAATGACTATCTACCACATTACCTTGTAAGCCTACTTAACATGTGTATATGTATTTATGTTATTGTGTACTGAGCCCTTGTGACTCACTTCTTTTTTTTTTTTTCTTTTCAAGTGAAGATTTTACTTATTCATTTTATAATTCGATGGGATATGGCTCCGAGGAGGAGTGTTGGGATGAGATCATGAATATAGACTATGTTATCTATTATTATGACTAAGTGATGTTTCGTTTTTCCAAACTATGTTTTTATATTTTAGTTTATACCTAAACTTATTGGGAGCCACCTGTAGCTCTATAACCTATTTTCCTTTTTGGATGTATTATGTGAGCCTTATAAGCCTTAGGACTTAAACTATCTTATCTTGCTTTACCACTCTTTTTCATGAAAAATAACCCATTAAACATTTTTAAAAACTAGATGTACTATGTAAGCCTTATAAGCCTTAGGACTTAAATTATCTTATCTTGCTTTACCACTATTTTTCATGAAAAACAACCCATTAAACATTTTAAAAACTAACATTCCACTAAAATGTTTTTAAAAACTAAGCAACAATTTCGATATCCTAAAACTTGTTCAGAAACCCATCTAGTAACTATAGTCTTACATATTCTACTTAAATAGGTTATATGACAAACATTCATCGCTATAATGAATTAGAAGCATGACACCAAGACCAAAGGTTGAGTAGGAAATAAGAATAGGTTAAGGGTCAAAAGGGTCAAACTAGGTTAATATAAATATTAAAATATAATCTATATAATATTTATAAAGTAATAAAATTATCCAAGTTCTTGATAATTGAAAGTTAAGAGTTTTTTATTTTCTATTCTTATTCTCCTTTGGTTTAGATTTATTTTTTCATAAAACAATGCATTATCAAGCAAAAAAGCAAAAAAATACAATACATTTCAACTTGAAAAACCCAACTAGGTCGTATCAAAACCAAGTTGGACTGATTAAGTTAACCAAGTCTTCCTAGCTCACTATCAAAGATGGTTGAAGGGATGATCCAAACTAGTTTCATAGTTCGGTCAAGTTAAACCCTATTGAACCAGTTGGGTCACTCGAGTCTAATAATGCGAGTTGATATAGAAAAAGGAATTCAAAACTTAGTAAGTCTTAACTTATATTTATTTTATTTATTTATTTATTTATTTCGAACCTAATAGTATATAAAACTTTACTAGAATCATCATTTGTCTACATTCTACAAAATAAAACTTCACAAGCCCTTACATATTGTCATTACCTAGAATGAAAGCAAAAAAATTGTATAAAAAAAAAAATGGTTCAACACTCCTAGAAACACTAATAGTCATCCCTTTATGGCCTATTGTCTTGGTATGCAAACCATGGACTTAGAGACTCTAACAGTACCTCAAACATGATGATTTCTAATCTTCATCAGCCTCTCTAAATCATCCATTAACTTTATGTCCAATGCATTAAACACCATTTGAGAGTATATCTTATAGATACACCAACTCGGTTTAAAACAGCTTTTGTGCTTGAATATTTAGACTGTAGCTTAAAATTGGATCAAGTAAAGGATTTCTTGCGGTATCCTTGAAGATTGAAGTCCTATATGATAAGCCAATGTTAATGCCTCACATAGAGGATGTCAGTTGATTTGCCACTACTCATAAGGCAATTGGATTGATAAGAATCAAGGAGAACACAATTACTATGCTTGAATTTCAAGCGACAAGAGACGTAGTTTCCATGGATTTTCACTTGAGAGGGGTCTCTCTATCACTTTAGGATGAAATTCTACAAATTGGTGTGTTTTACACTCAAACTACGCATCAATTAATGAAAGAACAATAGTTTCCAAGCTACTCAGATCTCAATTACAATACCTCACATGTGATAAGTCACCATTCTAACAAATATCCTAATGCTTGGTGACTCTTAAACTATACTGAACAACATAAAATAACATTACAATGCAATCTAAAAGGAAATAAATTGAAAAAGAAATGAAAAATGACTTTAGAATTAAGCAAGCATGTCTGTGGAAAAATGCTCTAAACCTTTTAAAAAAGGTTAGGACCTTTTGGTGAAATTCTATACGAGGTTACTCTTAGCAAAGTATGCTCCAAAGCATGTGGAAAAAAGTTCAAACTCTTTGGTATTTTCAAAGATTAGTAGAATTTGTGAGTTTTTTGCATCTCAAAAGGTCTAGAGTATTCAAGAAGTTCTAGACCTTTCTACATTTTGTAAAAATTCCAAAATATGTAGCATACTTTAAGCCTTCCACTTCACTCATTACACTTCCATCCTTCTAAACTCCTTTTTAGACATGCTTCGGCACATTAACTAACCTATTTTCCCATAGCAACACCTTGTAAATGTCCCCATGCATCCTAATCCTCAACCATTCTCTCTCACTAACTCCACAAGCATTCAACGCACATCTTAATGTTTTGGATTGGTAATTAGTAGTGTGTTATTGATGCACATCAATTTTTCATCCTTATGATTCTTCTTTTGATACAAAACAAATCTAAAGTCTTAAAAACTTGTAGTTTAGTAATAATTGTCATGAGGTTGTCTAACTTAGTTGCCCTCAATTCGCCAACAACCTCTTGTTCATGTCAACATTAACCTTCTTATAAATGATGTTAGCAAATCGGCATTCAATACCATTAATAGATGTCAAGGCAAGCATTATCTTCTACTTCCCATCCATGTTAGTGTTCAGCTAATTATCATCCGAATTTAATAAGATTGTATAAATTTACAAGTTTTAGGTATCTTATTAAGATATTAGACAACCACCAAATTGCTTAAATTGTGATTCATATGGAGTTAGGTGATCTTCGGCTAGTTTAATTTTATCACAATGAGTAATATATGTAAATAAGATTCGCCATATCCTTTAATTAACATGAAAACCTAAAAAGAGTATCATCTAACTAAAGTATGATTGTGAGTTAGCTCAAGATCCACTTGCTCACATGAGACTACATGTGCTCCTTGCATTCATATGGTTACTCATAGATAATTTATGATTGGCATCATGCATGCTATTGTGTGTAAGTATGGTAATGAGAGTGTACCCATCTTACTAAGCCATGACCATAGTGCTCACCTCTTAATAGGTTATTAAGCGAACTATCAAAGTGTGTTATTGTTGTTGGTCCCTATAGGCTTAAGTTGTGATTTAAAGGATGAGCATAGCTAGATCACTAGTATTTCTAGTTCTTAAATATATTTTGTAGTTGATAAGACTTTATTATACAACTACTTCATGAAAGACCACCTAGTTATTTTGTAGTTGACAAGATTTTGAACTACTAGTTTTTGGTGTTCTAAAGTTGCCCCATCTAGAAATTCCACCAACAACACAGCCTTGAATTTAAATACCAATACCTAGTTGGATTTGTTGGTCATTAGTGTTAGTGGGGTTGGGTTCTTGATTTTCTTGGGTAGTAAATATGGTTGAACCTTCCATTTCTTCCATATCTTTTGTTTCTTTCAAGATTAGGCGCAAACCAATTGTTATAGGCCTAAATCAGTCAAAGGTCCAAGGCCCACTTTATTTGAGTAAGACCACAATATAGACAAGTACTTAAGTTAGTCGAAATAAATAAATAAAGTAATCTAACTCTTTTAAAGCACATACCCTACTAAATCTTTTCTATAAAAAGGGTCTTTAGGAAATTTTGCTTACTTAAAATATAACATCATAAAAGTACTATAAAAAAGAGGCCCCTCTAATCAAATAAATCATCTAATACCATCTATAAACTTTTATTGTCATACCCTCACACTACTTCTTTGATTTGAGTACCAGAGTCTAAGTGCTAGAGACACCTCTGATGCCCTAATGGTTCATGTTTATTCATTTTGTAGATTGGAATTCGTTAGTTTAATGACTCGTTCTACTCTAAGATCACTTGGAGGCAATTAGAGCAATCAACACCAATAATTACCTCTTTTTGATCTTTGTCTTGATTCTTTTCTACAAAAGCATCTTGGACAATTGCTTCTTGTTTTATTTGAGTGGTCAACTTGGATGAATCTATCTTCTAATCAATAGTTAATCACATTTTCATTAATTTCCTCCATAAACTTTAATTCTTCCCATAATTCAGCTCATAATTCTTGAGTTTCTTTCATCATTACTATACAACAATCTTCTTGCATCTTTTTTTCGAAATTTTCCTTTATTTGAATCCACATTTCTAATCATAGCATCAAAATTGCTAGAATACATACTTTTGGTCTTCTTGATAAGGATGAGGAAAATGAGGAACAAAGATGGGAAAAAGTAAGGAACAATGATGAAAAAAAAAAATCAATGAGAGCACCAATACACTCATAGCACGAAAATATGAATTCAATAAACAGAACCTGTTAACCTCCCATTCAAGACGAAATAGTCTCCTAAAGATTTTTACATCTACTTAAGATGAGGACAACCTCCTGAAAAATAATTTTATAATTCTGTATTTTATTCGAATATGGATAGATTATTTACAATCATATAAACGACTATTTATAGGTATTGAGTAAATCCACTGACTAATATAAAAAAGACTTGACAATTTCACAATACATTTCTACTCACAATTTACTTTTCTCATCAATTTTGCGGGTAAAATATAAAGATATCAGTTTTGGACCTTGAAAGGCTTGTAAGTCTTTACATCGAGTGCTAGGCCTCGGATAGATCCAACAGCACCAATAAGCGACACCAACAGGCAAGCCCAGCACAATAACTGGAGAAAAACACCCCTAAAAGAGAACTTTCTCACTTTGTTTTGTGCCATGTGCATCTCTATTGGGAAGTACACTGCTAGAGGCCAAAATACAATGGATCCAATGAGTCCCACAAAATCATTGAAGAAAGGAAATATCATGGCGATTAATGTCGCCAGCACCACGTAAGTTGTTCTCCAAATGAGCCTCAAGGAATTGACATTATATACTCCATATGTTGGGATGTTCAGAGAATATTCCGATGTTATGAGTTTGTTTTCCGGCCAACGTTTGGAGCACCATTTCTCCATTGGCTCATAAATTAGCTGGCTAAATACCTGTAAGATCGATCCAGAGTAATTGTGTCAAACATTGCCAAATACTTCAAATAATCTTTTTACATCGTGTAAGATGGTCACCTGGTTTCCAATTTAATCGACTTCAACTATGATAATACTTGGACAATATTGCTTGTGAGCTTAGGTTGTTTTTGCTTCGCCAAAAACGATTTTCAAATGTTTTTCTGGTGTTAAAATCAAAACTTTACCGTTGTTAAATATTGTCATAGTAATTACAACAAATTATAGATATTAGTTACTTATAATTTTAAGTGATGATAAAAAGTGATATTAGCAATCAGCTACTAGTGGTAATGGTTTGCAATTATAGAAAAATGTTAATAAAAAATAAAAATATAAAATATAAATCATTTTTTTCCATTTCCACTAATAATTTTTGTTTTGGTTAATTATAACCACAGACCATTGGCACCAATCTCTACCTCATAGTATTATCTACTGTTAAAAGTTAGTAATAATCATACTATTTTGAGATTATTGTGATAATATTTAATTATAAAATTATCCAAAAAATTTTGAAAAACGTTTTCCACAAAATAAATATGGGTACAAATTGTGAAAAAAGCCTGTTATGTAGGCCTCGATGAATGAAAAAAGTAACACCCATACCAACATTGAACAAAACTAGGGTGTGTAGGTATTTCAGAAGTACTGATGCTAGCTATAAATTAATAAGGGGTCTAAAGCGTAAAAATGAATATGATAGATGAAGAATATTACCTGGTAAGCGCAAATCAAATGGACAGCAATGCACACATTGGCGAAATCTACTAGCCAAAAGGGTTCGAAAAACCCGAACCCTGTGAGTAAATTTCCTTTAGCTGTGTTCCCAAAGGCTGCATAGCCAACACATCCACAGAGAACATAGAACAAGGCCATTATGGAGATGCTAATTAAAGAAGCCTTTTTCATTACTTTGCTTGGTGGAGGACTGGGTTTCAATGTATCCTGCAATTAATTAAAATTTATATTGATAGGTAAAAGAGGATGAAAACAATTGATAATATCAATCCATCGCCATATATTGTTTTTTTCTTTCTTTAGGTGAATATAATAAAAAAAGAAAGATCGAACTTAATCAATCCAATAATTAATTAGTATTCATTCCGTTACATTATACGGTTTTAACTTTTTTTTTCTTTTGATATTGAAAGAAAGTACTTGTATTAAAATTAAAATTTAGAACTATTCAATATACTAACATACCTAAGGAGTAGGAGTAGTTATTTTGAGCTTGTTTGATCGTCTAAAATACATGAATCGTGTCGTGAATGTTATTGTTATCTATGATTATACATTGTCAAAATTATTCACACTGAATTTTCTTGTACCGTTAATTTCTTGTTCTTCTAGGAAAACGTGCTTGCATAAGGACTTCTTGTAGAGATTAAAAAAAAAAAAGTATATTCAGATTTTACGTGTAGAATATTGATCGCTACACTACACATGCTAACTACAACTTAAAAAAATAAAATAAAAAACTTTTTCTACATATATCTAAGTTGTATAAGGCAATAGTTGTATATAGAGTACAATATGTATGAGATATAATTTTTATATGTAGCAAATATGCCAAATAAGAATAATTTAGAGTATAATTATTTATGCTAGGGCAAAGAAATTGTAAAATGAGAGAGAGGACATGTTCTTGCCTGAATCTCGACGAGGACAACGGCAAAAGTGAAAGAGAAGGCAATGTCGGCAATTGCTTGGAATGTTCTCCATATCTTTTCAGACATGGTTACCTCTATTCCAACCCTCACTCCTGTTAAGGTTGTCGTTGCATGTGCCCCACCTTCTCAAAACATGTTTCGAAAATTAAGCACATCACTTCCAAAGCTTGAAGTTTATATGTCTATATATATAATGAACAATTTAATATTCCCCGGGTACTAAATAACGATTTTGAGTGAAACTAAAATTAAAGTATTCCTAACCAAATCAATACTTCATATATCTAGCATTATATATAACTCCCTTGTGAATTGGGATGGGAATGTAGGGCGGGCTCAATGGGTTGGGTCAAAACAAATTTAGCCCGCGGGATTTACAAGCCATTTAGCCCACCCTATGTGGCCCATGGATCGAGACAGGCTAACTCACTGCGAATATAGGTTGGCTCACATAGCCCACCTAAATCATTAAAAAAAAGAAAAAAAAAAAAAGTAAAGCACGCGCTAGCTAAGTCACTTCCCTTGAGAGTTGAGATAGAGTTCAAATTAGCATGGCAGCACCAACTTTCTTTCATTTTTGTCTTCTCTCTCATCTCACATTCTCACTTCACTCATTGACTCACTCATCAACAACAATACCAGTCACCTCGCCACTTGCCGCCACTCCTCAGTCGCCAATCCACCGATCAACACTCAATAGTAGGAGTTGCCAATCCACCAACCACTTCACAATTGTCAACCACCTGACAGTCATCAACCACTTCACAATTGCCATCTCATCAGCCACTTCGCACATAATCATCATCATCAAGTAGTTGTGCCTCGTGTATGGAGTGTAGTGAGTCCTCGTATCGTGTAGTTGCATTTGTTTTTTTCTTTTTTAGTTAGCCAACTATTGTGCTATGGCTTGGCTTAACTGTGGCCTATGGACGTCAAGTGGGGTTTCGGCGGGTTAGGGTTTGGAGTTAAAGTTAGGGTTTAGGGTTTGGGCTTGAAGTTGTGGTTTAGGGTTGGGGGGTTCAAATGTTCGACCAGTGCGTAAGGCTTTGGGTTTCAAGTTTGGATTGGGGTTTAGTGAGTAAAAAGTATATTTTATCATGGGTTTAACAGTATTTTGTATGCAATTTTTAGAAATCCATGCTAAAGAGTCAATAAAAACGACTTTGTAATTTTGTAATATGAAAAAAAAAATCATTTTGTGTGAATTGGCGAGCTAGCCCGTGTTAGCCCACGAGGCAGGCCGAGTAGGCTTCTTTGGCCCACCTAATGTACGATCCACCACAGGCTGACCTACTTCGACCCACAAACTAATGTAAGTTGAGATGGGCCTGCCCGTTCGACCCGTATTCCCACTTCTACTTATGAGTACATTATTAAAAATGTGAAACTTATAATGGTAACATTTAAAGGCTACAAAGCTTCCTTTTGCTTGGGACAGTGATATAGAAATCATTCAATTGGAATTCCATGAGATTATAGTTATAACCCTTAACTAAATTTTACCAATTATGACCAAACATATAGTTCTTTTTCCCCGTTTTTTAAAATATGATCATTAGGTTAAATGGATAGATTTTCAAGATGTAATTATAATACTATGAGTATTCAAATTTTACCATTTAATATAGTCAGTTCAACCATGACCATAAATTTATTAACAAAGTTGTGACACTAATGCTCCAAAGAGTTTATCAGTGCTTTTACACTTTTCACTTTTGGCAAAAAAGTAACCACATAAAATATTAAAAAGTTTTAGCATATTAACAAGCATTTATTATAATATCTAATTTTTAAAAATTTTATTATACCTATTTCTCTAATAGTGCATCCCTATATCAACTTTTAACCATTAGTATTCTCTCAAAAATCAAAAAATATATATATATATATATATATATCCAAGGCTTTATTCAATATATTATTTCAATACAATTGACATAACTTTTAGAATAAAGTATAATTTGGGGAAAAAATCATAGTCAATACGGTAAAACTTTAATATAATATATTTTTTACGTAATCAAATAGTAATATAATATTTGCCATTTATTTATAATATTCTAAAATATATATTGTTAACATGTATTATTTTTACAGATAGATATACCTTAGATTCATAGCTGCGCATAATGCGGGTTCTACCCAGTTGTCATTTTTAATGGTACCGTCCGCTTTATTATTGTAACACGAAGCAAATGACATACAATAAAATACGACACACTTGTCAGTTCTTTTATTTACCTGCAACTTTGGCTACGGCTAGTCCGACGCCTATCGACGCATAAGAGAACGACATCAGGGTTGCGACCGTAGAGAGACCAGAAAGCTTGTGAAAATTGGGTATTTGGCTTAGAAAAATCTCGATGCAACCAAACACCACCATGCTTGGGTAATTTGATACTTCACACTTTGCAGTGTGGCCATTTTTGTGGAAGCAATTGGACCTCTTCACCGCCCTATATAATAATATACGTATAAGTTTAGTCTTAGAGGTGGCAAGACCAATATTAATGTTGTTGTCGGGTCAGTTACATTGTATTTTTGCAAGATTAAAATGCATGTAATTAATCACTATAGTCAGATTTAAATTAATAGGATGATGATGAAGAGTTTTATAAAAAAATGTCACCAGTGATTTAAGGACTACTCACACCATGCTAATAGATGCAGTAATGGTGTAACCGATTGTGAGACCTATTACAGTTGCCTTCTGAGCCAACCCACACAGCCGAACTTTCTTGCTTCCTGAAAACACGTGTAAAAACCAAACCCTCCATTTAAAATATTATAAATAAAAAAATGAAATCTGTATATAAAATCACATGTAAAAACACGTGAGACTACTTATATGTTACATTTTGAATAAAGAGTGTTGTTAAGATATATGTACTAGGATGCATCTATTTATTTATCCAAAAATAAGTGTTATTTTCATTTAATATATCATAAAACATACATTTTATATTTTATTTATATATTTACCTTTATTGTAAAATGAATCAACCTCACTCCATTCTAATAGAAAAGTAATGATAATACAATATAAACTATAAAAACTTGATCAAACTGATTTTTTTTAGAATAAATTACAATTTACAAATAATCATGCTAAACTTAACTTTAAACTAGATATGAACGTATCTCTTAAACTCTTAAATATTGTAAATAACATTTCATAAAATTTAATAATTTGATAACATTAATAATATTTACTTTTTTAGTTTAAAAATTAAAAATTCACGCACATAGTACTAGAAAAGCTGAATTTATCTTTTTCTAAAAGTTTTGATATATGAATAAAAGAAAAAAATTGAAACAACTTGAGTCCACTCACACGTTTTTATATACATTAGACATATGTATATGTACATATACGTGCAAGTTATAACATATATATAAATAGACATATAACATATATATATATATGAGCATATATGTATATACTACATGTACATGCAATATATTAAGTATATTATATGTGTATAATATTTATGTACGTATTATATATACGAGTATTTATTTATATATGTTATATATACTAATATATATAATAGATTTAATAGAAGAGAGTCGTAAATTTTAATTTTAAAAGTAATATACTAAAAATAATAAAAAGTAATTGATGAATATATTGACTTAAGAACTTGAAAGGTTTCACAGGCATCATCATCATTAGAGTAAAATTTTCTAAACTGCCGCTATTAACACGGGATCTAAGTAAGTAATTTCAAAATTAAATGACACTGCTCAACACCAAAATCAGTGGTGCTTGTTGAGTTGTGGAAATGTTACCTAAGTTGGCTTTGACAAGATCCATGTAGGTGCAAATCCTCGTTCCGGTCACAAGATCACGCGATTTGTTGGAATCGGCGAGAAGAGTGGCCGTGAAATACGTGATGAATGCAAAAGCAAACATTACGGCCGGACCACCTATCCATCCCAACTGTGCTACAGCCCACGCCAGCGACAGCACTCCTGATCCTAACGCCGCCGCTATTATATGTGCACTCGCAGTGATCACCGTCCCTTCAAACATATATCATACGCATGTAAATCATAAACAAAGCTGAACATAGTGACCGTACATGCACTAAAAAATAAGGTTTTACACTGCATGGGCAGCCCCTAATAAATTTTTTATGTTTTCGTGAAAGGGAAACAACTCCCAAGCCCATGATCGTATCGGCTGTCTCTTTGAACATAAACCACCTCACAACGGTGTGTGTGTGGGTCGACCAGTTATTTAACTTGGTTAATTAACTTTACCTGTCCTTTTGATTCCATCTTCGTCTTCCATGTGCTTGCTAAATTGATCCCCATCGTTTGGAGACTCGAGGTTCATTTTCCAAGTGTTAGACTAGATGACTAGGTTAGACTATAGACTAATGGATATATCTATGGGAAAGTAACCTTTGTTTCCCCGAATCATGAGAAAACTCACTGCACATATACAACGATGGAGCACTATTAATATGCTCCTCAAGGGCATGAAGATGTGTTTCTTGAATTATAATTGAACATGGTTGTCTTTTCATGACAGATGCTATATGTTTGGCGACTTTCATAAAAGTAAAAGAGACAACAATAGGTGGAGAGAAAAGAAAAAGAAAAAGAAGCGAGTAAAATTGCAAGGGAATATAATTATAAAAGAAAATGGTAAGATTGTTTGTATTTGTTTATTTGGTTGATTTAAAATTAAAAGAAAAAAATAAAAAGAAATAAAGTTACTGATTGATAAAATTATTCTTATTTTATTTTGATAAACATTGTTATAAGAGATAAATTTGTAATCGTAACCCATTTTCATCTATTTACACCCTTTTTTTTTTTCTCTTTCTACTTATTTCTACTTTTCATACAAATTACCAAACATGAAATTTTTCTTTAATTTAAATTGATTTCTTTCCATTTCCATCCTTTTAGACCTATTCCAACAATGTAGTGACAATCGATCAGATGGTGCTAAGCATACCAACCATCCGGCATTGCCTTATTCTAGCTTTTAATCTCCTCCAATCAAACGGCAAGGTTAACACACCTACCTGTGGCCCCCCACGCACACATGCACCTACATAAAAGCATCGAAAATTGTAAAAATGCAATCTTTTTTAATATTTTGTAAATTCAGGCTCAGTTGATATACTTTGTGCATAATTTACGTTTTTCACATGTAATTGATTAAAATTAGTTCAAAATTATACATAAGCATAACTTTCCCGATAGAAAAATTGTGTAATTTCAAGTGTTATATTATCAATATCTCCTATATAATATGATTACCTACTTATTTATAATTCTCTTTATACGTTTTTATATTAGAAAAGAAAAATGTTACGTTAAGATTTTCTTATGGTTGTTGGGGATATCCTAAAAAAAAAGTTAGGATATAAGGAGTTCCAAAGGTCATTCAAATACTTAAGTGAACACAAGTATTTAAATGCAATTGAGCCAAAAAATGCTTAAAAGGGTAAAAAGTTGGAATTCTTTACTATGCAATCTCATCCCCTATTTATAAAGAATGAAATCAAGCTATTTTTGACAAGTGAATATGTAATCCCAAGATCCACTTTGGATATAGTAGGGGGAACCTTTAACCGAAATATTTCCTTACGTGTTTAGCGTCTTCTTCTCATTCCTTATTTGGCTCAAGATGGAGCACGACTAACTGGACTTTGGGTTCAGGGTTAACCTATACAGGTACATGCTCATAGGTCATACTAGTCTACTACAGTTGAGCCCAACCTCAGTCAACTATGCTATCAGGTTTTAAAGCTTAGTCTTGGGTTTAGACAAGTCTGATTAGGCTTTAGGAGTCAAAGTTTAAAAAGTTTTATCAACAAAAATTCATAATTATGTTTCAACCTATCAACTTTTATCCTATACCTCAAAAAGACATAAGCTTTTCTTTTTTTTTCCTTTTCCTTTTCCTTTTCCTTTTCCCTTTCAGTAAAAAACATTGTCACTTACTTTTTTTTTTTTAACTTTTGTTTCTCAATTATTAACTCATTGACCATAATTAAAAAGAGACATAATCTTTTTCTCTATTTCTCTTTACTGAATATATGTAAACTTTTATATTTTGTATTTGATTCTCTAATCACCTCTTATCTTTAACCTAATAAGAAAATAATAATAAAATAAATTTATTGAAATAATAAATTTGAAACTAAAGCAAATATCATACAAATTAGATACTTTTTTTAAATATCATATTTTATGGGAATTATACAAATAAGACAACCATAAGTTTGAGTACTAAAGAAGTTAAACCAACAAAAAGGAGCAGATTCTTAGAGCTGGATCTCCTGAAACAATCGAAAGCAAGCGGATCGGACTGGTGGTACCGGTCGACCTTAGACTGGCTGAAGATTAGGTTAAGGTTGTTTGATTGGTACAGGTTTCTCAATCCGAATCTGAATATTGAATCCAAATGTTCCTCGTCCTTGTCCGTAATAATGATTCCAGCTACCATACCATGAATGACTTCCCTCTCCACCTGATAACTTTCAATGAATCTGCTTTTCCATGTTGTAAATATAAGAAGCACAATATCAAGGAAACAGTGAACCAGATAATTAGAATCGAATCCTGAGTGATTGTTGTTCAATGGCGTACTAAAATCATCCCAAAGATGCCCTTTTCCTTGGACTCGACAGTTCTGCTCGGTGAGTCCCTATAAGTTTAACAAGTTTTTCTTTTCTTTTCTTCTTTTCTACTTCTTTTTAAATGCCTAATTAAAGCAATCTGCTTTGTTATATCATAAATTAGTGATTATAGTGTCCTTGTCTCGTGAAGTCAGTGTAAGAAGATTTCATTTTTTGGTCTTGGAAGGCAATGATTACTTGTTTCTAATTGATCATTGTATACCGAGCTTTTTCTTTTAAATATGCATGTCAATTATTCTTAAATTTTGTTCCTTTTCGGTTTTGAAAACGGTTGCTTTGTTTTAATTAATCACTGTTATCAGTGAGCCAGTTCAACTTGTTTCTCAATTTTTATTTTTATTTTGCTCATTTCTCTTTTTCAATGTGCACGTGAATTACAACAAAAATTTTATCTTTGAGATCTTATTAAGGTAACATTACTCGATTTATTTGTAATTGTAACTCATTTTCATCTGTTTCCACTCATTTTTCTTCTCATTCCATTTATTTCACTTTTCACACAAATTACCAAACATGAAATTTTCCTTCTATTTCAATTTATTTCTTTCCCCTTCCATCCTTCTAAACCTATCCAAACAATCTAGTGGCTACTAATCGAATGGTGCTAAACATACCTATAACACTCCAAAACTTGAAATACTATAATGCACCATGTATTCCTATTGGATAATGATATGTTAAGGCTCTTATTACGCCTATTCTTCAGCTTGTTTAGCTCCATATTATTTAAAATAATTATAACTTTAATAATATAAATAAATGACTTACATATGAATCATTTCAACCACATTAAAAATAAATTTAGACCACAATGTATCACTTCATGTAACTACAATCATGAACAAAACTACTAAATTACTTTTGGATTCATAGTCTAGAGTAAAGTGATTTAGGAAGTCTCTAACAAAATATCAAACAATCTTCTAATTATATTTCTCCATGCTACTTATCATCATAGTAGTAATAATATCCTTCATTAACCTCATTTTAATAATAATAATATACTTCCTCAACCTCATCATATTCCGCATGCTCATCATACCCACTTACAATTGAAAAAGAAGAGGGTTGAGCCTAAATTCAATACGTGAATACTTAAATACATACACATGCCACAACGAATACGATTTACAAACACATAATGTAGAAAATAAATAATAGGCATTCACTTAATTCTTTTTTAGTTAATCACCAAGCAACATAGGGTCACTCATGATCTCACCATACTGTTTATTATATATTTTTAAGTATTTTAATTCTAGGTTAGGAACCGTCACCTCTAACTTTAACTTTCTACCGGTATCGAGAATTGCCACCTCTAGCCCTAATATCCCGAAAATCTACCCTAGATCATTTTGATAAAAAACTTCATTAGGGACAACGCCATATATCGATCATTAAGGTGTCCCCTAAGGATCTATCATTTCTGGCTCTTAAGCCATGCCACACACGAGCAGTAAACAAGTTTATGTTAAGTTCATTCATTTACTATAACTAACAAGTACAATCAAGAAGTATGGTAAACATGTACCTAGAAGAGCAGTTTCAAGTTCTACTTGTCTACGATTATTAAGTTCCTCAAAACCTATCATAAAATAGTAATTGATCTTTAGTTTTATTCTACAACATGGCCCAAGCTTCACTAGTTTGTCTTAACTAAATAGTGGCACAAGGCTCCTACTACACCTATCCTTCAACCCATTCAACTCCACTACATATTAAAATAATTATAACTTCAATAATATAAACAAATAACTCATATGTGAGTCATTTCAATCACATTAAAAATAAAGTTAAACCATAATATACCATCTCAAGTAACTACCATCATAAACATGACTACTAAATTACTACTAGGTCTAAAGTACTAGAGTAAAGTGATTTAGGAAGTCTTCAACAAAGCATCAAATAATCTTCTAATTTTGTTTATCCTTGCTGCCCATCATCGTAGTAGTAACAATATCCTCCATTAACCTCATTTTGATAATAATAATAATAATATACGCCCTTAACCTCATCATATTTCGCATGCTCGCCATACCTACCTAGAATTGAAAAAGAAGAAGGTTGAGCCTAAACCTAATACCTAAATACCCAAACACATGTACATACCACAACAAATACAGGTTACACACACGTAATGCAGTAAATAAATAATGGGCATTCACTTAATTCTCTTTTAGTTAATCACCAAGCTACATGGGGGCACCAATGAGCCTACCATACTATTTATTATATATTTTTAAGTATTTTAACTCTAGGTTAGGAATTGCCACCTCTAACCTTAACTTTCTATTGGTATCAAGAACTACCAACTCTAGTCCCAATACCCCTAAAATCTACCTCAGATCATTTCGGTATAGAATTTCACTAAGGATAATGTCATATACCAATTATCAAGGTATCCCTTAAGGATCTGCCACCTTTAGCCCTTAGACCAAGCTATACACAAGCAGCAAAAAAGTCAAGTACTAAGTTTATGTTAAGTTCATTCATTTACTATAACTAACAGGTACAATCAACAAGCATGGTAAATACATACTTGAAAGTGCGGTTTCAAGTTCTACTTGTCTACGATTATCATTAGTTCCTTAAAACCTATCATGAAATAACAATCGATCCTTAGTTCTATTTTACAACATGGTTTAAGCTTCACTAGGTTGTTCAACTAAAAATCAATTGTCTATTTTCCCTTTCTCATACTCTATCATAAGTAATGCTATCCTAGAATTGAAATAAAACTAAAATAGCAATACTATAGGAGTGTTCTTGGACAACACAACCATATGCATGACTGTGTGAATAGTCGTATAGAAGAACACGAGTAGAATCGTAGCCATATATATGGTTGTGTACCTTATTGTATGAAAAGCTCTTTCGGCATACTCAAGTACACGATTGTGTACTTTAACATAAGCAAATACAGGCCCGTATACCTGGCTGTGTATAATCCATCTCACTAAACTCTCTTCACATTCTTCATAGGTAAGTACATAGTCATATACCTTTGCCGTGTACCCCTCTAAACCTTAGGACTTCTTTGATCCCATCCTTATTCGATCTTTTCTCTATCCCATCTCTCCAATCAACTGAACACTCTATGTCTAACATAAAATCTACCTAATTTCGTGAATTTAAGTGTGATTGAAATACTTACTTGTCTCAATTCAAATCTATAACTCAAAACATGTTTAATCCAATAACTTTGGCATCCAAATTAACACCACACTATGCCTTTAATCAGGTTTTTGTTAAGAAAGATAACATACAAAACACTAAGTTAATTAGAGGTACTTACCTTCAAGCACATGTCAAATTAGTAGTCTGTCTTCGTTGAGTTGTGAATTAAGATAATTAGGGTTTCATAAAGGACATAGAGGATTCAACGTTTTAGAAAAAGGAAAAAAAGTGGCATTAAGGTTACATGAGGGTTTATATAGTTTAAGGCCAAAAATACCACATTCTTAAAACTCATAATTACCTTAATGCCCCTCCTTTTAAAGCATTATTTTATTTTTTATTTTTCAATATCTTACAATATTGATTAGACAGTGCTGAGCATGCTAGTCGATTAGCATGTCTTATTCTAGCTATTGATCTCCTCCAATAAAAAAGTATTAAAAATCAATTGTTTTCATTGTAAAAATGTAATCTTTTTCAATATTTTGCTCATTTAGGCATAACTAATCTAACTTTGTACATAATTTAAGTTTTTCTCATGTGATTGATCAAAATTAGTTCAAAATTTAAGCATGACTTTCAAGTTAGAAAAAATTGTGTAATTTCAACTTCTTTCCTAGACCTCTTTCTTGAGAAGACATGAGCTTTTTTTTCTTCTTTTCTTTTCCCCTTTGGATAAGAGACATTATCTCTTACTTTTTTTAACTTTTGTTTCTCCATTATTAATTCATATGTTGACCATAATCAAAAAGAGACATAATCTTTTTCTCTGTTTGTCTTTCCTTATTATATGTTTATTCTCTAATCACCTCTTATCAATAACCTAATAAGATAATTATAAAATAAATTTATTCAAATATTAAATTTGAAACTAAAGAAAATATCATAAAATTAAATACTCATTTTAAATATCAAAATGGTCACATCTACCATTTTAATTGGACCACTATAGCCTTCAATCTTATTAATAAGTTACGTATATTAAATCTCTATTGTTGATCATCATCAAATCTCCACCATTAATACATAAATTAATAGTAAGATTGAAAATTAGACCGGTCTTATAAAAAAATACAAGTAAGACCACAAAAAAAATCCCAAATCAAATATAAAAGGAAAAAAAAAAGATACAAATAAGATAACCACAAGCTAAGTATTAAAAAAGATAGACCAACAAATCCTTATGATTCAATAAAGACTAAATGTCCCATTTGGTACCATAATTTTTTCCATTTTTTGAATTAATTACCTAAAATTTAAAAAAAATAATTTATTAACTATAATTTTTTTGAGGTCATTTATAATACTTGAATGAGATAGTTAATTGTAAAAATGAGTAAAGTTTAGGTAATTAATTACAAAAAAAAAAAAAAAAAAGAGCATAGTTTAGGTAGATAGTTACAAAAATAGGTAAAGTTCAAATACCAAATTAATACTTTAAAATTTTAGATAATTAAATGAAAAAAATTGATAAATTTTAAGTAGTAAATATGTTTTTACTCTTCAACAGATGGAGGAGAAGATTCTTATTAGCTCGGTCTACTAAAAAAATCGAAAGCAAGTCGAGAACAAACCGTTGGTATCGATCGGCCTTAAACTGGCAGGAGATTTGGTTAAGGTTGTTTGAATGGCACAGGTTTCTCATTTCGTATCTGAAAGTTGAATCCAAGTCTTTCTCGTCCCTGTCCGTAATAATGACTCCAGCTACAATACTACGAATGACTTCCCTCTCCGCCAGATAACTTCAAATAAGTCTCCTTTTCCTTGTTGTAAATATAAGAAGCACAATGCCGAGGAAACAGTGAACCAGATCATTAGAATCAATTCCTGAGTGATATTTGTTCTTTATTAATTATATATATATATAAGTATATGTAATAATATTTTATTAAAATAATTAAACTAAGGTTAAGGTAGTGATTAGCTTAAAGCTGTGGAGATAAGATGGTGATTCCGCAGCCTAAGTTTATCAATTCTTTTGACCTACGGTTAACTCCTTTCCTCCATTTACTACATAACACTATTTGCACTTCTAAGAAACTCTCTCAAAACCTATAGAATAACCTAAGGAAAATCTAATAGTAGAACAATAGAAACGAGCCAATTACAATCAAGTAAGAATTTAAATCAATGGATACATATATATGGCTATAAATGTATAACCCTAAGATGGTTTGATGATGTATATGTTGAATCTTGAATTATCCTTATGTGAAAATCATCACAAATAAAATACTAGATTTTTTCATATTTGATCATTAAGAATTAAACAATAAATATGCGGAAGCGTACCTGAATCCATTGCGCTCCACGATTCTTAGATTGTGCGGTCGGCCTTCCAGGTCAATACGTTTTCTTTTAGAGAGATCATTTTATTTGTTTTCTCTCTATAGTCTATTTGGTGATGAAATATAAAGAGACAAGAAAGGTGTGTGTATAACCTGAGGACCATAACCACTATTTATATAGATAACTATATGTTACCTTTTTGGTATTTCTATTTTAGCCCATCATAAAAATAGAAACTACTCATAAGGTCTCTACACATAAATGGGTCATATCCTATTAGATACATTAAGACTTAAATAACCAAATCTTATTGATCACTTTTAATTGAGCTTAACTTAATATGACAGCCCGTAACACATAACCGTTTCACATATAAGGCTAACGTTGGATTAAGGATCCAACAATCTCCCACTTTGACTATATGTGTAACTTTACAATCATGTTTTGCAAAACCATATGAGCTCAAATTTGCTGTCATGAACTGAATGTATTTATAACCAATCCGGTCCATCAGTCATATTAACATAGGATCAAAGAGGTATTCATCACATTTATCGTAACTCTACCCATCAATGGTCACAATGCTGATATAATTGAATGACATGGATCATGATATGGATGTGTAGCAAGAAAATTCCATGCAATGTGATCTTAACATGTCTATTTTCTACTGGTCCACCATAAACCTTAGTGAGATCAAACCATAAATAAAAAACAAAGTGTAGGCAAACAAAATACTTTATTTCTGCAGAAGATATCCTCAAAACATAATAAACCAAAATAACTTATTACAGTTTGTCTATGACATAAATGCATACAAGGTAACAAACTCTCACTAAAACTTAATGTCACTCAAGGTCTTGACACCCATACGAGTAATGTGCTCATGAAACAGTTTGGGTTGCACTCCTTTAGTGAGCGGATCCGCGATCATAAAGTTTGTTCCTATATGCTCTATAGACAACTGTCCACTCTGAACTCTTTCTTTTACAACTAGGAACTTGATGTCTATATGCTTTGACTTCGTCGAGCTCCTATTGTTGTTAGAATATAGAATTGCTGACTTATTGTCATAAAATAATTTAAGTGGCCTATTAATAGTATCCACAATGCGCAGCCCTGTGACAAAATTCCGCAATCATATTCCATGATTGGATGCCTCATAACATGTTACAAACTCTGCTTCCATAGTAGAAGAAACAACAAGGGATTGTTTTATGCTCTTCCAAGAGACAGCTCCCCCAGTTAACAGATATGTGTAGCCTGATGTAGACTTCATACTATCTTGGCATCCAGCAAAATCGAAATCAGTATACCTAACGATCTCGATTTGATCTGACTTCCGATAGGTAAGCATGTAACCTTTTGTTCTCTATAAGTACCACAAGACCCGTTTGGCTGCTTTTCAATGGTCTAATCCTCGATTACTCAAGTATCTGCCCAACATTCCTGTAATGTATGCAATATCTGGACACGTACAAACCTGAGCATACATTAGATTCCCTACTACTGATGCATAGGGAATCTTTTGCATTTCCTTTTCCTCAAAATCATTCTTAAGGCACTAACTAAGACTAAATTTGTCTCCCTTAGCTACAGGCGTATCACTTGGTTTGCAATTTTGCATGCCATACCTTTTGAGTACCTTTTCGATATAAATCTTTTGTAATAATCCAAGAGTACCTCGAGAGCAATCTCGATGTATTTGTATTCCTAACACAAAAGAGGCATCACCAAGATCTTTCATCTCAAAATTCTCAGCTAGAAATCTCTTGGTTTTGTGCAATAAGCCTATATCGTTGCTAGCAAGCAATATATCATCAACATATAAAACCAAGAAAATATGCTTGCTCCCATAGAACTTATGGTATATACAATCATCGACCAAATTTGTCTCGAAACCATGCGAAGTGATCACTTGATGAAATTTGAAATACCATTGTCGAGATGCTTGCTTAAGTCCATAAATGGATTTCTTAAGTTTACAAACCATATTCTTTGGATCTCCCGATACAAAATTTTCTGGTTGTACCATATAGATCGTCTCATCAATGTCACCATTGAAGAAGGCGGTGTTTACATCCATCTGATGTAACTCAAGATCGAATTGTGCCACTAATGCCATTATAATCCTAAAAGAGTCTTTCGAAGAAACCGGTGAGAAAGTCTCTTTATAGTCGATGCCTTCTTTCTGTGTAAAGCCCTTTGCAACAAGACGAGCCTTGTACCTCTCCACATTGCCTTTTGAATCCCTCTTGGTCTTAAATATCCATTTGCAACCAATGGGCTTCATACCTTCTGGCAATGGGACAAGATCCCAAACGTCATTGTCTTTCATAGACTTTATCTCTTCATTCATGGCATCAATCCACTTCTGAGATTTAGAACTTTCAATAGCTTGACGGAAGTTGATGGGATCATCTTCCATCATTCCAATGTCAACCTCATGTTCTTGAAGAAATAAGATGTAGTCACCTGGCAGCGCACTTCTTCCTTGTCTAGTGGATCTCCTCGATGGCATAGGTTCTTGAGGTAGTAGAGTTTGTTCTTCTAGAACAGTATCTTGAATGGGATCTCCAATATTGTCTTATTCTATTGTGTCTTGAAGAAGATCAGGAATAGAATCTTAACCAAATTCAATAACACCTGTGAGAATATCAACGTATTCCTCTTCAAAGACAATATCTCTAACCGTATCTCCCCTGGCAAACTCGACATCCTCAAAGAACCGAGCATTTCCCGACTCAAATATTGATTTAGTTGTGGGATCATAGAACTTGTAACCCCTTGATCTTTCAGAGTACCCAACAAAATAGCAACTTACTGTTCTTGAGTCCAGTTTTTTTTCATTGGCCATGCCTTAGCTGGACATCCCCACACATGTAAATATTTTAGACTAGGCTTTTTCCCAGTCCAAAGTTGATAAGGGGTTTTGTTAGTTGCTTTAGTTGGAATCCTGTTAAGGATATATGCTGCAGTCTTAAATGTTTCTCCCTAGAGTGATTCTGGTAAGGTGGAGTGACAAATCATACTCCTTACCATGTCCTTAAGCGTTCTATTTCGTCTTTCAGCAACACCATTCATGGTGGGTGAACCAAGCATAGTGTACTGTAGGACAATACCGCATTCATCTAGGAATTTAGCAAAAGGTCCTGGACGTTGTTCACCTGAACCATCATATCTACCGTAGTATTCACCACCACGATCAGATCTAATGCTTTTAATCCTTTTGTTGAGTTGGTTCACAACTTCAGCCTTATAATTTTTAAACATATCCAAGAACTGTGACTTTTCATGAATGAGATAAAGATAGCCATATCGTGAGAAATCGTCTATGAACGTTATAAAATATTGTTGACCATTCCAAGCAACTGTAGGGAATGGCCCACAAATATCTGTATGTATAAGTTCTAAGACGTCTAAGGTCCTATTGGTTTCAAATCTCCTTTTATTGGTTTATTTCCCCTTTATACAGTTAATACAATCATCAAAATCTGTAAAATCCAAGGGGTTTAGAATTTCATCTGACAAAAGTCTCTCCATTCTCCGTTTGGAGATATGACCTAGTCTTTTGTTCCATAATGTAGCTGAATTTTCATTAGTTAATTTTCTCTTTATACCTCGTGTACTTACTTGCAGGGATTCATTAAATGAAGCAATAATATCAATCAAGTAAAGATTATCATAAACAAATAGAGAACCAGGTCCAACTAATTTTGAATCATGAAACAAACTAAATTTCTTATTTCCAAATGAAAAAAAATAATCAAATTTTCCAAAGCAGAAACAGAAATCAAATTCCGTCTAAATGACGGTACAATGAATGTTTCATTAAGATCCAAATAAAATCCAGTCTTTAATAATAATCTAAACTTCCCAATTGCTTCAACTTCAACTGTCTTGTCGTTACCCACATAGATGTATCTTTCACCATCACTTGGTTTTCGGCAATGTAGGCAACCTTGCATAGACACATTGATGTGAGTTGTTGCACCAGAATCTATCCACCAAGTATCTATGGGTACCAAAGTTAAATTAATCTTAGAACAAACCAAATTAAGAAGTGTACCTTTCTTAGCACGCCAAGCATGATAATTGGTGCACTGCTTCTTATAATGCCCTACAGCTCCACAGAAGTGACAATCAATACCATTTGATGCATCCGACTTCTTTGGTTGTGTCTTCTGAAGTGCCATATTTGCAGCTTCTTTATCCCTTTTCCTTTTATTATCCTTGTAGACATTTGAATGTTAATGTGGAGATTTATAGTGTCTGAACCTTCACATATCTTTATATAATGAGGACACGTGATAAACCGTAGCAATTCTGGATTTCAAAACATTACACTGACTCGGCAGTTCTACTCAATCAGCCCCTAAAAGTTTACCAAGTTTTCTCTTTTCTTCTTTTCTACTTTTTTTTCAAATGCCTAATCAAAGCAATCTGTTTTGTTATATCATAAACTAGTGATTATAGTGTCCTTGTCTTGTGAAGTCAGTGTAAGAAGATTTCATTTTTAGGTCTTGGAAGGCAACGATTCGTTGTTTCTAATTGATCATTGTATACTGAGCTTATTCACTTTTCTATCGATTGGATTTTTCTTTTAACTATGCATGTTTATTATTGTTCAGATTTTGATATTTTTAGGTTTTGAAAATAGTTGCTTTATTTTAATTAATCGTTGTTATTATAGAGTCAGTTCAATTTGCTTCTCAATTGGCCTTTTTTTTTTTTCAATGTGCATGTGAATTACGGTAGAAGTTTTGATGTTTTAGGTCTTATCAAGGAAACATTACTTGATTTATAGGGACCTTTAATCAATTTTTGATAACCTATTTGAACAAAGCAAAAAGTTCATCCAATACACTTATGCAAAGATGCTTGTGGGGCAGATATCCCAGTTACATTATTGTCTAATGTTAGAAATCTTACATATACCGTTATAAGCCTAAGCTTGTAGAATAATAACCGATTACAATCATTTCCCAGCAAAATAACGTTGTAATTTGCCCCGCAAGTATCATTTGTCTGGTTCATTTACTTTTATACGAAACTAAATTCAATAAAGATTTACTAAAATGGAAGTGACAATGTAAATCTAAAATAATATGGAATAACACGCGTCTAGCGTGAAAACAATGGCTTAACTCCAGATTGTTAGCCAACCTACATGAGGACACAAGAAAAATAGAGTTATAAGGATCTTTAATCAATTTCACACCTTAGACTGTGATAAGAGAGAAAAGGATCAAATGAAGACACAAGAAAAATGGCTAGATTAAAGTTTTAAAATAATACATTGGAGTAAATTTTGGGATCTTCCTTATTCTAGATGTTCGTCGTTTAGGTCTAATGTTAAACCAAGTTTCTTATAAAGGTAAGTCAGATTTTCTAGAAACATTCCTCTGCATTCAAATCGTTGGGCACCCATCTTTGATATGCTAATTACTTGTGATCTCGATTCAAATCACAAATCATGTTTGCGCCTTCAATACACATTACAGTGCCCACATATAATTAATTCCACCATCAAATACTTTTATTAAAGATCCACTGTCCAATAATTGTCCACGGCAAACCTACAACTTATAAACCTAAAAAATAAAAGCATGCATGTAAACCTATAAAAGTATCCTACAAACCTATTTTTTACAAAGTCACAAACGTTATAATACTCCAATTTAATAATACAAACGTAGAAATTGATCACATTCATTTTTATTTTTCCTTCCACAAACTCCATCTCTTCCTTTGTTTTTTTCTCTTTCGCAGGAACAAAAAGGTCTTTTGAAGGTATGAAAATGAGAGGATTTGAACAAGTTCACTAAGATCCATCATTTTCTCAACAAAAAAACTTGATTAATCTATATTTTGGTATATATTTTGACCAAAAATTGAATTTTTTTTATTTTTTATTTTGTTATTGTGTTTGCTTTCATCATTTGACAAACTTTTTCCATAATTGTTTGTAATGTTATGTTTTTTTTAAATTTAGTAGTGCCTTTTGTTAGTTTGTGGTGTGTTAGATATGATTTATGTAAATCTTATAATATGTAGTATGGGATAGTTAATTTTGCCATTGTATGGGAATAAGATTAACATTTTTTGAGGAAAATTTTCATATTAATTTTAAATGTCAAATTTTGGTTTATTATCTATATTGTTATAAAAATATATATTTGTAATTGAATAATCCTTAAAAATCACTTTAAAAAGTTTTTTATAAAATAATCTTTCTTATGTTCTTATGTAAAATTGCTAATTTTTCTTATGAAATTTCGAAAAAAAATTAAAATTAAAATTAAAAGCATTTTTTTTTTTTGGTTACATGGCAAGAAAATGATCATAGTTGATAATTTATCTATATTGTGAATAGGATAACAATGAATAATTATATCAAATTGCTGGTCTACGTATTTGGAAATATTGCTAATAGTAACTGGAGGCTAGAATATGATAGGGATCCAATTAGGAAATTAAAAATGGAGAAGAATGTGAATTACATCGAATTCTTGTATAAAATATGCCAACGTATCGTAGTCGATCCAACTGAAGTGGGAGTTAAGATAATCCATAAGCATCCTATTTTCCATGGAAGTAATGCATCTTATGCCTTGATGGCAATTAGAGACGATGATGATGAAAATCTAATTGAAATAGCTAAATCCTTTGTAGGGCATGTCATACAATAGTTATATGTTAGAATTTATGAAGATTTTGGTGTTTCCTTCGAACAACAAACATTCCAAGAAAATAGGCATCTGCATTCCTCACCTAATAGGGAAAAAATGCCTCCTATGCCATTGATGTTTGAAGTATATGTTCTAGCCCCTATAGAAGAGGCACCGTTGAATGATGAAGATAAAGTAGATAGAATAGTTACTTCAATGTTACAATGACCAGACACACGTGATCCCTACATAGTGTGTTTGGGAGAGGAAACTGTAACAAACACTGATGTGGGAATGGGTGTTGAGGAGGAAATTTCTGATTATGAGGAAAGCTCTAAGGAGAAAGATGAGAAAAGTGAAAATGAAGGAGGTGATATGGCTAAAGAGGATCATCCAATTGCACTACAACACTCCACACAAGCAATATATCAACTGAGGCTGGTTGAACCACCTTATATGGCAATTAGAGATCTCGTTCCCTTCTATAATGTTGGCGGTGATGACGATTATATCTATTTTGAGCAAGAGCAAAATGTAATATATAGTAGTTTAAGCAGTAGTGACGAGTTCAATAAAGGCATGAGATTCATGACAAATGTAGATGCTATTTAAGCAATTAAGGCTTACCATATTGAGAACCATTGTAACTTTACTATTATATAATCTAATATGTTGCTTTGGTCAATTTATTATTCAAAAAGAGAAGACGGTTGTAAGTGGAGGCTTCAAGCTAGTAAGAAAAGGTTAGAGGGGTTATTTGTAGTTACAAGATTTAAGGGTCTACACACATGCATCAACCCAATGATAAGTCAGAATCACTCATAGTTAGATTGCAATCTTCTTGCAAGTCGGTTTGTTAATCTTGTCAAGGACTATCCTGATATGAAGGTTGTTGAACTCGCTTATATTGTGGAAGAGAAATTTAGTTACAAGATAGCTAGGAGATAGGTTTGGGAAGGCAAGAAATAGACTATTGAACATGTGTGCAAGAATTGGGAGATGTCTTATAGTGAGCTCCCTAAGCTTCTAAATGCTATAAAAAATACTAATCTCGAAAGATGAGTTGATTAAGGGTGGAGAAGATTGAATACCTTAGGATATCTACTCTTAAGTGGGTTTTTTGGGAGTTCGGGTTGTACATTACAGTGTGGAGATTGCTTAGATATTGTCTTATCATTAATGAAACTTTTCTATATTGGAAGTACATGCACAAGTTGTGGCATTGATGATAATAACCATATACTTCTTTTGGCATTTGCTCTCATGGATGACAAGTTAACTGAAACATGGGGCTAGTTTTTAAGAAAATTGAAGGAACACGTACTTGGCGACCATGAAGGTCATGAAACCATTTGCCTCATATCGAGTAGACACCTTGGCATCAAGTTAACAGTCGAAGCCCAAGCCAATAGATGGCACCCTCCATTCACATACAACATATTGCAAGCAACTTCAACCAAGCACACAAAAATATACAATGTAAGAAGTTGGTCACCTATGCGGGCATGCAAGTACAAGTTCGGAAACTAAACTATTTCATAGACCAAGTGAAGACTATTAAGCTTGATGCCGTAGTGTGGTTTAATGATGTGTCAATGGAAATGTAGACGGTAAGCCATGACGGTTGCCATTGGTTTGGGTATATGACCTCTAACATTGTGGCAAGCTACAATTCCATCTTGAAAAGAGCTCGAGGATTATCAATGGCTGCTTTAGCAAAGAAGACTTTTTACAATTACCTAGCTTACTTCATCAACAAGCATTCAAAGGTGCTTAAGAATATGGTAAATAATAGAATCTTTACCAAATGTACCACCGAAAAGATAGATAAATAGAGTTCATGAGCTAGTAACCATAAGGCCATCGACTACAACAAACAAGAAAGAGTTTTTGAAGTGTTCACTAACAATCATCATGTAGCAAGTGAGTTGAGGGGAGGGTGCTGAACACACATTGTTAACTTTGCCCGCTACATATACACTTGCAAAAAATGGCAAATGTACCCAATCCCATGCTCGCATGCCCATACAATGGTTGTTTCAATTAAGCTCGATATGTTGGCAACTATACCGAATTGGTACAAGTGGACGCACCAAGAGCTCACATATAGGATCCACTTCTTGCCTATAGGCGATGAGTTCAATTGCGAGCCGGTACACTTCATATTACTCCATTCAAGAGGAAAGCTTGAATTAAAAAGGAGAAATCAAGGCAAAAAAGATACCACATGGAGATAAATATTAGGGAGCATCTAGAAAAGATCAAATGTGAACTATGTTAAGGGGAAAGCCATAATAGAAAAACATGCTCACGTTGACATGATAATGGTAAATGTTGGGTCATCAAGCACACGATTAATTAAATCTTAGCTTAATCTTGCACATTTATGATATCAAATCATTGCCAATATAATGCTAACATTTTTTGCTTTCATTGTACAAATTAGATGGAGCCTATAAAAGTTATGAAAAAAAAAAACTGCAAATGTATAAAATTATTATAAAAGGAATACTGCAAACTTATAAAAGTAATACAGTACATTTGCATAATGTCATAACATGTGATTTGTAATGCACAAAAAAAAAATATTTGCACCAACAATTTCTAATATAAATACAAATCTTCAGTTCATATGTTCATATTTCCATCTTTCAATTTCTTCTACAAATTTTACTCTATCTCATTCTTTGCAAATTTTTGTTTTCATAATTTCTATTTTACACAAGTTTTAGTTTGTTGAATTATGTGTATAGAAATATTTTCATCAAAGCAAGATCTCGGTATGTTTTCTTAAAAAAAAATTAATTTTTTTGGTATTGTACTACTTCGAATAAATGAAAAAAAATACATGTAATTATATGTACTCCATAGTTTTTATTGAAACAGTAGTAGTTGTTAATTAATTATTGATTAATAATTAATTAGTTATTAATATATCATTAATTAACATTAGCAAATGAATTAGTTAAAAAAATTAATATTCTTTTTAAATGAAATGTCTTAATTATTTGTTGTGAAAAATATTGCAAAAGTAACCATTATTGATGAAATAATTAGTCCTTAAATAGTCATTTAATTGCAAGTGATTAGTCGTTAATATGTCATTAATTAATTATTATAAAATTAATTAGTGAAAAAAATTGTATTGGTAGCAAATGTAAAATATTTGTCTATTTTAGTATAATTAGTTATAAAATTAAGTAGTTATTAATGACTTGTTAATTAAAGGTGATTAGTTGTTAATATGTCATTAATTAATTATTATAAAATTAAGTAGTGAAAAATTTTGTATTGATTGTAAATGTAAAATATTCGTATAGTTTTGTATAATTAGTTATAAAATTAAGTAGTTATTAATGATTAATTAATTAAAGGTGATTAGTCATTAATTAATTATTATAAAATTAATTAGTGAAAAATTATGCATTGGTAGCAAATGTAAAATATTTGTATGTTTTTTTTAGAATTAGTTATAAAATTAAGTGGTTATTAATGATCCATTAATTAAAGGTGATTAGTTGTTAATATAAAATATTTGTATTTTTTTGTAGAATTGGTTATAAAATTAAGTAGTTATTAATGATCCATTAATTAAAGGTGATTAGTCATTAATATGTCATTAATTAATTGTTATAAAATTAATTAGCAAAAAAAATTATTTTGGTTGCAAATGTAAAATATTTGTATGGTTTTATATAATTAGTTATAAAATGAAGTAGTTATTAATGATTCATTTATTAAAGGTAATTCGCCATTAATATGTCATTAATTAATTGTTATGAAATTAATTAGTGAAAAATTTTGTATTGGTTGCAAATGTAAAAAAATTGTATATTTTGGTACAATTAGTTATAAAATTAAGTAGCTATTAATGATCCGTTAATTGAAAACGATTAGTCATTAATTATTCGTCATAAAATTAATTACTAAAAAAAGTTAGTATTGATTGTGTATGTAATATCTTTATTTGTTACTATAAAAGTAGGTGTAAACTTTAGTTGCTGTTAATTAACTATTAATTAGATAGTAAATAGTTGCTAATAAGTCATAAATTAATATATTGATAGTAATGGTAACATATACTAAATTTTTTAATATATATTCTATTTTACATAATAGATTGAGCTTAGACCGTTTGATCCTTTAATCTTGATGTAGCAGAAGAGACATTGATTACAAGTCATTTGGGACGGAAAGGTAAATGAACTTTCACTTGTTAATTAGTTTTTGTTGCATTAGGAATACTTAAACATTTCATATGTTATGATTATAGGATCAAGCAACGCTCGTTGTTCGATAACGCGAGTTGTCACTCCATCATAATGAACACACCATCCTCCTCTATCATCAAATGGAGTCATACTTGCATTTAGCTAGATTCGAAGGTGCGAGCCACTTGCTATACATACCACTAGATTGGCACATGATTACAGCATTGGTGGAGCAATGGTAGCTAGAGACATACACATCCCATATGTCAACAAGGGAGTTTACTATCACCTTGCAGGATGTGGAGATCTACTTAAGACTCCTCATTAATGGTCAGGTAGTTACAAGGAGTAGTTGTCTAAATTGGGAAGCGATATGTGAAGAACTGCTGGGGGCAAGGCCGAGGCCTAGCGGTAAGGGGGGTCTCATTAATATGACATGGCTTCATAATATGCTCTAAATGATCCCACCCAACGCCAATACTGAGCAAATCCATCGAACTATGCATGTGTACATAATGCAACTGTTGGGGGGATTTATCTTTGCCAATAAATCCAACACTCCCGTCCACACAATGTGGTTACCTTTGTGACATTGGTAGGATGTATAGATGGGGGTCCACATATCTGTCATGGTTGCATCACCAACTTTGTGTCACATCATCACTATCGACACATGAGATTGGAGGGGTTGCTATTTTGCTACAATTGTGGGCTTGGGATAGATTTTCCCACATCGCACCCCTTAGCTAACATAGACTATTTACATAAACTGGATGTTCACTGGCGGCATGTTGAAACATAAGGAGGGAAACTCAATATCTCCCCATCTACATTATCGGCGTATATCGAAATGCGTTAGACAAGTAGAACATGTCACAAGTACTTTAGTAACCTAATTTTTTCCCTTGTAATTAATCATATTGATCATTTAAAGTGAATATGATTTCTTATTTTCAAGTTGAATGGGAGTTATACGATGGAAATTTAATTAATCTCTTGCCTGATTTCCATAAAGTTGGCCTGCACATTTGTATGGTTGGAGAGAATTCTTTAGGTACTTCATCTCCCTCATTCTCACTTTCCCCATTTTCCTCATCAGAACTCTCCTTGTTATCGGTACTCTCCTCCTCAACAACCATTCCTACATCGGGTCAGTTGCAGTCTCTGCTCCCACACGAACCATATACAAATCCCATGTGTCTGGTCGTTACAATATTAGAGTAACTGCTTTATCTATTTCATCTTCATCGTTGACTTCCATCGAGTTGGAATTGAAGGTTGAACTGTCAACGACTCGGGCTATATTTCTATAATGTCATGTGATGAATATGACCGATTACTTGTATCGAATGTCTACCTTATCGAGGGCCCCCCCAAATAGTCGGAAATTCTTATGCACAATTATTGTATGCCATGATCTCCATATGATTTGGCCATTTTAATAAAATTTTCAACATCTTTATCATCTCTGATTGCCATCAACACATAATATGTATTGCTCCCATAGAACATAGGATGCTTGTGAATTATCTCAACCCTCACTTCGGTTAGATCAACTCTGATGTTGCAACATATTCTGTATAAGAATTTGTTGTAGTTGACAATTTTCTTCATTTTCAATTTCTTTACCAAATCCTTATCAAATTCCGACCCCTAGTTATTAGCTACAATATTTCCAAAAGCATATATCATTAATTTCACTTAGTCAATCATTATTTCCCTATCCATAGTATATATAAATTATGAGCTTTTTAAAAAATATGACAATTTCCAATAACAACATTCTAAAAATTTACACACAAAAAATTCCGTATCATTTCAATTTTTCATTTTTTTTCCCATTATTTCCAAACGGATTTCTTCTAAAAATTTGTTAAATATTATTTTTAATAACATTTTTGCTGCTAAAAATTTCAATAATTTCTGTATCATTTTACAACATTATAAAAATTATTTCATATTCTAGATATTACAAATTTTCATCACAATATTTTTTTTATATTTCCAATAACATTCCTAAAATTTGCACACAAAAAATTCTGTATCATTTCTAAATTTATTTTTTTTCCTACAATTTCCAAACAATTTATTTCTAAATATTTATTCGAAAAAAAATTTTAATAATTTTTTTGCTAAATATTTCAATAATTTCTGTATTTTTTTATAATGCTATAAAAATTATTCCACATTTTACATATTTCACATTTGTCATAACAACAAATCCTCATTGTAATGCAAAAATTAATGTCACATGTTATGTAATAAAGCATCTATATAAATCATATATAACAAACTACAAACTAACAATAAGTAGTAACATTTTCTATAAAATATAACATTGTAGTAATATTTTCCTCAAATATTAACATCAAACACAGATAAAAAAATTCAACTTTTCCAAAAAAAAATACCATAATCGATTATTTGTTGAGGAAATGTTTAGATCTGTGTAAATTACTTCAAATCCTTCCTTTGCTTTATAAAATCACTTATTCTTCTTCTTCTTCCTATGTGTGAATGAGAGAAAAAAAAATAGATCTGATGACAAGTTTATTTTGTTTCTATAGAAAAGTTTACCGTGTTCCTATATTTATATATTTTTTATTTTGTGTACTATTATCACGTGATTTTCGCTTTTAGATCGATAGTCAATGTTAAAAAGAATAAAAAATTAGACAGTGGGATTGAAGTGAGGTACATGCCTTCTATACAAATTGTATTGAAGTTGTAGATCGAGTCTGTGCCCTCGGTTTAAAATTTTTTTCCCTAAAGTTGCAAACGGCATTCGTGTCTTCAAAACCTATTTTAGGAATAATTTTTACGAGTACAATATTTACATAATTTTTTAAAAAAATAACAATATTTAAGTACGTCAACCATAAATTTCCTCAAATTATTTTTTATTTTAAAAGAATTAAAATTTTACATAAGAATAACAAAAAAATAATTTTCATAAATTTAAAAATTATAATAATTGATATAGAAATTATTAAAAAAAATTGGATTGTACTAAAGGCGTAGATACGATCTATGCCTTCAGTTGGGCTACTTTTGGCTCAACTGAAAGTGCATTTCGGATCCACAACTTTACCACCCATTTCACAAATTATTTTATCGAATACCCTATTTTGCGATTATTTTTTTAAAATAATATTATTTTAGTTGATTTACCTTTATTTCTTTACCATTTAGTACTTATTTTTCAAATTTAGTTTCAATTTATTATCTTTGTTAATGGGAAATTAATGGCCATTATATATATATATATATATAAGGATCACAGATGTGGGGTCCTTAGTAGTAGTTCCCATCACCAAGTTAAAAGATTTAAGGACTCATAGGTATTAAGGCCCATAATAGCAGTTCCCAATCACCAATTTAAAGATTATGTTGTTGAATGTGTTTGATGGGGTGATGAGTACCCCATTGATGTATTGTGGATTTAAGTATATCATGAACTAATTGCTTACTGTTTAAATTCTGCATAATATATGTAAATTAAGTTCCTATTTGTTCATGCGTATGTACTTGTATTATACGTATTGGGCATTAGCTCGCCCTTTAAGGTTTATGTTTTTTAGATGCAGATATTGAGGGAATAGATAATCAAGGAGAAGAAATGGGAGTGAATACATGGGAGAGGGAAGAAGAAGAGTTTCACTATTACTATGGTAATTAGATTTTAGGAGGAATTTTTGTTTGTTTATGTAGAAAATGTTGAGATCTTTGGAAGAAAATAGATCAATACTTTATAAATATTCTACTGCTTTAGATTTGATAAAAAAGGAAATGTTAAATTGTTCAAAGGTTTGAAGGATGGATTAAGATGTATTTATGCCATGTTAGTTGTATTGATTATATTGCATTAAGGTTTACAAGATTTGCAAGATTAAAGGGTATCAAAATAGGTTCAGAGCCTTAACGTGTCCTTATATGATAAGGGCTCGTGGCGAGTAGTAACGCTCCCAGGTTTCAGGGCATTATACATACATATTATATATATTTATGGGTAACATGTATAACATATTAGTGGACAATGCATACATATAGATTATATATAGAGTTAATATCACATTTAGTATTTAAATTTTGCCCTCTTTTTTTTTGCAATTAACCGTAAAATTTTAAAGTATCAATTTACTACCTAATCAAACCTTTCAAGGTCATCTATACTATATCAAATAACTCTATTATTATACATTGATATCTTAACCAATTACAACTTGAAACATGAATTATAACAATAATTTCATTTAGATGTCCAATTGGATTAAATAGAAAAAAATAAAAAAGAAAAAAAACATGTTAAAGGAGAAAAAAAAACTAAACACTAGTCAAATAACTATTTTTAAAAAAAATTATAATAATTATTTAATATTCTTCAAAAAAATTAATATCCAAATTCATTTAAAATAATAAAAATATTAAATTGTCTCATCTATTTCTTCCATACCTCTCATTAATGAAAAAACACCACCACCTCTACTTGATATTCCGAGTTACATTTCAAAATCAAATTTTATTTCTACTTCAAAACCAACTCTTAGAGTCCTTTTATACTCTTAATTTCACCATTTGCATGTGAACAATTCTGAACATCTCAAGAATCATTTTTTCATCATCATCACCATCATCATATTCTCTTATGCTTTTGTTTCAAGCAAGCATCTTACTACATTTTTAGTCAAACCTAGTTCCTAGAACTCATCATCTTCGTCATAAATTCTTTTAAGCAATTTCATGAAAAAGGATTCTCTTGGTTTTTGCAAAAACTTGAGATTTACTATTGGCTTCATGCCTTTACAACCTAAACCTTTAGATTCCATTGTGGATATTGAAAGGTTAAGATATAGGTCACTCAAGAAGATTTTTTCTATATGGGATGATGTATGTGTCTTATCTTCGCACATACTATTGCTTTATTATTTCTGGTTCATTAATTAAGATGCTAATACTATGGATGGTTGGCATTAATTTGGCCTTGACAAGTCATGCTCAAGTTGCATGACATGCCAAATTCCTAATGATGGTAAAGTTGGGACATTGGGTATGCCATTAGAATGCCAATTAAATACATGGTGGTGAAGATTAAGGTTAAGGTTTCAATTCTAGAGATCAAGGTTTTGTGTTTATGGTAATGTTTATATTGTAAGGATTATAGTTATTGTCTTTCTTTATTCCATAATAAGTATGTAAATTATGATATATATATATATATATTAATGTAATTTTGGGTTTAAGAAATAATATGATATTACTTTAATTATTTTACCTGCACATGGTGTAAAGTGATTGCTAAAAATGACAAGTAAGATTTATATGACGTAATAGTATGTTAAACTAATGAGATTTGACACATGTCAAGTCATAGTTTGTCACGATATCCATGTATGCTAATTGAGCTAAACAAAGTTAGCAAGGTAGTATAAATGACCTTAATAAATTAATATTTAAAAACTTCAAGTAGTTAATTATAACAATAGGTAAAGTTAGTTACTAAATGTGATATTTATCAATCAAGAATGTCTGGAAGCTTAGAAACATACACGGCTGGATACACGGTCAGAAGGCACGGCCGTGTATTGTGTCAGATAGCTCCCAAAAACATACACGGCCGAATATATGGTCAGAAGGCACGGCCGTGTGTTGTGTCAGGTACCTCCTAGAAACATACACGGTCGGATACACGGACAGAAGGCACGGCCGTGTATTGTGTTAGGTAGCTATCAGAAACATACACGGCTAAAAGGCACGGCTGTGTAACATGGCCGTGAATATTTAGATATTTGTTTCGTGATTTATTTTGTAAATATGGCATGTATATTTTTTATTTTATATTTTAGTAGAGGAAGATTTGTTTTCCTAGTTTGTAAGATATAGTTTCTTGGAAAAGATATTCTCCTGATGTATATATATACTTGAACATGAATTATGAAAAGGCATTCAGCCAAAGTTTCTCAAAATTTGTTATGGTATCAGAGCCACACAACTGAGTATTGTGTTGAATCCATAGTTTTTCCTTTTAGTTGCTGGTTTGTTCTTGGTTTTCTTTGGCTTTAGGTTGATTAATTCCAATCAACAATTTTCTTGATAATCAAGTCGTGAGTGACAATTCTGTTTAGAATGTCTTCTAAGAAAAACACATGAAATCTTAGCTATTAGATTTGCGGGAAAGAATTATGCAGCATGGGAATTTCAGTTCCAGATGTTTTTGAAAGGGAAGGAGCTTTGGGGTCATATTGATGGGTCTTCTCCAGCTCCTACAGAGTCGAAAGATCATGGTCAATGGGAGGCAAAGGATGCCCGGATTGTTTCTTGGATTTTGGGATCTATTGAGGTTCATATGGTGAACAATTTACGATCCTTTGACACAACAAAAGAAATGTGGGAATATTTGAAGTGCGTCTACAATCAAGATAATACTGCAAGACGTTTTCAATTGGAACTTGATATGAGTAATTATAGTCAAGGTAATCTCTCAATTGAACAATATTATTCTGGCTTTCTTAATTTATGGAGCGAATATTCTGGTATTATCTATGCTAAGGTGTCAAAGGAGAATTTGGCTAGTCTTCAGGCTGTTCATGAAGTGAGTCGTCGTGATCAGTTTTTGATGAAGCTCAGACCTGAATTTGAAACCGCTCAGGCTAGGTTGCTGAATAAAGATCCAATTCCTTGCTTGGATGTATGTTTTGGTGAATTGCTGCGTGAGGAACAAAGATTGGCGACACAAGCCGCTATTGGTGCAACTGGTGGATCATCTGGAATAGTTAATGTTGCATATGCTGCACAGACACGAGGGAAGGGAACAATGCAGTGTTACAGTTGCAAAGAATTTGGTTATATTGCCCATCATTATAGTAAGAAGTTCTATAATTATTGCAAGCAAAAAGGACATATTATTAAGGAGTGTCCTACAAGGCCTCAAAACAGAAGGCCACAAGCTTTTCATGCTGCAGTATCCAACTCTTGCAATCTTGGTTCGACATCCACAATTGCTGGCAATAATCAATCTGTTCTCACACCAGATATGGTCCAACAGATGATTCTCTCTACCTTCTCTGCTCTTAGTCTTCAAGGGAAAGGTAAGACTACTAATTTTGTTCCTTGGTTTGTTGATTCCAGCGCCACAAATCATATGACTGGCACATCTGATTTATTGCATAATCAACATCCATATACTGGTACTCAACACATTCAGGTTGCTGATGAAAATAATATTCCAATTACGACAGTTGGTGATATTAGCTCCTCCTTTCGACATGTCTTGGTTTCTCCTAAATTATCTGCTAACTTACTTTCTGTTGGGCAAATGGTTGATAATAACTGTGATGTCCACTTTTCTCGTGATGGTTGTACTGTGCAGGATCAGGCGTTGAGGAAGGTGATAGCGAAGGGGCCTAAAGTGGGCAGGTTATTTCCATTACAATTTACCGTTTTTCGGACTTTGTCATTAGCTTCTTCAGTTGTTGAAAATAAGGCTGGCATCTGGCATGGACGCTTAGGTCATCCAAATAATTTTGTTTTGAATCATTTGTTGCAAAGTGGTGTTCTCGGTTCCATAGATAAGAGTTTATTAGTTGATTGTTCTCCTTGTAAACTGGGCAAAAGTAAGACATTGCCTTTTCCTGTTTTGGGTAGTCGTGCCAATAAATGTTTTGACATTATTCATAGTGATGTTTGGGGAATTGCACCGATTATTTCACATGATCAGTATAAATATTTTATGACATTTATTGACGATTACAGTCGATTCACATGGATTTATTTTTTACATTCCAAAGCAGACGTGTTTACTGTGTTTCAAACCTTTGTAACATATATTGAAACTCAGTTTTCCACTTGTATTAAAATCTTACGGTCTGATAATGGTGGTGAATATATTTCTCATGAGTTTCAAGCATTTCTTCATAACAAGGGTATTGTTTCACAACGCTCATATCCTTATACACCTCAGCAGAATGGAGTTGCCGAACAAAAAAATCGACATTTGTTAGATGTGGTGTGCACATTGTTGTTAGAATCTTTTGTTCCAGTTAAGTTTTAGACCAAAGCTTTATCTACCGCAGTTTATCTGATTAATCGCTTACCATCTCAACAATTGAAGTTTGATTCTCCCTATCAACGAGTGTTTGGTAAACATCCTAATTATCATATGCTACATACTTTCGGATGTGTTTGTTTCGTTCATTTACCTACCCATGAACGTCATAAGTTGACAGCCCAGTCTGTTCGATGTGCCTTTATGGGTTACAGTCCTAATCATAAAGGTTTTGTGTGTTATGATTCGATTAATAATCGATGGCATATCTCTCGGGATGTGATTTTCTTTGAACATGAATATTATTTTGAACAACATCTTTCGACATCTAATACTGTTGTACTTCCTCACTTTGATGACTCTTCTTTTGAGAAACGGTTCAAGCCTGGACTTGTCCTTTCCGACCCTGCTTCTGAAAATGCTTCAATGATTCTTCGATGATCAACTCGACACACTCATCCTCCAGATAGATATGGCTATTCTGCAATTGTAACTAATACTACAATTCCTACCTCTTATTCTTAGGCTGCTAAACAAACTTGTTGGATAAAAGCCATGCAAGAGGAACTTCAAGCACTTCAACACAATCACACTTGGGATATTGTTTCATGTCCTGTTGGTGTTAAACCCATTGGTTGTAAATGGGTTTATTCTATTAAGATCCGATCTGATGGTTCCCTTGACAAATATAAGGCAAGGTTGGTAGCTCTTGGCAATCGACAGGAATATGGAATTGATTATGAAGAGACCTTTGCACCTGTGGCTAAGATGACAACTGTCCGACTTGTTCTATCTATTGCTGCATCTAAAGGATGGTTCTTATAACAGATGGATATTAAGAATGCATTTTTGCATGGGGACCTCAAGGAAGATATCTATATGACTCCTCCTCCAGGATTGTTTTCCACACCCTCCCATGATGTTTGTAAGCTCAAACGGTCTCTATACGGTTTAAAATAGGCTCCACGGGCCTGGTTTGAGAAGTTTCCTAATACTCTTCTTAGCTTCTCTTTTATTCAAAGTCAGTATGATTCTTCATTATTCCTTTGCAAGACTGACAAGGGAATTGTTTTGTTGTTAGTCTATATTGATGATATTGTCATCACAGGATCTGATACTCAATTGATGTCTCAGTTACAGGAGCACCTTCAAGGTTCTTTTCATATGAAGGATTTGGGATCGTCAACTTATTTTTTAGGTTTTGAGATTCACTCTTCTTCTGCTGGTATTTTTCTTCATCAACATAAATATACTGAGGAACTTATTGCTTTAGCTGGTCTCCAAGAGGGACGTTCTATTGATACTCCTTTGGAAGTAAATGTTAAATATCAACGAAATGATGTTGAATTCCTATCTGATCCGTCTCTATATCGACAACTTGTTGGAAGTCTCAATTATCTGACTATTACACGTCCTGATATTTCATTTGTTGTACAACAAGTTAGTCAATTTATGCAGGCACCTACACATCTTCATTTAGCCGCAGTTCGCCGTATTGTTAGATATTTAAAAGGGACTTCTCATCGTGGTTTGTTCTTTTCTGTGAAGTCTCTTATTCACTTAACCACCTATAGTGATGCTGATTGGGCTAGTTGTTCTGATACATGTCGATCTATTACTGGTTGGTGTATGTTTCTTGGTAACTCTTTAATTTCTTGGAAGAGTAAGAAACAAGACTGTGTGTCTAAGTCTTCTACTGAGTCTGAATATCGTGTTATGTCGTCTGCTTGCTCTGAGATCATTTGGCTTCAAGGTTTGTTGGCTGAGGTTAGTTTTCCTCAACTTGGGTCTACCTCTCTTTATGTCGATAATACTAGTGCTGTTCAGATTACTGTTAATCCTGTCTTTCATGAGCGTACAAAACATATTGAAGTGGACTGTCATTCTATTCGAAAAGCTTATGATAATGGGGTTATTTCTCTTCCTCATATCTCTTCTGATCTTCAAACGGTTGATATCTTTACTAAGGCTCTTTCTCGACAACGTCATCAGTTTCTTGTTAGCAAATTGATGCTTCTTGATCAGTCAGCATCAATTTGAGGGGGGATATTAATCAAGAATGTCTGGAAGCTTAGAAACATACATGGCAGGATACACGGTCAGAAGGCACGGCCGTATATTGTGTCAGATAGCTCCCAGAAACATACATAGCCGGATACACGGTCGGAAGGCACGACCGTGTGTTATGTCAGGTACCTCCTAGAAACATACATGGCCTGATACACGGCTAAAAGGCACGGCCGTGTAACATGGCCGTGAATATTTAGATATTTGTTTCGTGATTTATTTTGTAAATATGGCATGTATATTTTGTATTTTATATTTTAGTAGAGGAAGATTTGTTTTCCTAGTTTGTAAGATATAATTGCTTGGAAAAGATATTCTCCTGATGTATATATATACTTGAACATGAATTATGAAAATGCATTCAGATATTAACCCTTATGCTTAATTTTGAAGATTTGGGGACTAAGTGCACATTGAAAAAAAAAATGTAAAAGATGTATTTGCAATTTTAACTTATGTATGTATGTATAAAAATTTGCTTATTTGTGCATATACATATGTGTGTATTTATGTATATGTATATATTTAAAATAAAATGAGATAGTTTGATACAATAGCCTAAACACTATATATTCTGTGACTATGGAGAGTGAGACTTCATCAGTGAGTAACTAGAGTTAGACCTACACATTAAGTCTAATGAAAATTATATATTTTAAATTTTTTTGTTATCTTTTTATTGATGGTGCATATGGAACTAGCATAACTCTATAACCTCAATTACATTATGTCTTCTCTTGTCTCTTGCCATTCGTTTAGTGATTTGAAAAGCTTTCCCTATATAGCTTCATTACGGGGTGGACTACATGATTTAGCAAAATATGTTCCCTCATTAGTAACATCATGGAGGGTTCATAAGACATAAATAAGATTATCAAGAAATTGCTATGTGCATGAGCAAAACATATGAAATTACAACTAGATTTCCATTAATATCTATAGAAACAATTACCACAACTATCCAAAAATAGTACAACTTATAAACATTTAGCACATCACAATTATTTTAAGATAACACCTCACAATTATCTAAAGATAAAATGCTATATATTCGTTGAAACTTATGCAACTCTAACATCGATTTGTTAAACTTCTTATTCGAATTGATCGTTATTAATCATAGAGCACATAAACAAGAGAAAACTAGTTAAAGGGTAGAAAGAATTGGACATACATTATTAATGTGGAAGACCCCAAAACAACAAAGATGAAAAACTATAAGTAAGACAGCAAACACATCCAATAGTGTAACAACATAGATATATGGGTTCTCATAATAGCATGAAGCAATACTCCAAGATCAAGGCTTGTGGGATTCACACGGCTCTCTTCCTTATTCCTTGATACATAGTAGCATAGTTATAGAGTTATTGTAGCTTAAATCCAAACACTTGATATAAGAAATTACTTAGATACCAAGAAATTGTGAATTAGGTTATTGTAAAAAAACCAAGAGTTAATTATTGCCTAAACTAGTCAGCTAAGTCCCTAGTAAGCGATTATCCACTTAATTAAGAAGTTGTTTAATTACTCTAATTCTAGACCCTAATTTCAACTTTTATGACATCTTTACCTATTTCGCCATTCTTGAGTCTCTTATAAATTTAACATACACTCAAAGAATCTCTACCTAGATTTAAATTCGCTTAACCTAACATGCACATATACTTAGACCTCTATGTTCTTCTTTCCTCTAGTCTCTTTTCATTAAGTCATTAAGTACTTCTTCAACCTTATAAGCTCCATCTTCCTTTAGACTCCAATATTTGCAAACTCCATGTAATCCTTATGAAGTAACATAGACATTTCAATTGCATAGCAAAAAAGGTTTTTTTTTTTTTTTTTCCTTTCTATGGACAACATCGATAAGATCTTGCCCCTTAAGATTGATATCTACCATAATATCACTAGGAAACAACAATAACTTCTTGGAGGACCCAAATCTCTATATACTATAGTAATTAGAATATCCAATAAACCAAGAGATAAAGTCTTGTAAGAAAATCGCCACGCATACCTCATATCTAACATAGTGCACATCTACTCTAGATGCAATCTAATTTTGGTCCCACCTACTCTTACAATTTCATGCTTTCACCTATTTTCAATCTAAATTGAATCACTATGCACATGTTTTTAGATCTTAATCTAAAATTTCTAGCAACATATATGTAATGCAATGTTGAAAATCCTTGATGTAGTAGAATCCACTACCAACCCATTGGTTATCCAATTTAGCCATCCTTAGTCCAACTCTATCTTACATGACTCTCTTGTTTACAATGTTAGGACACTATAGGCATTTAGACTTCACTTTATGATAATCAAAATCAAAGTCATGGGACATCCACGATCTTTAGCATTTAGACCATTTGCAAATGCACTACTTTAAAGCCCACTGTTGGTTTAACTAATACTTTCTCGATAGATTATTTTCCAAAGCATGTTGTTGGTTTAATTCATGATGGGAGATTAACACAAATCTACTGCTATCTTCTCAACTAATATCTCTAGCATACTATAATTAGTTAAACTTTAGCTTAATTCCCCACAACGCCTTCATTAGCTTAACTGTATTAAAATCATACTTGCTATACAATCAATAATTAATGCCTTCATTAACCTTAAGGAACATTAAAAGAAATCTTGGTTTTAGAGTTAGAAGGTTTCATCTTTTGAAGTAATAATTTTGTCGCAAAAGACCTTTAGATACATCTATTGCAAAAATTAGTGTTGCTAATTCTATTCAACGACAAATTGTACATCTATTGCAAATTTGCAAAAAAAAAAAAAAAAATCTTAAAAACAAATAAATTCCATCGCAAAAATACAAAAAAAAAAATCAATCACAAATTAATAAAATTTTTGTCTCTAAATCCAATTAAATTAATTAAAAATTTAACAACTCAATTGGAACTCCTTACACCATTGTAATTTCACTTTCAAAGTATATGCCTTAATAATTATTTTTTGTTACCATGTTTATATTTGTTTTACTAGCAACTTCCTAGGAGGGTCATCCATGTACACCAAATTCTATTTTCATGTTTGAAGTTACATTTTTTCTTAATGCATATTTGACTAGTAAAATATAGCAACATATCTAATTTATAATCAATTATGTATAACAAAGACATAATATATTATAATATTTATTTAAATAAATCATACATTATATTTATATCACAACAACAAATTTAAGTTAATGGGGCATGTTTTTCAAAGTGGTTAGTTTGAAACCACTGTAAAAAGTAATTATAGGGGCAATCACCACTAGGGCTATGCACTTGAGTCAAACAAGCTAGGCCAAATCGACCCACTTTGGCTTTATCAAAAGCAGACCGAAATTATAGGCCCAACCCGCCTCACACGGGTTAAGTGTATATGTATCAAAATCATTGAGTGGATAAGATGTGATAGGTTCAGTTTAAGCTTGAAATCGAAGCCAAATCTCCATTTTTCTAAGATATAATGTTTAGTTTAAAGTTAAAACCTAAAATAAATCAACTATTTTTTTTTCTTTATCAAATGGAACGGGATTGTAAGATGTAATTAGGAACATTTTATCTTGTTCAAACAAAGAAATACTATGCAAAATAGATTGTAAATAGAGTATTAGTAATCCCAATTACCACCCCTATTTAGAGCTATGCAATCATTAATTATATATATATATATATATATATATATAAGAAGAAGAAGAAGAAGAAGAAAAAGAACAAGGGAAGTATAGAGAGAGGGAGGGAGATTGAGATAGAGACATTTAGTGTTGGTGCAAGTGAGTGTGACTATGTGAAGCTAAGGTAAAGCCAAGATTGAAAGAGAGAGAGAGAGCTAAAGATGATGTGTAGTGTAATACATCGTCTATTGTGAGAACAGATGAGATGAAAGTGAGCTTGCCTAAATTAAAAAAAAAAAAAAAGGATAAGATGAGATGACATTGAGATTAGGAAAAGTTTTTACTTTTTAGATGAGAATGTGTGAGTGTGAGATAGAGAGAAAGAAGAGTAGAGGACAAGTTTTAAAAAAAATTTAAAAAAAAAAAAAGAAGAAGAAGAGAAAGAGGATACGACTTTGATTTAAGTATATTAAGACTGAGAGTGTGTGTGTACTGTGACTATGAGGTTTATCATCTAATTTGTATAGGGGTAGAGCATTTTGAATTTGAAATTTCAAAAAGTTTTTTTTTTAAAAAAAAAAAAAAAGTTTGCAGGTTAAGTGAGGTGCGCTAAAAAACTTGTAATTTATGTGAGCTAAAATTTTTCTATGTAACTTATACTTTTTGCAAATTAAATGGGTTGATTTGCTTGACATGCCCGCATGCATGACTCCAGTCACTACTATTCAAGAACAATTTTAAGGAGAAATTTCATTAAAAAATATTGGAGCGAAACAATTGAAACACCAGCTTCTTCTTAAAAAAATAAAGCCTAAATTAAGAGCTTGTTCACTTCACCGTAATAGTAATTCTATTACAGTCTTATTCCTTATAGAATGACTATTACTACATTTGGTTCAATTTTAAGCCCATAATAACAATTTCGTAATGAATTCCTATTGTGAAAAATATTGAATAGCGATTCATTATTTTAATCTCTAAATTGTAATTCAATGGAGTATTCTTTTTCTTTTTCACCAAAATACCTCCCTTAAATTAACAAATGACAAAATTTACCCTTCAATAATGAAATAATTTTATCAATCAAATTAACTTGACCACATATATCTGATCTTCCTCCACTCTCCCCCCTCTCTCTCTACCTATAGAATTGAGAAGATCATCGATCTCTACCACAAACATACTCTCTCTTTGGATGTTCATGAAGTTGTCAATGGCCGCTCGCTAGTTGTTAGTCACTAGTCATCAATCCCTAGTGTTGCCAATTGTTAGTTGTCAATTGCCAGTGTCATCAATCATTAGTCATTAATCACCAATCATTAGTCGCCTGCATTGAAAATGTGATAGAGAGGATAGACACCGGCGCTCAAGAGATACGACTAGATCTGTCATCGGAGTTAAGAATGGTGTACTCATTGATTGTTTAAGCCTTTTGGGTGAATGGTAGTGACAAACAAGTTGTCGATTTGTGGTTTTTGGCAAGCACAAACAATTTAGGGCTTCTTATTCAATTGTGTGTTTCTACAAAAAGGGTATTTTTGTATTTACCATTCTTATCATGTCTTATTTATTCTTTTATTTTATCAACTAAATGATATAATATGTATTCTATTATATCCAACTAAACGGTATCATAGTAATTCATTATTTATTATAGCTCTATTTCATTCCAAATACCATTACTAGTAAACAAGCCGTAAATAAAACTCCCTTTTTATCTCTTCATGCATATTCATACCTGTAACACAATCAAACCTCCTCTCTATAGCTTGCTCTTTCTATAATCATGAAACTACAGACATTTGAACTAATCCTAAAAGTTGAATCTTTACGGAATGAGGACTATAGAGATGAAATCAATCAAAACCCTAAAAGCATTTGGGTTGTTTAGAGAAATCGGGATTTAAGAGCGTCTCCACAATGCAACTTTGTGACTCTCTCTCTCTCTTCACTATCAATATCTACAACATTGCAAATTGCCAATGACCCTTTCTTTTCTCTATTACTCTGTGACAAGTAAGTATGATTCATTTCTAGAAAAAGTTGTGCCTCAAAACAATTAAGCCATAGGTTATAATGTGATTTCTTATGCCACTCAAGTGTTCATATGCTTATGTAATTGGTTATTTGTTAGAATGATGAGGTTTGATATATAGAAAGGAAAAATAGCAAGATTGGTTTAATTTTGGAAAGGAGTTTTTAAATCCTATCATAGGACATGTTTGTTTGTTTGGTAGCACTTAAACTTGACGATAGAGTTATATTTGTAGCTCTCCTTAGTGCAGTATTCGTTACTATTGCATCTGATGTTGTTGTTGTTGATATTATTGATGAAATTTTTTTTTCTGGAGTTCACACATTTTTCATCATTTTAGAGTTTATGGGGGAGCATTTTTTACCTTATTCTTGAAATATGTTCTCTAAAAAATCAAAAGCGGAAGCATCTATATTGAAGCCCTAATTGAAATAAATTAGCCCCTTCTGATGTATGTACTACTACTCTTAAATTCAATGGGCAACTTTCATTATTATGTAATTTCTTCCACTTATGGTTTTATTCTTTTAGATATGTGCCTGATGCAGTGCATGAATCTAATGAATTATTTGGAGATCTTCTTTAAAGTAAGGACCTATCCCTTGATCTATAATGCCTTCTAGTGGATTAAATATTCAATTTATCTAATTTACATATTTCATTATAGTGTTCAAGCATAGACACCTTGCTTCAAGCAAAACTTGAAGCTTAATTGTGACCATTGATAGTAACTAGCCAGGAAGAAGTAATTCAACATCTTTGGTCAAAGATGGTTATGAAATTATAATCACCTAGTGTTTCCATTAGGTAAGTCTCCTTACAAGCACTAAAGTTTAGGCTCCTAATTCAACTCTTTGCCTATAAGCATGAAGTGCATCCTATATATGTGCTCTTGATGTGTCAATATGTACTAATCAAGTATAGAGTGCTTCATATCAAGCCTAAGTAAAGCAGCTACTACATATGCGTGGAAGCACGAAATTCTGTATATTTGCCACTTTCTAGCAACTGCATGTGCTACGGGCAAAGTCAATAACGTACGTTCGATCCCCTTCCCTTAACCGGCTAGCGACGTAACGACTACTAGTGAGGATTTCAAAAACTCTATCGTACCTGTTATAGTCGATGACCTTATGGTTGCTAGCTCATAAACTCCATTGATCGATTTTTTTGGTTGCATATTTGGTGAAAATTCTACCCTTCGCCATATTCTTCAATGCCTTTGTATACTTCTATATGAAGTGCCTTATGCAATTGTAGAACGTCTTTTTCACCAAAGCAATCACAGGTAACCTTCGAGCCCCCTTCAACAAGGAATGGTAGCTTTCAACAACATTGGAGGTCATATAACCAAACCTATAGCAATCATCATAAGCTAGTGTCCACATAATCAACGATACATCCTCAAACCAATCCAAGGCATCTGACTTAATAATCCTCACCCACTCCATCACATAATTTAACTTGTGAGATTGTGCTTACAACCTAGCACATGTGATTAACCTCTTACATTACATGTTTTTATGTGTCAAGTTGAAGTTGCTTGCAATGTGTCATAGGCAGAATTGCCATATCGCAAATGGAGGCTACCATCAATTCGTTTCTTCTTGAACTGCCAATCTGATGCCTACATGTTTATCCAATATGAGACAAATGGTTTCACAACCTTCATGGTCGCCGACAACATATTCCTTCAATTTCCTCAAAAATTAGCCATATGTCTCAATTGTCTCCAGATCAACCAAAGCAAATGTTAGTGAAAGTATATGGTTGTTACCATCAACGCTACAACTAACTAGCAACTTATGAGTATACTTCTCATATAGAAAAGTGACATTAATAGTAACAACTGCTCTAAGGAATCTTCACGCTGTGATACACGACCCAAATGCCTAGAATATTCACTTTAAAATAAACACACCAGGGGTACTCAATCTTCTCCACCCTTAATCAATTCGTGTTTTGGGATTTATACTTTCTACCACATTGAGAAGTTTAAGCAGTTCATTATAAGACTTCTCCTAGTTCTCGTATACATGCTTAATAACCCGATTCTTCCCCTCCCAAACCCATCTCCTACTGATCTTATAACCAAATTCTTATTCGACAACAGAAGCCAACTCGACCACCTTCATATCAGGATTGTCCTTAAGAAGATTTACAAATCGGCTAGCAAAGAGATTGCAATCTAACTATAGGTGATCCTGACTAATTAGTGGGTTATTGCATGTGTGTGGACCATCGAATCTCGTCACTACAAACATACCCTCCAACTTCTTATTTTGGACCCAAAGCCTCCATTTACAACTGTCGTCCTTTCTCAAATAATAAATAGACCACAACGGTGGACTAGACTCTACAATAGTGAAGTTGTAATGGTTTTTCACATAATAAGACTTCATTACTTAAATCACATCTACTTTCGTTCTAAATCTCATGCCTTTGTAGAAATTGTCACTACAGCTCAAACCACTGCAAATATTAGTTTGCTCCTATTCAAAATAAATGTTACCACTATCACCCCCAAAGTTGTAGTACATAATAGGATCTCTAACTGCCATGCTTGATGGTTTAGCCTACTTTAATCGATATATTGGCTATCTCGAGTGGGTTTGTACAGTTGGAGAGTCTTCTTTAGGTACTTCATCTCCCTCATTCCCACTTTTCTCATTTTCCATATAGGAACTCTCCTCATTATCGATACTCCCCTCCTCAACACCCATTCCTAAACCAATGTCAGTTGCAACCTCTGCTCCTACATGAACCATGTACAGATCCTGTGTTTTTGGTCATTGTAATACCGAAGTAGTTGCTCTATCTATTTCATCTTCATCATTGACTTCCATTGGGGTTGGAATTGAGGGTTGAAATGTCAACGACTCGGACTGTATTTCTATAATGTCATGCAACGAATGTGCTGAATGCTTGTATCGAATGTCTGCCTTACCAAAGGGCCCCCCAAATCATCAGAAATTCTGATGTACAATTGTTGTATGCCACAATCTCCATATAATTCAGTTATTTCAATAAAATTTTCAACATCTTCATCATCTCTAATTACCATACTTGTAAACTATCTCAAACCCCACTTTGGTTGGATTTTGTATAAGAATTCATTGTAGTTAACATTTTTCTTTATTTTCAACTTCTTTACCGAATATTTGTCATATCCTGAACCTTAATTACCAGCTACAATATTTTCAAATATATAGATCATCAATTTCATGTAGTTAATTATTATTTCCCTATCCACAGTATATATAAATTATGAGCTTTTAAAAAAATATGACAATTTTCAATAATAACATTCTAAAATTTGCACACAAAAAAAAAATTCCTTATCATTTGAAAATTTAATTTTTTGCCATTATTTCCAAACAATTTTATTCTAAAATTTTATCATATATTTTTTTATAATATTTTCATTGCTAAAAATTTCAATAATTTTCGTATCATTTTACAACATTGTAAAAATTATTTCACATTCCAGATATTACAAATTTTCATCAATTTTTTTTTTTATATTTCCAATAACAACATTCTTAAAATTTGCACACAAAAAATTTCTGTATCATTTCTAATTTTAATTTTTTCCCATTGTTTCCAAACAATTTTTTTCTAAACATTTATTCAAAATTATTTTTTAATAATATTTTAGCTGCTAAATATTTCCATTTTTTCGGTATTATTTTATAACACTGTAAAAATTATTTTGCATTCTACATATTTCACATTTATCATAACAACAAATCCTCATTCTAATGCAAAAATTAACATCACATGTTATGTATTATAGCAACTATATAAATCATATTTAACAAACTAAAAATTAACAATAAGCAGTAACATTTTTTACAAAATATAACATCACAACAATATTTTTCTCAAATAATAATATTAAACACAAATTAAAAAAAATCAACTTTTCCAAAAAAAAGAAGAAGCATACCATAATCGATTATTTGTTGAGGAAATGCTTAGATCTAGGTAAATTATTTCAAATCCTTCCTTTGCTTTACGAAATCACTTCCTCTTCTTTTTCCTGCATGCGAACAAGAGAAAAAATAAATAAATCTAATATGTCGACTATTTTTTTTTTGTTTATGTGGAAAATTACTTAAGTACCGTTTGGTTACTGGTACTGGACAGAACAAAAGTACTAGACAGTACTAAAAAAGAAGGACTGGACAAAAAATATTTTTGTACGACTTTTGGTTTGTTCAGTACTAGATAAGGATTTTTGTGCTGTCCAATGTTTGGATTGCAAAGTACTGGACTGAACTTAATAACTTTGACAATTTTACCCTAGAGAAGGCTTTTGTAGATTTTCCAAGATTAACACATGCCTGTGCCTTCAACCGTGTACTCAACCATGTGTGCTTCTGTGGATTTTCTAATCTTAATACACGGCCGTGCCTTCAACCGTGTACTCAACCTTGTGTGCTTCTGTGGATTTTCCAAGCTTAATACACGGCCGTGCCTTTAACCATGTACTAAGCATGCATTCGAACCCTAACCAATAAACCCCCTAAAGCGAACCATGCAATCGAACCCTAACCAACTCTTCTCCATTATAGAGCATGCATTCGAACCCTAAAACCAAAAAACCCCCTAAAGCGCACCATGCATTCGAACCCCAAAACAATGTTTAAGCTTCCCTCACCCCCCCAATGGATAGCGAGCGACAAATCTTGAACAGCATGCGAGCACTGGGGGACTTGTTGACGGACACAACGAACAAGCATGCGATGAACATTCAAAAGGAAGCAACAATGTGAGAAGAAATGGAACCATACGTACCTGATGGCGACTTCGGGCTTCACAATGGCGATGGGTGAACTTACAGCCGATTCCACGGTGGGCGGCAGTGAAGGAGCGGAGGAAAACACGACCGGTTGAAGCTCGTGCGACGCTAGAGGAAAAACCAAACGATTGCTACGAATGAAAGGGGCGTCTGTGCAGCAGGGATTCAAGGTAAGTATGAAGGGCAAATTCGGAATTTCAAAAAAATTACATTTAGTCCAGTACCGCATTTTTAGTACCGAATTACATGCGGTACTAAAATTTCTGATTTTGTTCAGTACGTAATTCGTATTTAGTCCAGTACTTTCTTCATGTGTGGCAACCAAACGAGGGACAAAAAAATTTGTCCAGTCCAGTGCCGAATTTCAATGCCAACCAAACAATACCTTAATGTGTTTTTGTATTTATATTTTTTATTTTATATACTGTTATCATGTGATTTTTGCTTTTAGATCAACGATCAATATAAAAAAGAATAAAAAAATTAGACAGTGGGATTGAAGCGAGGTTCATGCCTTCAATACAAATTGTATTGAAAGTTCAAATCGAGTATGTGCCTTCGGTTTGAAATTTTTTTTTATCCTAAAGTCGCAAACAGTATTCTTAGTTTTCGAAACTTAGTTTAGAAATAATTATTACGGATATAATATTTATATAATTGTTTTTAAAATAATAATATTTAATTATGTAAGCGGGATTGAAGAGCATCTCTACGGCGCAACTTTGGGACTCTCTCTCTTTCTTCACTGTCGATATCTACAACATTGCAAACTGCCATTGTCCCTTTCTTTTCTCTGCTACTCTCTGACAAGTATGATTCATTTCTAGAAAAAGTTGTGCCTCAAAACAATTAAGCCTTAGGTTATAATGTGATTTCTTGTGCCACTCAAGTGTTCATATGCTTATGTAATTGGTTATCTGTTAGAATGATGAGGTTTGATATATAGAAAGGAAAAATAGCAAGATTGGTTTAATTTTGGAAAGGAGTTTTTGGATCCTATCACGGGACATGTTTGTTTGTTTGGTAGCGCTTAAACTTGACGATAGAGTTGCATTTGTGGCTTTCCTTGGTGCATTATTCGTTACGATTGCATCTGATGTTGTTGTTGTTGATATTGTTGATGAAATTGTTTTTTCTGGAGCTCACACATTTTTCATCATTTTGGAGTTTATGGGGAAGCATTTCTTACCTTATTCTTGAAATATATTCTCCAAAAATCAAAAGCGGACGCATCTGTATTAAAGCCCTAACTGAAATAAATTAGCCCCTTCTGATGCATGTAATACTACTCTTAAATTCAATGGGCAACTTTCATTATTATGTAATTTCTTCCACTTATGGTTTTATTCTTTTAGATATGTGCCTGATGCAGTGCATGAATCTAATGAATTATTTGGAGATCTTCTTTAAAGTAAGGACCTATCCCTTGATCTATAACGCCTTCTAGTGGATTAAATATTCAATTTATCTAATTTACGTATTTCATTATAGTGTTCAAGCATAGACACCTCGCTTCAAGCAAAACCTGAAGCTTAATTGTGACATGGTAACTAGCCAGGAAGAAGTAATTCAACATCTTTGGTCAAAGATGGTTATGGAATTATAATCACCCAGTGTTTCCATTAGGTAAGTCTCCTTACAGGCACTAAAGTTTAGTCTATCCATTGGATATGGCTATTTATGTATTTTCACTCAAACATGTCTACTATTAATTGTTTGCCATTCTATCCATCAACATTTTCCTCCATCGATGCCTTTAATATAACTAAGGCCTTTGCATTATTTGTGTGCTTTGGTTCTAATTATGTAATCAAAGATTCCTGTACTGACTTCTTTGGATACTTTATATAGAACCTTAAGATGCTCCTATTGCAATATTGAGCAGGCACTTGATCCTAAAGTTACAGGTTTACATATTTGCAATATCGAATATGAATTCTTGTCTGCTTATTTATATACATGTCTCTGCTAATGTAACATGGTGAATAATTTGGCCATTTATTGAGAGGTGTTCATGTGCTTTATTGTGCTCATTTCTTTACATATTATACATAATTAGTTTATAGGATTTTCCTTTGTTTGGTCCTAGCTAAGGTATGATGTTATCATGATATGTGTTTTACGATTGTATGAAAGACGTATCTTTGACTTGTTTATGTGCTGAACTTGGAACTGGTCTCATAATCGCTCAAGTTTGATGGAATCTGGAATTTGTTTGCAGCTGCTACCAGTAAAGCACTGTCATGATCGTGACAAACTTGTTCTTCAGTTTGACCACCATTGCGCTTGGCTTGGAATGCACATTGGTCAGGGCAATTGTTTTAGATTTTGGTGAGTTTGCTTGGCTACTTATATATACTCAGTAGTTACTATCTCAAGTATATTTTTGACAAATGATTTTATACATTAGTAGTGGCAGTGCAATTGAAGCAACCTTATACTTTACAGTCTATTACCAATAGGGTTGCTGTTGTAATGCAATTACATAAGTCATATGAAGATTTGGCACTCACTTCACGTTCTTTTACTGATAGCCAACATAGGTTCTCCAATAAGCATTCCTCAACCAGGTTTGTTTTGGTTGCTTTTTGACTTAGTATCCATCTATTCCTCCATTATCTTTTGAACAAAACATTTATACTCACCTTAAGTTCTCTACCATTTGTACATACGTGAGAAAAATAGAATATTTATAGGTGGAATATCGATTGAAAACTCTCCAACAATCTTCTCATGCGAGATGCCTCCAGGGTTTGTAGCTATTTTACCTTAATTAGACTTTCTTGCATGGGATTCACTTAGGTGCATTTTTAGGCACACTTCAAGATTCAATTGAATAATTTTTCCTTTTATCAAAGTGGTGCCATTGAGATTATATATTTTGTTCTCACTATTTGTTACTTGGTTTCGGAAAATGAGAAATAGTTAGGAAATAATTGTCTTGGCATAAATGATGTCATTGCATGGTATTGTTGCAGATTGTGAAAGGATCATTCTGTTTGATGGGAGTCTTAGCTTTCATGCAAATATGATGCCAATACCACTGGAACTTTATATTGATTGCTTGTACTTTAAACTTGTTAGATATTTAGTTTATTTGGAATTGTGGTGGTAATCTTTTGCATTTATGTATTGCTGCTTTCTCATTATGTGAAGAGAATATTTCCATGCCTCAAACTCGTGACATTTGACTCTCTAATACAGCATTTATGTGCATCCTATTTTCATTTTATACCTCAAGTATCTTGGCATGTCATGGTGTTGCTGTGTACTTTTGGCAGTATTCCTTTTCTTCAATTGAAGTGTCTGGACACCGGTTCTCCATTTATTTATCAAATGTATCTTCAATGATAGTAAAACTAATGAATTCATTTCCTGTAAATTTTAGGTCTTGATGATACCAACATCCAATTTGGAAGGTAATATTCCTCATATCTTTGCAATCATGTTCCATATCCTAAGTCTAGATTCCATTTCTTCTTAATTTTGTATGTCTATTTTTCATTATTTTTTTGGACAATCTGCATGATCCTCATAGAAGGAATAAGCCTTTTCATTTGTTGATTCTTTTCTATATCAACACACATTCCTTGCTTGAAAGAAACATGAGGTCCATGCCATCAAGATTTCAAAGAAATTTAGATCAGTAAGCAAGGACTTCAGTTTCTATATGGGATTAAATCCACTGAGGAATTTGACACCAAAATTAACTCAGAATCTAAGTTTGTACATTATGAACTAATTGTGGTTGCACCTCAGTGGTGTGGAAATCTTAAAATATTGTTTGCAATGAATGGCTATGAAGGGGACATGGGTTGGTTGTTTTTTCAAAGGTTTTAGTCGTTTAAGCAGAGAATGTAGTGAACTTCATTAGAATCTAGAAATATTTCACATGGCAAATCCTAGATAAAGAAATCGGAGAAGTTAATGATAAGTAATCTACACCATGGTTCTACTAATTTATTTGAGGAATCTATTACTTCTCTACATGCAAGTTGCTATAGACATTAGTTTGTCCTATATCTTTTCAAGAAAGATGACTCTTATCTCTGCTTTGTTATCATGGCAGTTAACTTAACGACATCTAGCTAGTTACTATTCACATTGCAGTGTTGGAGCTTTGTCATCTAAATTTTGGCTGGCTACTTCTATGGGGTAGATGATTGAAAGGGGGATCTATTTAATTGCCTTTTTAGCTCTGTTCCTTGCTACCTTCTTGGTTGTTCTTGAATCCATGTGATTGTTTGTAGTCATTTTATTAAGCATAGAGCAATTTTCTTTATCACAAGGCAACCTTTATCCATTTTATGTCGGTGGTTGCATTTTATATAGGCCGCATATTCTCAGAATTCTATGCAGGCAGCTGGGCTAATGAATAACATTTTCTCTTCTTATGCAGTACATCGCTTTTTGGTTTATTAGTAAATTTGTATTGTTAAATATCATTTAAAGTGTTTGCTTCTTTTTTTTTTTCTTTTTTTGGAATTTTCAATCTCACATATCTTATATTGGAATAGTAGACAACCCAAAATAAATTAGATCTTTGCAAGATCATGATGTATTCCTTATCAATGCTCCAAGTAATAGAATCTGTTCTCATCTTAATAAAATTCAAATTACTTGCCAATAAGAGAAAGAAGAACCTGCTAATATCCAAACTTAGGTCTTGCTTTACTCTTAAATTATTTTTCATTGCTGCATTCCTTTGTTGATTGATGACCTACATGCATTTTATAAAAATCCATTTATCAAAAAGAATTATAATAACTCTTTTATGTAATTTTCTTATCCAAAAAACTCTTTTATGTAATTTAACGTGTTTGTCAAAATTCTCATAGTTGATTTCCCTGTCATCTCTTTTTGTAGGTCTCAAGATTAGATGCTTTACCTACTTTATTAAGGTAGAAAAAATGTTTCTTTGATTGGTGAGAGGCATATGAAATTGGAAGATTATTCCAAAGACTGAGAATGGTGATATCACATTTATGTGTTTAAGTGAAAAAAGACCCTAGGAAAGATGCTCGGTTTCCAATTTTTTAATTGAAACAATGTGAGTTCTCTCTCTCTCTCTCTCTCTCAATGTGTGTGTGTATATAAAATTAACGCAATTAAGAAATCAGGGAATATTATAACTATTTTTGCATAATAGGATACACAAATTTTTAAAGAATCCATCAAAATTAGTAATTCTAATAGAATTTGCAAGTTTATGTTCATGATCTGCATGACATTACCGTGCTTGGTTCTTGGCTTATTGTTTCACACTAAGAGTTCTAAGTCATATTTATTTCTTTTTTTAATTTAATAACATCATATATTATAACCATTACTCTCTAGAAGAATCCATACTAAGATGTGGCTTTTCAATTGCAATCAGTTTCTCTCATGTTTATTTAGATCTAATAATTTTATTATCTTGTTTCCATTTAACATTCGATAAATACTATGCTAAATCTTCTATACTACCATACTCAAATGGTGACTTCAGGATTAAGGTTTAGGATGAAATAGAATATATCCGGTTTATGGAAAGGGAGGTGAGTAATTGGAAGGAAATGATGGGAAAAGAACTAAGTATTTGAGGGTTCTATGAATTGAGCAGTTTGTTAGGAAGAGGATTGTGGTGCTGATCTAAGTAGTGCAAAGGATTGCCATCGATGACAAAAAGTATGTGAAATGCATTTCATAGCTCGCAAAACACTTGTTGCAGGCATCATGCAGTGGTTTTGCCAACAATGTCATAGGTGAGTGATGTGTCAATTGGCTACTGAGCATTTCATATTATTTTGTTAAATTTAACTATTTAGAAGAATGCGTTGCCTTCGTTCATACGGATAACCATTTGTTCTGTGGAATTCGGTTGTCATAATTAGATTTCATGCATGTTGCTCTAATTTTTTCTACAGCATTAACATGTAGGTTTTCCTTATCAACTCTATGTTCTCAAATCTATAATTTTGTGAAATTTAATGTGATATAGGCTTTCATTTAGACATATTAAATGGAGAAGGAAGACCAATAATTGTGCTACCACTAGCACAATCTCTCTTAATAGTGAACATGATAGTGGGTACCTGTTAACTAGCCTATGAAAGATGCTCTCCAATATGCATGTGAGTGTTGATAAGCCAATTTCATATACCACCTGCATTCTTATTGTTCATTACTATTTAGTATGTAGTTGCTATAACATTTCAAGGTGACCTAGCTGTAGCATGTAGTCACTAAGTAAGATTATAGCATAATATATTTTACTAATATTTTTTCTTTATTTGTAGGTTGAGGATGATGGTGATTTTTGAAAAATGGTCATGCGATGGATAGAAGGTTGAAGACTTCAGCAAGTTTTTCTTTTTTCTTTTTCTTAGTGTTTGAGTTTGTGATGAGGAAAAACATGTTTAAGACTTGAATTGTAGAAAAAATTTTGAAAGTTTTTTGTATTGTCAATTTCATGTTGTTTTGATGTTGATAATGAAATCCAGTATTTGATTGATGTGTTTTGGTTCATTAGGTGATTTATTGACCCAATTAGATTTATTGTGATGATTCCAATTTTCTTATACAAGTCTTTATATATATTTAGTTGAGTTTGTCTACAATTAAATATAATTGCATTAACATAGTTTATATTAAATCTATAAAAAAAAAAAGGTGGAGCTATTGGTGCGGGTAAAATTGCCCCGATAGAGTTAAAATAAGATAAGTATTATGATTTGGTAAGGTATTTCACGCTATTAGGACAGACCCAATTGCTTCAAAAGATGCTAAGAAGGAGCATATTAGAGTGGGTTATGCTTGTCGTTATGACTAATTGGGTGGCTAGCCACCCCAATAAAGTTGCATTAAAGAAAAAGTAACAACTTTTTGGATAGTTTTAATTGTTCCAAAAACTACATATAAGAATGCCTTTCTTTGAGGGTGGCTAATTCCGTCTTTAAGACATAATTTAGCTCCCCACCTATAAGGCGTACATTCTCATCGTCCTAATAGCTTAGCTGCTCTATTACATCACCTATTGGAGCGGCTTTGGCCGACTCAAAAAGCCTAATTTGTTGTAATGTGTATTATATGCGATATCCTGTTGGTTCATGTCACTAATTTAAGGCTTCAGTTGACATCCTTGCAGTTAGGCTAAAATATATGATGTGGCCATGGAAGTTTGTCTATGTGAGCCCGTAGGGTTCCGTAGGATTTGCATGGTGAAAGAAGGAGAATAAAAGAATTAATCTTATTATAAATACAAAATACCATTTGGGTCGTTATTTACTGGAAACTTGTATATTGAGTTTAATAATATATAATGAGATGTTAAAAGATAATATAATTAATCTATTTAAAAAATAAAAATAGGTATTAGTAAGAAATATGATAAGGGAGAATATTAATGGGTCAAATGCGTAGCCTGGGAGAAATATTTATAGGTACATATACTACATTATTTAGTTAAAAAAATCAATAAATAGGGGTTTTAATATAGTTAAACTATACCAAACCTGATTAATTAGTAAAGTAATCAAACATACATAGAGTATATTGTTGAGTTTGGTCAGGGGAGCAAATTTTAACGAATAATATTGGGAAGAGAGAGAGATTATTAGAAATATTCCCCTTAGGAATTATCAAAAGAGTAAGCTATTTCCTCTCAATTTTTTTACATTCATTTGTCTTAAATATAAACCCGCCAGCACCACCCCAAAATCCCTCGAGGAATTCAAATCCATGCAAGCCTGTGCTGTTAATTCAAAGGTTGGATTAAGTAGAGCGTTGCAGAAATTAGCAAATTAAAAAAATAATTAAAAAGAAGAAATAGAGGCTGGGGATAGGTCAATGGTGGTTTATGGCTCCAAACGTTTTTTTGTTGTGGTGGTAATTTGGAGGTGGAGAGAGAGAGCCACACCTAAGCCAAACAACAAGGGGTGGTGGCCAGCAGCCACTAGAGCTCTAGGCGCCGGTGAGAAGCTTTTCTTCTCCGACTTTTGTAATTTTTCCTTAAAAAGTTTTATAGCATCTCTTGATGAATATGAAATATTATGATCATTAGAGCTTGATTATGTTATGAGAAATGTTTAAAGGAGAGCTTTTCTCACAGAGTTGATTATTTACTTGGCAATAGGTAATTTTGAGAAATTTCGAATTTACAATTGGTAATTCTAGAAAATACATGAGATGAGTTAAACTAAAGTATTCAATGAATAGAATTAAAGATATATTTTTGTAAAGATTACCGTATTTTCTTTTGTAAAATTAATCAGATTTGTATACTAGTTATTAAGTAAATAACAAGTGTTGGGCCATGTTAGTAGCCTTGTTGATAGTTTGGAACTAAATTAGTAATGCTTATAATATTTGTCTACCTCAAAAGCAACTTTTAAACTAATGTGATAAGCAGTTTTGCCTTGGTATGGATAGGAGCCATAGATTTGATTATTAAATAAAATTGCCATACTGATTCCAATTGTTATTTATTTTATTATTTCAGCTATGTCTCCATACTTAAATCTCACATGAATGATTTCATGCCTCAAACATGGCAAGGGATTACCACGCATAAGATTTGGAGATTTAATCATCTAATTCATTTAATTTAATAAACATGATATTTCATGGAAATGTGTTCTTTGTTAGAGCTATCCACTTTGCTCCAATATTCATTCGTCATTGTAAATGTCCCTTGTAGTATTTGTCATGCTCGAAAGATAGATGGAACTACCCCATATATATATTACTTAGTTCATTTTAAGCTTATAGTAGATAAAGGTAATTTTAACTAATCTTAAGGTTATGAATACATTTGAAGTGAAATGGAATATAAGAAAAGATAATTTGGTGATTTCACATAATGAATTAGTAATATACCTTAATGTGTTCATGTAGCTTCTAAAATGCTAACATGTTAATATAAAAGTTTGTTAGAAAAAGGATAGGAAACAAGAAAATTATGATCATTAGAACATAAAAGTGTAAGAGCTAAAGATATGAGTGATATGTTATATTGTCTAAACTGCTATTGCCATACTTTGAGTATGTGGGCTAAAAGACTTGCTAGACTAGATGAGCATTTTTCCTCTATTGATAGCTTATATTACACGGAGTGATCGAAACAGTATAGGCTACTTATCTAGGATTGTATCGCTATGAAAGTCACTAAAGTGAATAGCATAGTAGATATATGTTGGTGATATTTATACATATGGAATGTTGAACTGAGTAGATGATTCTTTATATCATTACCCTAATGATGTTTGTAGTTATTCACTGAATATTGGGATTGATTGATCATGTATTTGGTGATATATTGTCCTTGTGAGATATGTATGATGGAAGGTCTTGATGGGAAATTAGTTTATAGTATGAATATATGTGTGTAGTCTTATCTTCCCATGATTGTCATTTATTACAAGAACACTTCATGAGAGGTAGATATTTGAGTGGAGTGTAGATTGCATTCATCAAATGGAAATGATTCAGTATAACACATAATAGACATAGGTGTACCTATGAGGTGGAGAACACTTGAATGTGCCTTTTATGGCGAATATGTTAGAGGGTGCTTTTGTAGTGAATACATTAGAGCATGCTTGTGTAGCGTGAATGCTTTAATGGGTCGATGTGGTGTATAATGCAATGTCTACTACTACTAGAAAGGTCTTAGTTCAAAGTCTTATGAGGAGGGCATTTAGATGGAAACAGTGCTCGGGAGAAAGTGGAAGATAAGTATTTCTCAATGTTAAGTTCAATGTGAATGTGATAGGCAAGTAAATGGTGTCATCACATTTGCATAGTTTTATAGCATGTGTAAATGATATTTGAGTGGTTTATTTTGCTACTATGATATTGTGTGCTTTTGTCTTATCTTACTTTGTTATACTCACTTAACTTAAAGGCAAGCTTAAAGGTTAGTTTTTACTAACCTCAGGTACAAGTATAGATGATTGAAGTAGTATTTTGAGCTTTAGGACTCGAGAACATTAGCTTAATAAAAAGAAGACTCGAGCTTTTAGCTTTCTTTTGATTATTATATTATCATGTTACTTTGTAAATAAACTAGGAATTGTCTTTAAATATGTGTTGGGGAAATTTTTCTAATTATGGTTTTGTAACCCTAATATAGGTAATTCATAATGCTTAGAGGATAAGCTAAATCAAGTAAGTTAGATAATAAGTTTACCCTAATCCATATGCAAGTGTCTTGGCTCAAATATGATTATAGCAAGTGGTGGTATACCAAATTGGGTAAGTTTATGTAGAATTTATAAATATAGATTTATACAGGTTCTCTTGAATGAGATCATACCTTTGCTAGTTGACACATACAGGTTTAAGTCCTTTAGAGGATTTTCTTTATTCACATAATATGGGTAATGATGGTTGAGAAGAGATGTAAGTGCTAATAACTTGAGATAGTTTGCATTGAATAATATAGCAATTCATGGTGTTTTGAGCAGGGAATACTATGTATGAATATTGATACGTGTAAAATGGAGGAAATGTTTTCAGATATAGGTTGAAACTAAATTTCAAGTTAAAGTATTAGTGGATAAGCTTCTAAAGTTGATTAACCTATCTTGAGATCGAACTTTCTCAAGTTGAAATTTTAAGTGAGTCATATCCCTACTTTAGGGATGGCGTAATGTCTCGACTTCCAAGAGCTAAATTTAAATAATGTAGGTTGATAACAAGTTAAACAGACACTTGTATGTTAGGGTATTACATTGTATTACTATAAAATATAACCATAATGCATATATGTTATATTTTTCATTATAAATATTATTTTATTATATATAAATATATCAAGTAATATATAAGCTACTAAAATAACATTACATATTGTAATATATATATATATATATATATATTCATGTACATATATTATTTACTTTTAAAGATATAATCGATCAATCTCTAAAAGTTAATATTCACATTTTTTTGCTATTAATATTAGAAATGAGTTTGTAATAAAATGAAGTCTTTAGAAAATTAAATTGATATGTTGCTAATAAATATTTTTAGAGATGGAATTTTTCCATTGCTAAAAGTTAAGTTTATATTTTTAGCATGCAGAGATAGATTTACAATATAATAAAAATATATATATTTGTGCCAAAATTTTCTTATTTCCTGCAATATAATCAAAGATAAATTTGAGATAGAATTATTTCCCCTATAAATTCGTTGGTAATCCATCTCAAATTTCATTTAAAAAACAAATAAAATTGTAAAATTAGTGTATTTTTCTTAACATCTCAAATTCGTGGCAAATTTGTTGCTAATTAACATTTTAAAAAACATAAATTTTCCATCACAAAAATTTTGTCTCTAAAAGCTAATATTCTTGCAATGGAATATGCCTTTGATGTTGATTTTGCAATTTCAATCTTTGAATAATTAATAAATCAATAAAAAATTAAAACTTAAAGAAATGTTAGCCATAGTAACTACTCTCCATGGTTGGGCACCTAGGATATGGCATCGCCATCCACCTAGAGTGGTAAGTTGCATACATACAAGAAGAACTTATGTTCCAAGTTGCCATAGAAGGTGGATCATGTAATGTACCTTTATTGTGGCATCCACTTAGGTGGTGAGAAGAAACTCATGATGATATTCATTTGCTAGTTATTATGCATAAAATAAAGAAAAAAAAAGAAACAATCACTTAAGCTTTATTGGTAAGTCTAGTAACCCAATTGCAATTTTTATTTTTAAGTTTTTATTGTGGTTTCTAATGATCCACTACCTTAGGTTGGTCTCAACCACTATTTATGATGTATATTTGATTTATTTTAAAACTTCTCATTATTTATTTATTTATTTATTATTTAATTATCTATTCAAAGGGTAAATTGGCAAAATAACGCTTAAGGCATGTTTCCTAAAATTTTCAAGCTTATATGCTCATTTTTAATTTAAGTCAGTTAAGTGCATGTTCAATAAAGTTAAGGATGTTTGGGTGCAAATGAGCCTATAAAATAAGGTGTAACTACATCTTCAAATTTGTACATTCGTTTGCCTCATTCTTTTGTACCTATTTAGTATTGATTTCACGTGAGTGTTAAGTAAAAATAAATACTAAAAAAATAAATTTTAATTGAATAATCTCAAAGAGATCCCTATAAAAATGGATGTTTTGCTTTTAAATTTTATTTTTTAGTAATCATGTTCAACATAATTAAAAAGACATATAATCTTTTTCTTAGCCCGAATGACCTAAAAATACGTAAACTCTTATATTTTATTTTTAATTATCCAGTTATCATCTTATGAAAAAGATAAGATATTAATTACTATATCAAAAATAAAGTCATGCAAATATTATATTTAAAATTAAATGAATGGATTAGATATAGAAAATATACAATCATAAAATACTAAAATAACATAAACAAACAGATCCTGATGATTCCTTCCTTTTTTTTGTTTTTTTCAAAAAAAAAAGAAGAAGACAAAAACCTTATGAGTCGCAAAAATAAACGGATGAACAGATTCTTATCTGCTCGGCCTATTATTAAAATCGAAAGCAAGTGGATCAGACCGTTGGTCCCGGCCGACTTTAGACCGGCAGGAGATTTGGTTAAGGTTTGTTTGACTTCTATAGGCTTCTCGTTCTGTATCCGAGAATTGAATTCAAAATCTTCTGTCGTCCTTATCCATTATTGTAAGTCCAGTTACCATGCCATGAATAGCTTCTCCCTCCACCGGATGACTTTAAATGATAAATCTCCTTTTCCTCGTTGTAAACACAAGAAGCTTAACATCCAAAGAAATAGTGAAACCAGATAACTAGATATTCGTCATTTTTTTCAAAGACAGAATTTTTCGTTCCTGAGTGATCGTCGTTCAATGGAGGACTATAATCTTCCCAAGGATGCCTTTTTCCTTGGACTTGACGGTTCTACTCAGTGAGTCCCTAAAAGTTTAACAAGTTTTTTTCTTTTCTTCTTTTCTACTTCTTTTTTATTGCCTAATTATAGTGTCCTTGTCTCGTGAACTCAGTGTAAGAAGATTTGATTCTTAGGTCCTGGAAGGCGATGATTACTTGTTTCGAATTGATCATTGTATACCGAGCCTGTTCACTTTTCTATCAATTGGATTTTTCTTTTAAAAATGCATGTTTATTATTGTTCAAATTTTGATCTTTTTAGGTTTTGAAATTAGTTGCTTTATTTTAATTAATCATTGCTATTAGTGAGTCAGTTCAATTTGTTTCTCAATTGGTTTTTTCTCTTTTTCTTTGTCTTTTTTTTTTTTTTCCACGTGCATGTGAATTACAATAAAAAATTTGGTGTTTTAGGTCTTATCAAGGAAACATTACTTGATTTATAATTGATTGTTATTAGTGAGTCGATTCACTTTGTTTCTCAATTAATTTTTCTTTTCTCCTTTCCTTTCTTTAATGTGGATGTGATTTACTGTTAAGATTGTGATCTTTTCAGGTCTTTGAAGGCAACTGCGCTTGATTCTGATTTCAACATTGTTGCTACTGAGCTAGTTCACTTTGATTCGGATTTGCCCCATTACAAAACCAAGGATGGGGTATATAGAGATCCTGCAGTTGACGGTAGAATTGTTTCACCCACCATAATGTGGGTAGAAGCTCTTGATCTTTTGCTTGAAAAACTAGCGAAATCAAACTTTGATTTCACAAAAGTTGCTGCTGTGTCAGGCAGTGGTCAGCAACATGGTAGTGTTTATTGGAAGAATGGAAGTTCTGCAATATTTTCGTCATTGAATCCTGGAAAGCGCTTAGTTGATCAATTTGGTGATGCCTTTTCGGTTAAGGAGTCACCCATTTGGATGGACAGCAGTACTACTCTGCAGTGTAGGGAGATTGAGAAAGCAGTTGGAGGTGCTTTAGAGTTGGCCCGAATTACCGGGTCAAGGGCCCACGAGAGGTATACTGGACCTCAAATAAAGAAAATATTTGAGACACAGCCGGAAATTTACGAGCAAACTGCAAGAATATCTCTTGTCAGCTCATTCATGGCATCTCTTCTGATTGGAGCATATGCTAATATTGATGAAACAGATGGTGCAGGCATGAACTTGATGGATATTAAGATAAGGGCCTGGTCGAAAGAAGCACTGGAGGTATTCTTTAACTCTAGATGATCGACACTGCTCATCAAGTATCCTGCGTTTGCATTGTTTATTCAATTTATCCTGTTTGATTCATATAGGCTACAGCACCAGGTTTGGAGGACAAACTTGGAAAGTTAGCACCAGCATATGCAGTTGCTGGTTATATTGCTTCGTACTTTGTGCAGAGGTTCTGCATTTCCAATTCTTTTCTCAAACTTGTTACATCCTATTGAGATAACATCATTTGTCATAGATGATTCTCTCAATAGTGTTAGGAGTAAACCTACAGAAGTGTCATAAATTAGGGGGCTTTTATAAGATCACTGATATTTCATATATGTGAAAGCTGTCATGGCAGTACACTGCCTCAGGATAAATTTCAGCACTGATTGTTTTAATGAGTGAAATATGATATTTTTCATTCAACTTTTTGTAATCCATCTGTTCAGTATAGTTTCATATCTGATTGCTGGAGTCCTTATAGGTTTAATTTCAACAAGAACTGCTTGGTGGTTCAATGGTCTGGAGACAACCCTAACAGTTTAGCAGGTGAAGTTTTTTCTTTCATATGTAGTTGGCTCTAAAGTCTTCGGTGTGTATTTAGCATGAATTAAGCAGGCAATTATAAACTCTGAATACTAGATGAATTTGAGCCTCAGCTCTGAGTTGAAAAACTCTGTGGCTGCTTAATCTTTGAGGTTCCTTTATTTAACTTCTTCTCATTAAAAAGTGGTCTAAAAGTCAGTGATTGAGATTGTAGTTCCTAGAGAATCTGATTAACATAAGCATAACATCGTTTGTTGTTTATGTATTTGTTTATTTTTATTTTTATTATCTTGTTGATATACGATAAGATAGTACTGTATGAACTGCAAATGCAAAGACTTATATGTACTTTTTAATCAACCTGATCAGGATAATCTTAAATATTTGCAGCATAAGCTGTTGTCAAAAAAAAAAAAAAAATCTGAAGTCTGGCCAGAGAAAGTAGTAAGCAAACAATGAATTTATTCAGTTTTTTGTGGATTGCTCTGAGTAATTAATCCCTTATGTTTTTATGGATTATGAAGTATGGCGTATTTGATAATGTTTACCCCTTTTAGGTGAAGAAAAAAGATACTTCTTCCTATTTTTTCTTCACCTTATGTGTGCATGCAAAGATTTATATAGGAAAGAGTGAGAATGTGAAACTGGAATCGTATGCACAACTTGTATATTTGTATAAGAGGTGCAAGTGCCTTCTCTTGACTGGAAATTGGAGCTTGATGGTGATGCTGATAGAAGTGATGAAAGGGGAAAAAAGAAAAGAAGTCAGTGCCAATGGACTTATTGTTGGAACATTTTGTTAATAGTTGATGCGTGAATCTTGCATGCAAACCTTGAATGATCTTTTGTAATTGTACTCATCTAATTTGAACTTTGCTAATTTGTCTTACTTGCAGGTTTGACACTAAACAAACCAGGGGATTTAGCAATCAGTCTTGGCACAAGTGACACTGTAAGTCGGAACTGTGGTCTCATATGTCATGGGCTTCCATCTTTACAGACCTAAGCACTGATGTTTATAGTTTTTCATGTGCCCACCATTATTACGTCCATACTATTAGATGCTTCAGAAAGTCCGACCATATGGATCATCTCTAATCCTGAATTTGAGAGAACATATTGACTCAACTACGTTACTTGTAGGAGTTTGTGCTTATATAACCTTTATCAGCTATCCATTGATCATTGTTGTAGTGTTCTTCCTCACTCAGACAGTGTCTTTCCCAAATAAGTCTCTTGTTTTAATTTGTTGGCTCTCTCTATTCCAATATTTCTTTTGCGATATTTCATTTAGTGGTTTTAGATATTCCTTTTCAATTATGTATGATTCTTTGCACAAGCATTTATCTCTCAAGTATGGATCAAATGCTTAGTTTCTTGGTGCAACATACTGCAATTTCCTGACCAAATCTTGTTTTATTAGCATCCATATATACGTATCCATTTTTTTTAATTATTCACAAGATGTGTCCATGGCATGTTACTGAGTTTGTTTGTCCAATAGTTACTCTAAATTCCATATATGAAATATTATATAGAATCCAAAGTAGATATCTAAAGCTCCGCTCATCAATCAATAAATTGGTCTTCTTTATTGGGCCAAGGATTTGTAAATTTTTTCTAACTTGAAAGGAAGATGGTTTTTGCTTAGATGAAAAAATCTGAGCTCAATCTTCATTCTAACTTTGTGATTTTGTCCCCTAGTACTAGTTATATTGATAGCGGTCGGGGCATTACACCCTTTGACAAAGTCTACCAGAGGAGAAAACGTGGTAGGAAAATCAGTTTGGGGGAAGAGTTAGTGGCCGATTAAGGGGGCGTGTGGGTAGCCTGGAGTAGGACGTGGTAGTGGGGTAATGGGTCTGTAATGCAGTAGTGGACTAGTGGTAGGGATCATTGTAACTACTCATGCTATATTTAACATAGAAAATATGAATGAAGGGCAGACTCTTTTTCAGCAAACGAGCCCAAATCACCTAGGCAATCATAGTGAAACTTGAAAGGAAATCTAGCAAACAAAATCACAACTTCCAGCACGAGTTAGAGCGCCCTAGGACTAGATCACAAAAGCTTGCCGCTAACACATACGTTGATAAAACACAGGGAATGAGAATGAAAATATTATAGGATCATGTGTAAGTTTGGGTATCTGGACAATTAACAATCATATTTGGTTCTGATATAAGCCTAAGAGTTTTTCTTCCTTGTTTCCCTATTGTGAACAAGAGTAAATTCGGGCTCATTGAGAGAGAACCTAACGATCTCTAGTTAGTAACCAAGATTGGAAATACATCGAACGTACTTCCATTTTTGGAGCTAGAGCTCCTTTAATTGCATACATTGCATTTTCCAGGTTTCATAACTGCTTGCCATAATTCCACTACACTACATGACCAACTCACATAACTACCCATCACCTGCTCTACATCCTACTACATGATTCAGACTCCAAAACACAAATTTCATAAAAATAAAGACAACAGACCCAACATAAATAAAACCCATAAAGAAGCCAACATCAAGATACATTAATACATATGATAGACACGACAACAATACATTAGGGAAGGAAAAAAAAAAGAACAGCTAATCATGGAGGTCTCCCTCCTGTGTACGCATTTAGACACAAAAGTAATGATGCCACCGGGTTCATTTGAGCTAACCATACTCATAGCTATATGTGAAACATTACTCCCCCCTTCAATAGCGCGTGTGGCCTCACGTGTGAGAGATGGATATTGTTGAGAGATCATTGTAGCATCTTCCCATGAAGCATTTGCTGGTGGGTAGCCTTTGTAGTGAATGAGAATTTCTGGCTTGGTGGATGCCTTGTGCATGTCTAGAATTGCCTTACGAATGGATATCACTTGTCCTTCTTATACTATAGGAAGTATTGGTTGGGTTATTGGTTCCCCTCTAAACCTTTTTAAATAGGAAACATCAAAGACAAGATGGATCTTGACATCAGAAGGTAAGGTGAGATGATATGCCACACTACCAATCCAAGCTTCTTTTGGAAATGGACCATAGAACTTGGGAGCAAGTTTTGATTGCATCTGGTTGCAAGGGATATTTGTCTATGTGGCTGCTGTTTAAGAAGAATTAAATCCCCCCACCTGAAAGTTGATTTCCCAATGTCTCTTATCATGTCTGGACTTCATGGCATCCTGAGCTTGCAACAACTGATAATGTAACCCTTTCAATGCTTCATCTCGGTCTATCAGAACTTGTTCCACAGCTTCCTCCTTGGCTGAACCCAGATAGTAGGCTAATAGTCTAGAAGGTTCTCGTCCATACACTATTTCAAATGAAGTTGCCTTTAACAAAATGTGGTACCCAATGGTTCTATTAACTACTTCGGTTTGACCATCACTTTGTGGTGGTATACCGATGAGAAAGCCAATGTAGTCCAATATAGTTTAAACAATTCTCTCCAAAAAGAACCTGTGAATGTTACATCTCTGTCGCTCGCTATTGTTTCTGGCAATCCATAGAGTTTAAAGACATTATCGAAAAATACTCAAGCTGCTGTTACCACCGAATACGAGTGGCTTAAAGGAATGAAGTGTGCATATTTGGAAAATTTATTGAAAACCACAAACAGAACTAATTTACTTTACGAAATTGGCAACTCATCTATGAAATCCATTGAAACATCAGACCAAATTTGAGTAGGTACCTGAAGGGGCTGTAACAAACTTGACAGTGGCAAGTGTTAAGCTTTGTGGTGTTGGCACACAGAGCCTGCATGGACAAAGTCACGTACCTGTTGTTTTAAGCCTTTCCAATAAAAACCTGCTGTAATCTGGTGGATGGTCTTCTTGTATCTTTCGTGGTGGTTTGCAGGCATGGCATCAATGGTGGCACATGGATCAGATTTGTTGTGCAATTAGACTTGTTTGCGGAAGAAGATCATGCCCTCCCTTACTATCCATTCTGCTTCCATTTCCCCCTCAATATGATTAATAAGCTGTTGCGTCTCTAGAGAATTGCTGTTTTCCTTTCTGATTAGCTCAGAGAGATGGAGTTGAGGACTAGAGATGGTGAAATTCTAACCAACCTCTTCATCCCTCCTGGACAATGCATTTGTCACCTTGTTTTCACAACCCATACTATATTCCATCTCAAAATCAAATTCAAGCAGTTTGCTAATCAGTGTTGCTGTAGGGAAGTTGATACCCGCTGCTCCAGTAATTACTTAAAACTATAATGATCGGTTCTCACCACAAACCTTCTCCCCACAAATATGCTCACCAATGTCTTATTGCCTTTGCTAATCCAATCAACTCCTTTTCATAAGCAGCCAATTTAAGGTGGTGTTTGGTGAAATGCCTACTAAAAAATGACATGGGTCTTCTTTGCTGCTGCAGAACAGTTCCAACACCCAAATCAGATGTGTCACATTCGACTACAAAGGTTTGAGTGAAATCCGGCAATGCCAACATGGGTGCTTCCGTCGTGGCTTGTTTCAATTGTTCAAATGCTCGATCCACTGGTTTTGTCCACTTAAACCCATTTTTTTGTAGCATATGTGTGAGTGGTTCAGCAATCTTGCCATAACTGCATACAAACCTCTGATAGTATCCTGTTAAGCCTAAGAATCCCCTTAGGGCTGTGGTGCTAACTGGTTTTGGCCACATAAGCATCGATTCAACTTTGGTCAGATTTACCTTTACCTCTTCTTGAGATATCATGTGACCTGAATAAACACTTTTGCCTAAGCAAAGCTGCATTTCGACTGTTTAAGGAAGAGCTTATTTCCCCAAAGTAATGAAAACCCTTAATGCCAATGTTGAAGATGTTCGACCCAGGATTTTTTAAACCAAAATGTCATCGAAAAATACTAATACATACTTTCTTAAAACACCTCATTCATCAATGCTCAAAAGTTTGATGGTGTGTTCGTAAGCCTGAATGGCATGACAAGGAACTTGAAATGCCCATGGTGGGTTCGAGAGGCTGTCTTTTCTATGTTGCCCTCATACATACGAACTTGGTGATATCTCGAGCTTAAGTCCAACTTGGAATAATATTGTGAACCATGTAGCTCTTCCAAAAGCTCTTCAATAATCAATATGGAAAATTTATCCTTGACCCTTTTCTCATTAAGGGCATGGCAGTCAACACAAAATCTCCATGTTTTGTCTAACTTTTGGACCAGCAGCATAGGGGAAGAGTAAGGGGATTGGCTTTGATGGATAATTCCTTTCTTTAGCATCTCCTCACATTGTTGCTCTATTTCATCTTTTTGGAAATGGGGATACCTGTATGGTCTAAATACCACCAGTTGTGTGTTAGGTTGAAGCTTGATGTGATGGTCACATTGCCGCGGTGGAAGACTTTGCAATGGCTGAAGCAAGCCTTCAAATTCAGCCAATAAGACCTTTAAATCCCTCTCCTGCTTGGCTTCCCCAATAGCAGCCACTATTGCTTGTTCCTTTAATATCCCATCCATTTCTGTCAAAACTAATTCCTTACCCCCAATCTAGAATTTCATCTTCATCATTCCAAAGTTCCATGATATGGGACCTAAGGAATTCAACCAATCAACCCCAAGTACTACATCAACTCCATGTACAGTTCCACTCCAAAGACCTGGCTTGCTAGAATCAACTCGACACCCTTGCAAATTCCCCCCCTCCTCACACTCTCCCTGTTTGCCACCAAGACATGTAGGCGTTCTCTAGGTCTACTTTTAATTTTTGTTTCACCGCCACTGCCTCTTCCACAAAACTAGGTGTATTGCCCAAATCAATCAACACCAGCACTACTTTCCCCTTAATTTCACCCTATATTCTCATTGCTTGCGACTTACTCAACCTGACTATGGCTTGTAACGAGATCTCTACGTCCTCTTCTACGTTTGGCTCCTTCAATTCATCTTCTTTCCCTTTTATTTCTTCCTCCTCTTCTCTACACTCCAACCAAAACAGTCTCTTACATTTATGTCCATGGTAAACGGTTCTTCACAATTGAAACAAAGTCCCTTGGCCTGTCTCTCCTCCAATTCCGCCTTACTTAACTTTCATACATAAGGTGTTGGGATGTTTGTGGGGCGTACCTAACTCCCTTTCTGAAGGTTCAGGGTATCCTCTTTCATCGCTAGGCTCTTCCTCTTGATTAATCTAAGCTAAGTTCATTGCTCATGCCAAATCTTTCGGTTTGTGCAGCTCCACATCAATTGTAATGTGTTCCTTCAACCCCTTAATAAATATATCTACTTCTTGTTCTGGGGTTAGTGAAGATGCCTGGGCCACTAACTGCTCAAACCTTTGTTGGTGAGCCTACACCAACCTAAGTTGCTTAAGCTTAGACAGTTCCCCCAATTGCTTACCATGCATATGTGATCCAAAGCTTAGACTACAAAGGTCTTTAAATTCTTCCCACTGTATCCCCGGTTTATCTTGTTCCAGCTTTGGAAACCATAGTTGTGCCTCCCCTTCTAAGTGGATTGCCACAATCTCTACCCTCTCGACAACCCTCGTCTTTTGGTGCTTGAAAAAGTGCTCACACCTATTATTCCATCCAAGCAGATTCACTGAGCCATCATACTTTGGAAAGTCAAATTTTGCCATTTTTGGCACCATCACTCCCTTATCTGAAGCTTCCACATTTTTAGGTCCCATATCTGTTGGTCCACCTGCCTCATTGGGCTCTTCCAACACTTTTTGCTTGACCTTCTGAACCGACACTTCCTTCGAGAGATTGGAAATTTGCTGTGACATTGCCTCCATTTGTATGCGGTCCTCCCTATACATGGCCAAGAGGGACTCAAACTGTTTTTGAAGCAACTCCACCTTATCCATGTAATTGGGGTTTTGGCTCTAATACCAATTTGTTATATGATCGTGCGTAAGTTTGGGTATCTGGACAATTAACAATTATATCTAGTTTGGATATAGGCCTAAGAGTTTTTCTTTCTCGTTTCCCTATTGTGAACAAAAGTCAATTCAGGCTCATTGAGAGAGAACGTGATGATCTCCAGTTAATATCCAAGTTTGGAAAAACACTGAATGTACTTCCATTTTTGGATTTGGAGCTCCTTTAATTACATGCATGGCAGTTTCCACTTGCTATCATTCCACTACGCAACATGACCGGCTCACATAGCTACCCACTACCTGCTCTGCATCCCACTACATGACTCAGACTCCAAAACACGGAATTCATTAAAAAAAGACAACATAAATAAAACCCACATAGACGCCAACACCAAGATACATTAATATATATGATAGACATGACAGCAATACATTAGGAAAAAAAAAATAAAAAACTAAACAAGAACAGCTAATCATGGAGGTCTCCCTTCTGTCTAGGCGTGTAGACACACTCAAATGGAATGACTCCACTGTGTGCAAGCTAGCCGTACTTGTAGCTGTACGTGTAACAGAAAATGCCTTGAGGCCTCAATATAGCCATTCTAGCTTTTTTTAACACTGCATCATCACAGTCCTACTTGATTTAACTATTTCTCCAGTCAAAGTATCTTATTTTAGCTATGTGCAATCTAGGTTTGGTAAATAGTTGCAATTCAGGAACAGGATGTGATGTTTAACTGGTAATGAACTTGTACTCAGCAAAATTCTTGAATGCTTGTTGCTAGAAATAACACACAGAGAACTTTGCTTGTATATATCTTTCAGTTTCCATCATTTTTCTCTGGCAGTTGTCATCCTGTGGAGAGTTAGATCTTTCTATCCACTTTCGTAATTTTTACTTATTTCACTTTTGAAGTGTATCTGCTTGATAAACTGGTTCTATTTATTAGTAGACTGTTGATTGTTTATGCCATGCATATCACTCAGGTTTTTGGGGTCAGTGTGGATCCTGAACCAAGATTAGAAGGACATGTTTTCCCTAATCCTGTTGATAAAGAGAGCTACATGGTTATGTTGGTTTACAAGAATGGCTCTTTAACTCGTGAAGGTATACTTGCTATATAATGCTATGTTTGGCGTAAAGCAAGCCATTCAGTTTAGATCTATAATCGGATGCTTGTACACTTGCTTCTGCATGCTTATGAAAATTTTGAATTCTTACTTCCAGATGTGCGTGACCATTATGCGGACAAGTCATGGGATACTTTTTCCAAGTTTCTTCATGAAACACCACCTCTAAATGGTATGTGAGTTGGGTTGGTATTACCTTTCCTTCCAACTATAATCACTTTGTGACTCTTACTAATTTTTGTATTTTTTGTGATAGGTGGCAAGATTGGTTTCTATTACAAGGAACATGAAATTCTTCCTCCTCTTCCAAGTAAGTGTGGTTACTTCCCTTTCTTGTTCCATTAGGTACCATAAGACCATCTGTCTTTTGGAAAATTTATTTTATTTATTTATTTATTTTTGGGTAAATTGTCTTTCAGCAATTTCTTTGGCTTTAGCAAAAAGAATAAGTTTGTTATTACATTGTTTATAGCCTCTTTACCCTTCTTAAAAGGTGTTGGAGGTTGCATTTGTTTGATGTCTTCAGAACTGCATGTTTTTGGCAAAATTCCTTAGTTAAGGAATTATGATTGTGAGTATATATTGAATGTGAACATGAAGCTATAATTTTCTTAATATTTCCTTTCTATACAGAAACAGTAGGCTGGTGAAATGTCAGCCTATCTTTTCATGGAAACTAATGTATCCTATTTTCAAAGTAGTCCTTTTTCATAAAGATGTTTAATATTTCTATAGACCCAATGGATTTGGCCTGAAAAGATGATTCGATTCAGATGACATCTTGGAAGTTTATGTTCTTAATTCTTCTATTTCTATCACTCAATAAGTAAATAACTGGATAATAAATGAACTTCTTATTAGATGAGTTTGGTATAAACCCAGCCATAGTTTTTTATTTGCTATTAGACCACTCCGAATTATTCTGCTTCATACATCTCATTGTTATGTACTTGTCAAAATAACAAAAGCTTATGTAAGCAGTTGGTTTCCATCGCTATGCTATTGAGAATTTCAATGTTGACAATCTAGAATGCCTGAAAGAACAAGAAGTTGAAGAGTTTGATCCTCCATCAGAGGTTCGTGCAGTTCAGGAAATTATTTTTTTATTGACTTATCAAACTCCACATGAAGTGCACTTTCTAAGAACTATCGAAATTTTGCAGGTCAGGGCATTGATTGAGGGTCAATTTCTATCAATGCGAGCTCATGCAGAAAGATTTGGGATGCCTTCCCCTCCTAATCGTATAATTGCCACAGGTGGAGCATCAGCAAACAAGAGTATTCTTAGCTCAGTTGCTTCTATTTTTGGATGTGCTCTCTATACAGTCCAAAGATCTGGTAAGCAGTATATTGCTTGCAAATTATCATTCTTGCATTTCTTGAAACTTTGATGTTGGCTGCATTTCTTTTGGGAAACGTTTTCTTTGTTTTTCATTTTTAGTATTTGTTGTGATCCTAGATAAATGATGGTTAGATATCATGGTGGTAGTCAAAAGTCATAGTGTTCACAAGTAGCGCTTAATGGTAGAAAGTTGTCTTAGGGTGGGAAAAAATCTTAATGGAGTGATGCAAATGATTCTCTTTTAGACAATCGAAGTCATCTTTTTGTTAATTCACATTTGATATGGGCATTAACTTATGGCATCAGTCATTGCTGCAACTGTGACCTCCTAGTTTCTACTACCTTGATGCTGCTAATTAGTGTCACCACTTTTGATTACTACCATACCTTTTGACCATTATGAAAACTTGATTGTAACAATAACTAAGACATTTAAAATTTTGCACGCTTGTTATGCAAGGATCAAGTTAATGCATGCTCTATTTTTAGCATTGCAAGCATAAAGCATATAAAAAGCATAATTGCAATTTCACCCACAAAAATTTTTCATAGTTGTGAATACACTCCCAAGCTCTTAAACCATGCTTTTACCTCCCTAAAACATTAATGCATTTACCTCCTAAAAGTCGTTAAAAGGCCCCCTAAAATAGCAATAATTTGGGAGCTTTAGTGGTGGTAGACTTAACTGCATATTTTGGAAGTTTTGAGAAAAAAGCCATGGCTTAAGAGGTGGGCTGTATTCACATTTGATCAAAAGTTTTCCGGGTGAATTTGCAAGTTGCAAGCCCCAAAACAAAAACCACCAAAAAAAAAAAAAAAAAAAGAAAGAAAACTTAGATGAACCAACTACTCGAAAGAATTTTGAATTTACATTTTGAGGATTAAAGGAGATAGAAGTGTAATGCGGGTGAAAGGTACTCTAAAGAACTCTACTTCTAACGAAGGGACTGTTTCTGATCCCAGGAGGCTACTCATTGACAATTATACTGGCACTAGGTTAAATTCTTATATTGATTCCCTGTTTATACTTCCGTTCCTTATAGATTCGGCTTCTTTGGGAGCTGCACTACGCGCTGCACACGGTTGGCTGTGCAACAAAAAAGGAGCATTCGTACCAATCTCGGGTATGTACATGAACAAATTGGAGAACAGCTCTCTCAATTGCAAGCTTGCTGTGGCTGCTGGGGATCCACAGTTAGTTTCCAAGTACACAGCTTTCATGAAGAAGCGGATTGAATTAGAGAATCACTTAGTTCAAAAATTGGGACGCTATTAGAACAAATGTCTATTCTTTTTTTTTTTTGGTTTTCTTCATATTGAAAATGTAGAGTGACTTAGAAGTTGGCCTAAATTTTTTGGACATAATATTAATCATGATTACTACATTATGATCACCATTGTGGCTATTATGGTCTTGTGCCTTGATAGGTTTAACTTGCTGATTTATTTAAGTCTTCTATTGCGTATTTGCTATTTTGCTGAGGTAATAATCCCATTTAAGATGACACGAAGGGATGCCATGAACTTTTGTACCCAAACTCATAAAACAGTGCCACATGTAAAGTTTCTTCCTTTTCTACCAACGGTTAGTGTAGACTCGATTTATAAGGGTATTGTAACCAAGTTTGAGCTGCTAATCTTTGTTAAGCGAGAGGTTAACCTAATTCTTGGTAAGCAGCATATGAATCCCCTAAGTTTTGAAAGGTTATGATTTTAAGGTTTTATAGCAATGGTTTTGAATTAATTGTAGGGAAGTAGAGCCATACTGCAAAAGTTTAGAGATCTATTGTATCTCACCAATATATATTTATTGTCTGATAAAATTTCAAAGCTTTGATCATTTTCATCATTTTTTTTTTTTTTTTGCTTGATCAGTAGTGTTTTGTGTTATCTACTTAGCCAAAATAATACACCTGCAAATATGCTTGAAACTTTTGAAAATAATTATTAATACCGGAGAAATATACTGAACCATGATTGAAATGTTAAAAATAAGTCAGTTTCTGTTTGAGTAAGTTGATTAGATGGATTTGAATGGTAATCTACTTTATAGAAGGGAGGGGCAGAGAGTGATAAGAGAGGTAGCTTATTAAAATTAAATGTGAGCTCAGCTTTACGTTATATGTTTTAGTTTTAATTTGTAGGTAAAGTCGTAAAGATGGAATAAGGAGAGTTTGTTCATATATATGCTAACTACGGAACTTTTATTTTAACCATTAAAACCACTAATTTTTTTTTGAAAAAGTCCAATTTACTACTATGTTTTTGGATCACATGGCAATAAGAAGTTCAATGTGGTATAATATTATGACATACCCTTCCTATCATTGTCTTATTGTATTTTTATTTTACCTTTTTTCATTTCGTTGTTAAATTATTTAAGTAAAAAGGTGTATGGAATCCTATATTTTTCACTTTTAGTCTTGATGAATATTTTAACATCCGCCGACTAAAGGAAATGCTTTATAATTAATTTTTATATTTTTTATTAATCTAGTTCTTTATTTTTATGGAAATGAAGATTTTTTTTGTTAACTTTACTTGTGGGCACTTACAATCGAGCAAAGACTTATCATGTATAACATATAAGATTTTTGATCGTCAGTGGATAGAAAATACGTTGAAGTGGTATAGTTGGAATTCTTTGAAATGTTTAGTAGTTTTGGTGGAAAATACAAAAGTTTCATGATTAGTATGATTTTCTTTAAAAGAACTATGACATGGGATAGAATTTAATATAGATAGATAGATAAATATATGTGAAGACCGCGATTTTTAATTATTGTAATATGCTTCCATAATTACAAGAAATACATAGACACACATATGCTTTCATTTATATTATATCCCAAACCACTAATATTATATAAGAGCACTCTTAAATAAAGGCTCACTTTATTATAGAATCACCCCAATCACCCTTTAATAATAATGGTCACCCTTATTGACTCGATAATACTATAACCGCTAGACATATATAGAAACGGTAAATCTAAGGGCACTTGGGCTTTCCCTTGGAGTTCTTCATGTCCCTATAACAAGGGCACTCGTCTTTATGTCCATAAGTACCAGATGGAACACAGTGACACTTCTGGCAACAAATCCCGCAATACTTCAAGCATCGGTCTTGCCTTCCTGCTTTTGAGCATCTCACTGCACATTTGGAGTCGCAAAAACCTGCAAAAATAAAAGTTTGAAAGTATTGCAAAAAGTATTATTCTAGCCACTGCAGTCTGATATTTATGTGTCCAAAATTTATGTCACATTTCTTAAAAGAGAATTTCTATAATTGTAATGTATATATAATCTTGGCCTTGCTTTTAATTAAATGGAGTTTGAAATAGCATACCATGTGACATACTTAGCATTTTAAGTAAACAGAATGTATACTCCAAAAGCCACACATATTTTGTGAATCATGTTCATGGTCACTCACTTGCATCATCAGCCATAGCGCTCTCAAGAAGAGAGAAGCTGAGGATAAGACCCACGAGTAGAACAGTTGAAAATACAGGCTTCATCCTCGTAATCAAACGTTCGATGTCCTATGAGATACGAAAATCTGAAACAAATGCTATGAGACAGAAGAAGAAGGTGTATATATTTCTCTATGCAAGGAAATATTATGTGAATGGAGGGTATTTATAGGGAACTCTGGTCTCATACCTCAGATGTGAAAACGTTAATAATATTCTAGTACCTCAAAGCAAAGAAGTTTAACAAGGGAAAATTCAAAGTTAAACTAGGGTAGCTAGTAACTAACTTCAAAGGAATGTTGTGGGTTCCCCCCGAAACAGTCGTACCTACTAATATTTAAGTCAGCCGGATCGATGGACATGTATCGTCATCATCATCTTTAAATTCTTCGATCAGTTACATCAAACATGCGGTACCGTGAAGCTATAGGTTTAACTTCCTTTCATGCAAAAGAAGTTCTCTGTTCCACGATGTTTCTCTAACTTTGTAACAAATGCTTTATTTATGGGAAGCATGCATGTGTCTTCCATTCCATTCCTCTCCATCTTATTACTTTACTGGTTACGTTAAGTTTTTCGTAATATATGACGTTGGTCGACTAGATTCAATGCTTCACCTAAACCCAATTGCACAGTACCAATCATCCTTAAGGAAATCTAGCTGGAGATGCTTTTTTTTTTTTTTTTCCTTTTTCCTCACCTATCTTTAAACTAGGAATGGGTGAGGTATAAGTTAAATAGGATATTATTGATATCCCATTTTATAGGTATAAGTTTTCAAATTTTGGAATAAAACTTATGTATTCCATAATATGTAGGAATTGTCCTAAAATTTATATATTTTGTAAAACTTATAGGATATGGAGTCATGTGTAAAGCTTATAAAATTTTTTATTACATTTTATATTACAAAATTTTGCGGTAAGTTGTCAACAACCTACCAATTTTTCTATGTATTTGTAACTAATATATTAATCCATCTAATAATTTTCAACAATTTGATTGCATAATTTTCAATCACATATTTATCTTGAAGGCATATATGATGAATCTAATAATACAACTCCAAATAATTTATCATGTAATGTTATCATAAACTTTCAATCTATTACGAGGTCTAATACAATAATATAACTCTAAACAATTTATCATGTAATGCTATCATGAGACTGCATTTTACTATAAGATTTGGAATCATTTATTTAAAATAAATAACAACACCAAATTTATTACTATATTTTTTTCTAAAACAAGAGCTTCCAATATAAAACAGCAATATAACAAAATAAACTAAATTTCAAACAATTTCGCTTCAAATGCAATTATTCTTCTTTAAAGGGCAAATGAGCTTGCGCCTTTATCTTGTGTTAATCTAAAAAACTATTGTATTTTATTATGTTTAATAGTAATAATTAAGAACTTTTAAAGGATAAATATAAAGTACTGTAAAACCTATACTTCATATATCTAAAGTATAAGTTTTAGAATTCAACAGGATATGAAGATGTAGTCAATATTTTATTATGTGGATCAAATTTTGAAAAATTAAAACCAAAACCTATCCTTTAACATTTACTCTCATAGGATAGTAAGTTTTAAGCTCCAAACCTTAAGAAAATATCCACCTATTAGTTTAATTTACATAAATTATAAGTAGTTTCAAGCTTATTGTTGATATATAATCAATCCAATTTGTAATGGATGGGACAATTTACATAAGTATAGAGAAAACATTTAAATTGTAATATTTTAGCACTAGGAACGGTCGTATGATTCATTTTTTACCATAGAAAAAAGTTAATAAAATTATTGCCTCAGCGAAATTTATGTGCAAGTATTTACTCCCATCACTGTCTCAACAATACACTGTAGTGCTTCTCTACCTTACGAGTAACTTTTGTCAATTTATTTAAAAAAGAATTAAAATTAATAAATCTTCGCATAACACATGATAGTAAATCTCAAAAACATGGAATTACATTTTTTTTTATCTAGAAAATAGCAAAGTTTATTTAAGATCAAACACCTCCTATCATAAATTTTGGAATAAAATGTCTACGTAATTTATTGGACGGGAAAGTGAGAAGGGAAAAAAAATAAATCAATAATAGTATATCGTCACATCATTACCATCCCTAGTTAGCACCATGTTTCAAAGTGTTTTTTGCATGGTCAATATTCCCATGCCTGCTATGCCGAATTCCAGGTGCCATTGCAAGTTGCCAGCAACCGTGTTCGCTTAAGATTGCAATTTGGGGTTAAAAAACAGTATACACCAGCTGTGCACATGCCTTATAAAGGATAAGAACTAGGATGGCAATTTCAATACATATGGAATGACCAAACCCTAGATATATTAAGCACTAGATATCACTATTATTGTAGTGTGATGTGCAGGTGCGATCCCGTCGAGATCTGAAAGAAAGCAAAATTCCTATACTATCCTCTCATCATGAACTTTTTCTTTTATTTTTATATAGATTAATGGTACATACGCTTTCTTCCATTATAATTGAAACGAAAAAAAAAAAAAGCGTCAAATTAAGCCATTTTCCTTAAAATATAAATTAGTTAAGGTGCTTCTCTTCATAGAAAAATTATTTCTCCGCTTTGTTGAAAAATATAAATTAATTAAGTCATTAATCCATCTCCTTACTTGGTATCGAAATCTACCGCTTTGTTGAAGTCGTCCGTTTCGGGTCATTTCAGTGCTGGTAAATTCACTAATCTTGATGAGCTGGAATTGCTTCATCTCGTAGCCGTCATCTGAGCTTCTTGAAATGTTTGTCTAGTTCTAGCATGGCAAAAATTGAAAAGAAAAGAAAAAAAGAAATAGGATGAATTTATGCAGAAATACCGACAATACAATACAACAGGGTCATTATGCATTTACTGAAAACTAGTAAATTACTACGAAATCTCCCTTGACCGGCGTCCCTAAAAACTAGGGAAAGGAGAGATTTTCCAACAAATTTATTTATTTGACATTTTGAGGGGTGAGTTTTCCGCCCATCAAACAGCACCACATGGCGCTGCACTTGGTGGGCAAAGAGCCTGCCAATATTTTCACCGTGCAGCAAAAACTTGCGCCAGTCAGGGTAGATATAGGACTGGTTCAAAACCGACCTTAATTTGATTTTGATCCACCAAGTAACAGGTCAGAAGGAGGATGAATCAAAACCGGTCATCGGTAGGAAGGGTTAGGTTGGTTCACAGGCCAATTAGGCTTGTAAACTAGTTCCCCCCTTTTTCTTTTTTTTTTTCGTTTATAAATTTTTTGGTTTACCTGTTGAACTTGTTGGTTCAACGGGTTCAACTGGTGAATCGTCTTAAACCCGCCTAACTAGTGGGTCCAATGACATGTTAAATTGATTGGATCAGCTACTAACCTAGCCCTTGCCAATGTTTAGGTCAAGGCAACAAAAGCGAAAATAGATACCCTGAAACCCCATTTCGTCCCCCAATTCTTTTGTAGTTGGTGTCTCTTTCTTCTCTTCTTCCTCATTTTTAGTCAAAAAATTGTCAAGGTTTTTCTCGCCCTCTTTTTTTTTTTTTTTTCAACTTTTACATATTCTAGACAACTAGTAATACGATTTTATTAAGTGGGCTAAGCCCAATAATAATATGGATTGGTTAGGAATTATGACAGTGTCCAAGTGATCAAGCTCAATGTTTAGAATGTTTTAGCAAGTTCTAGTTTCTAGGTTATTAAACCCAACTCAACCTTCTTCTCAATAAACTTATGTGCTTATTAGGACCAACTCCAAGTGTAGAAGCCTATGAATGGCTCCAAAAGCCCTAATGATCTTATTCATTTGTCATTAGGATGATCCAATCGTGGTTATTGATTACTAAATATTATAAATACCACCCGACTTCTCAATTTTAAAGGAAAGGAAATAAATAACTAATGAGTTATCGAGCTTCAATGTATAGAGATTAAACTCAATATTAGAGGCTCGGAGTTCTTTACATTCAAACTATTCGTACTTCAAAGATCAAGAACATTGAATTTGAACGCTTTAAACTCCTTTAGTTATTATACAAACACATAAGTTTACTAAGACAACCTATTCTTCCATCCTAAGCTTTTCTTATCTCATTCTACTTGATGTTGTCATCTTAAACCTCACCAATCCTCTTATGTCAAGTAAAGTATATAACTCGTGTTGCATATACATGATACACATTTGACAAATCTTAGCATCTATATTCTATGGACTCCATAAGGATAGATCATAGATGAGTGATTGGTCAAATCGATAGCGATCCTTAAAGAGCCAAGAGCCAATATTGAAGCCTTTGAGCAAAATGTAGCATTAAAAGAAGGTAATAGCTAAACAAAATGGATTTACCATAAATTTACGATGGTCATCATCTTTATGGAAAGTCTTAGCCATATTATTTGGATATATTCTTTCTTAATGGTATCTTAGATAAATCCCAATTGCTAAAGACCCCTCCCTCATTGCAGAGGTTCTCCACCAATGATATAGGGAATCTATTATTCATTATGTATAGCTCTATCACCTATGGGCATCCTCCATAACCCTTTTCTTTCTTCACAAAAAACAATAGGGCTAAAAAAATACTAAAGCTTAGATGAATAATTTTTTACTATAAAAAGTCCTTAATCATAGACTTAATCAAGATTTTTTACATGTTGGAATGTCTATATGTCTCCAATCTCACTTTTTCTATGGTCATGTTTTCTTGATGTAGGCAATTGTAGCGATTCTTTGAATGATACATGGAAATCTACTAAAAAACCACTCAATTTTGTGGATAACTTAAGATTATATCCAATGTCAACCCCCAAACTTGCACTTTTACCTGCCAACAAGCACCAATGTACCGTATCTTTTCTGTTTAACTTGCTTAACATTATCCTCATTGCATTCTCTTACAATAGCTTAAACTCATTAGTAACTACCCATTTAAACAAAATCTCTAATTTTGATATTAAAATCCACCTATAATGCTTGCAAATTCCAAAACTACCTAGATTAGAAAGCTACTGAATGCTCAACATCAATTCACATGTAGAGAAAACGATGAAATGTAGACAAGCTTCACCAATTCATCCCTTGCAATTCAATTAAACTTAAGAATGCATTCACTGGGCATACATTTGAGTTTCTTTCACAATCGACACCTTAATCAAATTTATAAATTCAATCACTAAACCAAAGGTTGTATCGATTGAAATGGATAAAGGTTTTTACTTATAGTGACCCTTTAACTTCTCACAACCGATACCTTGATAAGATTTATCAATTCAAACTTTTAGCAATTAAAATTGATAAAGGTTTCTTAATTTCTTAGATTTCACTTTAGCTGCAATCATTCCTTGAAACTACTCTTCCACATTAGACACTACTATCATATTTGACTTCTTTTGCTTGGATTTGTGCCTTAGAGTGTGGTGTTTCTTACACAAAAAACTTTGGTCTTTTGGTATGTTTCCTCTATTCTTAGTGGAATTGATTTTGATATGCTTGAGAAACTTAGTGTGGCTTGCATTCTTAAACTTATAAATTAGATGATTTAGATGTTGAAAATGATGGATGGACATTTTATTGGAAATTTAGGCTTTGGTAAGGTAAAAGTGTCTAAGGTAGTAGTTATGGTTTCTAGAATGAAGTAAATGAATTCTTATGAGTGGAAAAAGCAACAATAGAATATCTCCTTAATATTATTATTTTAAGTTTCTTTTGTCTAAGGAAATGATGTTGGCACATGTGAATTAAATATTGTAATCTCCAATCAAATAATTGATCATATGATCTTTGTACAATTGAACTTGATTCAATAAGGCATCAAGTTCATCCTTGTAGCTCAATTATGTTCCAATTTGCGTAACTTTTAGGATCTCTCATTGCATCCTCATACTCTTGGTCACTAAAATTTTCCATTAAACTTATGACATAATCTACCCACATTATCTCCTTGTCAATTGATTGATTGCTCCTAAAATTAATTTGACACCATTGTGATGCTCTTCCTCTTAAATGCGTTGAAGCTAATCATACTTTAAATCCAAAATATGTGGAGTCAATAGCATAAAATTGCTCACATTTATAGATTCATTCCTTAATTCCTTCACCTTCAAATTGAGAAAATTTTATTTTAATAGATCATGTAGGCATGTAGTGAGAACTAGGGTTTTTATTCTTCATATTTTATCAAACTCTTTGATTTCTTAGAGTTATTTCTATCTTTAAGACATTAATAATCTACAAAATTGCTAGCATTTACACTACAATAACATTTTGTTGTCATTATTTTATGGTACTAGATAGGGTAAAATTCTTCTTTGTTTGGTTTGTATAGTGAATTAAGTCACTAGACAAAAGGAACTCAAAAGTATTGGACAAAACCCAAAAAATTTGTACTATATATCTTATAGCACAAAATCATTTCACTAGACAAAATAAACACATTTTCAAAACCTAAGGAATAACTCTATGTCATTATCCTTCTTTTTGCTATCATGTCCAAGCTAAAGTTTTTTTAGTAAATTCTCATTTTGATGTAAAAAAATAACTTTATATTATTATAAAAATTCATGTCCTATATTGTACAAATCAAAATTTTATAAGAGGATTACGCTGCACTATTTTTCTTCTACAATATTGTCATGTTCTTCCTACATTGTTCAATTCTACCAACCAAATCTATGAAATACTTTGCAATTTGTTTTATATTAACTCTTATTTTTGAAGCATGATCATGATATCTTCGTTAAGAGCTCCTACCTTTCACCTTGCTTGAAAAACTAGATCATTGTTATGTTTGCTAGACTTTGATTGAGTTTCATACACCAATGATGGATTTTTAGCTAAGATACCAAATATAACTTAAGAGAAAAATATCTTTGTTTTTCTCAATAATTCTATTATAAAAATTATAATTTCTACAAGCCCTAATTCATTATTTTTATTTCTATAATTTTTAGTCATAAATATGCATGTCACCAATTCAACTACCAAGAGAATGATTGGTTATAAATGTTGAATGCAGTAAATATAATGTATATTATTGTTAAGGAATGTTAAGGGAATTGAACATTTGAAAGTATGACTTGATACCTATTTTCAAGGATTAGGAAATTATTTATTACAACAAGGGAATGGAAACAAATAAAGGTTCTAAGTTGGCAAGCCAATTATATTACTAAATAGTGTCATACAATGTAATTTTGTGCTAATAGTAGTATAAAATTGTAATATTAGATGGGCTTCTGGTAATATAGTTAGGAAAAATTGAATTTACAAACAAAAATAGTTAAACAAATAGCAAAATATAATAAAGGGAAAAATAGAAAAAGAGATCATCCCTATTATTCCTCAAGAATTTGGAATCTTAAGAGTTAGAGGCTTGCTTAAAGAAGCCTTCCCTTTTCACAATTTACTTGCAAACACATAAACATGAGAGAGATTAGAAACCTGGGTTTTGTGAAACACTAATAGATAGAGAATAAAGATAACAAAGACAGAGAGAGACCTTCGTACACTTTACAACAAGAAGACCTAATAGTGTTTTTCCATATTCTTAATCCCTATACACGTCACATTAGGTATTTAGGTTGAGTTGGTACCTATATGCCTAAAAATTTGGTGCTCATGTCTTCATCATAGTGCTAGAACTTCGATCTTTCACTCACAATGTAGACATGGATGCCATTAAAAGTGTGTTTGTTACCATGCAATAGAGTAATCAAGGGCTAGAACATACTGTAACAAATATTAATGCACAATTATAAGCTTTGCTGACAAGAGTAGTTAATATTGAAACTTTTCAGAGTCAAAATCAAAATTTGGCAAGTTTTGTTCCAACTTCAATTCCTTATATGGACTCATTATTTTCTAGTGATCATGGGGCCTCGATTAATGACAATTTGTTGAAAGGCATCAAATTGGAAATCCCTATATTTTATGGGGTATATCCTCTTGGATGGCTTTTTCAAACATAGTAGTTTTTCAAGTTTCATAAGGTTCTTGAGCATCAATGTATCATTATTACATCATTTACAATGGAAGGGCCTACTTTACAATGGTAAAAATGGATGTTTAACAATCATCAACTTACTTCTTTAGGGATTTCATTAAAGCACTTGAAGTTCATTTTGGCCCTTCTAAGTATGAGGATGTCGAAGGCCTATTATCTAAATTGACACAAAAAAGGGCTAGTTTCTAAATATCAATCAAAATTTGAAGCTCTTTTTAATAGAATAGTGGGAGTACCTAAGTCTTTTTTGAAAAGTTGTTTTATTTCAACTCTTAAATCCACTATTAGAAGAGATGTGTAAATTGCTAAACCAATTTTCTTAATAAATGTTGTGTGATTAAACACTATGAAGCCAAGTATAATGAACAATTTTTTTTCAAACCATCTTTTTCTCTTCAACGTTCATTTCTAATCCCAATACATTATAGTTTTCTAAACCCTTACCTTCTTTACCTTCTTCTTCTTCTTCTTCTCCAAAACCTAATCTTTCTCCCAAACCTATTCCATTAAGGAAACTCATAGCACAAGAAATGTAAGCACATCAAGATAAAGGGCTATGCTTTAGTTGTGATAAGAAATTTCACAAAAATCATAAATGTAATGCACAATTTTTAGCTTTGTTATGTGACGATTTTGATGATTTAGAGTGATAGAGTGAGGAAAATGAATTACCAATAATGGTACATGAAACATACCTTGACAACAATGTTGATGATTTAGTAGTTATTAGTTATCAGGGTTATCAATACCTTATACTATCATATTTCAAAGCATGACAAAAAATAAGGATGTGCTAATTTTTGTAGATTCAAGTACTACTCATATCTTTGTGCAAACTCAATTAGTGAAGCATTTGGGCTTGACAATTTTGCCATCTCTCAGTTTTCAAGTGATGATTAGAAATTTTAGTAAGTTAATATGTGAAGGATAGTATGTGAATGTGCCATCATTCGTTCATGGCATGGAATTTTGTGAGACTTTTTATGTCTTTCCTATGTAAAATGATGAGATGGTTTTAAGAGTATAGTGGCTACAAAGTCTAGGGCTAATTATTATTGATTATACTTAACTCCAAATGCAATTTATGAAGAATGAAGTGCCCATTACGTCGCCTTGTATAAACAAATGCAATTGCTTCATATTTTCATTTAGTGGCTTAGGAAGTGTCTAGTTGTTCAATTCATAAGGTCATTGCCAATAATATTTCTATTTCACAAGTATTGGGTAGATTCTGTTATGTTTTCAAGGCACCTTTATCATTGCCATCAAATAGATATATTTAACATCACATTCATTTGAGTAATGGAGCTTCACCCATCAATGACAAGCCCTATTGATATCCTCATTTTCAAAAGAATGAGTTTGAAAAGCAGGTACAAGATATATTGGCTCAAGGAATTATTCAACATAGTAATAGTCCATTCTCTTCATCAATTCTTTTGGTGTGAAAGAAAAGAAAGAAGGAAGTTGGTGTTTTTGCATCAATTACAGGGCTTTGAACCAAGTTACTTTGAAGGATGAGTTCTTATTCTAACTATTGATGAACAATTGGATGAGCCATTTGGTGCCTAAGTGTTTTCTAAACTTGACCTATAATTTAGTTATCACTAGATTAGGATGCATCATGAAGATGTGGAGAAGATTGCATTTCGAACACATGAAGGATGTTATGAATTTTTAGTTATGCCTTTTAGCTTAAGTAATGCTTAGCCACTTTTCAAGCTATTATGATCAAGATTTTCAAACCATTCCTAAGGAAATTTTTCATAGTATTCTTTGAAGACATCCTTGTCTATAGTAGGAACAAGGATTTACATGTTGAGCTTCTCTCCTAGGTGTTAAAGGTATTAGTTGATAAGACCTTCTTTTTGAAGGAAAGTGCTCATTTAGACATGACACAATTGATTATCTAGGCCACATTGTTTCTCGAAATGGAGTATGGCTAGAAACTACTAAAGTAGAGGCTATTTCTATTTGGCCATTACCTACAACACTCAACTAATTGCAACCATGTTTTGGGCTTACCATTGCCACTTTGTTAAAGGATATGGTTCTACTACATCTCCTCTAATAAATTTATTAAAGAAGGATAAGTTTGAATGGTTCGAGTAAGTTGCTAAAGCTATTAATAAGCTCAAAGTGGCATTAGACTCTACACTTATATTGGCGTTGCTTGATTTTTCCAAGCAATTTATCATTAAGATAGATGCTTTTAGTCAAGTATAGGGGCAATACTTCTACAAAGGAATCATCCACTTGCCTTCTTTAGAAAAAAAGCTACCTTCTCATTTATGTAAAGCCTCAACTTACATTTGAGAACTACATGCTATAGTAAAGCCAATTCGAAAGTAGGGGCAATGTCATTTAGGTGCCCATTCTTTTTATTTGAACAGATCACAAGAGTATTAAAGATCTTCGAAATCAGGTTATTAATACACCAAATCAACATAAATATTTAGCTGAGCTCCTTGGTTACAATTACTCCATTGTGTACAAGAGCAATAGTGAAAATGTAGTAGCGAATGCACTTTCAAGGAAACTTGAGAATGATACTACCTATTGTAAGCTATCACTTACTATCTCCTTAGTAGATACTCTTAATCAAGAGTGTATATAATTGGATGCTTTTAAGAACATTATTGCTAATATGGAATCCGATAAAGACATCAACTGGCAACTTTCAAGGAAGAATGGGTTGCTGTATTTTTAGCATGAGTTGTTTCTTACTCCTTAGTCTTCTCTTATTTCTTGGCTTTTGAGGGAATTTCATGGTGCTCTTAGTGCAGGACATTTTGGAATATTGAAGACATATAAAAGATTGTAGTTGACTTCTATTAGGAGGGAATGAGGAAACAAGTCAAAGAATTCATTTAATTGTGTACAAAGTGCCAACAAATTAAACATCTTACGAGAGTCCTAACTAGATTACTGGTCCCATTACTTATTCTGGAAAGAATTTGGGAAGAAGTAGTGGGGCTAGTAATCCAATTGGATTATTGTAAGGGGGTAAGTCCACTTCAAGTGTATATGATGATATTGGTAATTGTAGATTGGCTATCTAAATATTGCGATCTAAGTGCCTTGGAAACTCATTTTACTACCTCTAGGGTTGCTTAATTATTTCGACATATGATGGTCAAATTGCATAGTTTTCCTAGGAAAATTGTTTCTAATAGGGTTCCTATCTTTGTAAACCATTTTTCAAAAGAATTGTTTTGATTCAGTGGTGCGCAATTGGCTTATAGTAGTGTATACTATCTTCAATCAAATGGCCAAATCGAGGTTCTAAAATACAACAAGATTTGTGGAGCTGTGTAATGGAACACTTGATGACATGGTTAAATTTCTACTATGCGTAAAGTTTACCTAGAATACCTCTTTTTAAGAAGGAGCCAACACAACCCCATTTGAGATTGTGTATGGTGAAGCACCTCTTACTATCTCTTCATATGTGAGAGAAGCTTCAAGATTAGATGCTATAGAGATAGATTTGGTAGCTAGAGATGAAGTTCTCCATCTTTTGATGGACAAATTGATGATAGCCCAACAACCAATGAAAATGTTTGCTAACAGACATCAATAGATGTGGAGTTTCAACCAAGAGATTTGTTTTTTGTTAGGCTATAACCTTATTGATAGACGTCTTTATCTCAACAAGTTCCTCATAAGTTGTCAAAAAGGTTTATGGTCCTTACAAAATTTTGCAAAAAATTGGTTCATGTGCCTATGAGGCAAACTTGCCCCCTTACAATAAGATTCACAATGTGTTTTGAGTATCTATGTTGAAGAAAGCTTTTGGGTCACAACATCCTTCTTTAGATTTACCTTGTGATATAATTAACAATCACCCTATTTGCAACCCCTTTCTACACTAAGCATGAGAGATATTGTACAAGGAGGTTAAAATATTCAACAAGTTTTAGCTTGATAGAGTGGACTACTAACTGAAGATACTTCATGGGAGGACTAGGATTAGTTCAAACTACAATATCCCACTTACATCCCTAAGGATAAGGTTATTTTTTCAAGAGGAAGGGAAATTTTTACAATAAGGGTACAATGACAGATAAAGGTTCCAAGTTGGCAAGCGAATTATATCACTAAATAGCGTCACACAATGTAATTTTGTGCTAATAGTAGCATGGAACTGTGATATCAAATGGGATTTGGTAATATAAGTGGGAAAATGAATTGTACAAATAGAAGTAGTTAAACAAGTAGCAAAATATAAGAGGGAAAAACAGAATAAGAGTTCATCTATGTTATTCCTAAAAAATTTGGTGTCTTACGAGTTAGAGGCTCACTTGAAGACTTTCATCACTTCAATATAGCTGTAATTTTTCAGACAATATATTTTTATATAGTTAAATCACCTGACTATTCCCTAGTAGGGCAATTTAGATCCTGCGTCTAGCATTTGGGATCAAACATGGCATGATTCCCTTGGGATTTACACGTACATTCCCATAGGCGACACAAAAATGTGGCGATTGATATGCAACTCAGCAACTAATATAACATTGGTTTAAAATCCTACGTATTGCAACATAATGAGTAATCAGTTTCAACTTTGTGGTCAACATTTTTCATTAAAGAACGCATTATTTGCGCATTTCACCAATTCTTTCAAATTCACAAGATAACCGAACGTTATCGGAGCACGCATAAGGGAACTATCATATAAATCACATTTTCGATGACGAAGGCGACACTAATGTTTATTAAAATTTGGAATTAGTTTAGATTATCCTTGTGTAAAATTGAGCTTAAGCTTAAGCTGAAATGACGTATTAACATTGGTCCCCTACTCTTTTTGATGACGGTCAGCAAAGAGAGTATATTCCTGATGAGCCATTAAGACATCTGTTTGAGAATGCATGAAACAACCAAGGAGACTTCATTCAATGGCTTGACCATCGAGTCAAAGTTTAGATTATCCTTGTCTAAAACTGAGCTTAAGCTTAGGTTGAAATGACCCATTAACATTGGTCCCCTACTCTTTTTGGTGACTGGTCGACAAAGAGAGTATACTCTTGATAAGCCATTAAGACATATGTTTGAGAATGCATGAAACAACTTAGGAGACTTCATTCAATGGCCTGACCATCAAGTCAAAGTGGGTAGGAGGTCTAAGTTGTTCCCCATGGTAGTGATGATCTCCAATCATAAGTGCAGTTAGTATAGTTGGAGCCATAATGGGAGCTATTGTACATCGAGCAAGATCAAAGAGGTACAACATCTTTGGCTAGAACTATATCCACCCAAGCTAGGCAAAAACATGACTTCATTGTTGCGAGCTATTGCCCCTTGTAAAAATTAGGGTTTGAGAGGAATAGAAGATAAGGGAAATTGGATGTAATTCTCATTGATGTGAAAGGCAAATATATAGATATTTATACCAAGGGTTACAAGCTAAATAAGGTAATTAACAAGAAAAAAGAAAACAAAGATATGACTAAATATGCAACTAATATACTTGGTATGTATTAAACAATAAGATAGAATTTGACATTCCCTTATACGCCCCCTCAAGCTGAAGCCGGAGTAGGATAAAGGCGAAGCTTGTCTCGAAAACGGTGAAATAACCGGGTGCCTAGTGGTTTGGTAAGACCATTAGCTAATTGATCGGCACTGGAGATGAATTTGACTGTGAGACGACCCAACTTAACTTGTTCATGTACAAAATGATAATCCAACTCCACATGTTTCGTTCACCCATGAAAGATAGGATTCGCTATCAAATAGACAGCACCAATGTTGTCACACCAGAGTTGAGCAGGAAGAGCGCTAGGAAAACCAATTTCATGAAGCAGTGAACCTAACCACATAATTTCTGCTGTGACATTACCAATAGCCTTTTATTCGGATTTAGTGGATGAACAGGCAATTGTTGGTTGCTTCTTTGAGGACCATGAAATAAGATTGTCACCCATGTAGACCAGATACCCACTAGTGGATCAGCGATCATCCGGACAGCCTACCCAATCACTATCAAAGAAGGCTTGAAGCTAAATACTAGATTGTTTGGTGAAAGTGAGACTAAAAGAAGTAGATCCACAAAGATAGCGAATGAGATGCTTGACTGCTTGCTAGTGAATATCAGTTAAATTGTACATGAATTGAGTTAACTTTTTGACAGAAAAAGCAATGTTAGGCCTAATGAGAGTTAGATATTGAAGAGAACCAAGAACTTGACGATATTGCTCAGGTTGTAGATGAGGAGAACCCATTACTTTACTCAAGGTGGGAGCCGTGGGGCATTGGTGTAATATACAGTTTGGAAGTAAGCATATTGGTCTCTCTAAATATTTTTGCTGACTAAGGACTAAGCATGTGGGTTGACGGAGGACTTGAATGCCTAAGAAATAATGCAAAGGGCCCATATCCTTGACAGGAAACACCTGTTTAATAGACCAAAGAAACCAATCAAGCTTAGTAACATCATAACAAGTTAATAAAATATCATCCACATATACTAGGACATAAAATTTCAACGTCCCAATTTTAAGATAGAAGAGAGAGGTGTCAGCCTTGGAAGGTGTAAAGCCAAGTTGAAGCAGGTAGTCAGTGAGCCGTTTGAACCAGGCCCTAGGTGCCTACTTAAGGCCATATAATGATCTCTAAAGTCAGCAGACATGATTGGAAAACTATGCATGTTGGAAGCCTGCTGGTTGCTCCATGTATATTTCAACCTCCAAGTGACCATGAAGGAAAGCATTGGAGATATCAATTTGTCTAATAGGCCAACCATGACCAGTAGCTAATGATAAAATAGTGCAGACAATAGTAAACTTAATGACCGGAGAAAACATTTCTTAATAGTCCACACCTTCTTATTGAGCATAACCTTTGGCCACTAACCGAGCCTTATACCTTCGAATACTGCCATTAGGATGCATTTGATTCAAAACACCCACTCGTTGCCAATAATGTTTTTGTTTGGAGGTAGGGAACTAGTCTCCATGTTTGGTTCTCAAGCAGTGCATCAAGTTCATCTTGCATAGCCCTGCGCCATTCTAGAACTGTTTTTGCTTGTGTTACAGTTTTAGGTTCTTGGGTAAGGTAATTCAGTTTGGTGTAGGCTAGGTGAGCTTGCCGTTTGTTTTTCATACTAGGCCTAAGTTCCATTACATGACTACGGATTGGCTAAGGGTTGTGGGTTTGGTTTGGTGGGACTGAATTTGGTAAGGTCAACTAAAGGAGTTAATGCAGGAGAAGATGTGGATAATGAAGTATTACAGGTTAGGACATGAGAAGAAGATAAGAGGAGTGGTGAGGATGAAGAAGATGGGGATGAATTTTGAGTTTGATGTGTTTCTGGAAAGTTGGTTGTAAGAGATTTGGGTAAGGGTGATTCGAGTTGACCTTATAGTTGAGGAGAAGAAGAGGATAAGGAGTGGGGTGTTTTGGGTGAGATTAAAGGATTAGGTGATTTGTTTTGAATGAGATTTGTAGGAGAAAAACAAGAAGTGGAAGAAGGATTAGGACTCATACCTGATGAGGGTGCTGATGTAGGACCTAAATTGGAGTACACAGTAATGGTAATGTTGAGCCAAGGAGCTTGTGTAGGCGTGGCACTTGATGGAGTAGTAACCAAATTAGCATATGGAAAAATTTGTTCATTGAATTTTACATGACAGGCATAATAAATTCGACCTATTTTCTTGTTAAAGCATCTATAAGCAGCATGATTTAGACTGGGTCTAAGATTAACACACATAATTGTTCTAAAGGAAAATTTATGAGCTTAATATAATATGAGCCATGGAAAAATCGCACAACCAAACGATTTAATTTATAAATAGTTCGGATTTTTCTTGTACAAAATTTGAAAAGGAGATTGTTTGGATTGGACATGACTCGGCAATATATTAATTAAGAAAGCACTTTTTTCTAATTTAAAATTCCAAAACTTTAAAGGTAAAGATGCGTGAGCTAGTAAAGTTAATGTAGTATCAATTAAATGACGAATTTAATTTATGGTATTTACCTCCCCAATTAGAATGGAAGGATCAAATTTTTGCTTGAAATTTTCTGTCAATTAATTTTTCAAATTGCAAGAAAATGTCATAAACCTCACTTTTATTTTTCAAAAAATACACCCAAGTGTATCGGGAAAAATCATTAACAAACAAAACCATATACTTGTGACTATTGAATGAAGGGATGCGGGATGGCCCCTAAACATCCGGATGAACAATATCAAATGGAAAACGACTCTTGTGTTCAATAGCAACTAATGGAATTCTAGACATTTTTCCTAATAGACAACTAGAACAAGGACTCAATTTAGTAGAATTACTGAAAATGCTTTTATTTTAAACTAAAGTTTGAAGCTTCTTAATGTTAGGATGGCCAAGCTTAGTATGCCACTCATCAAGTGATGCTACCTTAGCTACCAAAGCTTGCTTAACTTGTTGCAATTTGTACACTTCGTCCTCACTAGGTCCTTGCATCAGCACCCTCTTGGTCACTTGGTCCTTAATAACAAAATGAGTGGGCTAAAATTCAAAGAAGCAAGTGTTATCAACTATAAATTTTTGCACCGACAATAGGTTTTTAACAATTTTTGGAATGTAGAGTACTTGATTTAAATGTAAGGTATCTATTTTAGAATGGAGTTGAACATTACCAATATGAGTAATCTATAAGCACTGACCGTTACCAACATGAAGACTGTCATTCCCATTGTAACCTTGAGCAGTCGTTAGAGCTTGTGATGTGGTAGTTGGCAACCATATCGGGATACCAAGCGTGTTGAAATTGAGGTGACATTAGAGAAGCTTGATAACCATAAGGAGAGTGAACATAATTGGCTTGCGAAAAATTGTAGTGGGGTCCAGAATTGCATGGCTGATAGCTACTGATTGATGGTGCATTCTGAGGTGCATATCTACTATAGCATGTGACAACTGTGTGATTCCCTTTTCCAAAGATTTAGCAGGGACCCCGAGGTTGCTGCTGGTTACTGTTCCATGACCCATTGTTGCCTCCATTGCGTGGTCTGGGTGAAGAATGGAAAGGAGTAAGAGTGGTGGATTGAGTGGAATTCTTGAGAACCATATTAGCCTGTGGATTATGAAGACCTTGCAACAAATTTTCATGGGCAACTAATTGCCCGTGCAACTCATGAAACAAGACAGGCTCAGGACGGAGATTCAGAGTAGTGATAATTGTGTGATATGCAACACCAATATTATGATATATTATTGCATTAAACTCGACAAGTGTAAGTGGTTTACCTGTGACTTTGAGTTCATCCGCCTTGGCTTTTGCCTTTTGAAGATATTCAAAGACGGACATATCATTACGCTTGAGTTCTTGTAATTCAATATGTAATTGAAGTTATCGGTTTTATGACATGGAACCGAAGGTGTGCGCAAGAGCTGTCTAGACTTCTTTTGCCGTTGTGAGTCCAATAATATAGTGAAAGATTTCTTCCGTCAGAGATGAGAAAAGCTAGGAAAGAAGCATCTAGTCTTTTTTTATCCACTCCTCATATGCTGGGTTCGGTATTTCATCATTGGTAGCATTGAGGATGGTGGTAGAGGGAGAAGGATCGGAGAGAAGATAATTAAGATTCTGATAATTGAGAATAGGCAAAAATTGACTCTTCCATGCCAAGTAGTTTTTGGTATTCAGTTTGATAGAGAACCAATGAGAATGAGTAGAAGTAACGGTGGAGGGAAGAGGTGGATTGGCTAGTGAGACAACAGTGGGGACAGTGAAAGAGGCTATTTCGAATGAAGAAGAGGCCATTATTGTAGCTCTGATACCATGTAAAAATTAGGGCTTAAGAGGAATAGAAGATAAGGGAAATTGGATGTAATTCTCATTAATGTGAAAGGTAAATATACAGATATTTATACCAAGGATTATAAGCTAAATAAGGTAATTAACAAGAAAAGGAAAACAAAGATATGACTAAATATACACCTAATATACAGCTAATATACTCAGTATGTATTAAACAATAAGACAAAATTTGACATTCCCTTACACCCCTTAGGCTAGATTAATAGCTATGACCCATTTTACATAGATGGACCAATGGAGAGGCCTTTTGAGTGACTATTGATTAACTTTTTGAGGAAGTTTTAATTTAAATTTATTTAACACACATAAATTTGAGCACATTAAATGCAATTGGACATATGTCACATGCTAGGGAGATTGCTTTTGATACTCACAGTTATGTATGAACTTATCGAGGGCATTCGTTTCAATGTGGTGCTACGTGTCGAAATTTGATCACTTGATGTCACTTCAACAAACTAACACTTTAGTATCTACTTATCTATATATCCATGCTTAGCTATAAATACTCAAGGTAGAGAGAGAAAAACACTTGTACACTTTCATTTGAACGATTTACTCTCCATCTACTCTCTATCTTTTCCCAATTCTCATTTAAGTTTTCTCATTCTCTTTCCTTTTACAATTTCAAACCTTTCTCAAATCACCTTTTTGTAACACAAGTATGTCAAAAATCAAATTAAGTTCCTCTCACAGCTTTATTGACCAAGGGCTAGTAACGGTGTTAGCACCAAACTTTGAGAGAGATATTCCCCCCTAGGAAGTGGTGGCAATAGTAATGGAGGATGATGCTAGGTTCACTTGCATAGCAATGGTAGTTAAGGACAATAAGCTAATGTCTATTAAAGAACTACTGAAGGACGCTTATGTAGATGATGGTGAGGGCAAAAAACCTTGGGGACCATTGTACAACAATATCGTGGTTAGTGGCAATGAGCCAAATGGTGTCTAAAGTAAGTTACCTGATGCAAATGTAGAGAGTGTCTTTTTGCATTTCAAGCAAATGCCTCAAGGGTGGCATGTCATGAAGTCAGATCTACTCAAATGGGTTGCTTTGGCAATAGACTAGGAGTTTCTCATATACTATAAGTAGAGGTGTGCAAGAGGGTTAAATGGGCTAACTTATGATAACCCATTTAACAAACAGGCTAGAATCTGTTGGCCCTAACCTAACTTGCATAAGTTGGTAGGTTAAACAAGTTGACCTACTAAGCCAACCTATTTAACCCATATATATGCTTTGACAGGTTAAATGGACCAATATAACCCATTTATGTATTTTAGTAGGACATATGGGCTAACCTATAATCCATTAATAATAAATTTTATTTTTTTTTCATTTAAAGTTATACAAAATATAAAATCTATAATGATCTTGTATTGTTTATATAATAGCATGATAAATTGATTTGATATTTTATACCATAATATGGATATTATAATTATAACATCTTTATAATATAAATATTATAAAATGATGGAAGGATTAAATATGGAACCAGTGAAGAAGATGGAAAGACTAAAAAAGTGAGAAAGATGATGATGAATGATGATAGGTGACTTAAGTTTTATAGTTTATTATATTGAGTTTAAAAGTGAAATGAATTAATGATTTAATTTTGTGTTGTGGCTGTAATATGCAAATAAGGTAATAAGTTATGTAATTTTTTTTTCCTTAGGTTAGTGGGTTTACCCACTTTAACCCATGGGTTAAACAAGGTGAGCTCATTTGGTCCACTTTTTAAATGGGTTGAAAATTTCGACCATAACCTATTTTTTAAGTGGGCTAAACAAGCTAGCCTGTGGACCATAACCCATTTGTATAGCTCTAACTATAAGTATTTTGAGTTTAGAGTCCAATTATCATTTTTGAAGTTCCAAAATGCATTCTTCACTTACCACAAAGTTTGTCCATGCTAGCTCATCCTAAACTCATATCATATCCTAGTGGTCTTTAAGATCTTGTGTATGGACCATAGGATAAGACCTACACCTTAGCTCTTCCATTAATCATACACCATTAAAGGAACGGGTCAATGATAGGCAGGTATTATCTAACATAACGACCTGTGCACAAGTTGTTTGGAGGGCTGGCTTCATCTATTCACGGTTGGAAAGACAAGTTTGTGAAAGTGAAGTCAGATGACAAGCTAGATTTTAGACAAGTTACGTCAAGCTTATTAAAACTAGACCAATAGATCTTCATGACAATGATTGATGGGTAGTAAACTTTCTTCTGAGGCAATTAGGTGAGCCATGATAATTTTACAATGTTGAGTTAATCATCGATGTGTAGTTCAAAATTGGGGCCATCACAAAAGAGAGGGGAGAAAAAGTTCCTTCAAATGAGAAAGAGGAAGATAATAAAAAAAGGGGGAAGAAGAAGTTAAAGGTATTATTCGTTCCTCAATCGTCGTGCTAAAGTAGATCGACCTAGAGGGATTTGCTCATCAATGTCTTTTTGGGGAGAGAAGCTCTTAACAACCCATGCTTAGCATGGCATATATTTCCTATTATACTTTTTTACTTTTCCAATCTCTAATTTTGTTCCTTTCAACCTTCTTACAGAGATGTAGCTCAAAAAGGCAAACTTAACCTAGCTTTGTGCTCAAAACAAAGCCATAGCCAAAAGTAAGAAGGAAGGCTAAAGCTAGGCTGATAAGACTGCCCTTTCTTAATCCAAGGAGAAGGGGACAAAAATTGAGGAGCCATAACTTACTTAGAAGAAACATCCTACCACTGAACTTACTGGGCGGAGCAAACAAGTTAATATATCTAATCCTCCCCCCTCAAGAAGAGGCCGTGGGAAGACAATGCTAGAGCTAGTCAGAAAGGCGAGGGGACTACAATCAAGGCCAACTGGTATGTTCTGATTAACAAGGAAGTGGTTGAGGACTTCTCCGCTAATCTAAACCAAAACTAAAGAGTAGAGGCTAGTTTAGGTTAGGTGGTCCAAACTACTCACCTTACTAAGGCACTCCAAGAACCACCTTCTTATCTTAATACCTCACATAGCCACTCCCTAAGTCTTGGCACTTTGGCACGAGGCCTAATCTACCTCCCTAGCTAAGATGTTCAAACAGGTGATAAGAAAGTGGGTAACCCTAAGCTTTGCTACCAAGTTATGTCCAACGCCATACTCTTATTAGACCGAGGTGAGATTAGTGGGCTAGGGTGCAAAGTGATGCATGACAATGTCAAAACATTGGTGCAGGCTGAATCTCCCATACTTCTTTATTTTGTCTTTATCTCTTTGTTTTCTCCTAAGAACTTTATTTGTTTTATCAAACCAACACTCTTGTGTCCATATTGTGCCTCGCCTTTAAAGAGGAAAGAAGGAAGGGATGTGCTTTTCACTCTAACTATAAAGATGTTTGGGCAAAGAAATAGCAACTCTTTAACCAAAGTGTAAGTTTCTTGCAGAGAGCTTAAGATGCAAAGAACACCGAGGCCCTAAATAGAAAGAAAGTGACTACCATGGAGGAACTCATGAAGCAAAATAGGGCCCAAGCGAAGGAGCTCGGTTACTAGACAAAGGTTACTGTGAGTAAAGAATAACATGCTCTAAGATGAGTTGTAGAAGATTTAAAAGGAGAGGGATGAGCTTTTAAAGAGAATAATTGAGCTTTCTCTACAGTTATCGGAGGCATAAGGTGAACTAATTATCTTAAAGCCATTGGTGAGCTCCTTTGATGATAGAGATGGCTTACAAGGAGAGGATTATTGGCCTTGAGGATAACCTTAGATGCCATCAAGCTTAAATTGAGGAGTTTATGTAGGAGCACGATGCTCTAAGGGAGAAGGTCCATTATGAAATCATGAATAGTGATGAATGGGTAGAACTGTAAGGAGGGTTGTACAATGATAGCTTCAAGGCTATCAAGGAGTTGTTCTCAAGCGTTACCCAGACCTTAACCTCAATGGGTTGGAAGATTAGAACAACCCTCTTTAAGAGTCCAAAGCCCCTATTAGAGTTGTGGCTAACACCGTTGAAGTGGACATCGGCCCAAAAGATGCTCCTATGATGAAGTTCCTCCTCCTAGCTTTAATTCTTCCAATGATCCTACTCTTCCTCAAGAAGCACCTTCCGAACTTCCCAAGGTGGTCATAGATGAAAAGAAAGGAGGCTTCTCAAGATCTTCCTCCTTCAACCAACAAGCATGACTTTTCTTGTGTTTAAGTTATTTAAAAGTTTTGTAATTTTTTTGGTTGTCATGGTAACCTTGAGTTGTAAATAGTTGAACTTTAACTTTTTTGCTGAAATTGTAATCTTTTGTTTCACAATGCATTCCCTTCCTTTATCTCTCTTTTCACTTTTAATTTATTGATTTACTACATGCTTGTTGATGTTGCTATCTTTTACTTTGTTGATTTATTGCATGCTTGTTGATGTTTTCTACTTTGGAACAATTAGGTTGAAATAACTCGTTATTTAGAATTGCTTACCTCTACCAATAATACTTTGGATGTTCAGGATCAAACCTAATTAACAAAGTTTTGTTAGGTTTTGTTTGCCTTAGTAGATATGGTTTGTCAAGACCAATGCACCCCCTTTTTGCATGGGGTCAACCTATTCACTCTCTTGAGGTTGGGCCATCCATCAACTTGAAAAAGGTTAGTAAAGCTAGTCGTCTTCTCCTCAAAAGGAGTTATGGAGACTTAGCCATTAGCTTACCTCATGGGGAGTTAGAAATACTTAGTGTATGAGACCAATATTTTGAAGCCCATTAGTTACATATTAACTAAGCTTAATTGTTCTTGAAATGAAATCAACAAACACATATGCTTAAAACAAGTAGATGCTTCATTATGTATAATGCATTTACAAATGGATTTCATTCAAAATACAACTTAAGATTACTAGCATTTACAAATGGATTGGTTGCCCATATAATCTTTCAAGCCTATATGCACCATAGCCAACTTCTTCTTTGACTTTGACCGGATCCCTCCAATTAGTTGCTAATTTTCCTTATCCTTCTAGGGATCCAGTAGCTTCTAACTTCCTACATGCCAACTCACTAGGTCGGGAGATCTTGTGTTTAACCTTCTTATCGTAATACCGCATCACCCTTTATTGATAGGCTGCCATGCATGCACTTTCCAAGTCTCAAACTTCCTCAATTAGGTTTAAGTCAACCTTTAGACCAACTTCATTAATTAGTATGTTAGTGCACACATTAAGAAGTTCTAGTTTGATTAGAAGGACTGTTTCTGAATCAAAGGCGAGTTTAAAGGGCATCTCCCTTATTGCTATCTTGTGTGTAGTTTGGTATCCCCATAAGATGTAAGAGAGCTCATTTGCCCACTTGCCTTTTTTATGGTCCACCATTTTCTTAAGACTGTTTAATATAGTCTTATTCACTACTTCAACTTGTCCTTTAGATTGGGCCATCTAGGTGTAGTGAATTTTAATCTCCTTCTCAGAGAAGAATTCCCTAAACATGCTATTGTTGAACTATGTTCTATTGTCAGTGATCAAGGCATATGGTGTATCAAACCTACTTAGTATGTTAGTTAAGATAAAGTTTTCCACACTCTTTTTAGTGATTTTGGATACTACTTTTACTTCTACCCACTTAGTAAAATAGTTAATAGCCACAATGATGTATTGGTGTTAGCCAATTGCCTTGGGAAAGGGGGCCAAAATATTAATCCCCCATTGAGCAAAAGGCTAAGAGCTAGTGGTGGGTAAATATTATTACTCGGTAGCTAGTTTACAAGCACGTGCTTCTGGCATTGAATGCATTTCTCGAGCAACTCCTTAGCATCTCTCTTCATTATAGGCTAGTAATAATCGAGATGAAGGGCTTTAACATATAGGGCTTGGCTCTTAATGTGGTTACTGCATACACCAGCATACAGCTCTTCCGGCATGTGTTGAGCTTCCACAAGTCTCATACATCTGAGGTAGGGGAGGCTAATTCTACATTGGTACAATTAGCCACCTATGAGGGTATACAGAGCCACTTTATGCAAGAACTTTCTTACCTCCTTCCTATCCTTTGGGATAGTGCCATCCTTTAGGTATGCAATAAATGAATCCATTTAGCTGGACTCGATTGACATTGGTCATAACTTGAGGTAGTGATGATGTGTTCTATCGATACTCTTGTATAATAGATACTTAATGAACACTTTTCTATCCAATTTGGAGAGACTAGTCGAAGCAAACCTGGACAACCCTTCTGCCTCAAAGTTCTCAACTTGCGAGATTTTTGTGATATTCTAAGCTAAGAACTTCGCTCCAATTGCTTATACGACCTCTAGATATCTAGACATGCCATCATCCTTAACTGAATAGTCTCTTTTAACCTTTTGAACTACCAGTTGCGAGCCTAAAAAAAACCTCTAATCTCTTTGCACCGACCTCTTTTACTATCCTCATTCCAACAATGAATGCCTCATAATCAACTTCATTATTGCTAGCACAAAACCCAAACTCAAGCAAGTAGTGCACTTTTGTCTTATATGGTCCTCTCAACATTAATCTTAACCCCCCCTCTACAAGAGTAGATGATTCGTCAACATAGAGAGTCAAAGCTAGCATGTCCTCGTTAATGGACACCTTCTCTCATGCTGTATACTTTACCACAAAATTTGCTAGGACTTGTAACTTGATAGCTTCTCTTAGTCGATATTGAACACCATATGCACTTAGCTATAAAACATACTTGACCATTCTTCCTGAAGCATCAAGTTTCTATAGTATCTGGCATAGTGGCTAATCTATCAAGACAACTACATGATGAACTTCGAAATAAGGTTGAAGCTTTTGCATGGATATCACCACTGCTAATGCAAAATTTTTCACCTTTGAATATTTGATTTCAAGTTCCTAGAGAACGTGACTCACATAGTACACAAGCTTGTGTTGCCTTCCTTTAACGTGAATTAACACTAAGGAAAGGGCTTGGTCATTTATGGGCAAGTATAAGTACAACTCTTCTCTAAGAACTGATTTAAACAATACTAGTGGAGTAGTCAAGAAGGTCTTCAAGTCTTTAAATGCCACCTAACACTATTTAATCCATTGGAAATTTGATGGGTTCTTCAAGATTTAAAAAAACTCTACACATCTATTAGCTGATTTAGACACGAACCAACATAACATGGTGATCTAACCTTTTAAGGCATCGTACGTCCTTGATAGTTCTTAGGGGCTGCATGTTCAATATGGCTCATATTTTTTCCCGGTTTACCTCGATACCATAGATAATAACTATGTACCTAAAAAACTTTCCTAAGGTAATCCCAAATACACACTTCTAGGATTCAATTTCATATTGTATTCTCTCAAGGTGTCAAAAGTTTCTCGAAGGTCTTTAATATGGTCATAGGGTTGCTTGCTTTTAATGATCATGTTATTCACATATACTTCCACATTTCGCCCAATCTAAGACTTAAACATCGTCGTCACCAAGAACTAATAAGTTGCCCTTACATTCTTTAGTTTAAAGGGCATAATGTTATAGCAGTACGTGCTAAAATTGGACAAACGAGGTGTGAACTTGATCAAGTTCATGCATTCTTATCTGGTTGAAGCTTGAACAATGCACATGTGTCATTCCCCATTGGATTTCTTGATCGGCACACAATTGGCTAGCCAAGTTAGGTAAGGCTCATCTCTAACGAAATCGATTTGGAACAACTTTTACACGTCCTCCTCAATCGACACCTACTTTTCAAGGGTGAAGTGGCATTTCTTTTGTTTCATGACCTTAAAGGTCAGGTTGACATTGATTCGGTGCATAATTATCTCTAGGGGAATGCCTGACGTGTTTAATAGTGACCAAGCAAAAAAATCCTTATTGAACTAAAGGAAGTCAACAAGACATTATTTCAATTCAGTAAGCACCAACTTCCTAGCTTACATGGTCTGCTCAAAGCTACAATCGAGTTGTATTGTCTCTATCTCCTTAGCCAATTCTGCCCTATTACCCAGCTTTCCCTCTAGCTAAATCTCAATAGTAAGAACCTCTCCCTTAGTTAGTGCTTAGAGATAGCATCACCTTGTTAATTGTTGATCCCCTTAGAAAATGTTAACTCCAGTAAGGGTTAGGAATTTAGCCTTTTAAGTATACCATAAAGGGAACCATTCTAAAGGCATTCTAGTATAGTCTCCCTAATATAACATTGTAGAGGAATCAACAGTTAACCACTAGGAAGTTAATGAGCTGTCTTTTATGATCAACTAGTCCTTTTCATCTCTCTTCTTTTTCGACCTAGGTTGGTCGGCCTCTTTGTGAGCTTTTATGTTATACTCAATGGTGATGAATTTCATAGCTTACTTACAAAATTAATTGAAACTTTATAGCTTGTTTTTCAAAATGGGGAGAAAGAAATGGCCTAAAGGTCACATGCCCATATTTGTAGCATTAAAGGCAACTTACATGTCAAGATTGGGGATCTCTAGCATGGCTACTATGAACTGAGACAAGTAGTCCCTGATAGATTCATCTTGCCTCTTGTGAATAAGGTTTAAGCTTGAGGAATCCTTCACTAGCATTTTACTAGCTATGAAGTACTAATAGGATTGTTTACTAAGCTCCTTAAAGCTGGAAATATAGTTCAACTTCAAGTAATTATATCAAGTCCAAGCTAACTTCTTTAAAGTGGTTAGAAAAGCCTTATAGGTGATTACGTCACTGCATCCCAAAGGGCACATCTAAAACATGAAGTAGCTGAGGTGATCCTCTAGGTTAATAGTACTATCGTAAAATTTGAGCATTGGGATGTGAATATATAGGGGAAGCACCTTGTCTTAGATCTTTTGAGTAAACGGAGATTAGGTGGAGTATTGATCCCATGTATCAAACTTTTTGGTGTCATAGAGATAAAAAAGCCTCCCAATCATATCTTTCAGCCCGCCTACATTTGCATTATGCAAGGAGCAATGGGAGTGCACCTTGGATGGTTGTGCTTAGGGCAAAGGAGGTGCTACTCAACCGTGTGACATAATGGGATGAGGTTGTTGTGGTGATGTAGGTGGTGTTGCATTCTACGCAGTTGCTAGTGGGGCTAGTGATGGAGATTAGATGAAAGCACAATCATCATCATGTTCTCTAGAATGTGCATGTTGCGAATGATGTTGTTATTGTTGCTATAGTTGATCCACTCACGCATAGAGTTACGTGCTTTTAGCATAAAGGGTAGAGAGCATTTGATCAAGGTAAGCTAACCTATCCTCCTCACCTTAAGGACTTTGTTATCATTGGCTAGATGGATGAAGGTCGTGTTATGTTTTGGTGGGTGAGTTTTCAATGGTTTTGAATTTGGATCTAGTATTGTCAACCATGGTCATGGTTCACTAAAAGATGGCGCCAAATGTTGTTTGTGGATTTAAGAGAGGTGTGAAAACCAGCTGAGCATAATCAAGCAGTGAGCAAGGGGAAGCTAGGGCTATACAACATAGCTACTCTCACATTTAAATTAGAATATAAATGCAAGTAGTGAAGAGAAGCTTAAAGGTAAGTAAGACAACTTAAGGTTTAGATCCTTTTACCTATAGATGGTCTTGGGTATTTGTAAACACCCTATTTTTGCTCTCCATATAGATTCTTTAAATAAATAAATAAATATGATAAAAAATAATAGTGATAATTTAAAAGAGGCTTGGTTTATAAGATAGTAAAAAGTAAATAAAAATAATAAAAATCATAATAACAAGTAACAAAAAAAAAAGAAGGAAATATGGATTTCTAAATCAAGCTCAGGAATTCAAATACATAAAAATTAATTAGAATTGTTAGCTTATAGGTACATTAATTGCAATAATAAACTGAGAAATGGGTTGTCTCAGTTGGTTCGTGTGTGCACCCAAGTGCGTGCAAGGTAGATGTTGGTCGCGAGTTTGAATCTTACGTGAAGCAATTTGTGTTGTTTTCTTTTTCTTTTTCCTTTCCAGTTGCCACATGGCAATGCGCTATTAGTCGAAGGAGGCACGCATGAAGCACATGATCTTCCTCCTCAAACAGACGCTGGAGCTCACGGGGGGAAGAATGGAGGCGGATTTGAATAAATCCATGCAAAGCGAACTTATTTCTCAACATAATCCAATCTAATTCCAACTAAAAACAAAGATTAATATCAATCTTTAGCAAAAAAAATGGATTAAATCAAATGATAAACTTAGGTTTTCGATAGAATATCACAAAATCCAATTCGCACCTATTTGAAACTTATAAAAAACAATCGGGACGGCTATAAATACATGGAGATGCTTGGCAATCGAAAGGGGGAAAATCACCAAAAATACACACTCATAAGCTCCAGCTAGTGAACTTTCTCTCTCTAGGAACCTCAAACCCGTGCCGAAACTTCTCTCTAAGATTACTAGCTCTACACAAGAAACTGAAACACAAAACTAGTATTAATAGGTTCCTAGTGATCTCTAGTTTTAGAAAGAGGTAATCTTTTGCTTCGATCATTCACTCATTGAGCGGATCGAAAACACCACCGCAGACACCATCGTTGACCACCTCCGAACCACCACCTAAGCTAACTTTTAGGTGAAAATAAGACCAAATTTTTCTTCTACACCCTCAAAACCTAAGGAACCACCCTTCAACCACCTTAAATCTTTACCAGAGCACCGCCAATGAAGGCTTTCAGTTGCCATGCTCGTGACCCGAATTCGACCAGGATCTAACTCGAGCCGACCCGCACACCCAAACCCGAACCGACCCATACCCAAGTAAGTGTTATTATTATTATTAATTTAGATGAATTAGTTTATTTAATTTTGTTAACATCTAATTGATAAAAAATAAAAATAAATCTAATAAATAAATAATAATGATAATATGAATATAATTAGGTTAATAACTTTATCTTAATTAATTTAACTTAGGAAAATTAGTAAACCAAAATATTATAAGGAACCATTGTATAGGCCTTAGGTGTTGCGGTGTAACAATCGCTTAGGGACGATTAGATTTCTAAACTAGTTTTTTTTTTTAAAAAAATAATTAGTAATACTTAATCTATAAATATAAAGATATAAAAATTAAAAAATTTAAAAAAATTATTATCTTGGATATGGCTTTATTATGAAAAATAAAAAAAAAATGCTTTCTTACATAGAAAAATGATTTTCAAGAAATAAAATTTTAATTGGTGTTTTCAAAGCTAGAGGGTTTTAGTTCCTTTTTTCAAAATTGAGGAATAAAGTTTAGAATTTTTCTTTTAAAAAAATATGATAATAAACGTAAACTTGACTTATTTTCATAATTAAAATTAATTAATCCACTAAAGTTTTATAAAAAAATAGAACTATGTCAGTTTGATCCTAATTAGCAGGTACGTAGGTACCTACTAGGTAACCACATATAAAATAATAATAAAAAAACTTTTTACTCTTTTTCCAATTTCAATTAACCATATAAAAAATTTATAAGAAATATTTTATCCTTTTGAAATTTCAATTTATAATATAAAAACATAAAAATATGTTATCTTATTTTTTAATTCAAGTAGAAATGCAAAGGTTTTTATTCTCTTTTATTTCATTTTAAAATAAGAATAGAAAATTTATAATTAAAAAAATGATTAAATTTTTTTCATACTATTTCATACTTTATAGGGAAACATTATGTCTTGTATATATGATGGTGAAGGGAATTTATAAAAAGCTTTTAATTCATTTTCTTGAAAAAGATAACAAGTGGTAACCATTCAGGTTTTAATAGGATAACTCCCGAATCCAGATTTTCTTGTTAATATTTTTCCAAAATTTGTTTAGAAAAATTTGTAAACTAGTTGCTAATTAAGATCAATCTACCTAATTAGCCTTAACTTATCTTATTTTCTAACTTAAGTTGGTGGCAACTCCAATTTTTCTCAAAATAATTAAAAATATAGTTTTTCCTTAATTTTTACTGTCGAGTAACTTGTATTAAGTAGGTTGGACTTAATATGAGTTAAATTGAGGAAAAATCCAAAATCACACTCAATAGAATTGACGACTCCACTAGGGACCTAATTCTTTAGTGGGCTAGCCTTTTTTATCTTCTTCAAAAATTAAGAGCTTCTTATAAATTCATTCAGCATGTATTATTTTCTTATATATATTTCTTGTATGAATAGCTCTTTTTATGTAGACTAATTGGGCTTCATGATGGAATAACATTAGGCCAATCAAGCCTGATAATGATATTTGGGGGAATTATTATCATTCATATATGTGTATTAGAAGTGGTCAGAACTAGGCCACTGATGAGGATCATCTAGCACTTAAGAAGACAGAACCAAGAACTCAAGATCCATTGCTAAGAATTGGAGGCCCAATGACCCGAGCTAGAGCAAAGAGGATGAATGATGCCCTACAAGGACTAGTCATGGACCTATAAGCCAAGGAATCAAATTACATGAAAGGAGAATCAATACCTATTAATGTGATTCACGTTTCCATGGAAGAATGCAAGGAATTGAAGTCCTAGAACAAATGTTGTATGTTGAATCGAAAAGGAAAAAAGACTTGCGATTTTTGTTGTTATGTTTTTAGTATTTGCTTTTGGTTTGTAATTAGAATAATTAGTTACTTACTCGGTTCACGTGAGGATAAGGAAGCAAATTAGATTAGGAAATTTAGGTTTTTATATTGTTACATGTATACATTATATAAGTTGTGTAAGGGCCGGCACAAGATATATCATTGAATAGAATTTTACAACACATTTCGTGGAACACAAAAAAAGCCCTCTTTTGTTCTTTGCAAAAGAACTCTCCTTTAGGAATTCCTTAACCAAATTGCTATAGGAAACCCTTAATTGATAACTTAGGTTTCAATCAACAGGTGTGATTGGGGTCTAGTTCCATGCTACTTGTTCGAGAGGATCATCGGGGAATTGATTCAAATAGCGTACGTCGGGTTTTAGGTTTAATATACCTAGGGTTCACGCATCAACCACCTTAAGAACCCAAGCGGGGGGCCATTGTGTAGGCTTTTAGTGATGTGGTGTAACCACCTCTTGGGGTCGATTAGGTTTACCCCACTATTGCTTCGATGTGGCGCAATACCCATTACCTTAGAAATGAAGAAGGCCACAAAGCTTGAAGACCTTTAGAACCTACCCAAATCGCATTCATGTCATCTATGCATGATTGAAAAATAGTGTAGCTTTAATAAAATGTAGACTTATTGATTTTCCGGATGATGTAAAGCTTTTTCATTATATATGTATTTTTGTCTCCTTTCTTTTTATGCTGTAAAAGTCTTATTTTATGTATTATGAAGAAATGGCCAACTTTACGTCAAACAATGACCACGTCTACATTAGCTAGATTTATGTCAACTGGCCCTTACCATCTGAGCTCGCACTTTCTAACCGGTTTCAACAGTTTAGCCTAGAACAGCAGGAAACCATTAAGGCCAAAGTAGGGCTAGTCCTCTCACTCCTCAAGGTCCAATATGATTGGGACCTCATGAAGGCCCTAACCTACTTTTAGAATCTAAAGTTAGTGGCATTTAGCTTTGGCCCACACACCCTATCTCCAACTATTGAAGAGTATTCCCAGTTGCTACAAGCTCTTCCCTGTTTTCAAGGAATCACAATTCCAGATCTATAAGCTAGCTCGGCAAGCACCTTCTATAAACTGTTAAGGGTTAGAAAGTCAAAATTAACTTGAGCCCTTACTCAATACAATGGAAAGTCCATAAGAATCTCAACCCTTAGAAACTATTAGAATGCTTGCAAACTACCAAACTGATCGAGAGATTTTTGTAGGAGACTAGCAGACTTAGGAGCAGAATCGGGTCAATGCCTACATCCTGGTAGTTTTTGCTAGTATCTTATCTCCGACAAGAGTTTTGCATGTCCATTTTAGGGTAACAAAATTAGTAACTCAGTTCCTCTTAGGTCAATCCTACATCCCAGCCTTACTTGCTGAACAAATCCGACCTTTGAGATTTCTAAAGGAAAGAGGGAAGGGAAAATTCAAAGGTTGTCTAACATTGTTAATAGTATGGTTCGCTAGTCATACTAAAAGTTATGGATTGGATCTTGTCAGGAGATCTTTAACTTCACAAGTTGACCCGGTAGACTACTTTGCAACCAAGATACAGTTGCTAAAAGGAGTTTAGATTCACCAAAGGATGGAGATTATGCAAAAGGTTTACCCTAATGACATATTGTTGACTTCCAGGTGGAATCATTGCACAAAAGCTATTCTAGGATGTGTTGATTCTGCTGCTGTCCCACTAATAGGTATTATTGGATGCATTGGCTATTTCCCAATATACGTGGTTAGACAGTTGGGACCGATCTAAGATATTGCTCACAGGCCCCCATTAGATTCAGTTACACTTGATTATCAAAACATGAACATTCCCTTAACCTTCAAAGTGAACAAGTTGTGAGCCATCAAAGCCATATGGGGTATAAGAGTCTTGAGCCCCATTGCAGATGTAGGAGACTCGGATGGACGAGTGGGGGATTTCAAAGCCACTAAGGAGTTCATCATGGACTTCATGCACAAGACAGGGTAAGTTGAGTACCAGGCTCCAAGTATATTGGAACCTACACTAGAAAACCCAACCTCAGAGTTGAAGGCTTATATAGACATGACTAGAGCTCGCGCAGAGATCCAATGTAAGGATATGGAAAGGAAGGTGTCAATATGGAAGGAGAAATTTGAAGCTTCACAAGATTATGTGAAGATTTTAGAGAATTAACTAAGGATGTTAGAGAAGAGAGTTCGAGACCTGCTAATGGAGCAAGTCAATACTCGCCCTAGCAAGATCTAAAGACTATTTTAAATAGATTTTGTTTTTTTTTTTAATTAGCTATTAAGAATTTCAATTATTTTAGACAATTAAACCAATGGTCTGTAGCTTTGGAATTTCAATAAATCTGTAGTTAGATTTGACATTCTTATTTAATAAAATTGCTGCACTATTATTCAATCATCAATGTTATTGCATCTGTGCGAGCATCTTGTCTACATTTTTACTAAATGAAAATAATAATAATAATAATAAAAAGAAGCCAAGAAAATTGAAGAGTTGCTAATAGTAAGAGATCCTTTCAAGGTCCTAAAAGTTGCTTTTAAATAGGTTAGCTCAACCCAAAACTCATGGTCACTTACTCTAAGCATAAAACCAAAGACCTCTATAGCTTGCTCTCAACTTGAAAGTCCCTAAACATTAAAATTCATTCACTTCAAAAGGTCTCCTCATGTGTTCATTTAGCTTCAAAACACAATGCCTTCCAGCCCTCTCTAATCCTAAAGGCTACACTTGAAGTTCCTCTCCATCAAAAGTTATCTAAACCAAACATGGAGACAACTAATTTTTTTGGCACACTATCGAAGTGACTATGGTCAATTACCAACAAAGGTATAAAGAAGACTATCCTAACTAGCTGAGTCTTGGGCAACTAAGACTAAATCACTTGTTCAAGTTGATGGGGGCACATAACTCCCAAAGACATCATGAGACTTAGTGAATATGGGCAAATTTGGTAAAATGGAAAGATATCTCATTTGATTTAAGATGATAAGAGGCAAACCATGTCGCAAACACTAACCCTTAAATACTTGAGAGTTGAGTGTTATTAATGTGAGGTTATGGACTTATTCCTTAAAGGAAGTCTATCTTGAATTTGATATGCATTCATTTTTGCTATCTTAAATACAATAAACCTTTGCCAACCCCGTTTGAGCTTATATAAGAAGAGTTTCAAATTTTAACCCCACTAAGAACCACCCCGCAATGGAATGATTAGGAAAATAGGAACATCAATCAAGAAAAAAAAAAAGGAATTAGCTAAATAGTGCTTGCCTTAGTTGCAACAATTCAAGGGTAATTTTTGCCATAAATAATTTATTTCTTTTGAGATGAAGAAAAGTCCACATTCTAAAAAACCACACATGACCCACAAGAGATAATCACCATTGGGCCCAAAAGAAAAGAATAAAAAAAGATGGAAAAAGAAAATGAATGAAAGAAAAAAATGATGAAAAAAAAAGAAGGAAAAGAAATGAGAAAAGTCCAAGAATGTGGTTAAACCTATATACAATAAAAAGCTTAACAATACTTGAAAATACCAAGGCTAAATACAAGAACCCAAACATTATAGTTCAAAGATATACCACCCTTCTTTGAAGACTTCTCCAAATCATTGAAAATAATTTATCTTAAGAAAAATTTGCTAGGGCAAGTACTATTATAGTTTTTCTTAAGGTTTCTTAACTTGTAAACCTAGGTTAAAATAATGATTCTTTCAAAATAGACCTTACCATTAGTACTTTTTTGAAACCAAAAGCCTATTGCATTCTAAGTCCCAAAAAAACCTAACAAATTGATCAAAGCATATTATTTACAAGAAAGACCATAATTTTTAGAATAAAAGTCAAGAGTGATATTTAAACCAAGAGATTGTGAGGAAGTCCTCTTAGATTAAGCCAATTAAAAATGAGATATCTATTTCCAAATGGAATGATGAAATCCCTCAATGGCATTGTCTGCTCCAAATTTTAAATATTGATGCCCCATAGAAGAAGATATAAGTCTTAATTGCAAGAAACCCCTTAAGAGATGATTGACTAAGCTAAGATGCCACTTTTTCCAATATTAAACCAAATCCTCCAAACAAAATGAGGCAAAGGAGTAAGTGATTATTGAGTAGTAGGGTAGGCCTACCCTTTATTTGTATTTTTGAGAACCTTGTCAAACTTTTTACTTGCTAAAAATGTTTAAAAAATAAAAAATAAAAAAATAATTCTTTTAGAAGAAAGAGAAAATTTTCAAAGTTTGCTGGAAAACACTTTAATACTTCATCACCTTATCCTAAAGTTTCAGAAGAGCATTTGTCCAAAAAAAATTTAGAAAAATTTTAGCTATAATTTGTTCAAAAGTCTTAAGTCATCTTAAATTTAGAAACTCTTGACCGTTATTGGAAAAATAAGATTTTCACTTAGGAATTCATTCCCACTATCAGTTAGTTAACCCACAATGGAGCACTTTCCTAGACTTTCTTTCTTAGGGTTGTAAGTCTAAAGAGACGCTTGTCATTATCGATTAGTTAGCTCACAATGGGGCACTTTCCTAGATATCCTCCTATTACGATTGCAAGTCTAAAGAGACGCTTCCCACTATCAGTTAGTTAACCCACAATGGGGCACTTTCCTAAACTTTCTTTCTTAGTATTGTAAGTCTAAAGAGACACTTCTCATTAACGGTTAGTTAGCTCACAATGGAGCACTTTCCTAGATATCCTCCTATTACGGTTGCAAGTCTAAAGAGACGCTTCCCACTATTAGTTAGTTAACCCACAATGGGGCACTTTCCTAGACTTTCTCTCTTAAGGTTGCAAGTCCAAATAAATGCTTCTTACTATCAGTTAGTTAACCCACAATAGGGCACTTTCCTAAACTTTCTCTCTTACGGTTGCAAGTCTAAAGAGACATTTCCTACTATTGGTTAGTTAGCTCATAATGGGGCACTTTCTTAAATATCCTCCTATTATGGTTGCCAGTTCGAAAAGGTGCTTCCTATTGTCAGTTAGTAAGCTTATAATGAAGCACTTTCCTAAACAATCTTTTCTTTATGGTTGCTAGTCTACTGAAACGCTTTCTATCATTGATTAGTCAGCTCATAAGAGCATTTTTTTAGATAATTTTTTAAAGGTTGCTAGTCTTGTAAGATGCTTCCTATTATCAATTAGTCAACTCATAAGAGCGCTTTTCTAGATAATCTCTTTTTAAGGTTGTTAGTCTAATGCGACACTTCCTATCATCGGTTAGTAAGCCTATAACAAGGGTACTTACCTAACCAATCTCTTCAGGGTTGTTAGTCTAACGAGACACTTCTTATCATCGATTAATCGACTCATAAAAGCACTTTTCTAGATAATCTCTTTTTAAGGTTGCTAGTCTAGTGAGACACTTCCTATTATCAATTAGTCAACTTATAAAAACATTTTTCTAGATAATCTCTTTTTAAGGTTGCTAATCTAGTGAAACACTTCCTATCATCGATTAGTTAGCTCATAAGAGCACTTTTCTAGATAATCTCTTCTTAAAGTTTGCTAGTCTAATGAGATGCTTCTTGTCTAAGACCACTCCCCAAGAAATATTAGTCATCGTAAAGTGACTATCTTCTTTTGCAACATAAGATTGCTAGCTTGCGAAGTGTCTTCCTCACTCAATCCTTTTGGTCGTATAACTCCCGAGTGGATCCAGGTTTGAACAGCCAACTAAATACAGCATTATCCATCCTTTCTCCTAGGTAAAAATGATGTCTTTTTTATCTTTATAGCAAGTTTTCCCAAATTTTATTATAAATAAGGGTAACTATAGACACCCCATTTTTGCTCTCCATATAGATTTTTTAAATAAATAAATAAAAATGATAAAAAATAATAGTGATAATTTAAAAGAGGCTTAGTTTATAAGATAGTAAAAAGTAAATGAAAAAATAATAAAAATCATAATAACAAGTAACAAAAAATAATAATAATAAAATTTTTAATAAAATTAAGGAAATATGGGTTTCTAAATCAAGCTCAGGAACTTCAAATCCATATAAATTAATTAAAATTGTTAGCTTATAGGTAAATTAATTGCAATAATAAATCGAGAAATGGGCTTGCTCAGCTGGTCCATATGTGCACCCGAGTGTGTGCGAAGGAGATGTTGGTCGTGAGTTCAAATCTTATATGAGGCACTTTATACCATTTTCTTTATCTTTTTTCCTTTCCAGCTACCACGTGGCAGCACACTATTGGTAGAAGGAGGCACACGCGAAGCATGTGATCTTCTTCCTTAGATAGACACTGGAGCTCGCGAGGAGAAGAATGGAGGCGGATTTGAACAAATCCATGTGAAACGAACTCGTTTCTCAACATAATCCAATCTAATTCTAACAAAAACAAAGATTAATATCAATCTTTAGCAAAAAACGGATTAAATCAAAGGATAAACTTAAGTTTTTGGTGGAATATCACAAAATCCGATTTGCACCTATCTGGAACTTATCAGAAATAATGGGGGCACCTATAAATACATGGGGATGCTTGGAAATCGAAAGGGAGGGAAATCACCAAAAATACACACTCATAAGCTCCGGCCGGTGAACTTTCTCTCTTTAGGAACCTCAAACTCACGCCGAAACTTCTCTCTAAGATTACTAGCTCTGCACAAGAAACTGAAACACGAAAATAGTATTAATAGGTTCCTAGTTATTTCTAGTTTTAGAAAGAAGTAATCTTTTGCTTTAATTGTTCACTCGTTGAGCAGATCGAAAAGAGCACCATAGACCCTATCGCCGACCGCCTCCGAACCACCACCTAGGCTAGCTTTTAGGTGAAAATAACACCAAATTTGTCTTCTAAACCCTTGAAAACCTAGGTAACCACCCCTCAACCAACTCAGATATCTACTGGAGCGTCGCCAATGAAGGCTTTTAGCTGTCGTGCTTGTGATCTGAATTCGACTTGGATCCAACCTGAACTAAACCATGCACCCAAACCCAAACCAACCCATATCCAGGTAATTTTTATTATTATTATTATTATTAATTTAGATGAATTAGTTTATTTAATTTTGTTAACATCTAATTGATAAAAAATAAAAATAAATCCAATAAATAAATAATAATAATGATAATATGAATATAATTAGGTTAATAACTTTATCTTAATTAATTTAATTTAGGAAAATTAGTAAACCAAAATATTAGGAGGACACATTGTATAGGCCTTAGGTATTGCGGTGTAACCATCGCTTAGAGACAATTAGGTTTCTAAACTAGTTTTTTTTTTAATAATTAGTAATACTTAATTTATAAATATAAAGATATAAAAATTAAAAAAAATTAAAATTTTTTTATTATCTTGGATATGGCTTTATTATGAAAAATACCAAAAAAAAAATGTTTTCTCACCTAGAAAAATGATTTTCATGAAATAAAATTTTAATTGGTTTTTTCAAAGCTAGAGGGTTTTATTTCCTTTTTTCAAAATTGAGGAATAAAGTATAGAATTTTTCTTTCAAAAAAAAATAAAATGATAATAAACGTAAAATCGACCTATTTTTGTAATTAAAATTAATTAATCCACTAAAGTTTTATAAAAAAAAAAAAAACAGAACTACATCGGTTTGATCCTGATTAGCGAGTACATAGGAATTTACTAGGCAACCACATATAAAATAATAATAATAAAACCTTTCACTCTTTTTCCAATTTCAATTAACCATATAAAAAATTTACAAAAAATATTTTATCCTTTTAAAATTTCAATTTATAATATAAAAACATAGAAATATGTTATCCTATTTTTTAATTCAAGTAGAAATGTAAAGGATTTTATTCTCTTTTAGTTCATTTTAAAATAAGAATAGAAAATTTATAATAAAAAAATGATTAAAAATTTTTCATACCATTTCATGTTTTATGTGGAAACATTATGTCTTGTATATATGATAGTGAAGAGAATTTATAAAAAGCTTTTAATTTATTTTCTTAAAAAAGATAACAAGTGGTAACCGTTTAGGTTTTAATATAATAGTCTCCGAGTCTAAATTTTCTAGTTAATATTTTTTCAAAATTTGTTTAAAAAAATTTATAAACTAGTTGCTAGTTAAGATTAATCCACCTAATTAACCTTAACTTATCTTATTTTCCAACTTAGGTTGGTAGCGACTCCATTTTTTCTTAAAATAATTAAAAATATAGTTTTTCCTTAATTTTTATTGTCAAGTAACTTGTATTAAGTAAGTTGGACTTAATATGGGTTAAATTGAGGAAAAATACAAAATCAGGCTCGACAATATTCATAGAGGATGTTGTTGGACGGTTGGGAATAGAGAACATAGGGTAATCTTTTAGGTATACGTCTGGAGTGGTCGGGTACTAGAAGAATAGATAGTTGTGAAAGTTAATGGCCTGTAATAAGCCTTATCTACAGTTGACCAAGTCTAAATGCCATCAGCAAAGGAGGCCAGGTTACCACTTAGGCTTATGGTTGTATCCTTTGTGTAAAGGTGGGCTTGGGTTGGAGCTTAAGCTAAAATGACTTATCAATAATATCCAACTTTTAGGTTTAACCTATTTTATTCAAAAGAATAGAAATCTAAATATATTTTTTAAAGCTTATATATATTTTTGGAAAGAAATCTAAATATAATAGTCTAATAGTTTCTTCACTATTTTCCTAAATTACAATCACCAAAAAAACTATATAAATAAACAAAAAACTATTAATAGAAAAGACAAAAAAAAAAAGAAAAACATTGTAACTTAAGATAACTTACCTTTAAGGATGAAACCATAAAGATAACATTTATGATTACAATAACTAGTAATTTTTCTTTTCAATTTCCTATTATTTTATTTTATTTTTTTCTTTGAAAAGTAGGCTAACTCACGCCATTATAGACTAACTCACAAGTTAAATAGATTATATTCATTTGGCCTATTTTTGAAACAGGTTTAAAAACTAAACCCTAATCACTTTTTAAAGTAGATTAAACAAGTTAACCCGCGACCCTCAACCCACTTACACACTTTTAAGGATAACCTAACCTAAGTATTTTTTATACATAGGAGTTAACTCAACAACAAAATAGTGATTTTAAATTCTGTTTTCTTTTTTACGTTTAAAAGCATTTTTCAAGGAAATTTGATTCTACATCTAAAAGAATGGAATCAATTTCATTCCACCCCTACTGATAAAAGTTTAGAGAAATAGACTCAATATTTAATGTACAACTACTTCATCTACATATTACAAGCACTTTTAATAAATGTTATGGAATCAATGATCTCATAACGTTTTAAAACATAAAAGTGAATTTATCTATAATTTCTAATTTCATTCCATTCTAATCTATTTCATATTAGACCATTTCTACATGTCAAATGTAATATTAATGTTCATCCTAAACCAACCTCAAAATTACGTGAAATTGCAAATTGACATACCAGCTTATTTTCGATAAAACTTTTTCGGCCCCTTAAGCAATTTTGCTTCATCTGCAATGTAATCTAGGCATGTTCCTAAATTGACGTTTAAATATCAAAGTTTTTCTATAAATAGGTGAGCGATGGGAAATAAAAGAAAGAAAAGAATGCTTTTATTTCTTTCTTTACGCAGCCATTTCTGGTACTTCTCAATAGTCGGCAGCAAGGCCCGAATTGTGAGCAAAGAAAAAAAAAAAAAAGGAAAGAGGATACATACAATGTAAATCTCATAACAACGAAAAAAGCAGGTGAGGAGCCAAAAAAGAAAAGGAAAAAAAAGAAAAAAGAAAAAAGGGGAGGTCTGAGTTTTTCTACATAAAAAAGAGAAAAGAACTCCTTTGTTATTCCTTAGGAAATCTCTGCCTTGGGTAGTTTACACCGTCAAAATTGCTTCGTTGGGAAGATAGTTCTACTTGAAAATCGTCCTACTTAAGGGGCCATCAGCCCATCAATTGTATATGAAAGAGATTTTGCCCAGTCTGCTCTTAGTAGTAAAGTCTGCAGTGTATGCATCACATCATATCCTGGATCGAGTTTCCGCTGCCAACCCTATGTAACAGCAAAACCAGACCAAAAAAGATCATCGAGTGAAACAGATTAATAATGACCAAGAGAGTAGATCATCATGCAATACCAAGAAATTCTTAGTTTAGGTGCTCCGTTTTGTAGCCTAAATGCTCATTTTCCTCATCGATTAATGATTAGTTTATACCAAATGAATATGAAGGCATGTTGGAAAAAGGTAAACCAACTTCAGAAAGGGAAGAAACTAAAAGAACACCATAAGTCAGCTAAACAGTTAAGGTCCTGATGCTAGCACGGTGACATGCATCAGGCCTTGGATTCAAATCACAACAATCTTACTTCTTGAGACCACTTAAACAGTGCAAATGGATTTAACACGTGGGCATGGTCTTGTTGGATAGCTTATATAGAATCCAGCCCAATTAGGGCCATATACCTGGACACCCAAAACAAAAAAACAAAAAAAAAAACAAAAACAAAAGAAGAAGAGAAGAAAAGAAAAGGCAAAGAGAGGACTGCTTTTTTAGTGCAAATAGGTGGCTGGAGGCATTTTTATATGCTTTTCACATTATTTATCATGATAACTTTTTCTTTATTTTGTTAATTCTTTATCAGGACTTCTTCTATGAGCAAACAAGAAGAAAGATTACCTCAAGAACCAAAGTCGTAACCATCACAGTGCATACATTGCCATCAATGTTAACCCTGTGGCGTCTAACTTTCTCAAGTAGATCCTGCATGCAGTCGGCCGGATGGATTTTATCACCTTCAGGAGTTCCCCAAAAACTGAAAACCTCATCCACTTCCTGTTCATTTGAAATTTTAGAAATCAATTAACGACTCAACCAAAGAGCTTTACTACTTGATGAATAAGATGACACCTGATGTATGTCTCCTGCTAAAAGATGCAAGGAAACTCGAGATGCAAGGCACAAGGATCAAGTTGATGTTAAAGCTAATCTTGCAACACAAGCTTGCACTGTACCTCTATGAAAGCCTCTGGATGAGGGCAGTTTTGCTGCTTTGATAATCTAAGGGTACATTCAGCAGCTGTGCGACCATCACGGCGTGCAACAGCCTTAAAAAATTCCAGTAAATTTATACGGTCACTCTTTGAAAGTTCAGCTGTCATGCCAACATCAAGGAATACAACATGAGGCTTTGACTTAAAGAGCTTTTTCCCAGAAGAGTTATTCTTAGCCACCCGAACAAGAATATTCCCAGGATGCATGTCAGCATGGATAAAGTTGTCCACCTGGCAAATACATAAAGCCATTGAGATTTGCACATCACCATTCATGATGGGCCAAATTAGGAAACTGATAGAAAGAAGAAGAGAGAGCTAACATTAAATGGTATACACTGCATGAGATAGCACTATTGATTCAACACTGACAATAGAGAGAACAGCCAGGAGAGGAATGGAATAATTGTTCTGTTATAGCAAAGTCCTCTTTGCAACCGAACAGTCATGAAGTTTATTTTAACAAACAAATTTCTTCTACAAGAGCATCTGATGACATACTGGCAGCCATAGATGCAGATGGGTATCCTATCACCTGTCAATTGACAGGAAAATCATCTAGAAACAGCTTTGCTGACTGACTACAATTTCAACAGTCTACCATAATACATGTAGATGTCAGCTTTTTAATCAGCCATCTGCAGGTTTGCAAAGGGACAGGAGAAAACTGGCTTCCAGGCAACTCCCCATTGTGTAATTATGGAGTGATTTTAAGAGAACCAAAAATTGCTAAGCAGCAATATGGCTAATGCATCATTTCTCAAGTAATCTAGCTAGCAAAGGTGAACATACACACTAAGATGAAATTAAATTGATATCACAAGCATTCTTAAATTGAAAAAACCAAAAAACATGCAACATAGCTTCTTGGAAAAGCCGGGCATAGTATTCAAGTACATAAGGAGTGTCTTCTATTAACGAATTATTTTTTTGGCTAAATTTCTATCAATGTATTATTATCAGAAGACATAATAATCTTTCAATGACAGATGTCAAGATCATCATATTTCATAACTTCTGATAAACTGTCTCAACCATGAAAAAAAAAGCTGCCATAAAGAAGTGGGGAAATGAAGGTTCAAGCAATATGAGCTAGAAGGAAGATTACCAGAAGCATTTTTAAAAGCGCATGAGTCCCTATATGTGCAAGTGCACTTTTTAGACGATTGTGCCCATCGAGTTCATCAACATAGTGTGAGACACTTTCACCCTGCTCATAAGTTTCCACTAGAACTGCAGGATGCACGAGTGGATACACAGGCTTAGGAAAAGAAACATCCTTCCACCTTCGAAAGTTGTATATAAAGCGACTCAAATGAGCAGCTTCCCTAGCAAGGTCGACTTGAGACATCATAAACACTGCAAACTGCTGAACACTTTCATCCAATCTCAACCATCTCAATGTGGGAATGAAGTTTGAAATTTTTGCAACCAAGTTGATTATAGCAAAATCTCTCCTAATAGATTCACCTACACCTGGATGTCGAACTTTTACTGCAACTAACAATGGCTTTGCATTTTGACCAGGATACCGAAACCTCAAATAAGCTCGATGCACTTGGGCAATACTCCCAGATGCTACAGGCATCTCCTCAAAACGCTCAAAAATTTCATTGAGTCTACGGCCAAAAGCTTTTTCAATAGTCTTCTTTGTGTAGGTAAAGCTATGTTCAGGAGCATTAGCGTGAAGCTCAGAAAGTTTGGTGCATAAATCTCTTGGGAAAAGGTCAGGTCGTGTTGCTGCCCATTGACCCCATTTTATAAAAGCAGGGCCTGCTCTCTCCAATGTGCGATGAACTACCTGAAGCCACATTTTTCTGAAATGGCTTCCAAACACATCAGCAAACGGGGCCATCAGTATGCTGGGCGAGAACAAAATTCCCAAGTAGAGAGCTCTCAGAAGCAATATAATACCTTCATAAAGTCCAAAAACTAATGAAGTCATGAAAGCATGCCCAAACTGAGCACGCCTGTACAAACCATTCTGGGAAGAGTAGTAGTCCATTTCGGGAAACGTCCTCTGTGCCCAAGCTAAATGTCCACTGGTGACAGCAACTAGACCAGGAATAACAAAAGGAGACCGAGCCAATGCTAGACTAACAGCTTGGGCTAACCTATTTAAGAGGAAAATATTAGAGCCACTAGCACGGCATTTTTGAGAAATTCTTTTCCAAGAAAGCTGCCCATGAAGAGTTATTGCACTGCTTATGGAGAGGACAGAGAAATTCTTGGTAGAATGATGTTTGTACAAACTTCCTCTTGCATTTGTGACTCTGGAAAAATCATAACCTCTAACAGTTAATCTGTGATGCATGTATAATCTGTACGCCTGCTGATATAACCCAGCTGAAGCAACTCCTCCATGACTCCTCAATCCAAAAAAGTTGCCTCTCTGACTGCTTGTTATCGAATTCACAACTTGCTTGATATTAGAGCGTGTCAAAAATCTGCGATTTTCAAAAACAATATCCATTATCGACCTTGGGCATCTCCAAATCATCCCACATTTAAATTCACTTCATTATTCCCAGAGACACAAGTCCTCTCAAGAAGATTAAAATATATTTCCTAATAACCTCATTTCATCATTCAATAAATAAATATATAAATTAATTAATTAATTAGTTAAAAAAAAAAAACCGATGTAATAAGCACTTCACTGTCCTAAACTATGGCCAATAGCTGCTCTATTCCATAACTAAATTCAAATATCACTATATTAGCACTTCACAAAACATGCTCTCTGGGTTTACACACTTCCCACACAAATGCTGTTCATTAAAAATGCCAAAATAGTGTATCCAAGAGCAAGTTTGGGAGGGAATGCTGATTAATAAAGCTTTAGATATCCATACCCATATTCCAGAGTATAAAGAGCTCCCACTTGAAAAATGCATCCGTCATTAGAAATTTACTGACTACTAGATTCCTTAAAACATTGCATGAATCACCTCCTAAGCAAGTATGTACTTAAAAGATTTAACTACATACTCCACCAGCTTTCAATGCATAACGGATTATCAAATAGCCACCAATCTCTAAAACTATCAATACCTGAAACTTATATCCCGGCAGACCTTGTTATAGAAATTTCTACTTCTAATAATTAAGTTCACCATCGATCAACGTTATTGGATGCAAATTTCAGTCCCATATGAGCCAATGAGCTAATACAGCAACAATATATGAATAATTATAGCTTCTCATAAAAAAAGACAACAAACATTATAAACCGACGTCTCCAAGAAAACGGCAACAACTCGATACGATGGCACATACCCAATTCTCAACTCAATAAGATTAACCCAAGTTAACGGATGCCCAGAATTTCAACTCAACAGAAATACCAGAAGAATAAGACTTTACAAAAATAAAACGGTATACTAAGAACCTTGACATGGCGATTGATCCGAGAGATAGGATTCAGAATGAGGTATTTTTCCAAGATTAATTATAATGCTCGGTGTTGTTGCAAGCATTTTCTCATCGACTAATTCAGTTTTTTTCTGCCAAGAAAAATGAAAAGAGAGAAATGGGGGAAAAAAAAAAAACCAAAGTTTGCTGTGATCCCTAGCGGCGCTAATACAGGTTGAAAAGGAGGAAGGGAGAGGGAAGAAAGGACGCAACATGAGAAAATGCACGCGCATATTATTCGTTTGGGCCCTTTCATTAGTGGCTTGGGCCATAAGCAAGGGCTTGTGCTTGTGGCTATAAATGTATTTTCGTGTCCAAATTCCATATTTCCAATACCCTTTAAAAAAAAACCTCTTTCACTTCTTAAAAAACAGTTTTTTTTTTTCATGGGCTTCAGCTTCACTTTTTCCTTTAATGCAATAAGAATACTAGTTTCAATAAAAACTAAATAAATAAGAGTTAACATAAAAGATAAATATGAAAATTTTTAAAGTTAGATATATGTTTTTCAATGATCATAATAGAGAAGGGGATTTAAAAAGAGTTCAAGTTTTGATAAAAAGCAGATAAATAAGACTTAAAATGGGCATAAATTGAAAATTTCTAAAGCCAGATGTATTTTTTTTTTATATAATTACAATAAGGAATGGGATTCGAATATGATTTTTCATTGGAAGATCAACATTCATATTATTTGATTATAAGAATCTTAGTCGCTATATGCACTTTAATCATAGCAAAGCCTCCTTTTATGAAAAAAAAATAAAAAAAAAAGAAAAAACTCAAAGCTTAGCCAATGAGAGTAATAATTTTTATGATGATCTAATTGATAAATACATGCAAAATAAAAAGGTAGGGAGTTTTTATCACTAGTATACTAATTAAGAAAGAAGTTTTACCTACAATGTTTCATTGAGGTGATCACCTTTTATTTTGCATGTATTTATCAAATAGTAAGTGGTATCGGTAAGGTGCATTATGTATTGATAAATTAGGAAATAGGTGAACATAGATGTAACATGTATCTATCAACTTACATATATTTATAGCATATTTGAGAAACACCAATATTTATGCTTATTTATTGTACATTTACTAATTATTGTTGGGGCTTAAATATCATGAAATAGGAGGTTCTCTCCTCTTGGAATTCCCATACAGCACTCGAGCATTTTTTGTCTCATATATTTTTCTCATTTTCGGATGGTAAGTCAGCTTTCTTTTCTTATTTTTTATTTAGGACTATTCTAAACTCATCCTTATCAAGAGTACCATCACTGACTTTACTATGCCCCATCTTATATTTAAGGAGGCCAACCTTCCCAATGGATTTCAACTTGCCATAACCATCACTAAAAAAGCAGCATTAACTCTTAACCAATTTCTTCACGGGAGGTTAAGCATGCTTTCATAGTATCCACACCCTTAGAATAGACTACCTTACTGATGCCACTTACTACATTTTAAATCCAAGTTGATCTTTTACTTTCCTCTTGAGGTCACATATCGTAACATTCTCTTCTACCTAAATTCATGATGCTCTCATCATGAGGCGAATTTTCTATCACTATCCTTTCTCCAACAAGCTACCACCCTCCTCGACTCATTAGTAAACTCCATAAGGTCTTCTTCGACCAAGACTTTAGGTTTCCACAAGTCTTCCTCTCTTGTCCTCACCCTCTCTTCATCCTCCAAGATCTCCTCTTTCTAAGTTGCCCAATGGTAAGGTTGTTGTACTTCCCCAAATGAATATTGTCCTCCTTTACCTATTGTTTAACTCAATCCCAAAATCACCTTAGCTAAGACTTCAAGCTTCCGTGGGCCTTCCTCTTTTGCCCTTACCCCTTCTTCACATCCTTTGAGATTGCCACTTGCTGAGTAGCTCAACAATAGGGCAACGTATTATATTAATTTTCATTATTTCATAGTGATTTAGGTAGCTCTTGTTGCAAAAGTCTTAACTCGTGATATAATTGCCTCTTCTCTTGCAATGGTGTCCACCTAGTGGCTGCTCCTCCTCTCGAAGCTCTCCCACATAAGCCCTTTTGTCAACAAGGCTACTTCTACATTTATTTCACTTGTATAGAATTTAGATGGCTCAATTTAGCTTGGAACTTCAGCTCTAATACCACTTGTTACGGAATAAGAGGTTCTTCCCTCCTAGAATTCCTATGTGATGCTCAACCATCCTTTGTCTTAAGTATTTTTCTTATTTTCGAATAGTAAGCTAGCCTTCTCTTCATGTTCTTTATCTAGCACTATTATGAGATTATCCTTATTAAGAGTGTCATCATCGACTTTGCCACAGTTTCTCTTATGTTTGAGGAGGCTAACATTCCTAACTGGTTTTGGCTTGTCATAATTATCATCGGAAGAGTGGCATCAGCTCATGATCAATTTGTTTATGGAAGGCTAAACCCGCCTTTAGAGTACCAACACTCCTAGAACAAATTACCTTGTCGATGTCACTCATTTTATTCTAAGCCAAGTTATCTGCTCACTTCCCTTTTGATTTCATAAACCATGACGGTTAGTATGATGGAGTCCGAAACTTTCTAAACCTTAGTTGATTGGATAGGTTCTAGTATAAGTATACATCACACTTTATGTTTTAGTTTCAAATTCTTATAAACTTTTCTCATAATGGGTGTGGGTTATAAGTTATAACATCATACAAACCTTCAACTATATACTAGAACTTTTATAGTTTAAAACAATAGGATCTCTCACACTTTCAAAAATATATTAGGGCATTTTGAGTGCAGTATGTAAAATATTACTAATAAATTAAATTAAATTTAACAAGTATGCATATTTTAGTCCAGTATCAGAGAAAGCAATTAGTTATGCATCATATCTCCAATTAAAGTTGGCATTTCTATTTTGAATTTATCATATATTCTTGTTATTCTATGTTTCTCTTTTCAATTTGTTATGCTTGCATTATTTGCTATTATATTTAGAAGCAATATTGACTTGCAATTTAAGTGTTATAATTTTAAGCATAAATGATTATGACATTTGATTTTAATTAGTTATTCACAAGTTTCATAATACTTTGGAGCACATAGTTTCTAGGGAAAATTACACAAATTGACTTGCATTTTATTGCTTTTACAAATAATTGAGTTGAGTTATGTGTATGTGTTTTCACAAACTACTTACTTGTGTTTTACTATGCTAAGCATTTGTTTATTTGGTTATTAAAACATGATGTCATGCACAAATGCAAGATTAAAAAAATCCTTAAGTCATAGTTACATAAGATGAAACCTATTCTTCTCTTATTCACCTCTTTGAAATCAAAGAACCCTAACCCCAAAGAACACACTTCCCACATAGATTCTTAGTCAAATTGCTCACCATCAACATTTGAAACTTATTCTTACAATCTAACAACTAAGAAAACAAGATCCAAGTTCAAATAAATAAAGAATTTTAAAGTCACCATTTTTTTTTATTAGTTTTTAGCTATGATGATCAAATTCTATAATTGAGTCACATTTCAAGTATTACTTAGAACATTTTCAACTATTACTTTATATGGAGCTAAACAACCCAAAAATGATAAATTTGACAGTTGGAAATTTCTTAAATTACTTGAATATGTGTATGGGATTGCTTTAAGACATAATGCTCTATTTCATCCTTTGTTAGAAAAAGAAGTTGGAAGATGTTGAGAATGCTAACTAAACTTTGAGAAAATGTTTTATTTAGTAACTTAACTTTTAATTGGATAAATTTAGTATCCAATGTAAAGTTTTCATGTCATCGTTACTACCTGAGACAACTCCCTTAATGGTAGTTGTCCTGTTATTTTCGTTAACAAATATGTGCATGACACATGGCATATGAAGTAAAAAAAAAAAAAATCGAGCATGGCATAAATAGGCTCCACTTAAGATATTTTTCAAAAAAAGATAGCTTGACTTGGAAATTGGTAGGACACATTGATGAAATGCACTAAGAAACTAACCTAGTATAAGATTTAGGTTGTAAAATCGAATTGGGGCTAATGTAAACCCTAGTGGAACATCCTTAGTATCAATCAATAGAATAAGCATTGAAAATTGCAAAAAAAAAAAAAAAGTCTAATAAGCAAGTGAAATCATTCACAAGGGATGGGATCTTCTTCTCTACCCAATGTGTCGTCATGTATGTGATCCCTTATGCAAAATGAAAATCTAGTATTTTGTGATTGTGGCTTGAATGCAAGGATTTTGATAGCAAAGACCCAAGAAAACTCCAAGTGAAAGTTTTATAGATGTCCAAGATTTAATAAGCTAATGCTTATTTAATTTTGAATAACTTACCTTACCTTCACCATTTTCTTTGTTGTTAGAGTGCTTATGGTGAAATTTGTGGAAATGTAGGATAATGGGTGCAATTTCTTCAAATGGGTGGTGGGGGATGGCGATGGTAATCACGAAGTTGATGTTCATTTCGAAGAGATAATGCTATCGAACCTCATAGAAGATGCAATAGCAGATTGGCAATGGCTTTTAGAATAAGACAATATGCTGAAGAAGAAATTAAAAGCTATGAAAGCTAGGAAGCTAAGCCTAAAGAGTTTAGTTTGCATTTACAGGTGTTTGTTGGTGGTTTCTTAAGGATTGGCCTTGTTGTATTAGATGACTATATCTTAGTGTTTCTTGGGGATTAGCTAAGGTTTATCAGATATATGTGTCTATTATATTAGGGAGCAATCAATGTAGGTAGTTTTGATTATTTTTTTTTTCCTTTCAATTGTTTTTTCCTGTTATTGCCAACAAAAATTTTTAGTTGTGTAACTTTGATTATTTTAAGGAAAAGAAATGCTAAATAGAAGTTTACAAAGAGTTCGTAGCAAAATGAAGTCCTTTTTTTTTGTTTTAGTCTACCACTACACATCAATATGCATATATGATAGAACTAAGTGAAAAGATCACTTTTCATCTCATGTCCTAGTAGAATAAACACATAGAAAGTGGAAACTAAAAACTCCATAGAAAGCCAACCAGTAGCATCCAAAAGCAAAAGGAACCTTACTAGTTGCATTGAACCAAAAATAGGAAATGATGTGGAGAGAAATAATGAGAAATGATATGACATATTTAGGATAAGGGTTTATATAGTTGATCACACGTAGGGGCAATAAGGTTTAAGTATTACTGTATTTATAAAGGAAAGCAAGCTGATGATAATGGAAGACTTAGCTTTCCAAAACTAGAAAGAGGAAAGAAATGGCTCAACCGACAACTAAACCCTTTAAGGAAGAAAAACTTTACTAAAGTATTGGTTAATTGAGTAGTCCTTTGGTTAAGTAAAAATGAGCAAAACATGTGTAAGCATGATTTATAGAACAAAAATGCAAGAAATAAAACCTACAATCTTAAGATTTTGGTGTATATGGCAACAAGGGGAGTAGATCTTCATATCTTGTTCACTGAATGGATGCTCGTTGCCACTAAGGTGATCTAAGAATTCACATGGGGTAGTAACAATAAAACATAAAAGTTCAAATGCCAAATTTAGCAAATAAAGAGTTTTGATAACAAATAGAACAATAGTGCATAGTTGAAGCATATTAGGAGATAAACCTACAATTATTAACAAATACGTCTAGTTAACCTCCTTGGAGAAGATCAATTCTATAACATCTAAACTTGTGCAATAGCTAGAACATCTAATTAAATGGTAATATGTTAGATTAAACTTTTCTGAACTGAATTTTTTTTTCATCTTTGAATAGTTAATTAAAATAGAAACCGTGGGATGTAATCATACAAGTTGAAGGGAGTTGTAAAGTTATTAAGTGAATATAAAACTTGCCTATTATTAAGTCAATATTAAAGTTGTTCAAAAGAACCAAATGTACTTAGACATGGGAAATTAGTTCATAGTTAGATTACGAGTTAAGTGCATATTTTTAAGTTAAACTTCTAGACACAATTCACATGACACAACATTACACACACACATATTCTCACACATAATCCTACACTTACACACTCGTCTACACATAGCATCATTTCATCCTTCAATTGCAAACCTGCAAATTTCACAATAAAATCACTCATAATCACTCTAAATCTATAGCTTTCACACCATCACATCAACTACACTTCCGTAAATAGATTAGGGACAAAATAAATGTATAAGAAAGTTCCATTTTGATAGAGCAATATAGTTAACCACCCTCAAAATCAATTTTTCTTTACAAAAAGTGTAATTGGTAAGAGTATCTAACAGTAGCTACCATAACTAATAAGGCACGCTAGAGATAAGAGATTTCAACATAAGATAAATTACAAAAGAAGCATCATCCAAACAGGAGTTTTCACTAGAAACTCAACTACAAAAAACGCATGCTTCTTACAGGAGTTTTCAATAGAAACCCAATTACAAAAAAAAAAAAAAAAAAAAGCATACTTAATAGCTCGTATAATCCATCTAAAATCCCTTGCTTCCACTCTCTTGTGTAGGATGCATATTGACTTTTTGCTCTAACTCATCAATGATAATCACATAGTTGTCTTGCTTCAAGTAAAGTGGTTGATATCCCTTTACCATAACCCTATAGCTTCTTCTAGAAGGTTAAACTGGTGGAATGCATGCTTGTTGTTAAGTCAATGATCCTACCTTTACTTGAGTAGGAGTAGCATATTTTATTTGTCTTGGTTACTGTAGCTATTGCCTTACTTGAGTTATTTAGACCACTAGACCTTTCCTTTTCAACCACAAACATTCTTTTGCCTTAGTCCAAAAGGGCAATCTAGTAAAGTTTAACTTGCTTGCCTATAAAGGTATAAACAAGTAAATAGGAAGTTAAACATCAATATTAAATGAATTAATAAAAGTATAGACATGGAACTAGAAACTTCAACACCTACACTAACGATAATAGCCTCTCTAACAGAACTATCAACGAACAAGGTAGGTGCACTCCCAATGGACACTTCGAAAACACCACCACCATCACTTGTAGAAATCCCAACACCCCCATAGCCATCACCAACACTCTTATGGCCATCACTTATAACACCTCCAATAGCACCCCTAAGGCCATCAATAGTAGAGACCCCACACCATGGCCATCACCAACACCCTCATGGCCATCACTTGTATCACCTCTAGTAGCACTCCCATGGCCATTGCTAGTAAAGACCCTACCCCCTATGGCCATCACCAACACCCTCATGGCTATCACTTGTCACACCTTTAGTAGCACTTTGGAAGCGATCCCCCCCAATATCATCAATAGTTTGTCTTCTTTTTTATGTGGTTAGGCCCAACAACTTGTTTTGTAGCCTACATGAGATAAAATTTCTATTTTTAACAAAGGAAGTAACTCAAATAGCTAATAAATTAATTCTATTATATTTTTACTTTACCCTCTTATGGATCTTCCTTGTAAGACACCATATACTATTGTGTCCCTCTTTCTTACACAACTTGCATGTCATAACTCGTGTCAACTTTATTCACCCTTTGCTCCCTTCACCCTCTCCTTTTCACCTTGTTAACTTATGTCTCCCTAGGTGTTTTTGGATGACAGGTAGCAACATTTTCTCTCAATTTTTTTTCTATGCCAATACTTTGAGCTTCTAACTAGATTGACTATAAAAGTATAATTGTAAATGTAGTTATACACAACCTTAGTATACTAGTCGCTTACATAATCTTCAGCATCCCACTCCCAACTATAGGATAGCACTGCATGTATGTGTGCAGGGAATTCCACTCAATCCCCATGCATTGTAGCTATAACAAAGGAATCCATCATCTGATGGACCTCAAAAGCAAGCCTTCCATTATGTAAGGGGTGACAATTGGCACTAGCATCCTTATTTCTTTAAATCTTGACACATGTACGTGGAGTATATCATTAAGTCCACTTCTTATTATCGTCTCTCTTGGCTACAATCCTAGCCATCACTGCCTTACATATGCATTCCATCATAGAACAATTGCCATGTACCTAACCTTAAGTATAGTCGAGTTAAAAGTCTCAGACATGCTGTTGTCCACAACATCACATTTTGTCTCCATTTGGAAGAATGCCCTACACTAATGCTTTAGGTTTAACTTTAGTAGATCTTAGCTCGCTTTAGGCCTTAATTCAGTTATCCTCGCAACAATCTCATCTAAGCCAACTTGTGTTGCGGCTTTACAAACAACTCAAAAATAGTCTTTACAACTTACCACACTTATGTTTCTTTCTCCAACTCATGAAGAAATGCCTTGCACAATATCAATATGCCACATTAGGAAATTTCTTCCTAACAACCTCTACTAAGCCCTAAAATTAAACACAATAACAATCAATGTCATTCATTATATATAAAAAAAAATTAATGGCAAGAATGAAACTTCACTAACTGTTTACATATTACAAATGACGATGAAACCTGATAAGCTAATGCTAACCATAGGTGAAAGTTGCTTTAGAAACCATGCCCAACTATCAGAATTCTCACCTTCAACATAAGGCAAAGTAATAGAATACATCTAATTATTAGCATCCTCAGCAATAGTAGACATAAGCTCCCCCTTCAATTCACCTTTAAGGAAACAACCATCAATGCCTAGTATTGACCTAAAACTAGATATATAGCCCATCCTACATCATTCAAAGAATACAAACATACACTTAGAGTATAGGGGAAGATGTGGAACTGGCCTCAATGCTACAACATCACATGTGTTCTCCTACTCCTTTCTAGCCTTGTGAACTTCTTATGTAGTCCCAAACTCACTTTATCTCATACTTATACCTCCCCTTAATCACTACAACAACCATTTTATTGGCTTGCCTACATTGACTGAATGTTACATCTACCATCAATTCTTCTTTAGCTAACTTCTTCATATCTCATGCTTTCATATTAGGAGTCAACCTTAATTTATGTAGGAAGTGTTTTGCAAGCACCTTATATGTCATTCTCTTATTCTCAAATGACAACCTACAATATTCACTATGCCTCTTCTTAAATGTCTTAACAATGAACTATTTAGATTAACTCTCATATGATGCAACAATAGCAAACTCACACTTTTCATCGCTACACTTGAACAGTGTTCTCCTCTTGTCATTTAATATCATCTTTAGATGTCAACGATGATGTGTTGATTACTTGCTCATAGCCTCTTTGAATTGTGATAGGCCTTTAAAAACCATATCAATGCATATGTGTGGCACAAATGTAGATAAATCATAGTAGTCTCTACTCTTATGGCGTCTATGTGACCTGACCTCATCAGATTCATCACTTAAATCTAAGATAAAACTTCCATCATCATTTGAGAACAAATAGTCACCCTTTCCCTTCTCTCTCCTCTCCCTCTTACACTCTCACTTGTTCCTTCCTTTTCTCATTTGCATTCCTAAATTTATCCTAGTAATCCTCTAATGTTGTCTGAACTGGAATTTGAAGACCTTTCACCACATATCTACCCTTAGCAATTGAATAAGATTTTTTCTTTTACTGAGCCACTACTACTTCCTCATCATCATTATTTAATAAACAATCCACATTAATTACTTCATCCTCCATACTATCACTATCGTTGCCACTGCTATTGCTTTCAACACCTAAAGCAACATAGCTATCATTTCCCTCTTGATGTTTAACATATATAAAAGCACTATACTGACCCCTTAAAACACTGCATAATAATAAAAGCCACTTCCCTCCCTAAATTCATCAACCTACTATCTAAACCCTTTCTTGGAATAAGAACCCAATATGTATAGATGTTCACGTACCTAATATTATTAAGAAAATCAATGAGACTCTCATGAGTAAGTGAGCTCGGGTCACTTGTCCATTGCACTCTTAAACCATCTTAGTACGCAATGTTGCCTTCAAAGCGTGAGAAATGGCCACTAATGAATACATTGAAGTTAACCCTATTTATCAACAATAATGATATCTATTAGTGTACTTACAGGCAAGAAGCGTGTGTAGACCTGCAAAAAAGGAACATTCATCCACAAATTTGATTCAAAGTTTTCAAAAAAATTGACACAATAAAGATGATAACTTACCATTTTGATCCTTCCATTGTCACTTTTGAGGTCAAGATTCCTTCTTCCTTTAATTGTTTGGTGGTGGCTTCATCACGTGTAGTTTTTATGTCTCAAGATCAAGACAATTGTTTTCCACTTTCTTAGGTTATGGTAGGGTCTTTCATGACAAATTACATAAATAAATGATGGAAAGTAATGATTTTTCACTCTTCAATTCGGTTTTCCTAAGTTAGGGTTTCACTATTTTGATATGTAGAAGACGGGGTGGAGCATTTTATAGGGTTAAACATATATGTGGTTTACGTTTAATTTTATGATAGAGAGAGAAGATATTTTTTTACTTCTTTTTCCATTTTGTTAGCTTCTTTTTTTTTTTTTCTTTTCTTCTTTCATCTACTATGTGTCATTTGCGTATTGGCTAATAATTTGACTCAATAAACGCTATTGGGGGAATTATCCATGGTAGTAACATCATTACCAAAACTTTCAATTAGGTATTACATTTAGCTAATTATAAGTTCATGTATTAAATTAGACATTTTCTAAAAGTTCAAGTACCTTTTGTGCCATTGCCCCATAAAAGTTAAGAACCGAAACTTTATTTTAACTTTTTGTGTTGTTATGCAACAACATCATACAACGATTGTAGAGAGGTAAGAGAAGAAAGGGTTTGATCATGAAAATGGGAGATGAAATTGTGATTCGATTCATTGCCACCCACACCCCCCACCCCCCCCCCCCCCCCCCCCCCCCCCCCCCCCCCCATGTGTATCATGTGATGTTTTAATAACCAAATAAACATTTTTAATAGAAAGATATATGCAAAAACACTAAAATATATGGATCAATTTTGTGTAATTTTTCTTAGATTTTACAACATGGTTTCAATTATCATAAGTTAGGTTTCACTTTCAAAACTTTGGAACTTGTATCAATAAATAACATAGAATAGTTTCAATTAAACGTAGGCATGGGTTGCATTTGACCTATACATGTTTTGGATGGATCCCATTTTCTAGGTAGGTGCCTCAAGAGAAAAATAATAATAATAATAAAAAAGAAGAAGAAGCAAAATTCCTACGACCTTATGCAATTTGCAAACTTTAATCTAAATAAACATGATTTGTTATTGTTAAGCAAGTCAATTAAAGCCTAAATCATGTAGGCATTGTAGTTGAAATTTGATGACATAAAAAAAAAAAAAACCACATTCCTACAATTTGCATGCTTATAGCTTCATCAATTATTAATATTTGCAAGCATTGGTCTTCAATTATAATTTTCTAATGTTAAAAGACACTATTCGCAATGCTCAAATGTTTAAAAAATTTTAGGCAATAAAAAATAAATTTTTTAAAAATGATTAGAAAAAATAATGGTTCTCAAATTTAAGTTAGTCCCTTAAAATACTGAGCAACCAAATTTATATATATATAAATAAATAAATGAACCAAATAACATTTTACCTAAACAATGATACCTTGTCCAATTTTTCTCCTATAATCCTCACAAAAATTTCTTATAGCTATAATGGCAATATTTTTTTCTTTTTAACCTAGCTCCAACATAAATCTTTGTGAAAATTTTGGTAGTAAAGCCCTAAAAAATGAGAAGAGAAGTATTCCTTAATAAATTAAGGAAACCTTTGTAAAGACATCGAAGTATTGTTCATTTTCGTTTGATACACCTCATGATTCTACCCTTATAGCCACTTACTTCCTAAGAGGTGACCCATCTTGGGAATACTTCTTTTAAGCATTCTTAACCTTGGAATTTTGATGAACTCCAGGCCATTATACCAAAAAAAAAAAAAAAAAACCTAAATAATTAAATTTCCATCATACTCTATTTAAGTGATACTACAATCTCCACCACTTACAAAATTGATATCCACATTAGTTTCATTACACAAGTCCAAGGACTACACCAAACAAAGAGGACTTTAAACGTGCTCCCTTATAAGCTTAAGAAGTACTCCAATATTGTGGCACTTTACTCTATGTAGCATTTAGCTCCACTTCTAGCCAATGGACTGCTTTAATACTATGTGTAATAATACAAAACTCCTTACACTGAAGTATAGCCCACTTTAGCGTATTATACTTTACGATTTCATTGTTAATGTCAACTACTTCTTAGAAGGTCATCCATATTAGGAGTGCTCCTTATCATATACACTTAAGCCTAGAGATCTAATAAACTTCATGATGTCACATCAAAAGAGACATCAATGATTAGAGTTACTACCACACTCTATTTGAGTAATATCATTGCCTTTCGAGAGAGAGGTATACTCCTTTTCCCATTTATAGGACTTTGCTTAAACTGGAGGCCATAGATATCCATATGCAAAAGGGGTATAATACTCCTTTAATTATTTTTCATTTTTAAAGAGAAAGTTACTTATACAACAAAAGGAAATCTTCTATGTCTTCTCTTTTCTTGCATTCTCCTAATTTATTAATAAAATATGGGGTGGCATCCTTATGCCAGTATATAGGGTTTCTTGCCTCTTCACAAGAAAAAGAAAAGTTTTTTAGTACTTCTAATAATACAAATTGATGAGGATCAACTAGCATAAAAAAGGAAAGAGCCAAAATCCCATGATCCATTACATGGTATTGGAGGCCTGATGGCCCGAGTTAAAGCTAAGAAGATGAACGAAGCTCTATAAGGATTAGTCATAGACTTGCAAGTCAAGAAATCAAGCTACACTAAAGAAGAACCAACATGAGCTAACTTGATTCACGTGACCATGAAAGGATGTGATATTTAGAGACATTAGAATATTTTTTTAACCGACAAAGTTAGAGACATATTCGAATTGTTTTTGTTTTATTTATTGGTTTATAACTTATGTTATTTAGTTGCCTACTTAGTTGCATGTGGATAAGGATAGATTAGGCAACTTAGGGTTTTTCCATATTGTTGTTGTATGCTATATAAGCCTTGCTAAGGGAGGCCAGCCGAGACATCTTATTATTGAATTGAAAACACAATTTCATGAGATTACGAAAACCCTCTTTTTTTGTTCTTTTACAAAGAACTCTTTCATAGGAATTCTTAATCGAATTGCTTGGAATCCCTTTTGATAACTTAGGTTTCAGTCAACAGGTGTGATTGAGGTCTAGTTACGTAATACTTGTTAGAGAAGATCCTCGGGGTAATTGAATCAAATAGCGTCGTTGGGGTTCTAGGTTTAATATACCTAAGGTTTCATGCATCATTTGGTATTAGAGCTTCGGCTTCTTGAATCAAGTAAATTCTATCCTTTTTTTTTTCTTTATTCATCTGTTGTTATTTTCCATACTCATATCTGGAAATTCGTATAAAAAATATATATATTGTTTGGTCATTAAATCCCTTAGAGACTGACAACAACTAGGTTTTAGTTAGGCTTTGAACATTCAATTGTTGTTCAATTCATAGTTCATATTGAAGGCATACGTAAAAAAAAAAAAAAAATTCAATTCGATTACAAAAGAAAAAAATCAAGAACCGAATTTTTTAAAAAAAAAAAAAGAGAGAGAGAGAAAATCTAGTTTTAGCAAGTACCAATTCAATTTCCAATTCTAGCCACAAATTACATCTTGTACTTCCAAATTGTGCATTCGAATTACACTAATATTCTTGATATATATTTGGTGCAAATTGTGTTTCCATTTAATTTGCATGATAGGGACTTGTTTTATTTGTTCCCAAATCAGTAATAAGAATTTATTCATATCTATTATAATTCACACTTGTTCTTCATTGCACTGTGACTTGGAACCACTAGTGCTCATTAGGTATTGAATTAGTGATTTGTGTTGAGGAGTTCCGATCTGAGTTCTTAGCAAAGGATTATAAAAAAAGCGGGTTGTGAGGACATATTTTGTGAGAGATATATACGAGTGGAATTGTGAGCATATTATTGGTGAGCAATACATGAGTGGGTGTGAGAAACATATATAATTTTTTTTTTTACTTGTGATCTTACTCTATTGATAACTTTAGAATTATGTTAAGACAGAACACTAATGGAGGAGAGAGTAGAGTGATGTTTGAGGAGTTGATGGGGGAGATGAAAAGAATCTTGACGAGTGAACTTGAGCAGATCCATGAAAGAATGGATATGATGGAAAGGCATAAGGAACCGTCTAGCAGTACCACTGTCAAGTGAGGAGTAAGTAGACCGAATAAGGGAGGAGTTAGGATAGAAGAAGGTGAGGAGTTTGATTTTGGATATTATCAACACATTAGGGATAGAGGGAGTACCCAAAGGCGTGATAGTAATTTGGGAAGTATTAAGTTGAAAATCCCAACATTTCAAGGAAAGAATGATCTAGAGTTGTATTTAGAGTGGGAGAGAAAGATGGATCATGTGTTTGAATGCCATAACTATACTGAGGAGAAAAAGATAAAACTGGCTGCAGTAGAGTTTTCATATTACGCCAGTGTATTGTGGGATCAGTTAGTGCGTAATAGGCGTAAGTATGGAGAGAGACCTGTTAGCACTTGGGATGAGATGAAGACTATTATGTAGAAATGGTTCATTCCTAGTCACTACCACAGAGAATTACTTAGGAAAGTTCAAGGATTGACACAGGGAACCAAAAGTGTAGAGGATTATTACAAGGAGTTGGAGATAGCCTTGATTAGGGTTAAAGTTGAGGAGGAGGATGAGGCCACTATGGCTAGATTCATCAATAGGTTGAATAGGGAAATAGCTGATGTAGTGGATCTACACCATTATTTAGATATGGAAGAATTATTGCATAGAGCCATTAAAGTAAAGCGGCAATTAGAATATAGGAGTAAGCAGAGGACTGATTCGACTTCTAAATCTCTATGGAAGTCTACTTAGAAGAGGAACTCCACCAATTCAAAGCCTAAGGAGGACATGAAGGCTAAGAATCTAGTTGCTACACCTAAGGGAAAAACTGACACTAAACCCCCTTCCAATACTAGAGATATTAAGTGTTTTAGGTGTCAAGGGTTTAGACACATTGCATCCCAATGTCCAAATTAAAGAGCCATGATTATCTGTGATAATGGGGATGTGGAGAGTGTGAGCTCTAAGGAGGAGGAGGAGTCACCATTGCAATAGTATGAGGATGTTGACTTAAAGGGACCTGAGAGTGGCAAGTTGTATGTCATGAGGAGAGTACTTAGTGTACAACCCCAGGAGGATGGTGAGGGGATTCAGTGTGAACATGTTTTTCATACACGGTGTCATGTATAGGGTAGAGTTTGTAGCTTGATAATCGATAGTGGCGGCTACATTAATGTTGCTAGTACCTTGCTAGTAGAAAAGATGCAGTTGAAAGCTGTGAAACATCAGAGACCATATCAATTACAGTGGTTGAATGAATGTGAGGAGGTTAAGGTGACTAAGTAGGTTCTTATAGCCTTTTCCATAGGGAGCTACAAGGATGAGGTTATGTGTGATATGGTACCTATGCAGGCTAGCCACATACTATTAGGGTGACCTTGGCAATTCGATAGGAAGATTACATATGACGGGTACAAGAATCAGTATTCCTTTATATTAAACAAAAGGAAAGTGGTTCTCATGCCACAGAAACCATGGGAAGCTAGTGAATATCAGATGCGGATAGTAAAAGAATTCAGAGAGAAACATGAGAGTATGCGGGAGAGGGATGAGAAAAAGAAGAGTGAAAAACAAACACTGGTAAGTTATAAGGGAAGAGAGTCTGAAACACTGAGAGGAGAGAAAATTGTAAGAAAAAGTGAGTGTAAGAGTGCAATGTTGGCAAGGAAACAACTACTTGTACTTATGTACAAGGATGTTTATTTTACTTATACTGACACTAACCTTTCGTTACCTTGTATGGTGTTTTCTTATGGCTTTGTTATAGGTACATATGGGATAGCCATAGATGCGAAGAAATTGGAGGTGATCCAGAAGTGGCCAAAGGGACGTGTTAGAACCGTATTTCATCAAGGAGAAGGGATTTGGGTGCATTTGATAATAGAAAAATTTGCAGAACAGCGGAAGTCTAAATTGCATCATAAAGGTGATGGACCTTTCCAAGTGGTGGAGCGCATAAATGACAATCCCTACAAGATAGACTTGCCAAGTCACTATGGTAATGTAAGTGCTACCTTTAACGTTTTTTATCTTACTCCTTATGATGCAGGTAATTCGAGGACGAATCTTTTCAAGGAAGGAGGGAACGATGAGGATTAACTAGCATAAAAAAGGAAGGAGCCAAAATCCCATGATCCATTACATGGTATTGGAAGCCCGATGGCCCAAGCTAGAGCTAAGAGGATGAATAAAGCTCTACAAGGAGTAGTCGTGGACTTATAAGCCAAGGAATCAAGCTACACTAAAGGAGAACCAACATGTGCTAACTTGATTCACGTGACCATGGAAGGATGTGATATTTAGAGACATTAGAATATTTTTTGAACTGACAAAGTTAGAGACATATTCGGTTTGTTTTTGTTTTATTTGTTGGTTTATAACTTATGTTATTTAGTTGCCTACTTAGTTACATGTGGATAAGGATATATTAAGCAACTTAGGGTTTTTCTATATTGTTGTTGTATGCTATATAAGCCTTGCTAAGGGAGGCCGGCCGAGACATCTTATTATTGAATTGAAAACACAATTTCGTGAGATTACGAAAACCCTTTTTTTTGTTCTTTTGCAAAAGAACTCTTCCATAGGAATTCTTAACCGAATTACTTGGAATCCCTTTTGATAACTTAGGTTTCGGTCAACAGGTGTGATTGGGGTCTCGTTACACAATACTTGTTCGAGACGATCCTCGGGGTAATTGAATTGAATAGCATCGTCGAAGTTCTAGGTTTAATATACCTAGGGTTTCATGCATCACAAATAGGATTTATTTAAAAAATTGTCAATTAAAATATAAAATTAAATAACCTTGTGTCTAAGACTCGAGACTTAGCCCACCAAGGCCTAGTGGGTCCCATTTCTACCTATGAGCCTATCCAATGGAAGGGTTGGTGTTAGGTTTTAAAATAAAGGTCTAGCACCCATTGAGCTAGGTAACTTGTCTAGTTTCTATCCTATCCAATATTTATGTACTAATTCTAATCACTATAAAGTTCTTAGAACAAACAAATGGAATATTTTAATATTGCATATTCAAAATTAATTAAAGCTCATCAATATTAATATTTGCAAGAATTGGTCTTCAATTAATAATTTTCCAACATTAAAAGACATTATTTACAATGCTCAAATGTTTAAAAAATGTTAGGCAATAAAAAAGAAAAACTTAAAAAAATGATTAGAGAAAATAATGATTCTCAAATTTAAGTCAACCCCTTTAAAATGCTAAGCAACAGGATTTTCTATTTTTGATAATTAAACAAACCAAATAACATTTTACCTAAATAATGACTCCTTATCTAGTTTTTCTCCTATAATCCTCACAAAATTTTCTTATATCAATAATGGCAAGATTTTTTTCTTTTTTTTTTTTTAACCTAGCTCTAACATAAATATTTGTAAAAGTTTTGGTAGTAAATCCCTAAAAATGAGAAAAGAAGTGTTTCTTAGTAAATTAGGAAAGCCTTTGTAATGACATTGAAGTATTGTTGTTTTTGTCTAATACACCTCATGGCTCTGCCCTTATTGCCTCCTACTTCCTAAGAGGTCACCCATCTTGGGAATGCTTCTTTCGAGCATTCTTAACCTTAGAATTTTGACGAACTCCAAGCCATTATACAAAAAACACCTCAATAACTAAAATTTTCTCATATTGTATTTAAGGGATACTACAATCTTCACCACTTACAAAACCGATATCCGCATTAATTTCTTTACACAAGTCCAAGGACTACACCAAATAGGGAAGACTTCAAATGTACTCCCTTACAAGCTTAAGAAGTACTCAAATATTGTGGCACTTTACTCTACGTAGGATTTAGCTCTTTCACTTTCAATCAATGGATTGCTTTAATACTATGTGTAATAATATGGAACTCTTTACATTGAGGTATAGCTCACTTTAGCATATTATGCTTTATGATTTCATCCTTGATGTCAATTGCTTCCTAGAAGGTCATCCATATTGAGAGTGCTCCTTATCATATACACTTAAGCCTAGAGTTCCAATAAACTATGAGATGTCACATCAAAAAACACTTCAATGATTGGAGTTATTGTCACACTCTATTTAAGAAATATCATTGCCTTTCAAGAGAGAGGTATACTCCTTTTTCCCATTTATAGGGCTTTACTTAAACCAGAGGCCATAGATGTCCATATGCAAAAAGGGTATAATACTCCCTTAATTATTTTTCATTTTTGAAGAGAAAGTTACTTGTACAACAAAAGGAAATGTTCTATGTCTCCTCTTTTCTTGCATTCTCCTAATTTATTAATAAAATATGGGGTGGAATCCTCACACCAATATATAGGGTTTCTTGCTACTTCATAAGAAAAGAAGAAGAAGAAGTTAATTTTAGTACTTCTAATAATACAAATAGGACATTAAAAAAAACTGTTAATTAAAATATAAAATTAAATAACCTTAGGTCTAAGACTCAAGACCTAGCCCATCAAGGCCTAGTGGGTCCCATATCTACCCATGGGCCCATCCAATGGAAAGGTTGGTGTTAGGTTTTAAAATAAAGGTCTAGCACCCACTAAGTTGGGCAACTTATCTAATTCCTATCCTATCTAACATTTATGTGCTAACTCTAATTACTATAAAGTTCTTAGAACAAATGAATGGAATTGCTTAATATTGTATATTTAAAATTAATTAAAGCTCAATGCAATTGTTATTGTCTGCTTTGGCTATTTGCAAATTATCATTTAATAGAGAAAATCGACTATGACGTTTGTTATATTAATGAAACTATAACATAGATATACTCATTGTTTTATTAAAAATGCTCTTTTTTACCCCTTTCTAATGGTTTTTTATGCCTTATATTTGTGATTATTACATAATAATATTGTAGCAACGGGTTAGATCCTAATGAAACTATACCATAGATATACTCGTTGTTTTATTAAAAATACTCTTTTTTTTTTCTTTCTAATGGTTTTTTATACTTTATATTTGTATTTATTACGTAATAATATTGTAGCAATGACCCTTTATTTTTTCAATTGAGAAATCCATTGTCATTGGCACCATCATCAAGTCTTATATTTAACTCTACAACTAGTTGATCCAAAATTTAAAATTGCGTGTGGGTATGATCTAGACATAAGTTCTATCATGTGAAAAGCGTCAAAATGGGATGTCATATTAGCTTTTGTCACCGACATTTATAAGGAAGAACAAGGATGGACCTATTTTTGAATTTTTTTTAAAAAAAGTTAACTCCTGGAATCAAAATGAAAAAAAGAAACACAAATACATGAATTGTGAATTAGAAAAGCAAACTTGTGTCCTCTTAATATATCTTTCTCCCCAAGACACTAGTAATGAGGTGGACAGATACATCCTATCCAATGAATTATTGTATAAGTATTTCATCAATAAATCAACATTTATACTATTAAATTACAAAAAAAACTTGGTTTTGAGCCTCACCATATACCTACTTAATTATAAATGCAGAGTGAGTATTTATTTCCCACAGTGATACAGATTAAATGATCTCTGCTTAAAAGTCTTACATAAATCTGGCCCATTATATCTTAACTTTCTGCTGTTTCTTTACTTGTTAGGCCCCATACTAAATATTGGGCTATTGTTAAATGAACCCAATAGACAACTCTTGTAGATACCTCAGCCAGGTGGAGTTTGTAGAGAGCCCCTCGGTGCTGGACATGTCCAAGTGGAAGATGCAACATCCAAGCAATACAAGTTACACACTACCAACCAAATCTTAATTATCAAGCACATCTTACCATCTATATCTTTTGGTACTTGGGACATCTCAGGAATCTACGACCGTGATGGGAATCTCTTGTTACAGTATTAAGGAACTTAGATAAATTCTTTATTGCCATGATATCACCTAGTAGTTAGGAAAAATCAGATCACGTTTTTAGTGAAATTGCATACAATATTTTGGTCAATTCTCTAGTTTTAAATAATTTGGGTGATTTGAAACTTCTAAGTTGAATTTTATTACGAAATGTGAATTTTGAATCAGTTCAGTGTTGGTCATGGTTTTGAGTGGAATATTGGTAGCCATTGAATTTTTATTTTATTTTATTTTTTTGGTTTCCATCAATAGACCGTCAAACTTGTAAGAAAGTAAGAGGTATTCACCGATTATTTTGGTAAAATAATGCTAATTGGCACCGCTAATCCTGCAAAAACATGAGCTGACATAGTAACTTTTGTAATGTACTTTTTCTAATGAATTTGGAAAATAGATTAGATAGATGCAATTGATATTCGTAGTTAAAATTGCAAATTAATTATGCCTCTGTTAGATTACATTGGTAATTAATAGATATGATTAGCTTACCCATTTAAGAATAATCTTATGTGTGATAAGTCTATGGCTCATAACGATTATTGTCAAGTATATCAACTTGCTAAGAAAAATTAAAAGCTAAAGGATCAATTTCGATAATCTCTAATATAAACGTATAAATTAAATCTTCTTAAATTATTCTAAGATATGAACTTGACTTTTAGGCTTTATGAAAAGGCTGAAGAGTTAAACCTTAAATTACTGCTAAGCTTAGTCAATATTCTATATAAAATTTAATCAAAAACCTTTTGAAAGCTTTCTTTTAAACGTGTCATGTAGTTTATTTTATCAATTTGATCCTTTTTTTTAAGTGTAACCAAATAGTGAATTATAATAATTAAAAAAAAAAAAAGCGAAAGTCATTCTCTAGAAAGCATGTATTAAATTGGAAACGGATTAGTGCGGAACACCTATTGCTCTTCTAATATGAACAAAAACATTCGATATTGGGATCTAGTGTTATCTTAAATAATACTATATATATATATATATTAGCACTTGCTATAATTGGAGGCATTAAAACAACAGGCTCCTTGTAATCCTGATTGCTGGGATCTCGGGTGTCATACATAGCACAATCTCGCACAGGAAAATTAGTTCATCACGCAACGTCGGGTTCTTTGGATCGATAACTGTTGAAATGGGATTAGAATTTTGAGCTTTTGTAATTGATTCTCTATGTTTCAATCAGTTGGCTAATTTGAACACGCTGAATTTAATTTTATTAGAAAATATGATATATATATATATATATATATATATATATATTTTTAGTAATTATAACAAAAACAGAAGATTTGAATTTAGTTCATTTAATATAAAAATTACCGTTCATATTATTAATTAATTAATTGAATAGTATGGTTTTAAGTCTTGCTTGAAGGAAAGAAAAACGCGCCTGCCGACACGGATTTTTTGTTAGTTACCGGTCGACATTCCTGCCTAATCATTCAGAGTGAATGGAGGCTTCTCTCATTTACATCTTGTTACATATTGATCGATTTTGCGGACATGGTATGTAACTATATGTTGCACATTACTATTACATATTTGCAGGAGTTTTCATTATTTGGCTTGATTATCAATTTATAAACTCTAATATAAGAGATTGTGATACATTGTGACTGTATTATATATAACCATTTTAAGTAATTACACAGTATGTATCATGCTATAAAAGCATTACTTTACACAAGCAGTCTTCCTATCTATATTGGGCAAATGTCCTTCTATGTTTCTTTCCACACTAATATTAATCCATACATTCTAGGTATGGGCCACACTTCATTAATATCATTTGAAATCATGAATTGATCGGTTTTATCTTATGGACCTTTATATATGATCTATCCCATAAATTCTGCTCTCACTTTAATTCTCTCCTGACTGTAAATGAAATGAAATTATTAAAAAAAAAAAAAAAAAAGGGAGGAAAGTGGAACTTTCAATGTTGAGATTTAGAGCCATCTTAAATATAAAGTTGAGGACGTCACCATCACCACTTGGCTAGCATACAATTCATAGGAAAACAAAGCTACTGGTTGAGTTGTTATAGCTTGTGAATTTAAGTTGCCCAGGTCACCATATCAGGCAGAAGTAGAGAACAGAAGGGATTATTTAATTCCACATGGTGACATAGCTCTAGACGCAGTACAACTCACTGAGATTAAAACAAAGTTAAACTAGATTACTAGCTCTTGCTAACATCAGAGACATCATTAATACAGGTTCCAACTAATCTTACTACTCTATTTTACAATCGATCTCTTAGCCCTTGATGTCATACATAGGGCGACCCATAACGGAATATTAATCTGTTATGAATTCCGTTCTCTGGATCATAACTGCAGAGATGCGACTAAAAATTCCCCCCATAGGCGATGCGATACTAGTCATGGTCACTTTAGCTCTATGAAATCTGGTTTGAGCTTTTCTGCATCTTTGAAGGCCATTGCCTTTCCATTACCGTCTTTTTCAATAATGATATGGACCAATCTGTTCGGTTCTGCCTCCTCTAACATTTGGACAACACTTCTCATTGTTGGTCTTAGGTTTGGAAGTCTTGCTGTGCAGAGGACTGCAATCCTCAGCACTTTAACAGCATCTTCCGTGTAGGTTTCAGGAATCCTTGAATCCACAACACTTAACAGAGTCTCTTTGGTTTTCAATTTACTAGAAACCCAGCTCACTATGTCTTTGTTCTCCCCATACTCTGGTTCTATTGGTCGCTTTCCAGTCACGAGTTCCATTAGTACCACCCCGAAACTATAGACATCGCTCTTTTCGTTCACCTTGTAAGTGTATCCATATTCTGCAAAATTAACGAGAGCACGTTAAGAACATTGAACTATTTATGCAAATAATCTAGCCAGTTATATACTCAAACTAAATTTAAGCAGTGGTTGGCTTACCGGGAGCGATATATCCATGTGTTCCAGCAATAACACAAGTGGAGTCCTTGCCAGAATTTGCTTGCAAAATTTTAGCTAGGCCAAAATCTGCAATTCTAGGCTTCATAAACTCATCCAACAAAATGTTGCTGGACTTAACATCCCTATGAAGCACGGGCTTCTCACATCCATGATGCAAGTACTCCAATCCTCGGGCTGCTCCAACCGCAATCTCATGCCTAGTCTCCCAATCAAGCTCCATTTTTTGGCTGGTATGCAGCCTATCCCACAGGCTTCCGTTGCGCAAGTATTCATAAACCAGCAAGCTAGAGTCCTCACTTGTTATACTACAATAGAGCTTCACTACATTCACATGCCTGATAGAACTCAAGGTCTGCACCTCAGCGTCGAAATCCCGGGATTTATTTCTATGTTTCCCGAGCATCGGGGTGGTGCTCCGGGTGCTTTTTTTCGCCCCCACATCCGTCTTCCAGATGTGTTTCACAGCAAGTTCCCTGTCATTACCAAGCGATACTTTATAAACCGTCCCGGATGCACCTTTTCCAATAACATTCTCTTCCGTAACGGAATCGAGAATCTCGTCTTCCGTGAAGCTTAGCGCTTGGAATGACTTTACATCCCAAGATTCTTCCTTTAAGGAACGTTCGTGGTCCTTTTCTCTCCTATTCATATATACGCACCAAGCAAGAGATACAGACAATAGCACTACAACTATGATCAAGCAGATTATGAGTGTCTTAACACTGTCAGACATGCCTACTTTGGAAGAACATCTCTGGAATGAGCTGATGGTGGAGCTACACAACCCCGGATTGCCGGAAAAGCTTCCGTTGTAAGCCTCAATTGTTAGAGATTGAGGTATTTCCCCGGACAATTGATTATTCGAAAGATCAAGAATGCTAAGCCTTAGAGAAGATAAGCTAGTTGGAATTCGACCAGAGAGCTTGTTCTCTGATAGATTGAGGGAATTTAGAACGGGAAGATTCCCCATCGACGAAGGGATTTTCCCCGAAAGCGAATTGTGAGCCATGTTTAGATCACTGAGAAATGCACAAGAGCCTAAAGAAGTTGGAAGAGAGCCAGAGAACATATTGTTCTCCATATGGAGACTACCCAACTTCTTCAAATCTCCGATACTACTTGGGATTTTACCCGAAAACTGGTTGTAACTCAAGTCAACTGCAACCAGGGATTCAGCTTTTGAAATCTCTCCAGGCAATTCACCTGACAACCTGTTGTTTGCTAAGAACAACTGTCCTAGAGATTTAGCATTCGCGATGTCAGACGTTATCGAACCTTCAAGCTGATTCATCTTGATATCGATTATGTTCACCTTTGGGAGGCCCCAAAGACCGGGTGGAACAGTTCCAGATAGCGAATTGTTGCTGACACGAAACCGCGTCAACGTCGGGCAATTCGCATAACTGGCAGGGATTTCACCTGTGAATTTGTTCTGGAGAGTGAGAAGTTCTCTCATGCTGCCTTGTTTGCACATATCCGGAGGTATTGGACCTGACAATGAATTCTCAGACACATCAATGAAGTCGAATTTCGCCCAAGAACCAAGTTTTTCAGGCAAGGGACCAATCAGCTTGTTTCTATAAAGGGACAAGTTCACCAGTTTCTTGAAATCTCCAAATTCTTTAGGAACTTCACCAGAGAACTCGTTCATGAAGAGCTGCAAAGAGATTAAATTTGTCAAGAACCTCAATTCGGATAAGTCGCCTTCGAGAGAATTCATCGAGGCATCAAAATACTCAAGCTTGGTAAGGTTTTTCAATCCAACAGGAAGTTTTCCTGTCAGATTATTATTATACAGCTCAAGTTGCCAAAGATTGGTCAAATTTCCAATTTCCGGTGGTATTTCACCACTTATATAATTATCTGCAAGCTCCAACTCGATGAGCTTGTTGAGTTTTCCGATTCCTGGAGGGATGGTTCCAGTTATGCTGGCATTAGACATGTAAAGCCAATCCAGACTATAAAGACTCAAAATTTCTTCAGGAAATGGAGTTCTATCAAAAAGGTTGTCACCAATACTCAATGCGATGAGATTGGTCATGTTCTTGATAGAATTCCATGGAAACTTCCCAGAAAATCCACTATTGTTCACATACAAATATCTCAATTCGCTTAAAGCCGATATATCCGGAATCGGACCTGAGAAAAGATTATTTCCCAGGTCCAAATATTGCAGCTTTACACAATTGCTTAATTCTTCTCCAACACTTCCATATAGCAAGTTTTTCGCAATGGCAAGCTTCTCAAGAGACTGGAGCTGGCAAATTGAGTCTAGAGGGAGGACACCTGACAATTTCTGGTTGGAAAGGTCTATTTCCAGGACAGAGCCTTTGGTATTGCAAGCAATACCAGTGAAGCTGCATATAGGATTTGTTGGTGTCCATGTACTGAAAAGCTCTTTGTTTGGTGATTGGAGGGTGGTGGATAGATTTAGGAGGATTTGGCGTTCATCAGCTTTGGTTACAGAGCTGGCACTGAGGAAACAGAGGAGAAGGAAGAGGTTTGTCCGGGACATCCTAGGACGGTGGAGAGAGGAAGAGAAGATTGAAGCGAGAAAGAGAGAGAGAGAGAGACAGAGAGAGTTTTGTTTCTTTGTTGGGTCGTTCTGATGAGAAATGAAATGGAATTGTAGCGAAGTCAGAAATGGATGACTGGCTCATTTAAGTTGTGGAAACAGTACGTGTTCATATTGGCTCCACTATCATACCATACAGTTCGTCCTACTAGAAGGTTGTCCCTTTCATGTCCACCTCTTTGTTTCACCTTTTTTTTTTTTTTTTTCCAATCAAGGTCGATCGAATTAAAAGTAATGAATTTATACTGCATAGATAGAGAATTTATAAGAAATAACTTTGAATGATTTAAGTGAATATTTTAATTATTGTTACGAGAATATATGATTTCTTTTACATTATTTTAACTACTATGTTGTCTGCTGGAGTCATGGGTTTAGTTTAATTTGACCCATGTGCCTATTATTTTGTCACATTAGGCTGAAAGGTTAATGTTTAATCACAGGATGAAACTTTATATGATTAAGTAGTTGCTGCCCATGTTCTGTGTAACAATTATTGGGGTTTCTCTTTTAACCTCCTTGGATTAATTTTAGTTAAAGTCATATTTGAATTTGTCATTGCCATATTAATAAATCTGTTGTTGTAGTAGATTGAAGGTAAGAACCGTTGGACGGAGGATGTGTTAGGAAATGCATTTAGGGAGCTGGTCGACTTGGCAAATGATATGGTTTATTTGTTAGCCAAATCATCATCAGATCACATCCTGCTATATTCTCGAAAATATGAAGTCCACTTGAGGAATTTTTTTGCATATGATTTAAATGCATCACAATATGACAATTGATAACATAAATCAATTGCTCAGAATAAACAAATGATGCCAAAAAAAGAAAAAAAAAAGGTTTTAACTAAGAAAGAAAAAAAGAAAAAAATAATAGAAGTTTCTAAGTTATGTACTTATGGTTTTGTATATAGATTTGAGCTTTGAAAAAATATAGTTACATAGGATATGATGTTAGTATTCATTAGTGACTTTCACAATAAAGAATGAGAGGAATCCCATTTCAACGCATTTTTTTTTTTTTAAAGCCAAGTCTAAAATGGAAAATATAAAAACTTAAGTCTTCAAATGAAACACAAAACCTAGAATTTATTAGTATATTGTCCCCAAAAAAGAATAAGTCAGATTATGAAGACCCAAATTGGAAAAAAGTATTTTTATGGACAAAATTCAATATGATCATTTTATGGCACTGTGCCATGACTCTTTATATGATCCAAATGTAATGGAAGTAATAAAATAATTAAAATATGTCAACTATTTAAAATATTTAAATATATATATGTATTATTTTTTTTTACATAAATTTGACATGACATGCAATATGAACTTTTCTAATTATATTTACAAGGGGAAGGGTGTGTTAGTAATGGTTTCACGAATATTCAAGCATATTTACTTTTGACACAAAATGGCATATTGATCCACTTCAATTATTACCATTCTTTTTCTTTCTTTTCGCTTTATTTTTTAAAATTATTTTTCTCATGCAACTTTTGCATCTCTCTCACATGTATCACAATAATAGAGGATAATAATATCCCCCATTCAAATAGTTTATAGGTACTGGATGGGTGCAGAAGCAGTCTACCTGTCTCGTCATAGAGTACATAAAGTTTATCAATTTCGCAAGTTGAAAGGGTCTCGTCTAACAAAAATTAAAAAATTCAGAATGTTACATTAAGGGGAAAAAAAATATTAATCAATAAATGAATTTATCGAACGAGGTTTGTATCTTTAGTAAAATTATATTAAAAATTATTTGTTTAATCGTGATAAGATTTTATAAATTTATAAAAGTTATTACAAGCTAATATTATAAATCTATAAAAATTATTATAAAATTATACAATAAATTTATACATTATGACAACATGTGATTTTTAATACACAAAAAAAAATTATATCGAAAGTTTGTAATATAAATACGAATCCTCAGTATATATGTTCATTTTTACATCTTTAAATTTTTTTCTGTAAGTTTTGTTCTTTCTCACACTTTGAAAATTTGTGTTTACTTAATTTCTGTTTTACGTAAGTTTAGCTTGTTCAACTATTTGTGTAGAAATATCTAGAAGACATTTTTTAACATCTTCGGTAAAACAAGATTTCGGTATGTTTTTTTGAAGAAAAATTATTTTTTTTGCTATTATATTACTTTGTATAAATGCATAAAAAAGTAAGTGCAATTATTTGTACTCTACTATTCTTATTGAAGTAGTAGTAGTTGTTAATTAATTGTTAATGAGTAATTAATTAGTTGTTAATATATCATTAATTAACATTAGCAAATGAATCAGTAAAAAAAATTAATATTTTTCGAAAATGAAATATCTTAATTTGTAGTTGTGAAAATTATTGTAAAAATAATCGTTAATAATGAAGTAATTAGTCCTTAATTAATCATTAGAAAAATAATTAGGAAAAACTTTTGTATTGATTATAATAAATTATCTTTGTGTGTTATTATAATACATTTTTGTAAAAGTAGCTGTTAAATTAAATTGTTGTTAATTAGCTGTTAATTAACAATAATTAGTCATTCATATGTAAGTAATTAATTGTTAGAAAAGTAATTAGTGAAAAATTTTGCGATTGCAAATGTGAAATATTTATATGTTTTCGCACAATTAGTTATAAAATTAAGTAATTATTAATGAGCCATTAATTAAAGGTGATTAGTTATTAATATGTCATTAATTAATTGTTATAAAATTGATTAGTAAAAATTTTTATGTTGATTGCAAATATAATATGTTTGTGTGTTTTTATATAAGTAATTGTAAAATTACATTGTTGTTAATTAAGTGTTACTTAACAGTAATTAGTTGTTAATATATCATTAATTAATTGTTAGAAATTAAGTTATGAAAAAATTTGTGTTAATTGTAAATATAATATGCTTGTTTGTTATTGTAGAAGTTTTTGTAAAATTACATCATTGTTAACTAACTATTAACTAAGAGTAATTAGTCATTAATATATCATTAAGTACAATTAATGAGAAATTTTATATTAATTGTAAATGTAATACATTTATGTTTGTGTGTTTTTTGCGAAAGTAGTTATAAAATTAAGTTATTATTAATTAACAGTTAATTAATAGTAATTAGTTGTTGATATGTCATTAATTAATTGTCATAAAATTAATTAATAAAAAAATTAGTATTGATTGTACATATAATATTTTTGTCTATTACTGTAAAAGTAGGTGTAAATTTTAATTCCTGTTAGTTAATTATTAATTAGACAGTAAATAATTACTAATAAGTCGTTAATTAATATTTTAATATTAATGGTAATATATACTATTTTTTTAATATATATATTTTTTGCATAATAGATGGAGCTTAGAGCCTGAACCCTTCGATCCTTCAATCTTGATGCAACATGAAGGACATCGATTACAGGCCATCTAGGATGAAGAGGTAAATGACTTTTCACTTGTTGATTAGTTTATGTTGCACTATGAATAGTATAACATTTTACTTGTTATCATTATAGGATCAATCAACCCTTACTATTCAACGTCATAAGTTATCACTTTGTCACGATAAGCACACCATCCCCTTCGATTCTCGAATGGAGCTATACCTCCATTTAGTAGGATTCAGAGGTGTAAGTCACATGCCATTCATTTCATTGGATTAGCACATTGTTACAGCAATGGTGGAGCGATGGAGGCTAGAGATGCATACATTCCACATGCTAATATGAGAGTTTATTATCACCTTGTAGGATGTGGAGATCTAGCTAAGATGCTTCGTTGTTGGTTGAGCAGTTATAGAGAGTAGTTGTCGAGACGTATAGATGGAGGTCTGCATGTTTGGCTTGATTATATCGCCAACTTTGTGTCATGTCATCGCTATCAACACACAGGATTAGACGAGCGGCCATTCTCCTATAGGTGTGGGCTTAGGATAAATTTTCTCACATAGTATCCTTTAGTCAACACAGATTATATATAGAATCTAGTAGTCCATTGGCGACACATTGGAACACGAGGAGGGACACGCAGTATCAACCAATCCATGTTGTTGGTGCATATCAGGATGCGTTCGATAGGCAGAATATGGCATAGGTATTTCAATAACCTATTTTTTTCTTCCAATTCATCATATTGATCATTTACACTGAATATAATTTCCTATCCTTCAAGTGAAATGGAAGTTGTACGATGGAAATGTAATTAATCTCCTACCTAATTTCTATAAAGGCAACATGCACATTTGGATGGATCGAGTGCCATTAATATGTTTCCACATTATTGAGTGGCATTTCCCTGTCCAAGTGGCTAGGTAATTTGGTGGGTTCCAATATATCCCACAACTGGTGAACACGCAGTAAGAGCTCCATCAAATCAACATATGGGGGAAGATTGATGTTGATTGGCTAATCTAACATACAGTGTATATACACATGTGGGAATAGTGAGTCGATCGAATGGTTCACATGGAGGGTCCTAGTGGTGTGCATGACAATTACATGCAATGGCATTGATTAATCAGTCGGTGATATATTGGATACACGAAGGCTGTTCTTAGATTTCTGGTAAGTACAATATCAACACTCCCTAATGAATAATTGCATGACAGTTTCTTATTTAATTTACATTTTGTTCTTACTTATCGGGTGAAACATTAGATAAATTTGTTTATCATTGGATGTAAACACAGTCGTAAAAATAGCTGCTCAGGGTCTTTATTTCATGCATCACCACAGGGAGGTAACGCTGTACCCGTAGGTGCAAGAGCAAAATACTTAGGAGGTGAAGGTAAAGGTGGAGGCACAAATAGTTCCTGTGTAGTGAAGAATGGTGGGACATTAAAAACCTCGAAATTAGGATAAGACATGACAAAATCCAATACAGGATCAATAGTTCTCAATGGATTTCGATGTGATGTACGATAACTCAAAGCTGTTTTTTAACACATATAAGACACCACATCAGCATTCTATAAGTGGTCATATCCCAACATTATCGGCTCCATAGAAGAAATGCACCAAAAAACAACCTATGTACTAAGGTGAATCATCAACTCAGCCTACAGAGTGGAGTCACATGCCTTTGCGAGCGTTCGATAATACTCTTTAATAACATCCAACATAAGAGTTTAAAGCTCCTCTTGCTCCACGTCCAAGGCCATCTTGGGAACCAATCAACGCCTTTTCCCAATTAGCTAGACAATTCACTAGGAGAAGAAAATAGGATGAGATAGAAACCGATAATTTGTTATTTATTTCATATGTATATGTTCTATTTAAACAATTAAGTTGATGTATTTTAACATTTTGTAATGGATTTCTACATATTATGTCTGATAGATAGTGTTAGCATTTGCTGGTTACACATGCAATGTATTCATATATAATATTATAACTTCGAATATGTGAAAACAAATTGACAAAGGTCTAAAGAAATTAACATTTAATATAACTTTTCAACAAATTACAAAACTGTAAATATAAATGCCAAAGAATCATCAACCTCCATAAAGGATCTCCCTTTTATTACATCAAAACAAAGTTGATGAAGTGATTAAGGCTTCACTTAAGCTGTACAAGGGAAAAAGGTAATGTTGGTATCACAAATGCAATGTGAAATGTCACAAAATGTATATTGGTACCAACTCTCAATCCAACTCGTCACCTATAGGCATGAAGTACATCTTAGATGTGAGTTCTTAATGTGTCAATCTGTACCAATCAAGTATAGAGTGTGTCATGTCAAGCCTTGGTGAAATAGTTACTACATAAGCATGGAAGCATAGAATTCTATATATTTGCCACTTTTGACAACTACATATGTTGTGGGCAAAGTCAACAAAGAGCATTCGGCCCCCTCCCCTTAACTTGCTGGCGACATGGTGACTATTGGTGAGCACTTTGAAAAGTCTGTCTTGCCTACTATAGTTGATGACCCTATGGTTGTTAGCTTATGAACTCCATCTGTCAATTTTTTTTGTTGCATATTTGGTAAAAATTCTACCATTCGCTATATTTTTCAAAGCTTTTGAATGTTTTTTTATGAAGTACCCCACACAGTTGTAGAACGTTTTCTTCACCAAAACAGTCATAGGTAACCCTTAAGCCCACTTCAATACAGAATTGTAGCCTTCAACAATATTGGAGGTTATATACCCAAATCGATAGCAATCATCATGAGCTAGCATCCAGCTATCTAATGACACATCATCAAACTGGTCCAACACATCAGGCCTACCTACTCCATCATATAGTTTAACTTACGAGATTGTGCTTGCAACTCGGCGTAAGTAACTAACCTCTTGCATTGCATGTTTTTATGTGCTGAGTTAAAGTTGCTCACAAGGTGTCGTAGACAAAACTGCTACATCGCAAATGGAGGGCGCTATCCATTGGTTTCTTCTTTAACTTTCAACTTGAAGCCCGTATTTCTATTTGATATGAGGCAAATGTTTTCACGACTTGCACGGTCACCGACAATATATTCCTTCAATTTCCTAAAAAATCAGCCCTATGTCTCAACCATTTCCTAATCCATGAGAGTAATTACCAGTGGAAGTATATGGTTGTTGCCATCAATGTCATAGCAACTTGTGAGTGTACTTCCCATACCAAAATGTTACGCCAATAGTAACAACTAGTCTAAGGAATCTTCATGTTGCAATACACAACCAAAATGCCTAAAATACTCACTTTAGAGTAGACACCTTAGGAATAGTTGATCTGCTCCACCTGTAATCAATTCGTGTTTCGGGATTTATATTTTCTATTGCATTCAGAAGTTTAGGGGGTTCATTGTAAGACTTCTCCTAATTCGTGTATGCATGCTCTATAGCCCGTTTTTCCCCTTTCTAAACTCGTCTCCTACTGATCCTGCAACTAAATTCCTATTTGACAATAGAAGCTAGCTTCTCTACCTTTACATCAGGATTATCCCTATCAAGATTTACAAATCAGCTAGCAAGAAGATTGTAATCCAACTGTAGGTGATTCTAACTAATCAGTAGGCTATTACATGTGTGTGGACTCTCGAATCTTGTCACTGCGAACATGCCCTCCAACTTCTTCTTTGGGGCCCAAAGCCTCCATTTACAACCATTGTCTCTTTTCAAATAATAAACAAACCACAACAATGGACTAAACTTTATAACAAGAAGTTATAATGGTTCTTCACATGATAAACCTTCACTGCTTGAATCGCATTCGCTTTCGTTCTGAATTTCATGCCTCTGTAGAAATTGTCACTACTACTCGAACCACTGCAAATATTAGCTTGCTCATGCTTGAAATAAATGTAACTATCATCACCACCAACATTGTAGTATGGAACAGGATCTTTAACTATCATGCTTGGTGGTTCAGCTTGCTCTGATTGATATATTACCTATCTTGAGTATATATGTATGGTTTAAGAGTCTTCTTCAAGTACTTCATTTCCATCATTTTCACTTTTCCCATTTTCCTCATTTGAACTCTCCTCGTTATTAGTACTCTTATTCTCAACACCTATTCTTACCTTAGAGTTAGTTGTAATCTCTGCTCCTAAACAAATCATGTACAGATCACGTGTATCTGATCATTATAATATTGGAGTAACTACTTTATCTATTTCATCTTCATCATCGCCTTTCATCATGGTTGGAATTGAGGGTTCAAATGTTGATGGCTCAAGCTGCATTTCTGTAATATTATGTGATGAATGTAGCTGATTGCTTGTATCGAATGTTTGCTTTATGGAGGGGCCCCTCAAATCATCAGAAATTCTAATGTATAATTATTGTACACCACGATCTCATTATGATTTAGTAGTTTTAGTGAAATTTTTAACCTCGTCATCATCTCTAATTACTATAAGTGCATAACATGCACTACCCCCATTGAACACAGGATGCTTGTGAATTATCTCAACCCCCATTTTGGTTAGATCAACTCTGATGCTTTGGCATATTCTGTATAGGAATTCATTGTAGTTGACATTTTTCTTCATTTTCGACTTTTTCACCAGATCCCTGTTATATTATGCCCCCTAATTACCAGCCATAATATTTCTAAACGCGTAGATCATCAATTTGACATAGTCATTCATTTTTTCCCTATCCACAATATACTTGAATTATGATTTTTTTAAATAAAAATTTTAAATAACAACATTGTAAAAATTAGTCCCAAACAAATTAAAATTTTCTATATTATTTTTAATTTTAATTTTTTCCCATTATTTCCTAACAAAATTTTTCAAATTTAATCAACAACACTGTAAAAATTATTTCGCAAACCAAATATTACAAATTTTCGTCACAATATTTTTTTATAATAATATAGATAATATTTTCAATTTAATATTTACAAATAATATTAAATTTTTTGTCATAACAAGCATTCTCATACTAACATAAAAATTAATATTGCATGTTATGTATTGTAGTATCTACATAAATAATATCTAACATACTACAAATTAACAAGAAGCAGTACTATTTTCTACAAAACATAACATTAAATGACATTTTCCTCAATTAATAATATCAAACACAGTAAAAAAAACTTCAATTTTTTTCCAATGAAAGCATACCACAATTGATTAATCATTGAGAAAATACTACATCTTAGTGTATTAGTTCAAATCCCTCCTTTTTGCTCTACACAAACACTTCTTCTTCTTCCTATGAACGAGAAAAAAAAATAGATAGTGTTTATAAATAGGAAAATTAAAGCAAATGTCTTTTTTTTTTATTTATATTATTAAATTTTTATACTGTTGTCACATGAGTTACTTTTTACATTGATGGTGGATAATAAAATAAAAAAAAATAGATTGTGGAATTACTTGCAGTGGTAGAACTAAAGGTGCAGACCGAGTTTACGCCTTTAATTTTGGTAAATTTTCTAACACTAAAGTCGTAAACTGGACCTGTGCCTTCAAAACCTATTTTAGGAATAATTATTTCGGGTATAATATTTATGATTTTTTTAAATGCAATATTTTAGAGTGTTGCCTTATAGTATAGAGTTATGTTATGTATAATAATTATACATAACATAACTCTATACTATATATATATATGTTGTAGAGATTATATATATATCCATATAATCTGTAGTGTTATACATATAACAAAAAAGTTATATTATATATTTGAGAAAAGTATAAATTTAATCCTTAACATTTCACTATTTTTCTATTACAATCATAAATATTTATTTATTTTACATTCAAGTTCTCAATATTTTCAAATGAGTCATTTCATTAACAGTGTTAATTTTTTCATTAAAGAATAAAATGTAGCGTAATTTCATTGATTTACATTATTATATTATTTAATTTATATTATTGTGTAAATCAATGAAATTATGTCATGTGTCATGGATTGATGGAAAATTTAATGACGTTAATAAAAATACTCAATTTTTAATGTTTGCAAATGTTTAGGATTTAAATACAAAAATATAAAAGGTTTAAGATTGAAATAGAAAAACAATTAAATGTTAACGATTGAATATGTACTTTTTCCTATGTGTTTGTATATATGTTATATTTTTCATCTATTTGTTATATATATATAAAGTTTTATATATAGTTTATGATTTTATGTATTTATATGCTATATTCATGCCTTACATATATAACTTACCCCCTAAACTTTGACTTAAGTATAGATGCACCTTCCAAATTTTCAAATGTTGCAAATCACCTCTTTAAACTTTAATAAATTGGCAAATAATCCCATAAACTTTGATTTTGGTGTGAAATAATCCTTCAAACTTATCAAGATGATGTTAAGATATATATATATATATATATATATATATATATATATATATAATTAGTGTGATTTTTTTGAACTAAGAAAGAAAAAAATCATTTATGTTGTCCAGATATATATATAATTCATACACACACACACACAACATTATACATAACATATGAATTATACAAATCTAATCTACATATTTGTTGCCTATTCATGCCATGGTTCAATTTAATTCAATGTTATTATGCAGCCAATGGGTTTTTAGATTTATTATATTTGATAAAACTTACTTTACTAAAATTGTTGTGTTTGGTTATAATTTTATTTTAATCTTTAAGACCTAATAACATTAGTATTTGTAAAAGTTAATTTTATTATTATCCTTTCCACGTTAAATATGTAAGCATTTTATAGATTTATTTATAACTTTTTAATCAATAAATAGGTCCAATTCAAATATGAGACATGCGGGTTAGGTTACGGGTTTAAATTTTCATACACGATTAATAGACGAGTCATGTTATAGGTGAAGGATTTTTAGATAGGAACCCGCTTAAATATAAACATGGATATGATATAGTAATACAAATTGCCAATCCTAATTAGAACCTTTTATTGAAATATTAAATGAAGTTTTTAACCTACTAAATCATGATATTTTGATGTGAGAGCTCTTTATTTTAAGTGATAGCTTGTGTAACATGCTATAAATATTTAGTCTCATATTAGTTAAGAAAAATCCAATCCATATAAAAAAATCATTACAAGTGTTATTTATACAACTTAGTAAGTGGTGCTAACACATTTTTGAGGGTGTAAATAGGGGTAAAAACAAGCCAAACTTATTTGTAAATTATTCAAGTTTGGCCTTGTATATTTTTTACGGTTGGGCTAACCTTGAATTCAAGCTACTCGAATACTCTATCAAGTTAAGTTCAAACTTTATGATATTTAACTTGATTAATTTGTATACTCAATTAATTGAGCTCATGTCGAATATAAATGTTAGTCAAGTCTAATTTAATTCATACTTAAATATTATTTGAACCTAGTTAAAAATTTGACTTTTTATTTGAATTTATGCTGAATGTTTTTTATCCCTTTTGCTATAATTTTTCTTTTTCGAAATTCAAAATATCTTGATAAATTAGATGGTGTTCATTTTATTCCGCTTAATCTTGCGTTAGATTGGGAATAGGAGGATGCTTAAAACATTTCCTGATTGCGTCACCAAACCATCGTTTTGGCTTTGCCTTAATTCTATCTCAATTTTTTCCATGGTAAAGATATTTTGAAACAGAATAGATTCTATCCTTAATATTTTTTTTTTTTCTGTTCGCTGTAGCATGTGGTGGTGAAATTGAGATAGATTAGTTGAAAGGTCTATCTTTTGTCCCATAAGAATATAATTGGTTTCAGGCACGAAACGGAAGCTTCCTATAGTTAATTACAGGAGGGGTCAATTTTAAATAATAGCAGCATCTACATGTTGGCTTTTCAAAGAATTTGATTGGCCTGATCTTAATTGTGGATGATGCTCGTGACGATGAAGTACTGGTTTTCTTTTGTTATTTAATTAGAAAATATATGTTCCATGCATATATGGACTGAGTCGAAAGAGACATTCTAAATTGGAAACCCCGCCAGCAGTTCGCCGGTTCTTCTGGTTTTTTAGCAGCCTACCTAAAGCAGTTTTTGAATGCATCTAAGATTTAAATACTAATTTTAAACACTCTTTAATAGGTGCTGATTATTAGTTGTAAGGAGGTCTTATGTGCTTAATCTAGCTAAGAGGAGTATCGCTTGTTTACTGTGTTTGCCTGTAGAATTACCTAATGAAATTATTAGGCCTAAATCGTTATGCTGTTTGTGCCTAATGCTAAGGCTAATGACCAACTTAGATACAGGTTATGGATCTGCCACTAATTAGCCTATAGTAGGATGAAAACTTGGAATGAAATGATATATAGTTAGGTATTGATATAATTTAATTATGAATAAGTAAGTCATTTATATGGTGGAACTATAATTGATTAATCTAACAAAAATTATTACTGTCGATAAAACTCAATTATGATATAAAATACATAATTTTATACAAGGATATTGAACTGAAATATCAATGATTCATACATTTGGTGAGTTTAGTCTATATTGATTAGTATTTGGTTTATAGATATGGATATAATTATAGGTATTGACCCTGGCTCAATAGAGATTGTTTTCTGGATTGTATCTGATGCCCCCCTGGCCAACAAGCAAATTAACCTAGTACATGAAAACTGCTTTGACTTGTATGTACAGTAGTATATATATGTTAAACATGTGCATGCAGTTTGGCATATGGGTATACGTGTAGCGGTGTTCTCTTACAGTTGGGCTTTATAACTTAACCCTTTCGGAGTTTAACTATTTCTGATGAGTTTAAGGATGGACAAGTACGACCGTCTAGGATATAGATGGCGGGTGGATCGAGGGTGGAAGAATGATAGTCCTATTGATGATTACAACATCTAGTAGAGCCAAGTAGCAGTAAATTGCACTAGTAGATATTTTCAGTTTGTTATTGTAATAAAAAATATATATTAATAAATGAAATAAAGTTGGAATTGTATTATTATATTTACTTTAATATTATTGAATTAATATTACTCTATTTAATTAAAAAATAATAAAAAATAGGTTTTGGTTAGTTAATAAAAATATTACCAATCTGTTTACTTCACTAAATGAAATAAGACTGTAATGAAATAGCTATTATTAGGGAATAGCTATTACAATGAATTGGTATAACGTTGTTTACTTGTATGTAATAAAATTAGGATTACATTGTTTACTTGAGAAAATAAGGATTGAATAATAAATGGTTTAACGAAAGAATCCTTAAATGCTATGATAGAGCCGATGATGACCACAACGAGGGACAATCGAGATCGGCGACAATGGAGGCGAAGGATGATCGACAATGCACAACGCCTAGGGCAGATCCACGACGACAAGGGACGACCGAGGCTATGCAAGGATGAGAACAATGGCAAATGCACAAGGATGAGTGACAATGCACGATGTTATGATGACAACCACCAGCGATGACAGAGGTGAGCCACAATTGACTTCAGCGACGGTAGGGGCAAGGGATGACGTTCGAATGCACAATGACCAGGGTAAATCGATATAAAAAAAGTCTATAATTTTAAGTGGTTCTTTAATTTTATATAAACATATCAAATTGTTAAAAATAATATTCAATTATATTTTTATTTATTAATATTTACATTTCAAGGAAAATGCTATTAAATATCAAGCTAAATGGAATTTTTGCTTTCAAATTTGTTACCCCCTTTGTCCTTGCATGTAAAATCCACAAAAATTTAGTTCGGAATGATTAAAAGATCGTACTAAAAACTTTAAACATACCCCATATAAAATCATATTAAAAGAAATAATCACACGAAAAGCAAACCATGAAAAATTATTGAATAAACAATAAAATAAATTAAAATCATAGACTTAGAATTGTCAAATGGAAATTCCAAATACATATTTACACTTGAAATAGTTAAATTAGTTTAAATATAAAGTTTCGTAATAAAATACCAAAATTTCAAAATCTATAAATACCGTTGCGCGTATGAAGATACACTAAGAATTTCTAAACCCTAACTATAATAATAATAATAATAATAATAATAATAATACACATTAGTCCATGCCGTGGAGGACCCACGACCACAAATAAGAAAAGCAAAGAAAAGAAAAAAGGGAGAGAGAGGAGACAGAGACGAGATCAGGACGAGCGAGGACTTACGGAATGGAGAGAAAATGAAGAGGGAAAAGGAAAAAACAAACAAAAAAAATTTATATCTCACAAATACGACCGATCGACGATCTGAGACTACCAACGTGTTCCTCAATGTGAGTGCAACTCAACTAGACCAATTTTTCACGAAACGGAGTTAGTTTTTAAAAGTTAAGTACAAATATCAAATAGGTGTAAAAATTAATATTCTGCCAAAAATTAGTTATAATAGCTAGAGAAATACTAGATAGGGCGATCTAAACCATGAGTAGTATGTAATAATGTATTTTTTCCTAATTTTTTAGGTGAAGAAGATTTCAACTCGAAAATACTCGAAGGTTATTTCGATTAAATCCGAGGAAAATGAGACCTAGGTGAGTAGAACTCCATGACGTATTGTATTGTATGAATATTGGTGAGAATTGAGAAATGAAGGTATCCAAAGGAAGAGAAGAAAACGCAAGAAGGAGGAAGGACTAAAATATATATATATATATTTATGTTAAGTATACGTAGCGTAAGAGAACGGACTTTCAGCGACATGAAATTGAAAAATAGTATTGTGTTGGTGAAGGGTTAATGTCACGGGTATGGCTTGTCGAGTGGAAGGATGCCTAAGTGAATTGTCATTGTCATCTTCATTGGTGTGTGAGTGCAGGAGGAGGGATAAATGTCATCTTCATTGGTGTGTGAGTGCAGGAGGAGGGATGAATTACTTTATTGATGTTCTGTATGGTTACTAGGAAAATGAGAGTTCTACTTGAGAATGTGGGCTATAAGATGAAATGGAGATGGGGGTTGGGATTATATTGAGGTTAGTTTTCTTGTGAGCTTGTGTGTTGAGGAATTGGAAGTAGGGTGGAAATCCATGAATGAGGATGTGAGACAACATATATGGCCGTGTAGGTGTTGGATCTTTTTCTTAATGTGAGTGTGCATGATTATGCTAGTATGAGGAAAGGAATATATCATGGCATGTGTGTTGTTACGGGTTGTGGAGGTTAATGCGGAGAACATAGACATATGACAACATGGAGAAGGCTCGAAGTGAAGGCTAGAAAAAGAGAAATCTAATAAGCCAATCCAAATCATATGTATAAATGTACATTACAAATTGTGGGGGAAGGAATTAAGTCTCCAATAACCTAAGTCATTATACATGTATATACATATGTTATATGTAAGTGAGAGGGAAGAATAAGATGTTGCAAATGATATAAGCCATAGTTATATAGGTAATATAAGGGTAAGAGATGAAGGTATTCTTACATGACCATAAACAATACATACATATACATCTGTTGTGTATATGGTTAAAAGAGAGATGGGAATTTAACTTAACCTCCATATGCTATAGGTATATATGTATATATCTAAGGATAAGACATATAATTATAATTATAAATGCAAGTTATATGAATGAGAGAGGGAAGGGATTTGTAATGAATGTAATTGAAGTAGAAGTCCCTTTCTTGATAATTTCTTACTTGATTCTATAAATGTGCCTTGCTTGTTGAATGATTGAATGCATTATGAATGGAATGTATGTTAACATGGTTGTTGCTTGTATATGTGCTTGACCTTGGATAATCACCCTAAAACTGTAACTAATCTTTAGACCTAATTAAAACCTTAACATACTGTCGAGTCTAATTTTTAAATTCCCATTCCTAATCCGATCTAGACTAGATCCTATGCTCATCTAATGTAGATCCTCGACTTGAGTTAGGAATTTCGTTTGACTTTTGGAGTCGCCACTCAACTGTTGTTGGGAAAATTGAATTAAGACTAAAGGAGCGGATTAGTCTTAATTTGGACTACTAGTCGTCGTTATTTCCTCTTCTCGTTTTTGTGAAAAGAGGAAAAGGGAAAACCAAAGTTTCTAAGTCCGGAGGCTAACCTATTAAAACCTTTACGGTTACCACCTAATCTCTTGAAATTGTTTCTCTTTAGAAATGTGTTTCTATTTTGTTTCTGTTACTTTTTATTATGTTTTTGAATTATTTCAAGAAAATGATTTTTCATTCATTTTATGAGTTGACCCAAATGGGTGCCTACGTACCTGCGACTCAGGATCAAACAAGCCGTAGTTCGCTAATCTGAAAACTTTAAGTTTGTTTGTGAATTTTAATTTTGAAATCTCTTTTGCTTTATGTTCTTACCATTTTTGGGATTTTTCTAAAAAATTCTAAGCCTAAGCTTTAATTTTATTTTGAAAATGATTTTAGGGAAAAACATCAATTTTAGATTTATTTGAAGAAAAGGATTTTTTTAAGCGCTAAAACTCATTTTTTATGATTCTTTTATAATTTTTGAAATTTTTTTATGATTTTTATGATCTTTGTGATTTTTTTTTATTTTTGTGATTTCTACGAATTTTGTGGATTTTCGTTGATTTTCGTGATTTTTGGGAATTTTTTGTGATTTTTGGGATTTTTGGGAATTTTTATTGATTTTCGTGATTTTTGGTTTATTATCTATCCTATTTTGACATCTAAAATCTTATTATTATTTTTCTAATATTTTTTATTATTTTTCTATATTTTATTATTTATTTTACATTATTAAATCCTAAAAAAAAACCTAATTTCTACATTTTTCTATTTATTGAAAATAAAACCTAAATCAACAAATAAATAAATGGCTAAAGAAATAACAAAATAATAAATAAATTTGGAATAAATAAATAAATAAATAAAATAAATAGAAATAAATAAAAAAAAATTTGGAAAACCCGTTTTACCTAGATTCGGGTCAGTGCGCGGGTCGGGTTGGTCGGGTCGGATCGATTGGACACAGCGGCGGGGAAGGCTCGTTCACGGCGTTCTGGTGGCTTTTTGCAACGGGTGAGGTGTCGAATCCTAGCTTCTCGAGGTTGCTGAATCCAATGGTGGCGGTGGTTTGCTCCCAGATCGCCTCCTGGTGGTGGTTCAACTCCGACCGGTGCTTCGCGGTTTTGGGTCTCCTCTGATGCTCTCCGATTTGCACTCTTTCCTCACTTTCTCTCCATTGTGATTCGTCCTTTGGCTTCCTCTACTCCTCCTCTATTTATAGGCACTTGAAACCGAGTTGGATAAGCTCGGATTTCCTCCGATTGAAGCTGATCGGATTTTCGGTTAGGAAAACCAACTCCGATTTGTGGCAATCCCTCGATTTGTTGCAATTTGATTCCAATTAGATAATGTTTATCTTATTTATGTTGAAGATCTGTTGGATTTGTGCAAAAAAATCGAATCAAAACGGCCGAAATACGAATTTTTCCTTCCGCCGGCGATCTCGGACCCGAGGTAGACGACGATCACGCGCTCGGCGCGTGCGTTTCCTCCAACCAATCGAATGCTGCCACGTGTCCTGGATAAGTGAAAAAATTGCAAAACGCGGAAACTGCTCCTCCCGCGATTCAAACCCCTGACCTCGCACCCGCACCGCGCCTTAGCCCATGGTCCGGACCAGCTGAGCTAGCCCACTTTCCTGATTTTTCTAATTTCGCAAATTGCATATATGCAATGCGATTTTCCTATTTTTTTGTATTTTTTTTAAATTCCAAATTTTGTAAAAATGTTTATTATTTATTATTGCTATTTCTGAAATCATTTTTCAAAATTGATGTGTTTTCCTATTTATTTTTATTTTTTTGAATATTTTTATTATTTTTGGTAAATTAGAGAAAAATTGGAAAAAATTGGGAAAAATTGAAAATTGATTATTTTTTAGAATTATTGATTCCTAGGGGAAAAATGGGGTGTTTACACATACACTGCACGGACATTGCATTGTTCAAGGCCATCATAGCTATAGGGCATGCCGAAAGTAATCACACCTTGGCGATTCTGAGTCCAGCCTGTCTCTTGAGGGTGTGTAAATGCTCAGTATATAAGAAACGCCTAAGCTTAGATCACTGAAGCTAAGATACGGTCATAATAAAAGTGATAAAAGTTGTTAAATTAGGTGTAAGACCTAGGCTCTAATGGTGGTTCAAGAATCCCTAACCTAAGGTCAAAGGGGGCGTAAACCCTAGACTTCACGTCGGTTACTGGAAAACCACGTGAGATGCTACATTTATATGATTGTTCATGCATAGCATTTGTTCTGACAACTTGCTTGAAATTGTTTGTATTTGTTGCAACACTGAGAGATTACACCTTATCTCACTAAGCTTTTAGCTTACCCTCCTATAGATTTTGTCTTGCAGGTCATAACTACCAAAATTTCCTTATGAATCGACGAATTAAGGTAAGTACTTGTCACATAACTAAGGGCAAGGTTCATAGGAAGGAATGCAAAGACTAGATTGATGTATATATTGCTAGAATTGATTTTGTAATAGTTGTAAATGCCTATAAGCGATCCAATAGGATCTTGGGTGTACCTATGGTTGTGTAATGGGACCCATTAGAGGCCCTGCGATAATATAGTAATTGAATGCTTCCATTAAGTAGGAAATGTTATTATTGTGATTAACAGACACAACGCTTGAGATGAGTTACTTCGCAGTTGTTTAACGGAGGATTAAACAATCATGTCAGGTTGTCGCATGAAGCCCTTAGAGTAGGGCATGACATAGCAAGGATGCCATGGTCAAAGGGTAAGGAAGACGAAAGATGTTGAGTAACAAGCAGATATACTAAAAAAAAAAACTAATTATATATTATATTTAATAATTTCAATTTTTAAATAAATTTTTTTAAAAACAAAACCAAAATTCATATTGTTCCTATTAAAAATTTATTTAACTTTTATTTTTGTTTAAATATAAGTGATCCCATTTATTTGTAACGAGTCTAATCTTTTAGACGTATGTTTTTATTAATAACACCCAATTCCTATTATGAGAAATGGGTGAGGGAATAAGGAATTTTGTGGAATTACAATTACGTAAAGTAAACAACGTAATAGCTATTTCATCCGTAATAGACTTATAATGGAATAGTTATTACGTTTAGGTAAACGTGCCGTAAAATGTCCATTGCAGTAATGTAATAAAAAAAAAAAAACCACCACCAGATGTCCTCAAAAGCAAGTCGCAGGGGTAAAGAGGACGCACCAAACCAAAAACCAAAAATGGAAACACACAGTCAAAGAGGATAGGGCCGAAGAATCGCCATACTGTGCTTGATGCTGAAAAGAACAATGGCGGAGCTTAGATCTCGAGCATGCACCACCAGTCGACGTCTGCTCTACTATGGACATTGCAGATCGGAGATCCGAATGTCGAATCCAGTTGGGTTGTGACGATAGTGCCTGACATCCCAGCAACAGCAACAAGGTGGATAGGGCACAGAGGTAGAGGAGATGTGAGTGCTCCGACGACAGATCTGGGCGCTGTTGTATGAGAATTAGCATACCTCTTTCTTTCTCCATTTCGCTAGCCTTCTTAAAGACACGTGTTAGATGTTTAGTCTGGATGAGGTTAATTTGGGGGGAGAAAAGCCACAATTTCCATGTAATTACCATTCGGGAGTCTGAAAATGAAATACGAATTTAGTATTTCATGTGATTCTTATTCCTCACTGAATACGTATTTCATGGTTAAGACTGACTAAAAGTTATAATGCCTACTTCACATGCAATAGCATCATAATAAAATTGATATTATGGTAAAATGAAGATAACGTTTATATTTATATCCAGTTTATTAAAATTCTTGATTTATTGAATATTTGTGAATTTTATGAGATTACATAAAATTTGAAGTATTTAGAGAATTCATTTATAAATATGGATATTTAGTAAATTGGATTTTGGAACGTTATATATTCTTGATACGTATAAGAATATATAATGAAAGCGATCGTATCTCAATCATCTTAAAATATGGTAATAGATATACTCTGTTGAGTAAAAAATCTCATTCCCAGAATTAATTTAACTCTACGTAACTTGATTCGTCTGAGTACTGTTGTTGATAAGAATGAGAAAGTAGGATACGGCTTTAGAGGTCGCATTCTGCTCATGGGCGGTGAAGCAACCACCAAAGAAAGAGCACGCATACATAAAACGACAACATCTCTGTCGTATAAACTTCGTCTTTTAGCATACTAACACAAGGACTTTTTGTCTTCTCATTCACGAGCACTCTGAATTTGATGGCCCAACCACCCTTCGTCACTTCGAGCTCGAAGGAGGTAGAATCATTGAATCTTCATCACTAGCAGCCATTCTGTGCTCGTGTCATTGACTTCAAAATAAAAGGACCTTTATGGCTTTATCATTCAAACAACAATAAGACATCTGTCCTCTTCTTCGAGAAATGTAAGCTTTTACAATGGCTTTAGTGATAATTAGTTATAAAAAATGTTTTTGCCCTCTATCTAGTGGATATTTGGCTGATTCACTAGCTAGATATGCTTAGTAAAGTAGTGGAAGATGGAATCATATATAGTTGTAGCGTAGCAGACCTCGTTGTTGTTCGCTGAATTGAGAGAGAATTTTATGATATAAATTATAAAAATTCACCATTAACTCTAATTTTTGGCATAATTAAAAAATCAAGAATAAAGATACACCAAATATCACTACTTACATTGAAATTTTCTTATTAAATGAGTCATAAATGGTTGGGTATGTTATTAAAATTGTGATAAAAATTGAAACTAATAAAAAAAATTGGGTAAATTTTTAACACACCTTAATATATTTGCTTTATACTCACTTAACTTTATATTATTGAAGTTAAGCGTCTAAATTTTCTAATCTTCAAACTTTTCTATCATTACATAATCATTTTACCATTGAAAAACGTAATAAAAAGTTGAAAAAAAAAAGAAAACATTAAATATAATAAAATGTCCAACAACTAAAAAAATAATAAAGTTAGGAATTCTTGTTTTCTAAATTTATGCAATTTCGTTTTCAATTTAGATATTTATTACTTATATATTCAAAGACAAAACAGTAAGATGGGGTATGAAAGCATATTTAGGACACATGAAGCAAAATGAAGAGTGTCTTTATCATTTATCTTAAAAAGTTTATTTTTATTTTTTATTTTTTGAAAAACATCTCAATTCAATAAGCTTAATTTTTTTTTAGGTTTTAACCCTTTGAATAACTTATTATAGATAACAAGACTCTTGATATATAATGTTGCTTTCTAAGTTTAAGAATTGTAACTTTTTCTTCAACAACATACCATTTCTAAGAATCACCCCATTTATACAAATGTAATATTTATAAAAGATTGTAACATTTGCATTACTTGAAAAAAATGACATGATTTGTTGTATAACCTTATTGTATAAAATATCCACCCATATCCTACTCAATTAGGTAAATTTTAGTTAGATACTAACGGTTATTGGGTAGGTTTAGTATACAGGTTTTTTAAACCTATTCGCATAAGATTGGGTATGAATATGGTATATTACTATTCTATATTTATCATGAAACCTATATTTTAAAATGTATAAGAAATGGGTTCTAGGGTATTATGTACTCAACTTATAAAAAATTATTAAATAATATTAATAAAGAGATAATAAATGACAATATTATATTCTTTAATCAATAAATGTTTTAATAATTAAAAAAAAAGGTCAAAGCCCATAAGTGAATAATGGGAAAAGATTAGGGAAGTGTTTGAATGTTTGAGTTTGGGCATTTTGGTATTTAAACCTTCAAAATTTGTGATTTAGTGCTTGTATATTTAAAATAGGTTCAATTATTGTCTAAACTTTAAATATATTCAACTTAGAAAATGGACGAAGACACTAAATTGAATATTTTTAAACTTTTGAGCACTAAATTGCAATTTTTTAAAGTTTATAGACTAGTTTGCCTAAAATCAAAAGTACAAAAACTCTTGCAACCATTTTCCCAGTGAATGACCTTAAATGGATAAACCTAGTGCTGTCTCTTTCAATTTACATTTTTCATTCTTTCGCTTATTCTTTCCCATTTTTCTTTCCAACATTATATTTTCTATTTTTTTATTTACTAAGTAGTGAGATCATATAAATTTAAAATAATGAAGGTAGAAAAAATTACTTCTTTTTTTTAAATTTCATAAAATTTGCTACAAATTTCATATATTTTGCATATAAAACTCATAAGTCTTATAAAATAAAGATTTCAAGATAGTTCCAAGGTGTTAAATGAAAGGTTCTACTTCTAAAATTAAGGAATATGTACCTTAGAGCTTAATACCCTCTCATCTTATACCTACTCACTTTTGGTATATAATGTTAGATTCTATAATTTGAAGGATCATGGTTCATTTTTTTTTTTTAAATGACATACGCTTTATATAGATGTAGCAAGACAATCAATAGTTACATCAAACTATAATATCTAATATATATGTTTTACAATTAAATATTGGCATTTGCACATTATTTAAAACAATTTATGATCATCCATTGTTAAGATATTAGTTGTAATAATCTTTTAAATAAATATGTGAAATTTAAATTCATGTATAACACGAGGTTTTAACTAGTTATATATTCCCTTTTGCTCTTGCTCCTTATTCTTTCTTTCTCATAAACAAAACCTATTTAAATTACTTAGTATAATTTTGATCTTCAATTTTAATCACTTAAAAATTTAATCTTTTATTTAAATTTAACTATAAACATCAATCCATTGATTTTTAATTTTTCTTAATTTTTAAATAATATAATTAGACATATTTTAGACATGTCCCTCATGTATCTTATACTCCACACTCCTTTTCAGAAAGGAGGATCCATGTAACCCAACCCTAGAAAATTGCATACAAAGCTCATCTACTATCAATATTTACTCAAAGTGGCTATAAGCTTTTTTTTTTTTTTTTGTTATGACAACTTTTTTTTTTTGACAATATCCCTAATTTAGTTTCAATTTCATAAATAGAATTGTAAAAAGTCAATTATGTTGTTTGTTTAATGCATCCAAAGCATCGTGCTCCTACATATGTCAACAAAGGAGCATAAGAAATGAAAATGACAACTCAATTGGGGCTTAATTGGACTCCTTGCTAGTAAAATTATTTAACTTATTATATTCAAATTTAAAAAAAAAAGTAAATATATTGAGAACTTAACTATCCATGGGTTAAATTGCGTAGTAAATAGAACTTTGGGGTCTTATTTATATATTTTTCTTTCTCTATTACGCTATTTATTTATTTTAATTACCATATCGTCAAATATGTTGAATGTTTTGCTCACTGGTGGGACGCAATAACATATATGCTCATAGAAGAACTAGGGCAGTCTTACTGCCCATTGAACTATTTATACTAGGAGCTTCAATAAAAGCTAATACGAAGTTAAAAGTTCCATGAAATACAATTTGTTCTTATTATTACAAAGAAGAGTTTTAGGCGTTGTAAAACCGCATCTTCTACTTTACACTTTACACTGGTATGGAATGCTGATAATTTCCGATATAATACAATCACACGAATAAAATATAATTAGGAACACAATTATATAAATAAAATTATAAAATTGATGTGATATATAATATGAAAAATATAATTAAAATCAAAATAAATATAATTATAATGCAAATTAATTATTTATGATATATATTCAATTTATACATTATTGACATTATTATAAATTTAATATGAAAATAAGACGTAAGCCTATTCCCCTATATCTTCACATTTTCACCAAGCTTTTATCCACACAAATTAAAAACTTAAAATTTATAGAATATCTTTCAATAAAATAACCAAGCAAGGGATAAGAATTCATTAAAGGAATCCTATAGTTTATATTTAATATCCATTAGTGGCTATCATGATAAAGGATCTAATCACACTCTTAAGTGCACACACATAAATATATGAATCTATTGGCCATATGCCACTACTAGTGAAGCATATGTAAAAAGGTAGCCATAGAGGTGCTGAAATGTGCCCGAGCATGCCCTGCAAATAATTACTATATAATAAATATAGGTATACTAGTGGTGGTAATAGATATATATATATATATATATATAATATAATATAATAATTGCGGAAGAGATAAATGTCTTGCATGATTAAAAAACAGGGTCGTCGGTGAGTCATGGGAAGCGTACGTCAAGCCGCCGACGTTGACCCAATATGGGACACGCAACTAACAAGCACGTGGATAATACCACCATAGATAAGATGCACAATGCTTCTAGACTGACAATGGTCCCATGGCATATCTTCTTCAGCTATCAGGCCCTTTATTCATTTATTTTTTTTGGAAGGATTATGTAACTCAACCATTTTGATTTTTCTCTTTTGCCCAGAAATTCAATTATTTTAATTGAATTGCAAATATGCATAAAATATTGTAGCAATTCTTAAAAAAGAAAAAAGAAATAGCAACTGTACCGGAGAGTATATATACCAATATATTTATGTAGATACTAACTTAAAATGTTCTTTTATAAAATATATAATAATATATATATATATATATATATAATAGGATTCTTGGTGTTACAGGTAGGACATTTATTCCGCGACCTCTTTTTTAAAATGAAGATTCCGAAATTTCAATAGTGATCTAGTGTAATTTTTATTTTTTAAATAACGCATGTTATAACAAGGATTATGTAAATAGTTAGATTTTGATTATAAAAATATCAAGAATGTTGTCCACGGTATTATTAATGATCCTAATGATAAAATCATGAAAAGGAAAATTTCGGCCGTGGAGAGTTTTTGCTATTATTATTGGCTGAAAAAGAACATTTTAAGAATATTTATATGATTTTTCAAAATTTCTCAAAAGGTATGTTTGTAAATAAAAAAAGAAATCTTTGTTAAAAAAATAATTAAATTACAATAATTTTGTAAGTATTTAGTTAGTAATCTGCCGATAATAAATTTAACTTATGGTGGGAGACATATCAAAAGATCCTGTTCATCCATTACGGAACTTCTTATGGTATTTTATTAACATTTTGCTCTTTTATGTGCATCATTGAAGACAATCTAATGACATTTTAAGCTTATAACATGTCGTACACGATTATAAAAATGTAGGAAGAATCACATCCTTAGTCGAAAACTATATGCCAACACGCAAAAAGTACAAGCTTCATAAAATAAAATCCTAAATAAGGCTATAGAGAGATAAATCTCAATGTAAATTATTATTTGATAAAGATTTCTTGTCATAAAGTGAAATTATATGGCCCATTTTTCATAATAAGCTAATGCTGATGGAATAAGTGACATATATCCTAAATATGTTTTACTAAAACACAAAAGGATCCAAACGAAAAGCAAAATAAGAAACAAATCCTAGCAACAAACATCGAATCCTATAATAAATTAAAAAAATAAATAAATAAGATATTAGAAACGAATTTAAATTCAATTTATTTTCCGGCGGCTATTGTCTGAATTATCACTCTAGAAGGTAATAATGAGAAAGGATTCTTTTTTTTTTACTTTGTAGGCCCTTTTCTCAAGATCAGGCGTGTACACTGTATTGAATTCAAAGAAGTAGCACATTGGAACTGACCTAAAACTAAAAGTGGCTGGGGTTCCTTCAATTTGTTGATTATTATTACTGTATTCAAATACTTTTTCTTTTTTCTGATGCCATAAAGTCTAGATGATTTTGACATCCATCACTTAGAAAAGAGAAGGCGTCTTTACCATACACGACGTTGAACAGACAAAGAGGAGGGTTGGTCATATGCTAATACCTACCTATTTCATCGGGAACTAAAAAAACAAGACGCTCTTGTGGTGGTAAATAGTAATGCTTATTTCATTGAATAAAATAAAGTTATAATAAATAATTATTATTTAAAAAATAAAATAAAATTATAATAAATAATAAATTATTATTACATTATTTACTTAGATTTAATGAATAACTATTACATTATTTATTTAGATATAATAGATAGAATTGTAATAAGGATTAGATGATAGATTTAGTAGTTTAGGTGGTGGGTTGGATTTAGGCATGATGGTGGGGTGTTAGTGGTGGTGGTGGTGGGTTTGTGTGGGTTAGGTGGGTTCAGGTAGTAGGTTTGGGTGGATTTAGGTGGGTTCGGTGGTAGGTTCGATGGGTTGGGTGGTGGGCTCGGTGGGTTTAGGTTTAGGCATGGTGGTGACATGTTGGTGATGGTAGTGGTGGGTTCGATGGTCGGTTCAGATGGGGTTAGTGGTGAGTTCAAATGGGTTATTCTGCTGAATTATAATTTTTAATTTTAATTAAAAAATTTTAATTCAGCAAAATGAGATATTGTAATTATTTATGAAATTGTTATTATGGATCAAAATTGAAACAAACATATAATAACAATTCTATAAAAAGTAAAAGGAGTATAGAATAACCATTCTTCCAAATAAACATGGCTAAATTGTGTTAAGTTTAGATGTTCTAGAATACTAGAATATGGATGTTCTAGTTAGCAGAATGCAAAACATTAATCAATACATGGAATAAAAAAGTAATTCTATTGCATTCGGATGATGCAAATATTGTAGGTGTCTGAAATACTAGGATGAACAACATTTCCGAAAGTTGGCAATTATCATCTCGATAAAGAGTAGCTTTTAGCATTTAAAATGGAAAATCTTACATTCTTTCAAAAGCATTTTGTTCGTGTATGTAATTCATATCTAGGTTGAAAAGACCGTTGTTTAAATATATCAGAGTCGATTGTAGCATATCATTGGCATCTGGTGCAACATGAGTGGAAGGGCAATAGACAGTACTTTCTTGGTCATAGTAAACTGGCCCAGCATGTTGTGTGACCGCACACGAATTCATAGGAAAACCTATCCAAGTCTTAGTAAGTAATCATAACTCTAATCCATTAAATACTTACTAAAACCACAAGAACATGCCTAACCAAAATCATAACAAATAAGAGAGTACTTGCCTAACCAACATCATAACAAATAAGAATAACAAATAAGAGAGTAAAGTATGAAAACTTATTAAATAAATAAAGCTAGTTAGTTCTAGAAGGTACTCTGATCAATCACCTAAAGGTCATAGTTATGTAAATCGATTGTGCCTCGCTATGGTTTTCTCATCTTTTTTTTTTCTTTTTTATATTTTCGTAATGATGGATAAATTTGAGTTATCTTATTTATAGGCTGTAACCTACTATTATGGTTGCTTTGGTCACTCCAATACTTAAAGATAGTCATCGGCCATCTCCTTATCTTAGGGTGATTGGTTTTTCTTTTTTTTTTTTTTAGCCTTTTTTTCCCTTTTTTGTTTGTTTTGTGAATTTTCAAATTTTTATTTTAGTTAAATTAGCTATATTAAACTAGATTATTTACTTAAATTGATTATGTGGATGAATCACATGATGCCATGTGTCCTTAGTGGATAGAACAGTTAGTAGTATTAGCAAAAGCTCAAGCTTGTACATGTTTGAAAATATTGAAGATTTAAATAAAATAAATATCTAAATTTTAAATGAAAAAATAATTAAATATTTTGAATTAACAGTGTATTTTTTTCTAAGAACTAATATATCTAATGCTTAATAGGATACTTCACCCTAAAACTATTCATAGCATTCCACAACACACATGACAATCTACACAATCACAAATGATCAAACCTATAGAATAATATTAGAAAAAAATTTATAAAAATGAAACAATATTTTAAAAAAAATTACCCTAAAACATTTTTCTTTTTTACAAACCCCCAAAAACATAGATGAAAAATCAAAAGAAAGCAAAATTTGAGGATATATTTCAAGACTAAGCCTTTGGATAGGTTTTTACTTGAAACTTATTAAAAAAGAATTAATATTGAAACTTCATAAGAAAAAACAAGTTTCACTAAAGCAATAAAGAACCTAGCTTATAAAGAATTAAAAGCTAAAAAGAAATTATAAAAGGGTAAATATCATATCTGGTACATAAATTTAATTTATTTTTACATTTAACTACTTAAAATTTAAAATTATTAATTTGTTACCTAAATTTTATCCATTTTTACAATTAATTACCTTAATTTTACCTAATTCTACAATTGATTATCAAAATAGAGTTAGTTTGGGTATTATAAATAACATTAAAATTTTATATATAATAAATTAGCACTTTTAAATTTTAGATAATTAATTATATATATAAATAAAATTTAAATATTAAATTTAACATTTACCTTTTACAAAATTATTAAACCTTTAGAAGTAAAATCAAATCATGCTAGGTCCCAAAGAGAAGCTTGGGACGATAATAGAATGAAGAAGAAGGTAACGTAAAACGGGCTGTGAATAACATTCACATAGAAAATTATAATAATTATTTGAATTGAATTTAGATGAACCTCATGATTTATCCTTTGCTGATGTTGGTTGAGATAATTAAGGATATAGAAGGTTGTAGAAATCATTTGCTTTTTATTTAATATTTTATTTTTATGTTTTTAATATGTTCCCTAATATATTTTTGTTTTTTATGTATTTATTATCATTATTATTCGTATTTATTTGAAAATATATTAAAATGTTCATTTTTTTACTAGTTAAGGGGTGAATTCGCATTTAGGGTTTTTCTGTTTTAAGAAGATAAAATGTGTCGAGTGAAGATTAGCAACAAATGTTAGTTTATCTAACCTTGTTGATTGAGTAACATGAGACAGCAACTTTACCAACGTAAAGACTAGTTTTTTTTTTTTTTTTTTTTTTTTTTTTTTTTTTTTTTGTAGAAATCGTAAAGTTTAGTTGGATACTAAAAATGTATCAAAAAGAAAAAAAAAAGATCACAATTTTAAAAATTATTTAAAAGTTTAGGTATCAATTTTAATATAAATCTTTATTATTTTTTTTGCCTTATATGACCAGATTACCTAGTTCGGTGCACAACACATTTTTTTTTTTTTAATTCCCTAAAACTTTTTGAATTTTACATTTAATATTTATGGGGAAAGAAAAAGTTCTTTTTACAGGCTTAAGAATGAATAAGAATTTGATTGAATTTACAAAATTTTTAGTGAAATTACAAATCATCAAGATAGATTGTGAAATTATAGTGTTGTTGCAAATTTATTGCTATTTATGAAATTTTGAGTAAAATTATAGATATAGAATATTTATGGAAATCTATGTACGTTGTACGAACTATTAGGAATTGAGATTTTCAGTCATCAATGGAAAAAAAAATAGATGTAAAAATTAAAGTTAAATTACAAAAATTTTGAGATGTTTCGCATTGTTTAAAAGCATTTACATTTGTTGTAGTATTCTTATGAACAAACTTTATATGATTGAGATGTTTGGCATTGTTTAAAATCATTTCAATATGTCCTGTTCTCGTCAGTTTCTGGAATGCGTGTATTTCCACAATTTCCCTTGCTTTGTTACCTTAGGGGTTGGCATGGCACATCCTCGCAACAGTAAACCCTGATGTCATTGCAAAATTACAGGTCATAATCAGGACTCTTCACCTAATATGAGACAATGGTTTCAAACATGGTTGATTGACAGTAACTAGCTATGCAAGATATGCACGGAGATTCCATTGTCGAGGAAAAAAGCAGATGGGGGGAATAAAATAAAAAGCAAATATGATTTGCATATATAATAGGTACAATAGAAAGTGGGTTCCATTTAGGACTTTCTTTTTCTTTTCTTTTGTTTTTTGGCCAATGATAGAACCCTATTGGACTAATCATCTTCTTAAGTTCCTTGTTTTTTAAACCACAAAGCATACCAGCTATTGTCTTTATATCCTTCTTTTTCTTCTTCTAGAGACAAGATTTAATGGATTAGTCAAAGTTCAAATGTTCATCAATAGATTACTAATTGATTGGTTTGAAATTGCGAATGCACACAGAGAGAAATTATCATTTAGAAAAATATAAAATTGGGTTGTTGAACGTTTATTATGATTTTATTTTAGCTCTCCCCTCTTTCCCCAGCCTTCCAACTTCAAGTTAGTAAAACTGGCCCTAGAATTTTACTATTTTTCTATCTTAAACTTTAACCAAAAAATATATAAAAAAAAAAAGTTTATATGTAAGAGAAGTCTACATCAAATTACCATGTAGTTCTTCTATAGCATCATTATCCTTCCGATCATATTATTGAAAAGATCTTACAAGTTGAAATGATTCACATGAGTCCTTCCAGAAACTATACATTTCTAGAATGGTTAGTTTAATTTTTTCTCTGAATTAAAATCAAATCAAACTTAGATATGAGTTGGTTGTTTTATTACTTTAAACCAAATTATTTGATTTACAACCGACCGTGATTTTGTAGCTATCATTATTCACCCCAAGGTTGACGGTGACTGGCTACTAGTTGTAGGGGATTGTTCAATATCGCTCGTACAGGTATTGGCTAGCAATCCCCACCCTAGGCTGGCAACCCATAGCTTAATAGATATTTTTTCGCTTTTTTTTTTTATTTTTGGTATTATAATTGTATTGTATAATTAAATATATATATTATAAGTTGATAAATATCATAATATGGATGAAATATCTAACAATCCTGTAGAAGTACTCCTTTGTAAAAATGAAAAAATGTTGAAAATTAAAATAAGAAAAACTTATAGGATTCAAATAAAATAATAGATAAATATTAAACACTTTTTTTTATATACTTTTTCTCGTTTGAAGAAGTCTAATTTTCCTATTTTATGTGATTCGAGTTAGTTTAGAAATTAAATTCCAATTCCAATAAAATGGACAGATAGCCGGCCCAAATTTATTTCATTATTATTACAATTGAAAGGGAGATTCCTTTAAACAGAAATATTATCCATTTAACATATTTAGGAATTCTGTCGGAAAAAGGAAAAAGAGAAAATATTTAAGAATGAGCGTAAGTATTGGGTGAAGATCTTCCATATAAAATTGTAAGAACGGAACTATATCTTCGAATTTATTGCAACCTATTAATTAAGAATCGGCATTATTATATTTATAAGGGTCTCTTTTAGTAGTTATATTGAGTTATTCTGACTTACGTGAATATTTTAGGCAAGCATGGATCTACAGTTTTTAACTCATCTCGTCACGTATCCGCCATTAGAATATATATCGGATTCTCCAAGTTGCAAGCTTCAACTCCCGAGTCGTATAACGGACAAATTAGCACTGACGTTGGCCACACTAGCGATGGCGGACATAGAGGGATCACAATAAGCTTGTCCATGGAAAATTTGTCTCCAAACATATAATTCGTTGACCTTTGATTTATATTATCTCGTCTAAATCAGCCGAAAAGACACTTTTGTTTTGTAAAAGATAAGTTTTTTTTTTTTTTAAAGATAAAATCTAATCAATTAAATAAAGTTCAATGATTTGAATAATGGTATCGTTTGTACTAACTATATTACATTTTAATGAGATGGGAATTGGTTATATTCTATTTGAAAAGAAGAGTACTATTCATGTTATTAAACTATGAGAGGATCAACAAGCCTGCCAATAATTATAAAAAATCAAGTGAAATGGAAAGAAAATGAAAGTTTATCAGCAATCAGGCTCTTACTTTCCTGTTCTCTCTATCGATGGTAGCTCAATTCATTTTATTCATCTAGATCTCTTATTGTGGCTAGACACTAAAAAATTAAATGCAAAAACTCCTCAAGTGAAGGAAAACAAAGCTGGAAAGAGATTAGATAAACTTATTCCATTCTAGGATCTGCAATTTATATTAAATAAAAATATATTTCTAGAGCACATGCTTAGCGATAAATATTCTCTCTCTTTCGTAAGTAGGGTTTCTCATCCCTTTATCATGTAAACGAAATTTACAAAATGGCGTAGGTGTGTTCATGGTCTAAAAAGAAGAGAAATAATGGATCTTGTTGAATAAGAAGGAAAATAGAGTTGGCAATTATTTCTTGTGATAGTGAGTACGAAAGTGTAACGGGGAAATGTAGCAATTGGGGTTTTGTGGCTTGGAAAGTATAGGGAATAAAACAAAAGTTGAAGAAACAGTCTTGATTAAAACAGAAAAAAAAAAAAAAGAAAAAAAAATTGAGAGAGAAGAAGAGCTAGTTAGGGAAAATGGGCACGTATGCTGAGACATGTCATGACCATAACAGCTGTGTTGCAAATTAAGAGAGGGAATGGACTCTAGGCAAGTGTCTCAAAGAACGATCCACTTAAAATTAAATAAAGGATAGACCTTGTATTGTTGGCCTTAATCTAGAAAATTATATCGTAGAAATATCTAAACAGTTGTAATCACTTGGGTAATGTGTTATCACAATCACATGTCCAAGGAATATTCTTAACTAATTACATTTGGGAGAATTACTACAAATATATATACATTATTTGTAATACACAAAAAAAGAAAAAAAAATCAATAAGAAATACTAAAAATATTCTCTCCCAGTCCGTGTGTGTAACGTGCTTGTATGTGAGCATTGTGTTTGATGTTTCTGAATTTCCTATTGTATTCATTCATTCAAAATTTTCATCAATTTGTATCTCTCTTGCTCCAATTGGTGTCAGAGCTAACCTTCCATTGTTGCAACAACAACCAAAAATCAAAATCAAAATCAAAATCAGGGTAACATTCAAGAGTCTAAACGCATTAAGGAGGCCTTTAAAGCAACCATGAAGGAGCAAATTGAAGCATTGGTGAAAATATTAACCGATACATTGAAGTGGCTACAAGATTACATTAACCAACAAATTAGTGAGCTTAAGACTCAAAAATTAGAACATACCTCTTCTACTAGTGATGCAGCGTAGGAAGCATAAAACACGAGACCAATTCTAGGATTGAACCTCACGAATAAACAAAGAACAATCTGAGTTTATTCCTTGAAATTCTCAATTGCGCACAATCAAGGAAACAGAGAAAATCCCTCTCCAAATGTCTGTAATTCGATATATGATAAAAGCTAACCCTAAAAATGACCTAAGAAACTATATATAATCCTTAGGGAAACAGTTAAAAAGGAAATATATAAGTACACGTGGGAATAAATATATGTATGCACGTCCATCATGCGGCTTATACACGACCGTGTATAAAACCGTACATGTTTCTGTGGATCTTCCAAGCACATTACACGGCCGTGCCTTTGAGCCGTGTATGTTTCTGTGGATCTTCCAGACTCAATACACGGTCGTGCCTTGGTACCGTGTATAAGGCCATGTATGTTTCTATGGAGTTTCCAAACACATTACACGGCCGTGCCTTGTAAAAGACACGCCCAATCAACCCGTGTCAGCTATGATGTCCACATCATTCTCTCCTACCAATGAAGAACTCGACCCCGAGTTCTCTTCTGGATATAGAGGTTCGTCATTGGAGTAGAATGGAGATAAATCAGCTACATTGAAGGTTTTTGAAATCTTCATGCTTTCAGGAAGTCTGACCACATATGCATTATCATTGATCTTTGCAACAATCTTGTAAGGACCATACTTCTTTAGTTGCCATTTACTATAAGTGCCCATTGGAAAATGTTCTTTCCTTAAGAACACCATCACTCGATCTCCCACCTCAAAGAGCTTTTCCTTCCTATGCTTGTCTGCAACTTTCTTGTACTTCTCATTAGCTTTCTCAATCTTCTCTTTCACTTCAGACGCCACAACTTGATGTTGTTCAGCCATGTGTTTTGCAGCTACATTGGACTTTACACCTTTGGGCAAGAGAGTTAAATCCAATGCGTGAGATGGCGCTTTTATATAGACCACTGAAAAAGGAGATTTCACAGTGGTTCTATGGATGGAACTGTTGTAAGCAAATTCAGCTTGAGAAAGCGCCAAATCCCATCGTCTTGGCTTCTCTCCACAAATGCTTTGTATTAAGTTGCCAAGGGTCCTGTTCGTCACCTCCGTCTGCCCATCAGTCTGAGGGTGGGCTGTGCTACTAAAATTGAGTGAGGAATTGAACATGTACCATAGTGTCCTCCAGAAGTGGCTAAGAAACTAGGTATCTCTATCTGATGTAATTGACTTGGGAATTCCATGCAACCTGACCACCTTCTTAAAGAATAACTTGGCAACACCCTGTGCATCAGCTGACTTCTTGTAAGGAATGAAGTGAGCCATCTTGGAGAACATGTCTACAACCACACAAACAGTGTCAGCACCTCGTTGAGTACGAGGCAAACCTAAAACAAAGTCCATAGATAGATCCTCCCAGATATTCTCAGGTATTGGTAGCGGAGTGTACGATCCAGTATTCTGATAATGTCCTTTAGATGTCTGACAGATGTAACACCTTTGCACAATTCTCCCTACATCTCTTCTTAGTTGAGGCCAATGATATCTTGCAGCCACTGTCGCCAAAGTCTTATCTCGCCCCAGATGTCCTACTAATCCTCCTCCATGTAGGTCCCTAATCAAGTTTTCTCTCAAAGATGATTCAGGAATACAGAGTTGATTTCCTTTCATTAAGTAACCCTTCAGGATATAGTAACTGTCACTGGGCTCCTGATCAATACACTTTTTCCATATTTTCCCGAAATCCATATCCTCCTCATACAGTTCCTTCATCTGCTCAAAACCTACCACCTCAGCCCTCATGGTGATCAATAAATCAGCTCTCCTACTCAATGCGTCCGCTACCTTATTTTGAACTCCGGATTTGTGCATCAAGCGGAATGGAAACTTTTGTAGAAATTGGATCCATTTGGCATACATGTCTTTACATATGCGTGTCTGACTACTCAAATGTTTTAGAGCTACACAGTCTGAATACAGGATAAATTCTTTCCCTACTAAGTAATGCTCCCACATCCTCAGAGCTCTAACCACGGAATAGAACTCTTTATCATAAGTGGACCAACTTCTTCTAGTTTCACAGAGCTTCTCACTATGAAAGGCCACAGGTCTCTTTTCCTGAGATAACACTACTCCAATACCTACCTCACTGGCATCACAGTCTACCTCAAATAATTTGTCAAAGTCTGGTAACGCCAACACCGGCGCACTACACAATCTTTTCTTTAACACTGCAAACCCAGACTCAGCTTCTTCACCCCATTGAAACTTCCCCTTTTTCAGGCACTCAGATAATGGGGCAGTGACAGTACTGAAATGCCGTATAAAGCGCCTATAAAATCTCGCCAACCCCAAAAAGCTCCTTAACTCAGTTATCATCTTGGGAGTAGGCCAATCTCTAATAGCCCTTATTTTTTCTTCATCCATCGTTATTCCCTCACCACTCACTACAAAACCCAAGAATAGCAACTTCTTTGACATAAATATGCACTTCTTGAGATTAGCATAAAGCTTATTCTCCTTCAGCACAGTTAATACACTTCTCAAATGCACTAAGTGCTCATCCTCAGTCTTACTATATATTAAAATATCATCGAAATACACTACCACAAATCTACCAATAAAAGGCTTAAGTACCTGATTCATTACACGCATGAAGGTACTGGGTGCATTACTGAGGCCGAATGGCATAACCAACCATTCATATAATCCTTCCTTTGTCTTGAAAGCGGTTTTCCATTCATCCCCAAGTCTGACTCGGATCTGATGATATCCACTCCTAAGATCCACCTTTGAAAATATCACCGCTCCACTCAGCCTATCCAACATGTCCTCAATGCAAGGAATTGGGAATTTATACCCAATTGTAATTTTGTTGATCGCATGGCTATCTACGCACATCCTCTAACTACCATCCTTCTTTGGCGTCAATAGCGCCGGAATAGCACACGGGCTCATGCTATCCCTGATAAATCCTTTGTCCAGTAACTCCTGGACTTTCTCCTGCAGGACCTCAGTCTCATTGGGGCTTATCTTATAATGAGGGAGATTAGGAAGACTAACCCCAAGCACCAAATCAATATGGTGTTGGATGTCACGCAATGGAGGTAACCCCTCCTGTAGATCTTCTGGCACTACCTCTTTGAACTCTTCTAACACCCCCTTTACACCTTCTGAAACCTCCTCCTTACTCACATCTTCTCCAGCATTCTTCACGACAAGTGCATGCGTCACTCGGGATTTTTTCAGGTCCTCAACCATCTCCTTCTCTGACTGAGTGATTGTCAGAAAAGATTTTCCTTCAGCCTTTTATGTTTTGATTCGTTTATTCGTCAAAGGCAATAATGTGTATTTCACACCCCCTTTCTCCAACTTATACTTATTCTCTTTTCCAGCATGTTGGGCATCCACGTCAAACTGTCATGGTCGCCCAAATAACAAATGGCAGGCATCCATATCGACGATGTCACAATAGACTTCATCCCGATATTTGCCTATAGAGAAGGGAACCCGGCACCTCTCCTTTACCTTAATCCGCTATGCCGCCTTAGTCCACCCTATGGTGTAAGGGTTCGGATGTCTCTCTACTAGCAGCTGGAGTTGCTTCACCACCTCTCTCCCGATTATATTCTCACAACTCCCACTATCAACAATCAGGTTGAACACTCTCCCACCAATTGTGCACCTAGTGCGGAACAACTAGTGTCACTGCGAACTACCCTCCTGCTTCGATGCCAACATCATCCTTCTAATCACATAGCTCGGCTCCACCCCATCATCAACCTCATCATAATACTCATCCTCACCATCCGGTTCACAGCATACTTCCTCCCTTTCGACAATATTTATAGTCCGTCAATTCGGACATTCGTTGGATTGGTGCCCTGGTTGATTACCCCTATAACACTTCCCCAGAATTGGCTTAGCATATGGATTACTTTGCCTTGGGGTCTCTTTGATTTCAAGAGCTTTCTTCCCTTCAGCCTTATCTTCCTTCTTCTCTATACCTCCAGCAGGCTTCTCAACTATTCCTCTATTCCTTTCACCAGCCACCTGGTTGCCACTGCCAACACTATCATACCCATAATTCCTCTTGCCCCCACCAAGCCTCGCATTTTGTTCTTGAATCATCATCTCGGCTCTAAGGGCCAAATTCTTTGCCTCGTTCACAGTTCTAAATATCGTCACCCCAATTTTATCCCTAATATGGGGCTTCAACTCGTCGACAAATCGCGCTACTTGCTGACCCTCGGTCTCCCTCAGATCATTCCTCTCTGCCAACCTCATGAACTTGGCGGTATATTCATACATCGTCCTCAACCCCTGACGGCATCATTGGTACTGCTGGAAGAGAATCTACTCATAGTCGGGTGGTAGAAAATCCCTCTGCAGCAGGTTCTTCGTGCGGTACCATGTTCTTATTGGCTGCTTTCCCTCTCTCCGCCTCCTGTTCTGCAAATGATCCCACCATGCAGATGCCCCTCCTTTCAGCCTACACGCAACCAACCTCACTCTCCTATCCTCGGGTATCTCCATATAGTCGAAAAATCTATCGACTTCTACAAGCCAATCTCTAAAATCTTCTATATTAAGATTGCCATTAAACGATGGAATATCTACCTTGAGATGGAAATCACCGCCATCGGCCTGATCGTATCCCTGATAGTTTCTTCGATATCCACCACCATACTCCTGATCAATTTTGTTGTCAATCCCGCGGTATCTTCCACCTTCAACACCGCCTCTCCTCTATGGTTGCCCTCTCCTTTGTAGGAAGTCACCATCTTCCTCAGAAGAACTCTCATCTAGCCGTTGATTCCATCAATTTGCGGCTGTAGGTTAATTGACAGGACCGCCACGAGCGACTGCTACCCTTGGTCAATCTCCATCGACGCCCCTGTTACCGTTGTGGCCCACCACCATGGTGTCGAAACGCGTAATCAGATCCTCCAAGCGCTGCTCTACACGCCCGAGCCTCTATTCCATGGCTTCGACCACTACCCTTGGAGCCCATTGATTGACTCCTTAGACTTCCACATCCCGATCTAGGTCGAGAACGCGACCGTCGTCAACATTGTCGTTAGCCGACATCTTCGTAGGAAATTGCCTTGCTCTGATACCAACTGACGCAGCGTAGGAAGCGTAAAACACGAGACCAATTCTAGGATTGGACCTTACGAATAAACAAAGAACAATCTGAGTTTATTCCTTAAAATTCTCAATTGCACATAATTGAGGAAACAGAGAAAATCCTTCTCTAAGTGTCTGTAATTCGATATATGATAAAAGCTAACCCTAAAAATGACCTAGGAAACTATATATAGTTTTTAGGGAAACAGTTAAAAAGGAAATATATAAGTACACGTGGGAATAAATATATATATGCACGTCCGTCATGTGGCTTATACACGGCCGTGTATAAAACCATGCATGTTTCTGTGGATCTTCCAGGCGCATTACATGGTCGTGCCTTTGAGCCGTGTATACGACCGTGTATGTTTCTATGAATCTTCCAGACTCAATACACTGCCGTGCCTTGGTTCCGTGTATAAGGCCGTATATGTTTCTATGGAGCTTCCAGACACATTATACGGCCGTGTCTTGTAAAAGACACGCCCAATCAACCCGTGTCAGCTACGATGTCCACATCAACTAGCCCTAGTATTGGTGACAAGGGAAAGTCATCTAAGGTTGTTCATGAGAGTAAGCATGAGGACAATGGATGCTAAGGGGAACGGTACATAGTACCCAATCAAAGTGCATAATTGGAGTTCCCCATATTTAAAGGAAATGACCTTAAGGCTTGGATATACAAATCCAACCAATACTTTGAGTTAGATTTAACTTTAAAAGCATGGAAAGTACATACAACTGCAATGTACATAGATGACAAGGCACTACAATAGTACCAATCATATGTCCAAAACTGTGGTACCTCTAGTAGTCCTACATGGAAGGAGCTAGTTAGTGTAATGCAACACAAGCTTGGGGATAAGCCCTATGAAGATCCAATGTCAGAATTGAAAGAACTGCAATAGGTTGGATCATTGCATGACTACATGGATGAATTTAAACAACTTACTACCCATGAACAACTTATTGAATCTCACTTAGTGAGTTGTTTTCATAGAGGCCATACCTTAGTACATAATACCTAATATGGATGTTTTGACCCCAATCATTACATGAAGCATACACTTTAGCTACATTGCAAGAAGCTACCTTATTGCCTACTAGACATTACTTAAAATCCACACCTCAAATTCTACCAACAATCCATACATAATTCCCAATTAAGTTCCTTATCCAAAAACCTACAACCTAAACACTAAACCCACACAAACACCTAAACCTAAAAACCAACTCAATCCAATTCTACCACTTATAAAACCTAGAAGGGATTCACACCTGAAGAATTAGATGAAAAGAGACATAAATGATTGTATTTTCAGTGTGATGAACCTTTTACACTAGGCCATAAGCATAAGTATAGATGGTTGAATTTGTTGTTGGTGGAGGAAGAGAATAATGAGAAAGCAAAGGAGGGTAATGGGTTAGATGAAATGGAGTTAGAGGATGAGTTGTCAAAATTAACTTTGAACGCCCTTAATGGTAAAGAAGATTGGGGTAAAGGAATTATGAGGATGATTAGGTATTTTAAGAAAAGAAAGCTAAACATCTTGATAGATATTGATAGCTCATTGAATTTTATTGACAAGAGGCTAATTAAGGGCATCATGTCAAAATTAACTTTGAACGCCCTTAATGGTAAAGAAGATTGGGGTAAAGGAATTATGAGGATGATTAGGTATTTTAAGAAAAGAAAGCTAAACATCTTGATAGATATTGATAGCTCATTGAATTTTATTGACAAGAGGCTAATTAAGGGCATCAACTATACTATAATGCTTATAGCACCCTTGCAAGTCACACTAGTCAATGGAACTACTTTAGTGTGTACTTCCAAGGTCAACAATTTCACTTAAGTGATGCAAGGGCATGAATTTCAAGTTGAAGTGTATTTAATTACACTTGCTAGTAGTGATCTAGTATTGGGAATTCCATGGTTAAGTATGCTTGATACCATACAGTGGAACTTTAAAGAACTGACTATGGATATTGTTTGGAACCAAAGGAGTTGCTTGTTGAAGAGAGAAAGAGAAAAGCTATAGATGATTGAAGAAAAAGAGTTGACCAAGATATTAGAATATGCCCAACATGTTGTCCATTTGTATTATTGGGTCGTATCTATGTAGAACACTGCATAAAGGTAGCATAATTAGTAGAAATTATGTCCCATGTTGATGGATTTATTAGATGAATATTATGAATTATTTGAAGAGCCACATTAATTACCACCCAAGCGAGAGCATGATCATAAAATATACTTACAAGAAAATTCAACACTTGTCAATTTGAAGCCTTATAGGCACTCCAATATTCAAAAGTTAGTTTTGGAGGAAATAGTGAAGAGTATGTTGAAAAGTGGGGTCATAAAACATAGCCATGTTTCATTTGCTTCTCCAATTGTATTAGTAAAGAAGAAGGACAAGAGTTAGTGAATGTGCATAGATGGGGATGCAACCAAGGCAGCTTGTAATAGGGTACCTAACTGATTGACCTAATAAAAACCTTATAGGGTCTATCCTATAGGGTTTAAGGTTGGGTTTTGGGATGTAAAATAAAACTCGATAAGGTTTAAGATCAAGTTATGGAATTTAGGAAAAATTCGATGGGAAAATCTGACTCGACAAAAATAATGATTTTTTAAAATAATAAATTAATATTATAATTTTTATGAATAAATTTTATTTTATTCTTTTTATATTTACATATAATATTATTTTCAATATTTATATTTATATTTATAATATATATATATATATATATATATATATATATATTCTTAGTCTTGATGCTTAATATACGATACAATTTAATTTTGCTTTTTGTTCTTTTTTATTTAGTCTCTTATGATTGGATACAAATTAATATAATATATGTTGTGTTTGCATATAATAGAATTTCATAAGATTTTAATATCTCTCTCCTTTGCATAACAAGTAAATTAATAATAAATTATAAAAATGACAAATAAAAAAAAGTTGAAGCATTAGCTAAAAAAAAAAAAGGTTGAAGCAACTGTTAGGTCAGGTCGTAGGTTCCCTTTTGTCTAACTAGGGTAGGTTCAAGTTTACAAAAAAAAAAAAAACCTATAGGGTCTTTGTGGGTTTTGGGGTATCTATTTCTTAATTGGGTCGGGTTCGGGTTTTAAGGAACCCATCCCAAACCCAGCCTAGATACATTCCTATGTGTAGACTGTCAAGAATTGAACAAGTAGACTATTAAAGATAGGTTTCCCATATGCATAATTGAAGACCTCTTTAATGAGTTACAAAGAGCAACATGTTTTAACAAATTAGATTTAAGGTTAAGGTACTATCAATCTGCATGCACCCAAATGATGGCACTATGAGTTTTTTGGCATGCCTTTTGGCTTAACTAATGTTCCCTCAACCTTCAAAAGTTTGATGAATTATATCTTTAAAGCCTATCTAAGGAGGTTTGTCCTAGTCTCTTTTTATAGCATTTTGGTTTATAATGCAATAGTGAAGGAGCATGGGAGACGTCTAATGATGGTTGTTGAGATATTGAGGAAGGCATAACTATATTTGAAATGGAGCAAGTGTGTATTTAGCACAAACCAATTTGAGTACTTAGGGTGTATTATCACCAAAGAGGGAGTGGCAATTGATCCTAAGAAGGTTGAACTAGTCTTTGATTGTCTAATTCCTAAAGATCTTAAACAATTGAGGGGTTTCTTAGGGTTGACCAGTTATTACTGATGATTTATCAAAAGATACTGGAATATAACTAGATTGCTCACCATGCTGTTGAGGAAAGATCAATTTTATTGGACACATGAAGCTTCTAACACCTTCAACAGTTTGAAAGCAGCATTGATCAATGCTCCTATATTAAGACTTCGAGATTACAACAAGGTGTTTGTGGTGGAAACTAATGCAAGTGGGGATGGTGTTGGGGTTGTATTGATGCAAGAACATCATCCAATAGCTTATCTAAGTATAACATTGTCTCCTAAGCAACAATCTTTATTTGTGTACGAGAAGGAGCTTTTGGCATTCGTGTTTGTGGTTGAGAAGTGGAGACACTACTTGATGCGATTACATTTTGTAATAAAAATAGACCTCTAGAGCTTAAAATATTTTCTTGAGCAACATCTAGTGAATTCAAGCTACATAAGTGGCTAATGAAGATGCTTGGTATGGATAATGAAATGTTGTACAAAAGTGGGCAATCTAATCTTGCTACAGATGCATTATCTAGGAAAGGAGAAGTTATTGATCATGCACTCTCTATCACAATTACCACTCCAGAATTACTTAAAGAGTTGAAAATAACCTAGGAAGAACCAAATGGTTACCAACAAATATTGACAAAGTTAAGAAATGGCTAGAACTATGGAAAATTTACTCTTGATGGGGAGTTATTAAGGAGAAAGGGTAGAGTGGTAGTTGGGCCATCTCTATCCTTATGAAATAAATTACTGCATTTGTATCCTATGGAGTGTTTGGTGGGCATATAAGGGCCCATGTAACATATAAGAAGCCTAGATCGATGTTCTATTTGCTAAAGCTAGAAAAAGATGTCCACCAATATGTATGAGAATGCCATGTGTGCCAACGACAAAAGTTTGAAAATGTTGCATCTCTAAGTTTACTACAACCTTTGTCAATGCCTAAAGGGTATTGGACTGAGATAACAATGGATTTTATTGTAGGACTTCCAAAATCTAATGGAAGGGAAGTTATTATGGTGGTTGTCGACAAGTTGAGCAAATATGCACACTTTATTATGCTGATCCATTCATATACAACACATCAAGTAGCTCTTGCCTACCAAGAATATGTCTACAAGTTGCATGAGATGCTTGAAAGTATCATTAGTGATAGAGATCCAATGTTTATAAGCTCCTTTTTGAGAGAATTCTTTAAGATGCAAGGAATATAATTAAAGGTTTCCACCACATACCACTCGTAAACCGATAGGCAAACTAAAGTGGTTAACAAGTGCATCGGAATGTATTTAAGATGCATGACTAGTGATAATCTTGGGTGATAGAGTCAATATTTAGCCTTAGTTGGATACTGGTACAACACCAATTATCATCAAAGTACTAAAGCTACCCCTCTTGAGATCTCATATGGTTATCTACCTTTGCTAAATTTGCCATATATCAAGGGAGATTCCAGGAACCTAACTATTGATTATATTACTTAGTAACTAGGAAGAAGTAATTAAGTTGCTTCGGTTTCATCTAAAAAGTGCATAGAATAGAGTGAAGCAACAAGCTGATAAACGTAGGACAAAACAAGAATTTAAGATTAGAGATTGGGTTCTCTTGAAACTATAACCCTATCACCAATATAGCCCTAAGTAACACAAGGAATATAAGCTATTAACTAAATACTATGGTCCGTATAGAGTTGTTGACAAAGTGGGAAGAGTTTCTTATCGACTAGATTTGCCACCAAATGCTCAAATACACCTCAATTTCCATGTATTTAAATTAAAGAAATTATATGGGAAAAGACCTAACTCGTTACCATCTTTACTTGTAATAGGAATAGATGAAGAGTTAGAACCACTAGCTATTCTTGAAAGAAAAATGGTGAAATGACATAATCATTTTGAGACTAGGACTTATATTGTGGAAGAATAAACCATCGTTTGAGGCCACATGGGAGTTCTTGACTGATCTAGAACTATGATTTTTGCATTTTCCTTTAGGGATAAGGGAAATTCAAGGAGGGGGGGGGGGGGGGGGGGGGGGGGGGGTAATGGGGGAGATGCAGCAATTGGGGTTTTGTGGCTTGGAAAGTAAAGGGGATAAGAGAAAAGTTGAAGAAACAGTCTCGATTAAGAGTGAGAGAGAAAGAGAGAGAAAGAAAGAGAGAAGAAGAAGCATAAGTCAAGGAAAATGGGCATATGTATTGAGACTTGTCATGGCCATGACAGCCGTGTTGCAAATTAAGAGAGGGAATGAACTCTAGGCAGGAGTCTCAAATGACAATCCACTTAAAATTAAATAAAGGCTAAGCCTTATAGTATTATCCTTAATTTAGGAAATTATATTATATTAATATCTAAGTAGTTATAACCACTTGAGTGACGTTTTATCACAATCACATGCCTAAGAAATATTCTTAAATAATTACATTTGGGAGAATTACTTCAAATATATATGCATTATTTTTAATATATAGAAAAAAAAAACAATGAGAATCAAGAAAAATATTCTTTCTCACAATCTATGTGTGTATCTTGCTTGTATGTGAGCATTATGCCTACTATTTGTGAATTTCCTATTGCATTCATTCATTCAAAATTTCCATCAATTTGCATCTCTCCTATTCTAGAAAGTAACTAATATAGTAGTGACAATAAAAATTGCATCTTAATAAAGAGAGTAGGGTCAATCCACTCTTCTAGCTAATGCTGCTGGGATTTGGTCGTTTGTACCAGTCATTCTATTATATAAAATCAAAATTCTTTGAAAGTTACATTAATTTGCCAATCTTTGACACACTTGCTTATTATTTTACCTATCTAACTTCTACACAAGCTATTTGCTTATCCATAATGATCTCACTATCAATACAACAAGACCTCTCACAAGAGAACTTAACAAATGAGGAGACAGATAAGATCCTCTATAATTTCAACACACAAGTCCAAAAGATAACAAATACTATAAAGCTTGATTAGCCTTAATTATCTTGATTGCTATGGATTTCATTTCGTTAGGGGTAAACAGATGTAGTGTGGGCAAGGTATAGGGTCTTACCTGTATCCTACCCTATAAAGATCGAGTTCTCAAATTTTGAAACCATAACTTACCCTGTAGTATCCCGAAACCATCTTATACTATATATCTTGTAAAATCTATAAGGTATAGGGTACCTTATGAAATATTAATTATTTCAAAATTTGCAATCTTATTACTTAACAAATAGCAAAGAGCAAGGCGAAAAAAAAGAAAAGAAAAGAAAAGCTGAAGTTAGAGAGGAAAATGGGAAAGAATAAGGAAAAGAAAGAGGGATGGTATTAGGTTTAACATTTAGGTCATGTTTGGTTGAATGTAATAGCAATTCTATTACGATTCTATTCCACATGGAATAGGAATTATGGTGTTTAGTTCGCTTTCATCGTGGAATAGGGATTTGGTTTGAAATTGCAATGTGGTAAAATATGGAATTGAAATTCGATTTAGAAACCACTAAATCTCAATTATGAGCTACCTTAGCATTCTTTTTCCCTAAAATAGCCTCTCCTTTTACACAGCTTGGCCCATGCAGAGATGAGGAGGGAAGAGGAAAGCATTTGTTTTTAGATTCACCAGTGGCCACATCCATCTTGGAGCAACTACATCTTGTCAGCACAGTGCCGTCGCTACATCGACACTAGGTACCTTATTCTAAAGAGCAAATCTCCAGTTTGTCGTTGTGTGTGTGTGTGGAGAAGAACTGTAGTCTATTGTCATCATCGTTAGCACGCCTCGCGCCTTTGTTGTCCCCATTTTTTGCAGTTGTCGCCATTTGTAGCTAGATTCCAAGCAGATGGAGCGTCATTGTCACCGTTCTTCCTTTGTCATTCATCGTCCATTCATCAAAGATTCAAGTCATCGTAGTGTGGATCATCGTGTTGTTGTCATGTCCATGTCGTCTTGGAGCAAGATCGGAGCATCATAGCCGTTGTCGTCCTTGTGTTTGTCATTAGAGATTCAAGTCGTCGTCGTGTGGGTCATCGTGTTGTTGTGGTGTCCGTGTTGTTCCAAAGTGAGATCGAAGCGTTGTGGCCATTGTTGTCCTCATGTCTGTCATTGGAGATTCAAGTCGTGGTTGTCATGGCCGTCGCTTGTCGTCATCGTGTTTGACCTCCACATGATGAACTGGGTTTCTTTTTTTTTTTTTTTTGCATTTTAATGGAAGGGGTATTTTCATCTTTTTATTACATAAGCAAGACCCATTCAATTTTTAATCCATCTGACTAAATACACTAATATTAATTCAATGGCAGTAAAGTGAATATGATAATATGAATTACACCCTTATCCCATTAAGTGGTAATTCTAATTCTATTACGGTTTTATTCTATTTAACGAAGTAAACGAGCTGTTAGGATTATTAACTTATAAATTTAAAGTCTTTTTCCCTCTTTTTTATTAAAGTATTTATTATAAAAAAATTATAATCTTGTTATTTACTATTTATTTATTAATATTATTTAATAATATTTTATAAGTATAGGATACCCTAAAACTTGTACTTTGCATATCTTAGAATATTGATTTTGGAGTAGGCACAAGGTAGAAAAATCTTGTTACCGTACTCAATCCTATGAGAGCAAGTTCTAAAAAATTCATATTCAAAACCTGTTTTGTAGTCTCTAATACTCATCTGAAACTTATTTGATCGAGCAGAATATGAATAGTATTGTATATGATAGAGTTATTTGCTTACCCTTACATTCCTTTGTATGTTCCTATTTGAAATGTCCGGATATATACTTGAGCTGAATAACGGTCATTTGAGATATAATACCAAAGAGTTGATCCATTTCTCATTTGAACTTTGAAGATATGATCATGATATCGTTCGTAAGTGGTCCTTGTTTCTTCAAAAATATCCAAGTATATCTTGATGAACATTAGCCCTCCAAACTGATTCAATTTCCATTGATAATATAATAATATTGGGAAATATTAGTCTGCAATTATAATAGAATAGATGACGACCATATGTTTCTATCAAATCCTTTCTAGCTGTCATTGAGAATCTCCACCCCCAAACCCACCGCCAAATCTCCGACTTCAGATTTTGATTCCGATTTTCAGCTTTTGATTTTGATTGCCGATTCTGATATGATTGTCATTTCTGAACCCATTTCTAATTTATCAACAATGTAAATTTAGTTAAGTTATCAGTTAAGTTCCTTTATTAGTGGGTTTATTCAATACTATAATTAGCCATCTACATGTAGAAACAAAATCGATAAACCTCTATTGGAGACGAGGTAATTTGCAAAAAAAAAAAAAAATTCTACAACACTTGATTTTGTTGAATACTACTACTATATTCAACTAAATAATATGAAAATTTCTTAACTAATACACGTTTCTGGGTCATAACGGTAATTTATCATAAACTCAACCTCAATATTTTTGGTAAATAAGTTTCAAGATCTCCCGTGATCAATTATGTCGTGATCACAGGAATTCTCTATTCCTTAGTGCCGCTCTCTTCTGTATACGTTAAGTGACTAAAAGTAATCAGGAAAGGGAAAATGGCAATAATATATCTATACATGCAGATGTTATCAACTGTACATGTAGCCGTCGAAAGCCTAGCTACAATTATTTTATACCTGGCATACTAGAGCACGCATCATATATTAATTTGATTTGTCGAAAGGGCTAGCTGCAATTATTTTATACTTGGAATATTAGAGCACGCATCATATAGTAATTTGATTTGTTAGATGAAAGAATATGTTTATTAACCAGCCGACAGAGCAAACATATTAATGAAAGTAAGAATGCAACATTTGGGGAAATAGAATAAATAAATGGAAAACGGTGGAAAATCCAAGGCATATCTTAGAATGGATTATAGGGTTGACAGGATATGTGTAAATAATGAAGTTGTAGCTTGCAAGGGTTCAACATCGAAAGGATACCACCAAATATATGTGAATGAGACAAAGAAAAGACAAATGATTTAATCCCCGTTTTATTGTCAATTAGCTTAACATTTATCAATAAACGTGAGTTTCATAATAAGAAAATGCCAACCGACCATACTATTACATGTTGAATTATTGATTTGAAACCCCTCTATTCATTTTAATTTCTTAATAATGATTCTTTTGACTCTTTTCAACTAATTTATTTGGAATGAAATGATTAAACTGGTTTCTCTCTGTTTGTTTAATAAGCTGAGAGTTGCCATCATTTATGTACTAAAGAGACGTTTGATGGTGATTTACCTCGTCATCGACCACATACAAGTAAACTAGTGTTCTCTGGGAGATAGGATCCTAAAACATAAAAAAAAAAAAGAAAAGAAAAAAGAAAACCATGTCACATAAATCAATTTCGTATAATAGTATTTAGTGAACAATTATTAGAATAAGTAGCCAGCCTCCTAATTATTTAAAAAGATTTGATAATGGAAAATTTAAAAAATAAAATTGTAACAATAGAAGATTTGATTTACGAAATATTTGATGGTCTACATTAAAACGTTTTTTTTTTTTTTTTAAGTTACATAACTTATCCCGATATCATTCCAAGAGTATCTTCTTTGGATCCTCTTCCTCCGATTATCCCGTCACAGCTTGGTTCAATTATTCCACCTGCGAAAACAAGCATGACAATGAATGTCGAAAGCCTATTAGTCAGTTCTCTAACAGCGAATTAAGAATTGGTAGCAAGTTGCTTTTATAGGATTCTCCAACACTTCTACCAAATAAAGAAACTGATAATGCTAATCATTTTTTTATATATAGATACTCATTCTGATGGCTCATATACAGATGATGCCAGTGACGAGAACATGGTGGATACGGTGACATATTGTTAATTCATTAACAAGCTGTCATTCGTGGTGAATTTTATACGTTGAAGCTAAACCATGTCGGAAATACACCATAAAATAGAACTAAAAAGAGAGGCAAAACAGCAATTCACCCCCTTAATTATGTAATTGACTAATTAATCATGTAATGTTTCAAATGATGATTACACTATCAACCCATAATTACGATACTCTACTGCCCACACAAGCTTCTATGGACCCATACCTTACCTTAGGAAGAATATGAAACAAAACAAAAATTCTAACGTAGTTGGCAACTGGCATGACCAAGGAGAAAGGTAAGGGTTTCTCTTTCTCACTTTTCCTAGTTTCCTTGTGTGATAAGCGATTTTCTTATCAGGAAACGATTAGAGCTCAAAAGAACACTTGAAATTCATATATTTAATAATAAATGACTAATTACAAATACGTAAATGAAGATATGCGCATTTGTAAAAATATATCATGTATATTACAATAACACTAATCTATTGAGGAGATTTACCCTAGTGTTATGCACAAAGTAGAAAAGTTAGGGTTTATCATCACAACCTTTGCTAAGACTTGATAAGAGAAGATAAATTGAGAGAAAACTCACAAGTTAGGGGAAAAGTATATTCTATATTCAAAGTCTCATTTTGGCTACTTACATAAAGGGTTATTTATGGTAAGCCCATTAGGGTAAAGGATAAAAAGAAAAAGGTAAAATAGAACAACCTTAAAAGAGTAAATAACACAATCATAGTAGTATTTAGAATGGGTAAAATAGTAAAGACAACAAAAAAAAAATCTAGAAATCATCATTATTAGTCAATAGGATGGACACTCACTACATGACTAGTGAGCCTTTTGGCAAATAAGACAAACTATATGATGTTAGATAAGGTTTGGGCTCTTCTGGTCAAGTCGACTAGATCGTTGAGAGTTCGCCTCAATACTACCATCAGCTGGTCTGCTCAACCCCTTACTCGGATGGTGAGCATATTAGTTTGTAAGGTGTGAGTATAAATAATTAATCTAATTGGTTGAACTCAATATCAAGTCAACCTTCATTGCTCATGAATTCTTAGAAGCTACCTAGAAGGTTGCTCTAGGTCAGCTTATCTAGGTTGTCCTTGACCTAAGTGATTGTCGTAGGGGTATCTTGGCTTAGAAGATGGTACAGCTAATATGATTACATGAAAGTGGCTGCATCTTTAGTTGCTTAGCTACATAGATCCTCCACATGAGGTTCAAGAGTCCATGCACTCTTGCCCTAACGATGGGACCGGAGATTGGATTCTCATCATGAGCAATAATGCAACAATAAGAATTATAATAATTTATAGATTTATATGTATGAACAACATAATATGCGATTAATAAAAACTACAACATATAGAAAACCTGTGAGGACCTAAGCTTAAAAAAATAATGTTAAAATTGAAATAATATACATATACATGTAATGTAAAATGAATGTATATATATATGTTATATGCTAAATATATATTTTTTAAAATATGTGAATTATATGGAAATATATATATACATATACGAAATATATATATATACATGTAAAAATATACACATTATATTATATTATATTGTATAAGACATATGTATATATATATATAAGAAAGGTACATTTACACACATACACATAAAAATAATTATTTATATAATTATATTTACTTAAGTATAATATGTGAATTGTATATGTATTATATATATATATATATATATTATGTTATATATATATATGGCTAGGAAAAAAAATATACATGCAAAAGAACCTAAACCTAAACTAAGCATAAGTAATATATTATATATATATATATACATTATAGAATAGAGAGAGAGGGAGATTAAGAAAAATTCCAAAATTACAAAATCCAAAACTCTCTCCATTTCATCTGAATTTTTTTAGGAAAATTTCAATTGAAATTTCCAACATGCAATTATCAGGGGAGGATGAAGAACAAGATTGAAGTAAAATGCAACAAGAATTTAAAGAAATTAAAGAAAATTCATAATTAAATAGGGGAGGATTTGGTCTGTTCGGTCGAAGGAGTTAGGGTGAAATTGCTGCTAGGCCTAGCTAGGGTTAAGGTTTTGGGTGGAGGAGGATTCCGGCAGACATAGTGGTGCCTGGCTTTGGTAGCCGGAGGCCCGTGAACGAAGCTACCCCTAATAACGCCCGAAACTTTCTATTTTTGTTAAAAATATCAAATGTTGTTGAAAAATTATTATTTTTGGTATTCTGGAATAATTTTGTATTTATATTAATGTAGTAATTCTTTTGAAATTTGAATAAAAAATATGTGGTCCTTAAGAAATTTCCTATTCTTGTTGGAAATCAAATTGGAAAATGAATTGGGAAAATGATGTATTTTTTATGTAAATTTTAGTATATAAGATCCTTATATGATTTAGTAGATCACCAAATCAATAATTGTTCAAATAGGAGTCATTTTCTATTTTTAGTGAATTTTTCAAGCCAATTACCCTGTTTTGGCCGAATTTAACCATTAGAAAAATTAGGGAATTTGATTTGATTAGTTGAATTTGATGTTTAGTTAAGGTTCATTAAAGTATAATGTGATATTAAGAAGCTTAGGTTAGTTACGAAACAAAAATGGGAGCGTTCGGCGTAAAATTGTAATAATTTGAAATTATACAATTCGACACAAAACCAAATCAGAATTTAATTATATTAATATATAATAGAGCGTAATATACTCGTATGTATATGAAAAGATATTGTAGGAAAATGGTAGATTATATGAGGTCATGATGGAATTTAGGGATTTAGAATATTGAATTAGCAATTTAGGGTTCAGTAGACTAAATAGAGTAACATTGATTGGTATACTGATGATTCAGGTATTTTTGTTAAGTGAGGAGGACATAGGAATTTGGTTGGTGCAACTATTTGGATTGGCATATATTGCTTCAAGTGAGTACCCCCTTAACTCCTCTCTTGGGTACAAGTAGTTGATAATATAGACCACTTATTGTTGGCTGAAATTACCTTATATGATCATTGACTGTGATTAATGTAGGAGGATTGTTGAATTATATTAAATTGCTTATGGCTAGTTTTATGTCTTAATATGGTTAGATCCTAAGAAAAAGGGAACATTATGGAAATCCTAGAATGAGAGTTGGGTACAGGATTTGATTATACTGTTCCGAATTGTATATGATGTAATGAACATAAATTATTGAATGCTTTATTATTTTGATTTAACGCTCGATTATTTTTAGCTTATTAAATGGGGTTTGGGCTGTAAGTACCTACTAACCCAAAACACTTAATGTAAGGAAAGTCCCGTTCCCTGCTCGGTAAGTTTGTGGTACGACCTTTGAGTCGACTTAGATAGGTTTGAGGCATGATTGACGAACCAGCTCGGTTCAATGACCTATAGGGACCTGGTCACCCCTCTTATTCAAGGCAGGTGAAAGGTGAACTAAATGTTTCAAACTAAAAAGAGTATGTAAGGATGCCTTAATTGGTTGAGAAAACATTAAATTTTGAAAAGTACATAAGGGTAGTTTATCTACCGGTTGACAAGCTCTGCTTGGGTGAACTGAAAAGTATTTGTAACCTGTGAGTAAACAAGAGTAAAATGGAATTATAAGGAAAAGTTCATTAAGTAAGATCATGGTGATGTTAAAATATAAGAATTTGAATTGGGTTTCCTACTAGTATAGCTTTGAGTTGAAAACTTGCTTGCTTGAGTAATCACTTTCAAAGTATTTGATAATATTGTTGATTACTGTTGTGTGATTTTATTGTTTGTTTTTGCTGAGTTGTTTGATTATGTACTCACTTTGCTTCTTAAGAAGCTGATGGGTTAGTGTTTTTTGCTAACCTTAGGTACAAGTACTAAAGAATAAGTTGCTGGAGACTCAAGCTTTTGGAGAGCGTCAATAAAGGCAAACAGGCCTTTAGTTTCCATTTTAAAACCTTTGTTGTTTTGTAATAGGATGTCATGTACATGATGTTGTAGTGCTTGTAAATAAGATCTACAGGTGTTAATCTTCAGATTGTAATGTAAATATATGTATATATAAGGTTGGATTTGTAATCTTTTTGAGCCACTTAGGTCTACAGGATTAATCATGGGTTGTGCTTACTTACCGGGAATGCAGATCTTGGTGGTATATATATATATATGATGTGATGAGAGATTTTAAGTACAAGTGTTTAAATATGATGTGGATTTTGAAATGACGGTGTTGATAGCGCCATTCTACAGGACGTTTATAGAATTACATACAAGTTGGAATTACAGTTTTAGGATTCGTCAAATTTGCCTTATCTCTAATTCAAAGATGGCATAGCAATTCACTTATAGGTACTAGGGATAGTTACAGGAATGCTGAATAGGTTTAAGAATCAGACCTAGTAGGTGGGTCACTACAAAACCTATGGAAAAGAGAATACATACCTAATCAAAAGAAAAAAGAAATATATATTTATACACATTAGCATATATACATGTGATGAGATGGAATGGGCAAACCTATGTTCTCCCGTTGTTTACATCCTTGACATCTTGTGTTATGTTAGGTCATGTCTTATTAGTTATTTTGTCATGTTATATCTAGTTAAGTCATCAATTGTGCATATGTTACATTTGAGATAGTAAAATATCAAGATTCACCAGCCTTACTTGTTTGAGTATTGATGTTAAGTTGTATGAAGTATTAGCTCCAAAAAAAATAGACTAAAGATCAAGATATTAAAGATAATGATAACAACAACATGATTAAAGGAATTAATGAATCAATGATAGAATAATCATATACATAATAACTTGTTACATTAAATAAGATATTAAGATGAGCAAATACATATTCTGAATATCTATCATGATAACAATTGTGATGGAAAAAACAACAATGGCAATAAAGAGGATAAAATAAAATAAAGTAAAATAAAAATATTAAAATAGCGAGATGTTAAATCTTAGATGTAAAAGAAAGTAATGATAATAAGTGAAGTAGAAGCAAGTGTAACCTTCTTAGCTATTAGTAACAGTAAGAGCATGGTGAGCAGGAGTAGACTGAGATGGTGATGGATTAGTGACTATGAGCCCTTAATAGATTTATGATGAAATAGTCTTCTTTAGGGTATAAACCTCATTTATGGAAAGCAAGACCTTGAAAAAGAAGTAATACATATGACCAAACCCTGTATTTTTAGTCAACTTACTTTCCAGTAAAAAGTAGTGATAGTATTGAAGAATGTGAGACCATAAAAGTGGAATTAGTTTAGTTTCATACAAGTTATTTGAGAGAGAGATAGGAAATACTTTTAGGAGTCCTAAGGGTGATAGATTAGGATATAAAATCTAGATGATAAATGAATTTTAGGAAGTCAAATTTAATTGAAAGGTTTATGGGATAAGTGAAAGGAGAAGAGTAAAACAAAGAAATTTATTGATAAATGTGGCTTGGAATCAAATTTATAAGCTTTAAATGTGGGGGATGTTAGTGACAACTTTGTGGTATTACAAAAACAGTCCAAATAAGTTGTAAATTGTACTAGTTGGTTTAACTAACACTTTATTTAGTATGAGGCAAACAAATAGGAAGAAAAGAAATGGATGGAAAGAATTACCTTACATGTGTTTAGACAATGGTGAAAAAGAAAAGGAAAGGAAAGTTAATCATTACAAAAGACAAAAAGAGATATAATGTAAAATTACCCATTGTCTATAATAAATTAAAAAATAAAAATGAAAGAAATGACAAAAGAGGGGGACAAATTTGGAAATCTAACAACTTTTTACCTTCCCTCCCCCTTCTCTATGATTTGGGAGGGAATATTAATGGTGGGCTCTATGGAATTATTTCCTTCCTTTTCCTATGCCCTTCGAATTCTACTCTATAGAATTTGAAACTTTCCTCCTTATGTCCTTCTTTTCCCATTATTTCCTTCCACGTTCCCTTAAACCAAACAAATGATAAAGGACTAGAGGGATGTGAAATGAGTTAGTCAAGCATAAGCTATGGGAATCTAAAAGACTTAATAGAGTTGACCAGGTATGGAAATTGGAAATTTTGAATTGGATAGAGAAACCTTTTATAGTTTTAATGGTGATAAATAAAAACTTGATTGATAAGGAAAAGATTGATAATTCAATCTTTTTTGAGGTTATAGTTGAATTTCAGTGATGGAGCTCAAAGGGACTAAAGTTGCATAAAGACAAGTTCAAACAATGAATAGTTATAGGCAATTTGAATTGAACCATGGGAGTAAGTTGTAAGGATTTTAATCAAAGTAGTGCAACAAAAGACATGGTGTAAAAAAAAAAAATGAAATAATTGGTGACTTACAAACAATACTACTAGAGTTTATGATAATGTTTATGTGTTTTGGACACTAATAATGAACTTAAAAATGAATTTGTAATGGAAAGATACTCTAGGTCTAAACCGTTCCACGCATAAAAACCTATCAACTTGACTTCTAGAAAACTAATCATAAATTGATGGACACGTAAATAATATTAAATTATTCCCCAATTATTCCACTCAACTATATTCAACTTTAGTATGCACTTATGATGTAGCCATGTCTCTCCTTCTAAGAGGTCAAATTCTTCATAGGTTTGGAAAAAAAAAATGTCCCATCGGCAACAATATTTTTAAAGAGTCTTTATGTTGTCCAATCTATTTTCATATATTTTAATCTCCCACTAACTAATCTATTTTCTAATAAAATGCTTTAGTATTGAAGTAGCTTGTTACAACAAAGGCTTCACACATAAATTAAAATGCATAAAAGTATTGTGTTGCTTCTATTAAAGCCTATAAGATGTTATTGTGTCACTTTTATGGGTAAGACACTTTCTTACCTTCATGGAAGCAATACCATTTTATCACTTCTAAGTGATGAAAATACTTCTTGGTTGTTATATATATACTTTTTTCAACAAAACATAAATGATACCATTAGTTCACAACATGTGCTCTCGATGCACGCATATAATTTTTTTTTTTAAAAAAATTATATAATCAATTTATTTTAAAGGTAAGAGAATATCTTCTTTAGATCTACATGTGATAGAGTTGTTGATACTCTTAAAAAGCAATAAAATGTCATATTGTTAGTTCTAATAGCAACTTTTCTTTTTCATATCTATTGAACCAACATAAAAATTTTGTAATGTATGAATGATGTTGATATGGTGTTCAATTCAACAATGAATAATATAAGTACTTGCTTATATTTATTATATATACCTATTAAATTAAGAGAGCCATAATTAATGGACATTCGTAGCCCATTTATATTTTTTATCCTTCATATTATTTCTATCTAGGATATTTTTCAAGATAATATTGCATTTATTTTCTAATACTTTTAATGTTAGAAAACAAAATTTTTCATCCACAATTTGAAATTGTCAAATATCAAAGAAAAGGACAAATTTGGAAATCTAACAACTTTTTACCTTCCCTCTCCTTTCTCTCTGATTTAGGAGGGAATATAAATTGTGGGCCCTATGGAATTATTTCCTTCCTTTTCCTATGCCCTCTAAATTCTACTCTTTATGGAATTTGAAACTTTCCTCCTTATTTCCTTCCATGTTCCTTGAACCAAACAAAAGATAAAAGACTAGAGGGTTGTGATATGAGTTAGTTAAGCATAAGCTATGGGAATCTAAAGGACTTAATAGAGTTGACTAGGTATGGAAATTGGAAATTTTGAATTTGATAGAGGAACCTTTTACAGTTTTAATGGTGATCGATAGACTTGATTGATAAGGAAAATAATTCAATCTTTTTTTATGTTACAGTTGAATTTGAGTGAAGGAGCTCAAAAGGACTAAATTTGCATAAAGACAAGTTCAAACAATGAATAGTTGTAGGTAGTTTGAACTGGACCATAGGAGTAAGTTATAAGGATTTTAATCAAAATAGCGCAACAAAAGACATGGTAAAAAAAAATGGAAATAATTAGAGACTTACAAACAATACTACTAAACTTTATGGATAATGTGTATGTGCTTTGGAGACTAATAGTGAACTTAAAAATGAATTTATAATGGAAAGATACTCTAAGTCTAAAAGGGAGCACAATCAAGTATATATCAAGGTCCAATTGAGCAATCATAGTGAGATCAAAGTTACATTGAAATTAGAGGAAAGCAAGAGGAACAAACATCTAGAGCTCAAGCAAACTTCTAAGACAAAAGTTCTCTCTAGTGGAGGATGAAATGCCAAAAAAATTGAACAAAATAGAGCTAATTTAACCCATAAATTATGCACTTGATAAAATGTAATATAATTTATTTTGAATTCTAAGTCATGAGCCCATGACTTTGGTATTCTACTCCCTACACAAGCTCCCACGAACTCTCACCTTATCTTAGAAAGAATATAAACAAAACAAAAAACCTTAATTTCCCTCCAAAGTTGGTGTGACCAATGAGAAAGGCAAAGGTCTCTCTCACTTTTCCTTATTTCCTTTATCAAGGCTAAGCCTTAAAGGGTTTTAATCTATAAATCATTTTTGTGATCGAAGGTTTTTATTAAGGAACTTTTAGGATTTAAGAGAACTCTTGGAGTTATAAAAAATTTAACCTCTTCAAGTAGTGAAAGTAAATCTAGGCAAATTAAACCATAGTTGCCTTATTTTAGGCTAACATTTTGATTTTACTACATGAAAATTTTGACCTCTTCAAGCAACATCAGTAATTGTGGAGTAGTGGAAGAAATCAATCAGCAAAAGTCATAACCATGCGAAGCAAGGACAGACAATTTTGAAAAGAGAAATATGCAGTAGCCTTTAATTTGCACTTGTCTAACTTTAACTTTGTGCTTGTTTATATAAGAAAAAGAAAAAAAAAAAAGGAAGATAAAAAGCACATTTCCAATAACAAAGCTGGTTGCTAGCTTTTTCAATTCTCCCATTTATATTAGTGTTTGCTGATTACTCACTTTTTGATTGAGCAGGGTGTAGAGCCAAAAGTGATGACCAATAAAGAGAGAAAAAGCACACCAAAAGAAGATATGTCACTTCCATTAACTTTCCTAGCAAACGAACAACATTATATTACATTTCCAAAAAGTCATAAAACATTCCACATGTAAATACTTATCAACCTAACTTCTAGAAAACTAATCATAAACCATTGGACATATAAATAATATCAACTTATTCCCCAATTATGCCACTCAATTATATTCAACTTTGGTATGCACTTATGATGTAGCCAAGTAGAAAAACATGAAAAAATTGGCATCCTTGTCTCTCCTTCCAAGAGGTTAGATTCTTCATAAGTTTGGAAAAATAAATAAATTATTCCACCAATAAACTATATTTTTTTCAAGAGTCTTTCTATTGTCTAATCTATTTTCATATATCGTAATCTCCCACCAACTACTTTTTTTTCTAATAAAATGCTTTAGTATTGTAGTAGCTTGTTACAACAAAGGTTTCACACATAAATTAAACCTTTGTTGAAGCAATACCATTTTATTGCTTCTAAAGTGATGAAAATACTCCTCGGTTATTATATATATACTTTTTTTTAAATAAAAAAAACATACATGATACCATTAGCTCACAATATGTGCTCTTGATGCATATAAAAGTTAAAAAAAAATACTATAATCAATTTATTTTAAAGGTAAGAGAATATCTTCTTCAGATCTACATGTTGTTGATACACTTGAAAAGCAACAAAATGTCATATTGTTAGTTCTAATAGCAACTTTTCTTTTCATATTTGCTGAACCAACATAAACATTTGTAATGTATGAATGATGTTGATATAGTGTTCAATTCAACAATGAATATTTGTAAGTGCGTGCCCATATTTATTATATATACCTATTAGATTAAGAGAGCCATAATTAATGGACATTCATAATCCTTTTTATATTTTTAATCCTTTATGTTATTTCTATCCAAGATATTTTTAAAGATAATGTTGCATTTATTTTCTAATCGTTTTAATGCTAGAAAACACAATTTTTCATCTATAATTTGAAATTGTCAAATATCAATATTTATACTTGTTCTCTTTTAATTAAATGTCAGTGTCTATCTCCATTGATAACATATTATTTTCCTTGAAGAAAAAAAAATAGAATGTCACATATCCAATGTATATTTGAATATTACTACTTACATAATAATTAATAAATTAGAAAATATAAAATAAATAGAATTTAAAAAAAATAAGAAAAATAAAAGACATTTAGCAAAATGAAACTATGGATTGTATTTATTTTCAATATACATAATACTTAGCAAAATAAAATCATAGGATATAAAATGAGTTATGAATGTCTAGCACTGCCCACTGCCTGATGCTCGGGTTGCACCAAAGTTGAGGAATTTTTTGGTCCCATAAAGGTATTAATGCAACACTTAATGATTTCTTCTTGAAAAAACTATCTTTTAGACAAAATAAAGAAAAAATAAATAAATATATATTTAGCCTTAAGCTGTAACTTAAAAGTAATGCATTAATATTATATTTTAGTTAGTCATGTGAATGACATGTGCTAGTTAGTTAGTATCATATTAGCTATACAAATAGTAGTCCTAACTGAGTTAGTTAGTTTTGGATGTAATAGTTTGACTTTTTCTTCCTGATCAATACGATTTCTTTCTCTTTGTTCGATCATGGAGTGATTTAGTTCCACATGGTATCAGAGCTTCATCATATGATTTTTCCTTATCTTTTTAACATTTTCTTTTAATAATCAAGATTTAGTATAAGAAATGGATGTTCATGGTGAACATGTTAGTAACATGAATAATGAATCTATAAATTTACATTTGCTGTATATTTTTGTATTTGGTAGTCCTAACATGGTAATAAGCAATATTATCTTCAATGGAAAGAAATTCTTAGCTTAGAGTAGATCAATGCACATAGCATTAGGTGCTAAACTAAAATTGGGTTTATTGATGGTAGCATAGTGAAACCCGATGAAGATTCAAATGACCTAATCTGGACAAACTATGACCATATAGTATGGTGTTGGATTCTTAATTTGATGGCTAATGAATTGTCTTAGATTTTTCTATATACTCAATCAACCCTAGAGTTATGGAAAGAAATTTGCAAGCAATATAAACAAACCAATGGTCATTTAATTTTCCAATTGTAGCATGAAATTTCAAACTTAAGGTAAGGAAATTAGTCAATTTTTATCTATTACAATATGTTGAAATGATATTGGGACAAACTTCAATCTTTAAATGCTTATCTTGTATATAATTATGGGAGGCTTGAATATTGTACATGTGTTTCTAAAGAAAGATTGATGGAGTTATGAGAACAAATTGATGTAGTTTTTTATGGATTTGATTGACATTTATGAAGTTCCTTGTCCACAATAAATAGTGCATTATATTTCATTTTTCATGTAGAAAAGTAGAGGCAAGTTATTGCATCTATGTCAAATGAGGGAGATCTTGTAGCATTTTCTATTAGTAAGGCTATGAATATGTCTATTGCAAGTGATAGAAAAGAGGTTAAGAAAAATAAGCTACATTGTAAAAATTGTAATGTAGATGGCCATATAATTGAGACAAGTTTTAAGATCATTAGTTATTCGAAGTGGTATAAAGGAAAGAGGAATAAGAAAGGAATTAGAAGGGTGGCTGCCAATTGTGCTGTTGATTTTAAACTTGGTTTGAGTACACCTTTGATCATGCAAGTGAATTTGTTGATAAGAGTGCTTCTTCCTCATCTCATGGGGTATTTGATCCACATAAGCTATAAACAATTTTTCAAGAGGTTATGAGGATGATGAAAGGAGGATTATTCAAAGATGGTAGCAATACAAACGTAGCTATTGTGCATTTTGTAGGTGCTTCTAATTTCATCGCTTATCTAAGTGTTTTGAATAACAATATGAGATCATGGACTATTGAAATAGGTGTCACTAACCACATGACTCCTTTTGAATATTTACTTCTTGAAAAACACCTCCTTTCAACACCTATTTCCATTAACCTTCCTCTTGAACACGTTAAGAAGGTAGCTTAGTCAAGACTAATATTTATATAGCTAATATAATACTAAACAACTTACACATGCAGTTCACATGACTAACTAAAATAAAATGCTAATATGTGACTAATAATTTATAACTTAAGGCTTCATAACCTCTCTTAAGACGACACCTCTTAAAGGCCTAGCTTGTGACAATTAAATTGTAGCTAAGACTTAGAAATAGATTTAGTGAAGAGATCTGTCGATTGGTGCTTAGATGGAATATATAATGTCTTCAAGAAACCATTAGCAATATAATAATGTATGAAATGAACATCTATGTTCAAATGTTTAGTATAATTATGAAGGCCTGGATGATCAACAATGAGTTAGGCAACCTTGTTATTAGCCACAAAGAAACAGGAAAGGAAAGAGGAATATGAAGACCCTTAAGAATGTACAAAATCCATAAAATTTCCTTAGTTGTAGTCATGAAAAAACCCTCAAAATTCCAAATAAGGTCAATAGAATTAAGAAAGGGTTTACAAAGTTTAGGGCCAATTTTTTTTTTAAAAAATAACCATTATATCCATGAACTCGATTTATCGAAAATAACTCTGAAACAACTTAGTGACCTTAAAATAAAATTCCAAGACCCTAATTAAGTTAATAAAATCATTAAAAAAATTATTTAGAGTTAATTAGAAAAGAGAAATTGGAGGTTGGAGATTAATTTCGCAAAATGATTATTTTGCCCCTAAACCCAATTTGAAGTCATTAAAGTTGGCCACAAACCTGATATTGGGAGTAATATCTTGAAGTTTAGAGACAATTTAGTAAAATGACCATTTTTGCTTTTGAAATCGGTTTTATCGAAATGAACTCAAAATTTCTTAGAGACCTTAAATATAACTCCAAGACATTAATTAGGCAAATAAAATTAATTACAAAATATTTGTAGACAATTGGAAAGTAAAATTTTAAATTCAAAGGTCAATTGGGTAAAATGACCAAAATACCCTTAAGCTTATCTTATGGAGGACTAACTAAGTAAATTAAATTCTAAGGGCATTTTAGTAATGGAGAAAAAAACACTATTTTGCAGCTGGAGCAATTGGAAGAAATGAAGGCAAAAATAATACAAAAATAAGCCAAATTAAGAGGACACATATCACCTTAAACTACAACTCATTAACCCTTATGGACCCATTAACCCTTACCTTTAAACCCTTATTAAACCCCACTATAAAAAACCCATTTCAAGATTAAAAAAACACCAACCCACATTTCATTTTTTCAAAAAAACGTTTTGAGGCAAATGCTCTCAAAAACCCATTAAGCCTATTCTACTTTTTAAACCTCTTAATACCATCAAATCCTATACTCATCTAGTTGTTTTCTTACAAGTTTTAGGTCAATTATCAAGTGGGATTTCAAGCCAAGAGGGGGCATCTTATACGTGATTTAGGTATGAAGGTAAGTAAGAAAATTACTTGATTCAAGTGGATTTCAGTTTGTAAATAATGCGCCTAAGTAATGTATGATGTTTATTATGAAGAAAATCGGTTGAGAGTTTAGGAAAAATATCCTTTTGGAAGTGAGTAAGCACAGTTTGAAAAGAATTAGGGTATTTCTTGGATCTCCAATAAGGAAAGTTTAAAATTTTGTTTAAGTTGATGGTTTAGGATAGTTATAAGTGATTGAAGTTGAAGATTTGATGATTTTTTTAATGTTGAGAATGTATTGGGATGTACTCTTGTTGCCACCACCTATATTGAAGATTCTTGAGTGTCATTTGGTGAATAAGGAATTAATCCATGATTTAATATGTTTTATGCGTTGTTGGGTGTTAGATTGAATGATAGAAATAAAAAATGATACATGATAATTGAAGATATATAATGGGTTGTTAAATGTAGTTGCAACCGCCATTATAAAGATGGAATCGAGGCTTAAATTTTCTTACTAAATCTGATTTAAATGTTGGGTGATGAAAAATTGATGATTAGAGTATGAACATGTGATGTATGGAGTGATTTTGATAATTAATTAGTAGATATAACACATAAAAGGTTGGAATTTAGTAGTATAATCGAATTAGTGGATGAATGAGTTGATTTAATTGTTAATTTATAAATTCCTAGCATGTTAATATGTTCTTACTGTGATAAATTTGATGAAAATTGAAGTTACTTGATAAATATTAAATTTGGTAAAGTTTAGGGATGAATTGAGTTAAATTGGAATATTGTGAGAACTTGAAATGTTGATTTCTTGCATGATTTTTGGCAAATATTTAATTATGAAAAAAATATGATGTACTATGTTTATTTTGAGTAAATCTGATGGAATTATCATTTAATTATAAATAGAAGTTTGATTGGATGTAAAATAAAGCCTAGAAGTGAAAATGTGTAGAAATTAGACTAGTTGAATGAATGGAAATAAGTTGGGGTGTGCTCTATTTTGATTGCCCTGTTTCAGCAATATTTTTTACTTGAAAAAAAAATGATTTATTAGACAATGGGAAGGAATAGGAACAAGTGGGCTTTCGTTTAGAGTGATTTGGATCTAAATGAAATAAGTTATGGGCTCCTAAAGTTGAAAAATTGTAATTAAGTTTGGTTTGATAGTTTAAGTGCTCTAAATTGAATAAAATAAGACTTTTATATTAAAATAGGTAGTAGAAGTAACAAAGAAACAAATGACTTTGATTTCACCTAATTTAGGCTTAAATTGAGTAAATTGTGATCTTTTAACGTTAAGGCTTTAATTTGTAACAAATTAAAATTAAGTTAAATAATGATTTAATCAAATCGCGTCAAGGCCGACCCAACCTCAAGTTGGCTTAACCAAAATAGGTTTGAAGACCACCCTCTTACCTTCCCCTTGGGTAGTTTATGCAATTAAACATAATTTGCTTAAATTGATTTAATTAACTAAATCTTTATAATTGGGTCAAAATAAAATTTGACATGATAATATGGATCTAATAACTCATGGTCTCAAGATTCAAATTCAAAATGTAATTAGGCTTATTTCTTCCTCAGGCTTATACCCTAAATAAGCTTTAGCACGATAAAGAACTCAATCAAACATCAAACCAATTTAAGACCCAAATCAAATTACCTATTAAAATTAATTAATTTAGGCTTAAGAATTAAAATGGGCTTACCTAATTACAATGAAACCTAAATAGGCCCAAGACCTAATACATACTTGGACTAGTTAAACTCTAGAGCCTATATCTTAAATGAGCCATAATAAACACATTAAATTTATTTAGGCTTTAAACTCATCAAGGCGCTAAATTAACTAAAGACCTAAAATGGAATTACAATGAAACTTTATAAATCAATTGGACTTATGACACAACTAATGGGACTAATTAAACATAATAAGCCTAAATTAATTAAAATAGATTGAATTAATCAAGTTTGACTTGAAATGTATTTAGTAATTACGACTAGACTTAACTGAATCAATGAAAGCTAGTAGACCTAATTCTAAATATAATTGAGCCTAATATACTTAAAGGCTCAAATACTCTAATTGGGCCTATTTGAGCCTAAAATAAACTAGACTTAAAATTAAAATAATTTATTATGTTTAATTAAATAAACCCTAAATGGTTCGGGCTACAATTAGTTAAAAGCTAATCAACCTAGATAACCCTAATTGGGCTCATAATTAATATGGGTTTTAAGTAGCCTAAACTAGATCTAAAATAGGATTCAATCACTTAGAATAACCAACTAGCTTATAATTTTCTTTTGATGCATAAAAGTAATTCAATTGATTCAATTAGAACTTAGATTACAATTCAAGAAAAGTTACCCTTTCAAGTACGTAGTAACTTATGTGTTGCATGTTAGGATAGTAAATTAAACTTGACTAATAATCAACCCAACTAAATAACTGTTTGCTACATGTACGTGGTTACTTGAGCCACTAAGTGACAAACCTTAGATCTAGATTATAGTTGCAGTCATATACCTCGAGATGACACAATAGTTAGGTGCTTAGCCTACCAAGAGATGCTCAATGGGTAGCTAATAAGTGAAAACACATTAGATAATGGGCACTATAAGTGGAGAGAAGGTATACCGGGTGTAGTCCGAGAATATGGGTCTCGACAAGTTATATGATATAGCTGAACTATGATTGGTGGGGTCGCATAATAATGGGTTCACTTAAATAAGGCTATTTAGATACATGATTTTCAATGATGTGGAGTTTAGCTGCCCCCATCAACCTCCGATATCTATTACAGTGGAATCAGACCCCTTATCCCTTGTCGTGATGTCTGAAGTTATAATCACTCATGTGTTTGATGTTTATATAAAATAATTAATTAAATTAAATGATTATTTATTACATTTGTTGTAAGCCTGCTTAACATGCGTAAATGTGTTTCAGTTACTGTATATTAGGCCTCATAGCTCACTCTCCCTTTACCTCCCCAACCACTCCACACCTTTATATTTACCGAGATCGGTTATGTTTTAAACTACAACTTCATATTTTTAATTATACTAAGACTTATTGGAAGCCGCATGTAGCTCCATGGCCTATTACTTATGGATTGTATCTTTTGTGAGACTTATAGGTCTTAGAACTTAGTTTATCCATTCTTGTCTTATCACGTGTTCTTATGACCAATAACTAACAAACAATTTCAAAATCTCACGATCCGCGAATACATTTTCGAAAACTAATTAACTATTTTAACATTTTAAAATCGGTTTATAAACTCATCTAGTAACCGTAACCTTATGTATTCTACTTAAGTAAGATATATGGCAAACTATCTTCACTATAGTGACTTAGGAGGGTGATAAATCATGCTTCTATACTCAGCTTTAGCATATGATATTGCACTTATGCTATTTTTTAATTTTCCATGATACAAAAGCATTACCTACCAAAATAAAATAACTACTAACTAACTTTCTATCTACTTGACAAGTACCCTAATCAGAAAACTAAATATCCAGGCATATAAATAGAATTATCTATAGGATAAAATAGCCTAAGAGAAATAGTGCCTTTAAGGTAGTGTAGTACATGCAAAGCTGCCTAAAGTCTATACACGGGTTAGCTAAAAACTGACTAAGCCTATGTAGAGCAAATGAAGTATCAAGTCTACTAAAGGTCAAATATAATAGGTGACCAACAATTCAACAATAAAAACTAAGATTAGTCAAATGTGTACCAGAAGATGTAGTAAGTTTAAGATTTGAAGGAAAGGGAAACTTAGTAGGTCTTGTGTTATTAAGCTCTACATCAAAAAGAATATTTGAATGTGTTGCCTATGATTTAAAAGTGTTCCATTGGTAGTTTGACATATTTCAATTCCTAGAAAAAGAATCTAGCTAAACCTATATCCTTAATAGTGAAGGCCTTATGCAATGCACTTTTTAAATCTTCAATAGATGTAGTATTGGTTCTTGTAAGAAGTAAATCGTTGACATACAACAATGTAACTAGAAACCCATTAGAATTATTCTTGGTAAAAACTAAATAATCATTTTTAGATTGAACAAAACCTTGCTCGACCAAGGATTTGGAAATTTCAAGATTCCATTGATGAGAATTTTAAGCTTGCTTAAGTCCATAAAGAGATCTCATCAACTTAAAAACCTAATCAAGTTTCACTTTGCAATATCCTTTGGGAGGTAAGATGTATATCTCTTTATCAAGATAGCCATGTAAAAAAGTATTGTCAATGTCTACTTGATAAAGAGGCTATCTATATGCTATAGCAACTGCAATCAATATGCGCAGAGTACAACACTTAACTGTATGAGAAAAGGTAAGATGATAATCTTCTCCCTCCACTTAAGTGTAACCTTTAGCCACTAAACGAGATTTATATCTTTCCACACTACAATCAGCTTTATACTTGACTTTATAAACCCATTTTGAGCCTATGGCTTTCTTTCCTTTAGACAAGATCATAACTCCCAAGTACGATTATTCTCAAGTGCCTACAACTCATTATTCAAGGCTTTAACCCACAACTCATCTTAAGTAGCTTATGAATAACAATAATGGCTTCTTAGTTGTTAAGAGATTAGCCAAAGAAGCAACACGATTAGAAGAATAAGAGGTAAAGGTGGTTGAAGAAAATAGAGGATAGGTGCAACGTGTGGGTTCAATGAATAAAACCCTAAGATTTGTTTAGAATGTAATGTTATAACATGACTGATTGAATGTACATAATCTTGAAACCATCTAGGAGCTCTAATTTCTCTAGTAGAACATCATACAACAATCAAAGGAGAAGAATGGTCTGTATGTGAGGACAAACTAGTAAAGGTAGTTGGATTAGAAGATAGATTAGTGAACAAGTTCTTTAATTGCTCAACAATATCCTTGTGCTTCACAACTCCAAAAGTAGCTATAATCCAATGTGTTTTCCACCTCCAACAATTTTTTAAATGAGCCTAACATGGCCTGCATCAACATTAGGGCAATTGAATCTAAATATTTCCATAATGCCCCACTAAAAGCAACTGCAAACTATGCTAGAGGATTATCAATTTTATTGTTGCAAGCTAGGCTTTCGAGAGGTGCCATCTTGAGGAGTTTTTATGAAGCCTTAAGCTATAAATTATTAGTAACGCATTAGTATTATTTTAGTTAATCTTAGGGAGTTTTTATGAAGCCTTAAGCTATAAATTATTAGTAGCACATTAGTATTATTTTAGTTAGTCATGTGAATAGCACGTCTTAGTTAGTTAGTATTACATCAACTATATAAATAGCAATCTTGACTAAGTTAGTTAGTTTTAGATGTAACAGTGCAACTTCTTCTTCTTGATCAATACAATTTCATTCTCTTTGTTCAATCATGAAGTGATTTATTTTCCACATAGACCCTTTGGTATAAGGCTAGCAATTGCTAACATGACAGGATAACACAACACGATTTGATTATGAACACGATTATAGAGAGAAAACACTAAACACGATATGAGATACAAAAACACAATTATGATACAAGTAAACACGATTATATTATAATTTGATTATTTATCTTTTTATTTAATTTTATGCATTTTTAGCATTAACACGAATTAGACATGATTTGAAAATATAGATATGATCTGTTAATACAAATTACCAACCCTACTTTATATTTTACATACAATTTAAAGTTATGGATAAATTGGATTATATTATAACAATACATGGATAAAAGTTTAGAAGAAGTAATATTTGAATTAATTTACTCATAAACCTCTGGAAAGCATCCATTTATTCCTAATCCTATTTAAAAGGTGAAATTATGATTTATTAGAAACAATAATTTTAATTTTAAGAAAAAATTCGATTCTTTCTTTTTTTAAAGAGTGGAATCGCAATAACTTTTTAGACTTTATTGATATATATTTATTATATTCATAAGCTAAAATCATTTTTTAAATAAATATCACTATATATTATTCTATTTCTTTAATTTTATGGATATTTCTACCCATAAGAATAGACTTGATATCTTATTATTAATTCTATTATATTTCATGTCATTTATACATAATACATGTGAAAATAGATAGTAAAAATGTTATCTATATCAGAATAGTTAAACATAAAAATTCACGAAGATTTAATCTATTAAATAAAATCGATGCAAATTATAGGGAAAACTAAAACCAAATCTTAGAATTTCGAGAAAGTATATGCCGCGCACGAATATATGGAGCAAGGGCCACATGCTAGACTAGACAGCCTAGTAAACTCACAGGAATCGAGACGATCTTCTTCTTGGCAAGCTTGAGCTACAAATACCTAGAACTTGTCAATTCAGACATTCGAATCAATGCAGTATTGCATCTATTTGGAAAACTAGGATTTCTACGAAAAAATCCTAGGATCTGGTGTGGTGGAATCATGAAGCAACGTGATATATGTTTTCTATTTTCACAGGACCTATCAAGCCTGGACGGAATTGCGTGGAGATGAAGTGTGCATGTGCTTGTAAGGTACCGGTACAGGCAATTGTAGGCATATCCCTTGAAGTCGCCTTTGGGAGTTGGGATAGAGACACCTACTCTCGTGCTTCTAGGGCTTTCATGGCTTTATAGATCCCTCGAAGGAAGGCAACACTGTTTCACTGTCTTCTCAGCTTCCCTTTCCCAAGTTATAGAGACGCAATAGTGGAGCTCGGACACTCATAAGTACCATCCATTGAATTAAGTACGATTATTTCGAATCGATGATCAAACAAGTACAATTCGGTTGTTTGATCACTTTTTTTTTTTTTCTGTACTGTCGGAATCATTGGCATTGATAAAAAAAATAATCAAAGTAATTAATACAATCTCAAAATTATTTGTCAGATTCGAATAAATCAAATATATTTCAAAAACCTATTTCCCCCTCCATAAAATAATGAAAATTGCATTTACCAAAACTCCTAAACATGGCCTTTAATATAACTATATAAAAAAATAGTTTTTGAACTCTCATAAATATTAGAAAAGTAAATCTATATTTTGAAAAATTATGAAAAATTTTATAAACTATTGAATAATAATTAATGACAGTGAAAACATGCATGATATTCATTATTTTGCATAATAGTAATTTATATGATATTCGGTGTTTAAAATATAACTAAACACCAGAATAGTTATTTAGTATAAAATAAGAGGGATGAAATAGTTATTCTCTTAAAATAAAAATATACAACTAGACTCAAATAAGATAGAAAATAAAAAGTAAAATGCTTTTAGTTTTTAAATCTCAAGAATGTAAATAATTTTATTACTGTATAAATAAAATATAAATTATATTTTAATATTTTTATTGACTTCAATATTGACCCTCTTGACCCTTGACTTCTTTTCATTCCTAGGTTAACCTCGACTCAAGTCTAACAACATTATTTACCATTTACTTTGAATAGTTTTGTTAAATGAAAATTAATGACCTTAAGGTATATAACTCCAAGAATTAATTTCAAGTTTCAGTCTAAAATGTTTGCGTAGGTGTTTACGATGTTTGCGATAGGTAATATAACAAACTATATCTACAAATTAGCATAATTATTATCGAGAGATATATGTTTACCTTCAAATACAAATTAAGATTATATATTTTAAGTGATGTCCAATCTTATAATATATAGTGTATATAAAATAAGTGTATTTGTCCTTATATTCAAATAGAGGATGAATGTTATAAGTCATGACATATACAGCAAGCATATATTCTCCTACGAGTGCAAATAAAGAAGATGTAGATAAAACTAACACAATTATAATATGGAATTAACATCCTTGGCATGTACTACATATTTGTAAGTAAAATTATGCTAAGTTTGCAGCTTTTAAAAGTGTACAACTTCTATTTATATTTCGTATCCATGGCAATAATCACATTACATAAAAATAAATAAATGAATGAATGAAAACCGAAGGTGATTTCTTGATTAGTTGACTAATACGCGTGAGTAAATATACCAACAATTAATTACAAAGTATGGCTAGATATAGTTGAAGTACTTAGGGCACATCTTCACTATTTACTAGTTAAAGATTGCTTAGGATATAGTTGAATATCATACAAGTTAACAAATCCTTTTTACACCTCTTCGAAGCGAATGAAATTTTTGGGTAAATCAATCACCCACAGAGAAATTGAACATGAACTCCCAAACGCTACTTGGATTGAGTTTAGTGTGAATTGACTGTATCAGCATTACTAACCTAAAAAAAAAATTGCTTAACCTCCCTCCTCTATCTCTCTTTCTCTCGATCTCGATATGCTGGAGTCATTTATACATATAATATTTGGTAAATACAACAGAGCTTGAACTTGCACCATCACTATAGAAAGACAATATTCATGCAAACTAACTTTGGCAAGTACGGTGTCAGGTTGGATGATAATAAATTGAAATCATGCTTAATCTGTTTCTTCGAGAAATCATGAAGTGAATTCACCTAGCGATTGGTGAAATAATGAAGATTCAACCCAAGGTCTGCACAGCCTTGCCCAACGGGCTGGCAGGCAAATAACGTTAACAATTACATGTTGGACCGGACCTCCACTTCGAGTGTTACATGAGTATCTCACATCCAAATGGACCGACGCTTCCACGCAACTTGCAAGGTCACCTAAGAGCCCAAGGAAATCTCCACCCAAATTTAATGCATTTTACTTTCGATTTGATTCTAAAGTGATTGATTCTTACTCTATGGAATAAGATAGATTCTATAAAATAAGGTTAGATGATCTCTCTCTCTCTCTCTCTGTTATGGTGAAAATGCAAGGATGACCACAAACAACACGACCCAATTAATTATGTTCGATTTTTTTAATTTATTTACTCTCTTTTATTGAAATTACGACAAATCGGTAGGCATAGAGTTAAATTTATTTGACTTCGACATTACATCATGGTTAGTGTAAAATAAACATTATATAAATAATTTAAGCATAAGGTCAAGAAAAGTAATAAATCCAATGTATTGAGGCAATTTAATCTTTTTACATTCAGGATATTTAAAACCTTTATTGACCTATTATCTTTTCCTTTTTCCCTTTTGTATATTTGAAAACACAAAGATGCTCCCAAACACATGCAAGATAACTTAGTGGAAATCTACAAGATCAACCCGCTTTCACCAGGTAAGGGCTTTGATCGTTAAAATATATATTCATGATTCTATGTTCAGAAGTTTGAATGGCTTTGGTGTTGTGTTATTAGAATTCATAATAAAGGGTGAGACGGAACGAGCATAGCCATGGGATCAAGCAATTTGGGGATTCCGATCGCAAATCGAAGCAAGTAAGTGTATAAAATTCGTAGAACGTATTAGAATTAATAAGTTAATTGAATCATTTTGATTTAGATTTATAGAAATTAGGGTTGGAGAGCAAATCGGAGAAGAGGAAGAAGAGAATTCTCAAAATAGAAGGCTACATGGTCAGGTACACAAATGTATATCTTTACTGTGTTAAATGGAGATGAAATTTTATGTTATAAGGGATACACGGCACAATACACAAGTGTGTATTTGCACATGTTGAGGTACACAACTATATACTTAGGCGTGTTGGAAAGGATTTTTGTACAATAAGGTACACGGCCATGTTCCTACACATGTTCTTTTACATGACAACATACACGGTTGTGTTGTCCGTGAATATTCCTCAAGTCTTTCTATTTCAATTTTATTCCACTTATAAGTCATTATTACTCATAATAGAGCCTAAGGAAAGAGAAATAGGTGATTAATTCTTAGTTGAATGATCTAGTAAAGCTTAGGTCTTGTTGTAGAGTAGAACTGAGAATTAATTACTATTTATTGACAAGCTTTGAGGAACTCAATAATTGCAGACAAGTAGAACCTAAAACCACTGTTTCCAGTACTTATTTACCTCATTTATTGATTATGTTTGATAATGTAATTTTTTTAAGGAATTTAAATGATATATGACCGGAATGCATATGTTGCTTGTGCTTGGCTCAACCTAAAGGCTTATGATGGCAGATCCCTAGGGGGCACCCCGATGATAAGTATACAACGTTATCCCTAGTAGAATCCTATATCAAAATGATTTGGGGTAGATTAGGATTAGATGAGATCCGCAATAGCAGTTTCCAACTTAGGAATATATATATATATAAGTACTATATGGTGTAGCGAGGTCATGAGTACCCCTGTGTTGTTTATTGACTAAATCAAAGATAAATAATTCGATGGTTGTGATAAGCATATCCACTACATTTATGTGTGTTTATATTGTGATTAAAATGGCATGTGCATGTCTATGTGGTACTCACTTACTGGGCTTAAGCTCATTCCATTTATTTTTCAACTGCAAGTGAGTATGCCGACTATGATGAGTATGGGAATGTAGTTTACTATTACCTAGATGAGAATGAGGGAGATTATCATTATTATTATGAAGATGAGTAATGTAGGAATAGATGAAGGATTTTTTCTAATAGAATTTGAGGATGTTTGAGGGGAGAGTTTAAAGATTGTTTATAAGCTATTAAACACGTTACTTAATTATATGTTGATGGAAGTTTATAATGATATTTGGATTAAAGTTTGATGTATCTTTTCTTAACTAATAGTGATTGGAATGACTCACTTGTGAGTCATTCATTTATATTATTAGAGTTGCAATTATATTAATGTATAGCAGAGATGAACAACTTGAAGTTGCAAGGGAGATAGAGAGCCTTAGTGTGTCGTTAACCAGTAGTGACACGTGATAGGTTATAGCATTTCAGGTTCTAAGGTGTTACAGCTTAAGTGGTATCAAAGCTTAGGTTTTGATCCATAAAACATAGGTTTGAAGATCCTTAGGAACTAGGCTAATGATCAATGGATATAGGTTTTAATTAGTAGAAAATAGATTGTGATCTCTACAAGAATTAAGCATTGAATATGTAGGATAGTGAGATATGAATGGAGTAAATAAAATTGTGGGCTAATTTCTTTTTGTTATTTAGCAATTTATTTCATTTTAATTATTTTCTTTATTTGAAGTTTGTTTTAAATCTATATTTTACTTATAGATATATATGTGTAGATATATGTATACATATATGTATACTATCACTAATATTTTAAACCGACTCTAACCCTCTGGTCTATTCAAATGCCTCCTCTCAAACATAATGCCTCCTAGAAGAATCACAGGATTTAACTCATTTGGCGTTGGACGAGACAGGAATGCCCTAAATGAAAGGTACCCTCTAGGATCGCCACAATGAGGAGCTCTAAAACCAGTAGCTAACATGACTGCATAGTTGCTAGAAGCTATGAATGCCCTAGTGGGGATGATAACATAACAACAGTAATAAGAGACCTGCTAAGCCTATAAAAGACCAAATTGGGCTGGATAAGTTCGTCAAGCTAGCAAAAGAATTCCATCCAAGAGTTGATGATCCAATAGAAGTGAACACTAAATCATAAAGATCGAGAAAACATTTGCTACATTTAGAGTGCTAAAGGACAGGAAGGTGAATTGCGAATAGGATGGAGGTAACATATTACAATTGTCAACAGGGTAAGTAGATTATAGAAGAGTATGAAGTAGAGTTGAACCACCTGATCAAAATTCTTACTCGAGACAATTCATGTTAATGATGCTTCAAGGGCCAAGAGATTTGCAAGGGTTTTAGAACCTAATCTTCAACATGAGGTGAGATCTTTCTAATTGGAAACATAAGTAGAAGTAGTAGATAAGGCCAAGTTTATGGAATAGAGTAGGAGAAGGATAGAAGAGTAGTTATCTCGTAGGGCTGGAGTGGTATTAGGGAAGAGGCCAGCCCCTAGTACAACTTATTCAGATAAATGAATGAGACCTGTGGTATATTAGGCTAAACTTGTAGCCTTTGCACCTAGGCCTATTCAAGTAAAACCTATACTACCTACCTTGCCTCCACCTCCACTAGTAGGATCAGGACGGAGATATCCCTTATGTATGAGATCACATGAATTAAGTCAATGTAGTTAACCTAAAGGTGTTTGCTTCTCTTATGGTAAAATAGGACACACTAGCAAAACATGTATTGAGAAAGCTATACCATAGACATTCTGCTATACTTGTAAACAAAGAGGTCATAGATCTTTTGAGTGTGGTGCTACCATGAATCAAATGGTTGTAGTGCCATATCAAATTCCAATACAACAGCCAGTAAGACCTCTACCTAGAGTATTAGCGTATAGACCCCGAAGCATGGGATCGCGGCAAAGAGCACCAAGTTGTGTATTTGCCTTACAACACTAACAGGATCAGGATGCTCAGGATCAAGATATTATTGCACGTACACTACTCGTCCACTCAACTACTGCAGATGTACTATTTGATACGAGTGTGACACATTTGTAAATATCATCTCACTTTACGCATGTGTATGGTTTGAAACCTGTGTTGCTAGATGATTTCATGATTGTGAATACTCCTATGAGAGTGGGAGGAAGGTTATATCAAATGTGTAGAGATGTTAGGATCAAAATACAAGGAAAAGTAATGCCAGCTGATTTATTTCTATTAGAGATGATGGATTTTGATGTCATTTTAGGAGTAAACTGGTTATCTAAATACTATGCCACCATTGATTGTCATAATTTGGTGGTTTGTTTCAATTTTCCTAATAAAGATTCAATTATACTCAATTTAGAAGCATAAAGGCTAGCGACTCTTCCTATTTATGAGTTGTAGGATAAAAATAGGATATCGACACTGTCGGTAGAGCCAAACAATCCACAAAACTAGAAGACATACAGGTTGTGAAGGAATTTACAGATGTTTTTCTAAAAAACCCACCAGATTTACCACAAGTCAAGGAAACGAAATTCCGTATTGATTTGGTACCGAGAATAATGCCAAGATCTAAAGCGCCTTGTAGAATGGCACCCACTAATTGTCAAAGTTGAAGACCCAGCTTCAAGATACAAGATAACGGGTTTACCAGATTAAGTGCTTTGACATGGGGTGCTCCAGTACTCTTTGTTAAGAAGAAAGATGGGAGCATAATGTTATATATTGATTATAGGGAGCTGAGTCACGTCACAATCAAGAATAAATACCCCTTCTCTATAATAGATGACTTATTTAACTAATTACAAGGAGCTTAAGTTTTCTCTAAAATCGACTTGAGAACGGGGTATCACCAACTATGAATCAAGGAAGAAGACATTTAGAAGATTGTATTTAGAACTCAATATTGGCATTATGAATTCCGAGTAATGCCTTTTAGGCTAACAAATGCTCCAGCTGCTTTTATAGATCTTATGAATAGAGTACTCAAGGATTTTCTAGACTAGATTGTAGTAGTGTTCATAGATGATATACTCGTTTATTCTAAGAGAAAAGAAGAACATGAAAAACATTTGAGATTAATTTCGGAAAGATTGCGAGACGAGCAATTATATGCAAAGTTTAATAAATGTAAGTTTTGGTTAGGGCGGGTATCCTTCTTAGGACGTGGTAAATAAGGATGGCATCTTAGTAGATCTTGAGAAAATAAAAATGATGGTTGATTGGTTAAGACCAAGGATTGTCACAGAAGTTAAAAGCTTTTTGGGATTAGTTGGCTACTACAGGCATTTTGTGGAAGGATTTTCTCGTTTAGTGACTCCTTTATTCCAATTGATAAAGAAGAAGGTGAGATTTGTGTGGCATGATGAATGTGAAAATAACTCCATAACACTAAAGAAGAAATTGGTAACAACTCTAGTGTTAGCACTACCTAAGATAAGGGAAGAGCTTGAGCTTGAGATTTTTAGTGATGTGTCGACTCAAGGTTTAGGATGTATACTCATGTAAAATAGGGGAGTCATTGCATATACCTCTCGCCAGTTGAAATCATGTAAGAGGAACTACCCCACACATGATTTAGAGTTAGTTGCAGTGATCTTAGTACTGAAATTGTGGAGATACTACCTATATGGTGAGAAGTGCAAAATCTTTACAGACCACAAAAGCCTGAAATATCTATTTACCCAAAAGGATCTGGAAATGAGGCAAAGAAGATGGTTAGAGTTGATTAATGACTATGATGTAAAAATCCACTACTATCCTGGGAAGGCAAATGTTGTAGCAAATGCCCTTAATCAGAAGAAGTAGGTTAATATAGCAACTCTAATCACCTCTTAGAAATAGATATTGGAGGACATGCGCAAGTTAGAGTTAGAGATGGTGGCATGTAAAGTGGAAATCATATTAGCTAGTCTTCATATTCAATTAACCCTTCTTGACAAAATTAAAGTAGCACAATTGGAAGATTCTAGAATTCAAAAGATCAAGAGCATAATAGAACGAAGAGAAACAACTAAGTTTAAGGAGGATGTTAGAGGTGTAGTAAAATATGGCATGAGATTATGTGTGCCAAATAACATTGAATTGAGGAATGAAATTATGAAAAAAGCTCATTACTCAGGATACACAGTACATACTGGAAACACCACAATGTACAAAGATTTGAAGAATTATTATTGGTGGAGAAATATGGAACGGGATATAGCAAAATTTGTATCTAGATGCGTGATGTGCCAATAAATTAGAATTGAACATCAAAGACCAACTAGTGAGTGATAACCACTTCCCATACTTGAATGGAAGTGGGAACATATAACCAAGGTTGTCAAAATCGCAATTTTACATAGAATTGCTAAGAGGTCCGTGGAATAGGAACGTAGAAACGTAAGTTTCTACAACTTATATAAAATAACTTCCAAATATTGTAAATTTACTTACAATAGTCATTAAAAAATACAATGGATAATAGAAATAAGGAAATTCAGCATTTATTTTGGTCATAAATTGCAAATTTGCAATAAAAGTCATAATATAGATAATCAAGCATAAGTTGTATAATATAGATATTTTATTTCTAAAATGATAAATCATGTATAAAACGAGTTTCACCTAATTATATATACAAAAGCTAAAAGATAATAAATAAAATTTAAAAATCAATTGTGATTTTAAGGAATTACTAATAAATAAAAGTTGATAATGAAGATATACCATTAGAAATGAGTAATATAAAAAAAATGACAAATAACTACTAACCAAAAGTAAATAATAAAAAAGGTACTATAACAAGAAAAGCCTTCAAAATTATATATTATTAGGTAAATCTTTACACCATTCATGATTATTAATTCAAAATATATTTACTTAACAATATATATTTAAAAGTATTATAACTATGAGATATTGAAAAGATAGAAATATAAATACATTTATACTTTTCCTATAAAATTAAAAATCTAAAAAATTATTACAAAGTTAAAGTTATCTACCCTTTATTTTATTTACTATTACAAAAATATTAATTAAAATAAGGAAAGTTGCAGCAATCAAACATGAGTACTTAACATGAACATGATTATAAATAGGAACAAGAAGATCGACGATCGACGAACACAAACACGAAGACTTCAACGCAACACAACACACCGACGAGCAATGAGTGATGACCGATGAACATATAACAACAACAGTAGCAACTCCTGAAGGTTAACATTTACCCCGCACAAGATCAACACTCAAGATTAAAGATTAGAAAAAAAAATACTATTTAAAGTTTCAAGTTTCTACTAAACAAAAGGAACTAATGTGAAAAAGTAAGAACAAAAAGTTAGAAATAGTACACATACATACCGTAACGCCTGACGTAGTTGAAGAATGAAAGCTATAGCCTACAAATTTACTTCAATTTTGGGCTAGGCTAGGCTTCTCTGGGCTACACGTCTTCCACTAGGTCAGGCTACTTCCTCTTCACTCCTTTTGCTAATGGAAAATAAGACCTTGTAGTAGAAACGTAAAGACTCTAGTGGACTCGCGATTTTACTGATTCCATGTGTGGAATTACAATTCTACTATGATTTTACCTCAAAAACGTTTTTACATGTGAGTTGACTATAAATATGCTCACCAACTCATAAAATCATATAAACGAGCGAGTTAACTCACAATTTTGACAACATTGCATATGACTATAGACTTTGTTGCAGCTCTCCTAAGAACAAAGAAAAAACATAATGCAATCTAGGTAATTGTAAACAAATTAACCAATTCAACCCCTTCCATACCAATTAAGGTGAAGTATAAGTTAGAGAAACTTGCTCAACTGTATATTAAGGAGATTATCATATTACATGGTATGCCAGCCACTGTAACTTCTGACAGGGATACACAGTTCGTAGTAGATTCTGGAAAAGTTTACATTAGGTCCTGGGTACTAAATTACAGTTTAGTACTACTTTTCATCCTCAAACAGATGGACAATCTGAAAGGACCATTCAAAGTTTAGATAACTTGTTGCAAAGCATGTGCTTTGGACTATGGAGATAATTGGAATGATCACCTACCTTTAATGGAATTTGCATATAACAACAGCTACTAGGCAACGATTTAGATGGCTCCATATGAAGCACTTTATGGTAGGAAGTGCAGATAAAGTGAAGAGGTTAGTAAAAGACAAACAATAAGACCAAATATAGTACAAGAAGTTGTAAATAAAGTGAAGGTAATAAGACAGAGAATTCTTTTGACTAGAAGTTGCCAAAAAAGTTATGCAGATAGAAAGCGACACCCCTTAGAATTTCAAGTAAGAGATAAGGTTCTATTGAAAATTTCTCTAACTAAGGGAGTAATTAGATTTGGTCTGAGAGAAAAATTAAATCCAATGTATGTGGGTCCATTTGAAATTTTGGAAAGGACTAGCAATGTAGCTTATAGGTTAGCTCTACTACCAAGTTTGGACGGGGTACATGATGTATTTCATGCATCTATGTTGAAGAAATTTATGTCAAATCCAGATCAAGTAGTAGCTTTGAAACATTTAAATGTATAGCCAAATTTATCCTCTATTGAAATATTGGTAAGAATTATGAACACTGGGGAGAAAAGTGATTCCCTATGTCAAAATACAATAAACAAATCAAATAAAACGTGAAGCAATGTAGAAGCTAGAAGAAGATATGTGAAGGAAGTATCTAGAGCTTTTTCCAAACACAGGTAACTTTCGAGGATAAAAGTTTTTATAAGAGGGGGCAAATGTAAAATAAACACTATATAAATAATTTAAGCATAAGGTCAAGAAAAGTAACAAGTCCTATGTAAGGGACAGTTTAATCTTTTTACGATTAGGGAATTTAAAACCCCAGTTGACCTATTGTCTTTCTTTTGTCCCATTTGCATAGTTGAAAACACAAAAAGACTCTTAGATACACGTAGGGTAACTCAATGGAAATCGATAAGATCAACTTGCTTTCACCAAGTAAGGGCTTTGATTGTTAAGATATATATTTATGATTCAAGACTCGTAAGTCTAAAGGACTTCAGTGATGTGTTGTTAGAATTCAGAACAAGAGGTAAAATTGAACAAGCATAAACGTGAGATCAAGTAATTTGGGGATTCCGATTGCAAATCGAAACAAGTAAGTGTACAAAATTCATATAACATATTAGAATTAACAAGTTAATTGAATCAATTTGATTTGAATTCATAGAAATTAGGATTAGGGAGCAAATTGAAGAAGAGGAAGAAGAGAATTCCCGAAACATAAGGGTATAGGTCAGGTACATGAATGTATACCTTCACCATGTTGAATGGAGATGGAATTTTGTGTTATAAGGGATACACAGCACGGTAGATGAGCATATACCTGCACATGTTGAAGTATACGGCCAAGTACACAACTGTGTACTTGGGTGTGTTGGAAAGGATTTGTGTACAAAAAGATACATGGCCATATACATAATCGTATTCCTACACGTGTTCTTCTACATGGCCGTGTTGTCTGATAATACTCCTTAAGTCTTTCTATTTCAATTTTATTCCACTTTTGAGTCGTTATTACTTATGGTAAAGCTTGGGGAAGGAGAAACAAGCAACTAATTCTTAATTGAACGATCTAGTGAAGCTTAGGTCTTATTGTATAGTAAAGCTAAGGATCAATTACTATTTATTAACAAGCTTTAAGGAACTTGATAATTATAAACAAGTAGAACCTAAAATCGCTCTTTCATGTATGTGTTTACCTTATTTGTTGGTTATGTTTAATAGTATAGTTTATTTAAGGAATATAAATGATAATTGACCAAAATACATAATGCTTGTACTTGGTTTAGCTTAGGAGCCTACAGTAGTAGTTCCCTAGGGGACACCTCAATAATCAGTATACGACATTGTCCCTAATGAAGTTTTATGTTGAAATGGCCCATAGTGGTAATTCCCAACTTATATATATATATGGTATGACGGGGTCATGAGTACTCCTATGTTATTTGTTGACTAAATCAGAGATAAATAATTCAATGATTATAATATGCATATCTGCTACATTTATGTGTGTTTAATGTGACACACATATGTCTGTGTGATACTCATGTACTGAGTTTAGGCTCATTTCATTTATTTTTCAACTGTAAGTGAGTACAACAATTGTGATGAGTATGGGAATGGAGTTTACTATTGCCAAGATGAGAATGAGGGAGATTGTCATTATTACTATGGAGATGAGTAATGTAGGAGTAGATGAAGGATTTTTTTTATAGAATTTAAGAATGTTTTAGTGGAAAGTTTAGATATTGTTTATATGCTATTAAACATATTACTTAATTATATGTTGATGGAAGTTTACAATGGTATTTAAATTAAAGTTTGATGTACTTTTTCTTAACTAATAATAATTGAAATGATTCACCTGTGAGTCATTCATTTATATTATTGAAGTTATAATTATATTAATGCATAGTAGAGATGAACAGTTTGAAGTTGCAAGAGAGGTAGAGAACTTTAATGTGTCGCTAGCCAGTATTAACACGTGATAAGTTATAACATTTTAGGTTTTGAGACATTACAATTAGACTCTAAATTAGATGGTATTAGGATCCCGAATTGCATGAATCCATGGGATCTTATCAAGAAATATATCACCTAAACAAGACCCAATATCTCTCACCAAAATAATCCATCATGCTCATTTAGCAAAATATTTCCAAAATGAATGTTTAAAATGAAAAGGGGATACTTCCTATCTTGGGGGAAAAGGTTAAATTAAAAGAAACGACAAGAAAAGTCATAGATAAATGTTCTTTTTCCTTAGAGTAACCATTATAATGTCTGGGAAAAAAAAAAAAAAAAGAACCATCATAATGGTTGCGGTAATTTAGACGCGGTAGATGTATGTTTTCGTTTACGTGCGTCACAAATGGACATTGTTCAAGCACTGCTGAACATGGAAGGATAGCCTTCGCATTTCAAATAGTATGTATCGCATGCATGCAGGTGATATTCATCAACGCACTTCACATAAATAGAAAAGTTCCCACCAGGCTCGTGGCTATAGTGCTATTTTGGTGATATTTTAGCCTTTTTCATGCCAACTTCTTACATCGGAACAGCTTCAATATATTGTACTGCATTATAACGCCCAAACATGCATCCATTAGTTGCTGATTTATATTGGCTAGGTGGGAACTTAAGGCTCCCAGGTCAAATATTTGATATTACAAAGAAAAAAAGATTAATCGATACTAATCTATTATGTTTTTCTCTATTCTCTAACAAGAGAATCCAACACTTCTTTCCCCTGAAATAGAGTAGAGAAAACGGTTTCGTGATGAAATACAGAGATCCCCAACGTAGCTTAACTATCTATAATATAAGTTGCTTCTCACGACCATGCGACACTTGTGGCTTCCATATGATGGAGGAGATAATGTTGCCCTGCCCAGTTAAGTGTAACTTTAGAAAGACTGGATCTGTGTGCTCAACTTGCATAATTGTAATAATATAAATTATATATTTAAATACATTTAATTGGTTTATTATATATATTGTTTAGATAAATGAAATCTTGAGCTTCCTCAACGACATAAATCACCAAATTTCGCTACGACATTTGAAAATAAAAGAAAAAAAAATGCAGTTTAGTTTTTTATGTTGGCAATTCCGTGCGACAAATATTACTTGACTTTATTAGCGGAGGAAAATTATTAGAATAAGCTGCCAACTTCCGCTTTAATTAAAAGCAAATTGCTATTTACCAGTATTTGATAACATAATAATTAATAAAGATGGTTAGATTTAAAAATGAATCTAATGATCTTATTGATTTTCATAATTGGCAAATTAAGTTACTCTAGTATATACTTTTATTGTAAACAAGAACAACAAAGATATATAGAGGAGAAACGAAGTTTTAAAGATAAGATAGACTACTACCACTAACAAACAAATGTAACTAATAATAGACTCTTAAAAATACTCCACCAAATCAAACATGATCTACTAACATTCCCTCCCTTAAAATGAACTAGTCAACTAGTTTCAATTTAGAGTAAGATTAATACTCCTTCCTTGATTGCAATATATCTTTAAAGCTACAAACACTAATCATCCTTCTCAACTTGTAGAATGTAGTTGTCTTGTGGGGTTTAGTAAACATATTAGCTGCTTGTTCTTCTGTGTTGCAGTGGACTAGTTCTATGTCACCATCTTCCACCAAATCACACAAAAATGAAATTTGACATGGATATGCTTAGTCCTTCCATGAAAAAAATAGGATTTTTTGAAAGTTTAATGGTTGAGTTGTTGTCACAATACATCTTGGTTGCTTCTTTTTGCTCCATCTTCATTTCTACAAGTATCCTTTGATAAGCAACTAAAGTTGCTACTACATACTTAGCTTTAGTTAAAGAAAGCATCACTATAGATTGATTCTTTGAACTCCAACAATTAGCCTCTATTTCTAATTTGAAAACATACCTTGTAATGCTCTTCTTATCATCTAAATCTTTTGTAAAATCCCTATCCATGTAACTTGTTAACTCCCTTTCATCACCTTTCCTTTAGAACAAACCATAATCTACGGTCCCCTTCAAACTTGCCAATCACACTAACACTTTGCATATATCTAGTCGATTGATAGTGATATACATCAAGCTGCCAACAATCTATTTAAATAAAGCACTATTTATAGCTTCGCCTCTTGTATTTTTCACCAATTTTACACCTTTCATCATTGGTGTTGATATAGAATTATAATTTTTCATACTAAATCTGTCAAGAACATCAAATATATACCTCTTTTACCAAAACAATGACTCCATTCTTAACTTTTGACACTTCAAGAGCAAGGAAATGGTGTAACATTCCAAGATCAAACATGTAAAATTCTTGATTCATGGAATTTCTAAACCTATCAAGCATATTAAAATCACTTCCAGTAAATAATAAGTCATCTATGTACAAACATACCACAATCGTTATACCATTAATATGCTTCACATACAACGTATGCTCATAAGGACATCTAAGAAAAATCTCTTTAGAAAGGTAGACATCTATGCAACTAGACAAAGTTTTTGGAGGTTGTTCGAATCCATAAAGAGCATTCTTCAATTTGTATACTTTTTGTTCTTAAGCAAATATAATAAATCTAGGAGGTTATTGAACAAATACCTGTTCATTGAGATCTCCATGCAAGAAGGCTGATTTGACATCCAACCGATAAATAGGCCAAGCATTTTGAGTAGTTAATGTAATTATCATATAAACTATATCCAACCTTGCTATAGGGGCAAATACTTCTAGATAATCTATTCTAAACTGTTGCTTATAACCTTTCACGACCAAACAAACTTTATACTTGTCAATTTCTCCATTCGACTTTCTTTTGGTCTTATAGACCCACTTAACTCCAATAGCCTTCTCACCTCTTGGCAAATCAACCAACTCCCATGTATTATTTTCTTTTTCAATAGCTTTATCTCCTCCATCATAGCATGTTGCCATTTTTCTTCTTTCACAACATCTTCAAATAAAATTGGATCATAGTTTGCAAACAAAGCAAACTATGAAACATGTTCAGATTCAACATTAGGAACACCTATTACCTTATAATACTCCATCCATGTAGGCCTTCTTTTGGTGCATTGGGGTTTAGAGGAAACTTTAGTTTCTTGCTACATTTGCTGTTGAGATGCAACTGTTTTTGCAACTACTTCATCAATTTCATCATCAAGAATGGTTTTTGGCATCTCTTTTAGTGAATTCATTGACCAAAAATCATTTTCATTAAACACCACATCTCGAGTAACAATCAACTTCTTTGTTGCAAGATTATAAAGCTTGCAAGCTTTGGATTCTTCACTTATCCCCAGCAAAACACACTTCTCTCCTTTGTCTTCTAGTTTGGTTTGTTGTTGATTTAGTATGTGTGCATATGTTACCTAGTTAAAAATTCTAAAATAATGCACAACTGGTTTGATTTTAGTCCATACCTCTTTAGGAAACCTGTTAAGTGCACTAGATGGACTTTTGTTTAGCACATGATTGCTCCAAGCAACAACTTCCAGCTAAAAGGTTTTTGTAACCCAAATTTCTTCAATAAGCTTCTCAGCATTTCAAGTAACATTTTGTTCTTCCTTTCAATGACTCCATTTTGTTGAAAAATATATGAAGTTATGAGCTATCTTTTGATGCCATTCTCCTCATAAAATTTTATGAACTCAATAGAGTTGAACTCCTGTCCCCTCTTTGATTGCAACATTTAATGGAACTATTAGATTCTTTCTCAACTTGCATCTTGAACCTTTTAAATGCTTTTAACTTATTTTGCAAAAAAAAAAAAATAGCACTAAGTCTTGTGGCTAAAATCATCAATGAATGTTATAGAGTATTGTTTACCTCTATTAGATGTAGAACTAATTGGTCCACAAAGATCTATGTGGATTAAATCTAGTATATGCTGAGCTCTCTAAGCCTTCCTATTTGGAAATGCATCTCTGTGTTGCTTATTAAGAAGACACTCTTCACAAATCTCTAAAGGCAGATCAAGTTTAGGAAGTCCTCTGACCATCTTCTTCTATTGCAACCCCAACAAGCCCTCGAAGTGTAAATGACCATATGTTGTGCCTTGTGCCAAAGTCAAGCCAAGTCACTTTGTTTCACTACCAAGAAATTAAGTTTTGAATTCTATAAATAAACAGGAAACATACTGTTGCCAATCATTAGTGTTTGTGCAATCAATCCAAGCTTAGCGTCTTTCACCCAGCATACTCCATTTTTAATTACAATTTCATAACCCTTCTCTTGTAGTTGCCCAATACTAAGCAAATTAGTTTTTAAATCAAGTACATATAAAACATTTAAAATAGATTGTACTTAACCTATCTTTGTCTGAATATTAACTTACATTTAAAATAGATTATACCTAACCTTTCTTTATCTTAATATTAATTCTACCTTTTCCTTTAACTTCAACTATTGAATTATCACCAAACATCACTATATCAATAAAAGTTTCATCCAACTTAGCAAAAGCATTTTTATCCCCAGACATATGATTGCTACACTCGGTATCTAAGTACCACATGTTCTTGGTACTTTCCTCTCTAGCATGGCACACCATCAACAAAGAGATTTCATCCTCCTTCTCTTCTTGTTCAGCACAATTGAATTTTTCCCCTTTGCTCAAATTAATCTTATATTCTGATTTTAAATTTGTGACACCGAAAACACTCAATGTGTGCTTTAGATTTTCCTTTGTTGTTTCCACCTTTTTGCTTCTCTCATGATCCTCTTCTCTGATTTCTTTCAAATTCCTTAATGCCTTTCCCTTTCCACGCACCTTTACTCTTATCTAATGCACCAAGCTTTGCCAAGACTTGTAAAGCCTGTGTTTGAGCCTGCAATAGTTGCTCCTCCTTCTCTTGCCTTTTAATGTTTTGATCATGGATTAGTAATGAGTTTTGCAACTCATTAATAGTCATCTCATCTATATCATGTGACTCCTCTATGGTTTTGAAAACAAAATTGAATTTTTTTTGTCAAGGATCTTAGCACCTTTTCGATGATGGTGATATCTTCAATCTTGTAACAATGGATTTTAAGCTTGTTTGTAATTGCCGTGATCTTAGAGAAGTAATTTGAAGCTAACTGTCCAATACTCCTTGGACTTCATAAAGTTCTCCATTATCATACTTCAGAGATCATAATGATGCCCATCAAAGCGAGAATTGACAGTTGAACCAAGTTTTATTTGAGGATTTTTAATGTGTTTGGAAAGTTTTTTTTTTTTTTAAATCTAGCTCTAATACCAATAGTAAACTAGAACAAATAAAGCTATATAGAGGAGAAACAAATTTTTACTAATAAATTAAATTAAAAAAAAAACCTCTACAAACTTATATTGAATAAAGTTTAAATATGACTAAAGCTTAACTAAAACTCCTAAAAACTTGCTATATTACTAGCAACTTAAAATTGACTCAACTACATCATAACTTCTTCCTAAAGATAAGGTTGACTATTGCCACTAACAAATATGATTAACAAAGTTACTCTTAAAAAACTCCAACAAATCAAACATGATATGCTAACATACCAATACATATTTATATATGTAACGATACATGTAATCAAGGCATAATTACCAGTGGTGGGGCAAGATGGATTTTCGGTTACCCTACGACCCGACCGTTAAACTAAGTTGGGGAGTCGCATGTGGATAGATGGCTACGTAAACTTTGAGTACGTGACAACGTGTGAAGATTCAGATTTTCCACTAGAAGTTTCCTCTTCGCAATCCCCAGCTCCTAAACATCCTCGACTGAAACTGCACCGCCGCGACTAAAAACTTGACCATCTGAGCCGTCCATAAAATCCCTTTCACTTTCCAATCCGTCGCAGTTCTCAACCCATCAGCACTCTCCGCCACCACCACCATCACCATCTTCTCCTTCAACTCCGCCTGCGTCAGCCGTTTCTCACTCACGCTAGTCTATACTCGCAACCTTTTCCAGATCCTCCACTTGCTCCGCCGTGAGATCAGACATACTGGCAAAGATCAGACGGAGCAGAAGAGTCGGCCTGAAGTCGGAAACCCAAAGGAAGGCACGTTCAAAGGGAGTGAGCGCCGTGGAGAGGAGAGTATGAGGAGGAGGTCTTCTCTAGCGACGATGGACTTCTCGTTGTAGTAGGTTTGGTAGTGAGAGAGGAAGCGTTCTATTAATGGTTTTCAGGGGTTGGTTTAGTGGAGAATCATTGATGGATTTGAGGAGTTCCTGGAAGAGTATCTTGGCGGTGAGAGAGCCAGTTCGTAAAGAAAGTTGTGAAGTTATCGGCAATACTTGGATCGGTTGAGTTAGTGATTAGTTTGGCCATTATGATTGTCTTGTCTACTGAAATATAGATTAGAACTATATTGGTGTTATTAGATTTCCCGCAGATCGGTTGTAATGGATAGTTCAATGCACCATACCATTTATATAGAAGTACCCTTATGTACTGTAAGACACTTGTAAGCTACTTTGAGATTATTGGATACCATTTTACAGAAGTCCATTCTATGGGCCTTTGCACTGAGAAAGCTAATTGAGAACCATTTGAAGTTAAACCTTTAACCTAAGAAACAGTCAATTTAACATATAATTATTACAAACTTAATTAAATGATATTTCTTCATCATAATCAATACGATTAGGCCTATATTTGAAACTTTACTCATACGGTACTTAAAAGCATGGAATAAGAACGTCTGGATTTTATCCTTGTGAATCAATTCATAATATATATATATATAATAACACACGCACAAGATGACTGCCTTTTTTTCTACTACAAATTTTATGATTAACACAAAGTTGTTAGAATGAAATCAACCTTGTTTGAATGAAGTGTCTCTTAAAGAATCTTTCCAACTTTGGGTGTTATTTTGTTTGAATCTCATTTATGTGAAATTCAAATGAAATCCTAAGTTTACGGGTAATAGAAACTAAAGTTGAACGGTTCGCAAGTAAACGAGAGACTACACTTGTTTGAATGTCATGCTTGAGATTCGAATAAAGTGCTACTGCACTTCCACTCAACTTGCAATCCCCCAGCGGATGACGACGATGATCGCGGCAATGGAGGTGCCTGCATAGAGCAGGCCCAAGAGTATCGATAGGGCTGAGATGACCTAGTATTTCACAAAGGTCTGTCTATCAGCATAGCAAATCTTTCAGTTGACAGGGACTTGGCATAAACTAATCCTGGATGAACATAGAAAAATGTTATTAGGTGTGAATGTTGACGTCCCATTGTTTTTTTTCCCGGCTTATATATAAGGAGTAAAAAAATCAAGGCATGTTCAAATTAATAGGGAAAATGAGAAGAAAAAAAAAGACAAAAATAAAAAAGAAAGCCATATAAAAAGTGGAAAAAATAAAAAGATTGCAAAAATGGCCCTTTGGGGGTTGAAATACCTTGAGAGAGGGTGGAAATCAATTTCTTTTATATTAAATTTTTCATAAAATGATCAATTTAAATCTAAATGAAGTACTGTTTGAAATTATATTTTACTTGAATCAATATTATTTTATAGTTTTAAAATGCTCAAACTGGATTGAGTTTAAAAATATTAAATAAAAAAATTAACATTTCCATTGAAAGTTTGAAAATTGCCAAAATGCACATGTATACTTTGACTTTATGTTTTTTTCCCCAACTATTATTATTATTTTTTTTGGTTCTTTTCCAATTTTCTCATTTTTATATTTTTTTTTTACATTTTCTTATTATTATTACTTTTTTCCCTTTTCTAATTTTCTTATTTTTTATTCTTTTGCTCATAAATGTGATTAGCTAAAAAAGAAAAAAAAAAAAGGACAGAAATAGAGTATGTACAGCTACCAAGCTAATCAGTACATGAAAAATTACTACTTATGAAATATTAATTTTATTAAAACTGATAAGATATAACTTGCACTTGCACAGTAAAGTATAGATATCGATGGGGGTGTAGAAGCATAATTTGGACATATGACATAAGGAAATATACTGAAACTTATCCTATGGCATTTATATTTATGGATAGGGATTCCTAAAAGGAAAAAGGGCCATCCACAGCATTCGGCCCTTTTTCATTTCAGAATATTAATGTAACTGTTATTTCGGGAACTTTAAGATTCGTAACACCCATAAAAATAGAAGATCCTATGAATCTAACGACCCATATGACCCGGTCCATATGGACCAGTCTAGCTAAAGAAGTTTCTTTTTCTCCTTTTCTGTAGCATATTATTTTACAGGGGCAAATACTTGCCAATTATTGGATTACACATCGTGGTTAATTGCTAAATTAAGATTTTCAGCACTTCTTAAGTCGGTGTAGCAGCAGCAACTCCATCTCTCGAATATAAGACGATGACCATGAAGAAGGAAAATACCCAAACTTTCACTCGGAAATCCAAGGTTTGGAATTTCCAATTTGCAACCCCGTACTCCGTTTATTTAGATGAAACCGAACAGCTGCTGCAAAAAACTTCTGCATCTGAACCGTCCCCAAGGCCTTCCTCACCTTCCTAACCGTCGTCATCCTCAGCTGATCCGCGCTTCCACTGCCACAACCATCTTCTCCTTCCATTCCTCTACCTCCAACTCCAATTCTTCATCGTCCACCACCCCGTAGCTTTCCTCAATAACCCCAACAGATTGGGCGACACCACGCTCTCTTGCAAGCTCGCCACAGCCTCCGTCAGCTGTATTTCCCTGATCTTGGTGTCCGCCCGCAGTCTCTCCAAGTCCGCCCCCTGCTCCTAGGTGAGATCGCAGACTGTAGCGGAGATGAAACGAAAGAGGATTGTGGGCCGAAGTCGGTAATCCAGAGGAAGGGAAGCTCGAACGGAGTGAGCCATGGGAAGGAAAGGACGAAGAAGATGCCTCGTCTAGCGGTTATTGGATTTCTGATCGAAGTAGGTTTGGTAGTGAGAGAGGATCTCATCAATGAAAAAGGTATTGTGGGGTTGGTCTTGTGGGGAGTTCAGGAGTTGTTGGAAGAGGGCTTCATGGTTTGAGAGCCAGCTGGTGTAGAAAGTTGTGAAACTGTTGGGTGCATTTGGGTCTGCGCTGTGAATTTGGTCACCCATATCTCTCGGTCGGTGTTGAATTTCAAAAGTTATTTGTTGTTCCTGTAGGGCACCATGGACACGGGTATGCTCGTGGGTGTATATTCATCCATATATATACAGTACATTTGCTTCATTGCTAAGATTTTCTGAGGATGATTCCTTGGGCGGAGTCAACGATATTTCGCTAGAAGTTGATGCAATAACTAAAATGGGTAATAATACATAATCATCAGTAGTTTCCTTAGCTGATGCAATTGAAAAAAAAAAATCAAAACAAAATAAAAGAAGAGAAGAAATCAAGAAAACTGGCATCTTCTATCCGTTCAACAAAAGATTCCGACATCTATTATTGCGTTATCTCTTTGTTCAGCCGTAATTCAAGTCATATTGTATATCTTTGAAATCGGATTATTATCATTGTATAAAAGAAAGAATAAACAAATAAGTAATTCAGTGCAAAGAAATCTTCAGAAAGAATTCCACCGACTCTCCTGCTTCAGTACTTACCAAAATCAGTGTAAAGAAACTTTCTGGTTCATTCTACAAGCAGTCAATGGCATCCGATATAAGTACTGCCAAATTTCTCTTTTTAACAATGCTTGTCGATAGTCAGTGTCACTTATCCGCTATCTGGGGAGGGAGATGCGATGTTGGTGTTAATTAAGTATTCGGGCAGACTCCTATGGGTTTTGTTGGCTTACCCCCAAAAAAAGGTGCATTGGCCCCGGGCTTGGGCAGTCTTCGCCACGAAGTAGCGTTTAAAAAAAAAGAAAAAAACAGTTAATCTAATCCAACTATAAATTACATTTAATGTACCTTTATTATTTAAAAAAATTACAAATCAAACTAAACTATTTTTCTTTTAAGTTTTAAAAAATTACAAATTAAATTAAACTATAAGAAAAAAAAAAGAAAAAATATAGCAATAAAAATCTAAATAATATATAATAAAAAAAGAGATTTCATATCGCCTATTCAATTTCTCGTCTAATTTGATTTTATCAAGCATCTCACTACTTTTTTATTTTATAATTTTTCTTAATAATTGATATAAAAACTAGAATTATTTAAAAAGAGATAATATTTTTTAAAAAATATATTAAATGGGTATTAAATATGGTGAGTAATATCGAAAAAAATGATATTGAATTAAATCATTTTTATATCAAATACAATATTGACTTATTGACTTTTATATAGAAAAGAATAAAACATGTGCACGTTCAAATTGTGAACAAAACCAGATCGAACTATTTTGTTTTTTTAGATTCAAAAAATTTACGAATTGAAATATGTAATTAGGTTTGATTTAAAAAAAGAAAGAAAGAAAGAAAAAAAAAAGAACCAAATCAGAATGGAACTGTATAAATGTGCTCTCGATTGGGTTGCATCGTTAATGTAAGGTAAAGTGAACTTGTGATTACTAATTAGTTCGTCTTCTGCTTATTAGTCTTAGTCCACATGTTGAACAGGTAAAGGTAAATGAGATTATGACAACCCAGAAGGACAAGGTACATGAACATAGAGGTGTGCAAGTGGGTCAAAGCCCACAAGTCAACCCATTTAACCATTTTAAAATGAGCTTGGGTTAAATTTTTTAACATGTTTAAGCAACAAGCCAAATAAGCTTAACCCGTTTAACTCACGGGTCAAAGTGAGTTGGCCCGTAATGAGCCAAGTTGGCCTACTTACCCCAATGACCCAAAAAAAGAAAGAAAAAAGAAAAGAAATTGGTCCAGTCTCCTCATAATGGTGAAGCTAAAAAACTTAATTTGATAGAACGATCTCCTCTCTTGCTCAAAACAAAATTCAAAAATTAAATTGAAATGGTACCCTATTGGCTACTACCCCTTCAAATCAAAATAGTGAACATCACATCTCCATTTGATTACTCTCTCCCTTCTACTCTCCAACCTCCTCTGCTAGGTGTTTGATTGCTATTCGTAGCCAAATCCTAATTTTAAAAATTTGAGTTGCCTGTTTTTAATTCTAACTACGAAGCAATAGGCAAGTGTATCTATCGTGCTTGTAATATAATGTTAAATATAGGGTCATCCCACAAAGATAATTCAAGTACTAGTATTAACATCATTCTTATTATCTATTTGTCAATCAAGAATGGTTTAAATCCTAAACTATTAACGAAGTAATTAATATAATTCTCCTGAGAACTAGTAGAGATTACTAGAGAAAATAGCAAGATTTAATTCAATTATCAAGATAACCTAGGTCTTATTCTATTCCTATTATATCATGTGAATCATTGAATCTAAGGATTATTATTATTGAGCTCTTATGCTACAGAATTCTATAATTCAAGTTAACTAGTCTCTCAAGTCGATTAATTTATCTAATCCTAAATTTATCAATTAGGATCTCTCCTCAATCAACAGCAACCTAAGCACGCATGAGAAATATAAACTCTTCAACAATTTAATCATAAAACAAAAGGTTTTTGCTATTCTATCTATAGAATTACAAGCAAACCTCATCAATTGCATAAATCTACTCGTAAAAGCAATTTCTCAATTGACTTAGATGATATCAAACATAAATTTATACTTTGGATATATAAATCTTAGGAAAATATAACAAAATATGCAATTGAACATAAGAACATCAATATAATTATATTAAGAACAAATCCTCACCATATGATAAAATAGTATTTAAATAAAACCAAAGTTTGAGGTTTACTCCTCCACAATATTAATAAAGAAAACATAAAATTTGGAAGATAAATTAGAATTCATGATTACAACTCATTGAATTGAAAATCAATTGTCTTTGATCTTAAATCTCCTTTGTTATTTTCCTTAGTAATTGAATTGTAATTTCTCTTAAAAATCCTAGTCACTGTCTCATTCCAACCTTCCTTTTAATTCTATACACTATTTATATATATGGAGTCTCAAAGGTCGATGAAAATAAAAGAAATCGAGTGCACGTAACTTGATACAAGCGCCTCCCCCTCCGCCCCACCCCAGCAAGGGGCGAATGACTTTCTATTCATGATACTGGGTTGATATGCCTCTTGATATGTGGTGTGGCAATAAGCATATGACTTTTTGTTCAAGATACTAGGTTGATATGCCCCTTGATATGGGGTGTGGCAAGGGGCATATGCTTTTCTACTCAAAACTCTTCTCCATATGCCCTTCCATATAGGTTGTAGCAAGGGGCATGGTGGCTTCTAACCTTAAACATGTGCACCACCATCCTTGCTACAAGGCGTATGGATTTAGGATCACACTTGTCTCTTCTTTTCTTTGTCGATTTCACTTGATTTTATCGCATTTAGCTCCATTTTGCCTAAAATCAACAATTTAATTAAATAAGTGCCAACTTTAAATGATTTTTACTTAAAATATCAACAAAAAAAAGTCCAAACTATCCTAGAATCAATAGTGCTATAGCAAATTATCAATTTCCCTTACACTTAAGTTTTTGCTTGTCTTTAAGCAAAATGATCCTTAAAATTCAATGCAATTCCTCAATCTCATGAGTGTGCTTCTCACCTTACCATGAAAGTATTGTATCAAAAATATTTTAGCCAAATTTCTAAAGTTAATCAAAGTAAATCAAACCTTACCTTTATCATTTAATAACAATTTTCAAAGTGAAAATTAAACATAAGGTTGACTAGAACATGATAAGATTTAGTTCACTTCTGCTATCTACTTGAGAGTATATAACCCTCTCAACTATTTCTCTAAGCACAGTAATCTAGAGTGAAAATATGTTGCATAAAAATTTCCCTTAGGTTCTTCTCTTATACTCTTTTTAAAGTTTTTATTAATTCGATTTTCTATATATTTTAATTCAAATTGATAGTGGGGATAGAAGTTTGCTCTTTTGAGGGACCAAGACTCGCTCATTTCAACTGAATTTGCAAACTATTTATTTGATTAGCCTTTAGAGGGGAAGGTTTTTGCCTTCATCTTTTCTTTTCTTTCCTTTAGATGGGTTTTTGCTCGCTTCTTTTAAGCCTTAGTCTAGAAAGATATTCAAGAAAGGATTTCAGGTGAAAAATCTCATTTACCCTTTTACTAAAAATTAAAGGGGTTCTCAAAACTTTTGAATAGAGAATATACATCTTAGGAATGTTTAGATATTGAACCAACTAATGTTTTACTAAGAACCTTAGTCTAATCCTAATTCCAAATTCCATCATTAAATAACAAGTAAACTTACTTCACAACGATTTCATCTTATAACTTTGACCAAGTATTAATAATCTAAAGAAGGCATGGGTGAGTGTGCATAGTATTCTTTCAAGAGAAATCCATTTACTAAGAGCTAACATATTGTTTAATTGCAATCATAATTCAAAGTTTGATCCTCAAGAAAAAATTTAAGGAAAATGTGAAATAAAAAATTTGATAATTTTCTATATAACACTCTTAGTACACTCTTTTCTTCTAAATAGTTCCTACCCCTACACTTAATTAAGACATTGTCCTCAATGTCATATCATAATAAGTTCAAGTAGGTAAAGAAGGTAAAATTAAACAGTGAAGGCACAAAAGAAAGAGAGAACTTGGTATTGCCCTTTTTAGTTAGGTGGGATTACTTGAGATTGTGAACAAGTCAAAGATTATGAGAATAAACTCTTGTAATCAATGCCCCTAGGCCCATACGCCCTTGGATATGCCCTACATGGAGGGGTATATGGATTTATTAGCGAACTTTTTTTTTTTTGGGAAAGCTTTTTGAAGTGTTGTTCGTCTTGACATGATTTAGGCTCTCCAATTCATTCCTCCTAAAAATTAAGCACAAATCAAGATAAGTACTCTCACTCTATATATAATAATAATAATAATAACTAAACTAACAAAAACAAAAAGAAAGAAAGAGCCAAAAATTAGGCATGGGTTGCCTCCCAAGTAGTGCTTTATTTAACGTCGTTAACTTGACACACTTCCCTTTGTTTTTTTTTAATGAGGTGGACGACCATCAAAATTTTGGCACTTAAATTGCTTGAATGTTTTCAAACCCTTTGGCTTGCTATTCATCATACAAAGTTCAAAAGTATCATTACTCAAGAATTTTTAGAGTAAATCTAAAATAGCCAAATTGATAAAGTCAATTGTATAACAAGTGTCATCTTGGTGCAAACTTTGCTTAAACACATTAAGTATTTTCTCAACAACTTCTTCATTGCCCATTCTTAGAACTAACTTCCCTTCTTCAACTTCTATTATAGCTCTAGTTGTAACTAAGAATGATCTCCCTAAAATAAGAGGGATATCTACATCCGCCTCTATATTGAGGATGACAAAGCCTACTGGGAAGATGAAGTCTTACACCTTCATTAAAACATCTTCAACCACTCCTCTAGGGGACTTCACTAATCTATCGACTAGTTGTAAGCTCATTTTTGTTGGCTTACGTTCCCCTAATCCCAACTTCTTTAACATTTGATGCTGGCACCCAAGTTAGCTAAGGCTCTTTCTTCAGATAAATTCCCAATCAAGCATGGAATGTTAAAGCTTCCAGGATTCTTGAGCTTCCTTGGTAATGTTTTCTGAATGACTACAAAACATTCTTCCCCAAGAGTTATAGTGGAGCATTCTTCAAGTTTTCTCTTGTTTGATAACAACTCCTTCAAGAAATTTACATATCTTAGCATTTGTAATAATGCCTCAACTAATGGAAGATCAATGTGCAATTGCTTGAAATTCTCTAGAAATTTACCATAATTTTCATCCATTTTGTCTTTCTTGAGTCTTGCTGGGTAAGGAATACTTAGTTTGTATTCTGGAATGGGTGGCATTGATGATTTCTCTATAATTAGACTTTCAATTTACTTCTCTTTGTCCTTGCTAGCAGATGGTTCTTTCAATGGCTCAGTCACCCTACTCTTTTCTTCTTGAATTTTAGCTTGTAGTTCCTTTCCACTCCTGAGTATCACTGGTTTTACATGTTCTATAGGATTTGTCTTTGTATTATCTGATAGTGAGCCTTGAGGTCTCTTTAAAAGCATTTTGGAAATCTAGCAAACTTGACTCTCTAAATTGTGTATGGAAGCTCCATGATTTCTAAGAGTTATCTCTTGATTCCTCAAAATCATGTCTAGAGACTTTTGCCTTTCATCTGAGTCTTTGATAAACTTTGTTAACCAATCTTCAAGTGGTGACTTGGAACTTTAACCAGGTGGTCTTTGATAACCCGAAGGATGATTAGGATTGCCCTTTGGAATGTTTCTATTGTTACTATAGGAGAAATTTGTGTGGTTTCTACAACATGGGTTATATGTATTGTTGTATGAATTATTCTAAGGCCAAATCAGATTTCCCAAATAATCTACTTGCTCAAAGCAAGCTTCTTCATCAAAGGAAGGGTTTACAAAAGCTAGCTATTGTGGTTGTGAGATAATCAAACTATCGATTTTTCTTGATAGAACTTTAACCTTGGATATGATTGTGGAAGCCACATCTACATTTAGAACACCTACAACTCTCTTCTCTCTACTTCTAGTGATTGACCACTCATAATTATTTGTAACCACGTCTTCAAAGAAAGTTAAGCTTTCTTCAGGAGTCTTATGGTTTGAAGTGTCACCAACTGCGATGTCTATCATTTGCCTAATTTGGTAATTTAGGCCATTGTAAAAAATCTGCACTTAAAGCCACTCTAGGATCCTAAAATGTCGGCATTTCCTCATTGATTCCTTGAATCTCTCCGAAGTCTCATACAATGTCTCCATATCCGATTGATGATAAAACCGAACTTCATCTTGAAGCTTAATGATTTTTAAAGGAGAAAAGAACTTGTCCATGAACTTTTTGATCAACTTTTGCCATGTAATGATGGAGTTTTTTGGCAATGAGTCCAGCCATTACTTAGCCTTTCCTCTTAACGAGAATGGAAAGAGTTGAAGACGAATTTTGTCATCACTTATGCCATTGAACTTGAAAGTATCACATATCTCCAAAAAGAGTTGGATATGAGCATTAAGATCTTCATCTTGCAACCCATTGAATTGAGCATATTGTTGTACTATTTGGATGACAATCGACTTAAGTTAAAAGTTGCCGGCATCCACTCTAAGCCAGACTATGCTAAAGTTAACACCAACTAAATTTGGTCTAGCAAAATCAGAGTTGGTTCTTAGTGGATTGGGAATCAAATTTAGATTTCCTTGGTTTAGCTCTTGAGCATGGCTCTCATTCAAATCAACCATCTCTTCTTCTTGAAATTCCTCCTTAACAATTGTTGATGCAGCCTCAGCCGTGTTCTTATCCTTCTTCCTATATCTTAAGATGGTTCTCTTTGGCTCAAGATTGAAATCAAGAAGATTATTAGAGTGGCCCCTAATCATACACTACATAACACAATGCCTAGCAACTGTTAGCACTAATATTACAATGAGAAAGTGAAGAGAAATAAAATAAATAAATAAATAAATGGCTAGATTAATAGGTATTAAGTGTTCCTAATATTAGCCTATCATTGGCAACAATGCCAAAAACTTGATCTTTATTCGTAGGCAAATCCTAGTTTTAAAAATTTAAGTTGCTTGTTTTTAATTTTAACTATGAAGCAATAGGCAAGTGTACCTATTGTGCTTATAATATAGTATTAAATACAAAGTCATCCCACTAAGATAATCTAAGTACTAGTAGTAACTTTGTTCCTATTATCTATCCATCAATTAAGAATAATTTAAATCCTAAACTATTAACTAAGTAATTAATATAATTCTCCTAAGAACCAGTAGAGATTACTAGAGCAAATAACAAGATTTAATTCAATTATCAAGATAACCTAGGTCTTATTCTATTTCTGTTTTATCATGTGAACCATTGAATTCAAGGATTATTATTATTGAGCTCTTACACTGTAGAATTCTATAATTCAAGCTAACCACTCTCTCAAGTCGATTAACTTATCTAATCCTAAATTTATCAATTAGGATCTCTCCTCAATCAATAACAACCTAAGATCGCATGAGAAACATAAACTCTTTAACAATTCAATCGTAAAATAGAAGGTTTTGCTATTTTATCTCTAGAATTACAAGCAAAGCTCAATAATTGCATAGATCTAATCATAAAAGCAATTTCTCAATTGACTTAGATGATATCAAACATAAATTCATACTCCAAATATATGAATCTAAGGAAAATATAACAGAACATGCAATTAAACATAAGAACATTAATATAATTATATTAAGAAGAAATCTTCATCATATGATAAAATAGTATTTAAATGAGACCTAAGTTTAAGGTGTACTCCTCTATAGTATTAATAAAGAAAACATGAAATCTAGAAGACAAACTAGAATTTATTATTACAACCCGTTGAATTGAAAATCAATTATTTTCGATTTTGAATCTCCTTAGTCGTTTTCCTTGGTAATTGAATTGTAATTTCTCTCAAAAACCTTAATTGTTGTCTTATTCTAGCCTCTCTTTTAATTCTAGACGCTATTTATATATACAGGGTTTCAAAGGTTGGGGAATATAAAAGAAATCGAGGGCATGTGACTTAATACATCCCTCCACCACACCCCGTAGCAAGGGGTGCATGACTTTTTGTTTGTGATACTGGGTTGATATGCCCTTTGATATAGGGCATGGCAAGGGGCATGTGACTTTCTGTTCATGATACTAGGTTGATATGCCCCTTAATATGGGGTGTAGCAAGAGGCATATGCCTTTCTACTCAAAAGTCCTCTCCATATGCCCCTCCATACGAGGCATGGCAAGGGGCGTGGTGGCTTCTAACCTTGAACATGTGCACCACTACCTTACCTATGGGGCGTATGGATTTGGGATCACGCTTATCTCTTCTTTTCTTTGTCAATTTCACTTGATTTGATCGCATTTAACTCTATTTTACTTGAAATCAACAATTTAATTAAATAAGTGCTAATTCTAAATGATTTTTACTTAAAATATCAACAAAAAGGATCCAAATCATCCTAAGATCAAAGGTGCTACAGCAAATTATCAATGTTTCTAAAGATTCGACTAAGCACGATGAGTAAGTATGGATTTTCTTGTACATTTTTTTTCATTAAATGTTATTTTCGATTTGTAAATGTTCCAGGTTTTCTCCTCTTCTCGGTTTCCTTTTCTTTTCTTTCTTGTAAGTAATTCTTTTTATGTTCTTGACCGATCGCATTCATATGCTTGTTAATACTAAAATGGAAAGTTGCTGATAAATTATAAAATATACACTTTCAAATAATTATTATTTCATTACCTTCCCTTAACTTCACGAGTACCAATAGTTCTGCAATTTATACCTATGCGAGAAAATAAAACTCACTCTCCGACATAAAATGCATATGTTTTGTCTACATAAGACAAAGACAATTAGAGAAAGAAAAAGAGAATGATTTTCTTGAGACCTCAAGACTGTTTAAGTGTTAAGTGTCTCTCCTTTCCTTCTAACCACATATAACCCCTTTACTCGAAGTGTGATATGAGTCATGTCTTATCTTTCCTATAATGAAACGAGTTAGGTTAGTAGGTTAGCCCATTTAACCTATCAAACGATAAAAGGGGGTTAAACGGGCTAAGTTAGTGGGTTGGCTTATTTAACGCACAAACCCACATGGGTTGGCTTGGGCCAGTAAATTTTGGCCCATTTAACCCATGAGCCAAAGTGTGATCCGAGTCGGATTAGCCTATTTAACCCACTTGCACACCTTTATATGCATTGGACTTTTTTACTAAGGGCTCCTAGGTTCACTAACATTAACTTCCACGGCATTAATAACTCAATTTTTAATATTGAAAATATGAAGTCTAGATATACTAGTCAGATGGGGTCTTTTGCTAATCCAATGGCATCGATAGTAATAGGTTCTCTTACCATGCTTAAAAGACAAAAAGTTCACTAAATATATGTAATCACCTACTTGATATTTTGCTTTGTTGGCAATGATTTTAGGTTTAATTATATGATACGTTTGATCAAAAATCAAAAGCACTCGAGCAAGATTCGAGATTATTGTTATGTTAACTTTTGTAGTTGTAATTTTATTTGGAAAAAAAAAAATGATTGTAATTAGGGTAAATTGTATATACAATGTTTGAGCATTTTAAACCAACCCCTCACGATCCACAAACACACACACACACACACAAAACCTTTAAATTAAATATTTAAAATTCTATATCTTAAAAAAAAAAATCTTTTTAGCCACCCAAATGATCTTTTTTTTTCCTTTAAAAATAACAAAAAAAGCACTTTTACTATTTTTTTAAATTATTTTAACAAAAAAGTAGTAAAATAGAGTTTAAAAAAGCAATTTGTAAAGATTTATAATCTAAGTGCTTAATTTTAAAGATAAATGGTATAAACACACATGCAACAAATATAATGGATGTTTTTGTAATTTAATCTAAATTAAAAGGTAAGTGGAAAAAAGACACAAGTAACTAATATGTATGAAAGTCTACATTTCTATAATAAGTTAAGTACAATTAAAGAATAACGATATTAACAACCTGAAAACTAAGGAAGCATTTCGCAAAAACTAAGCTTAATTCAACCACAAAAGATGCAATTCAAATCCCTATTCTTTTAAGTAGTATTTGGTTGAAGGAAGTAAGTGTACCTTGTGAATACCTTTTTTTCTTCGAAAGGAGCAATCTTTCCCTTGCTTCCATGAAAATAACTATTTCCCCCTTATTAGGAATCGCTTTTTTTACTTTTATTCTCAAAATATTCATTATTAAGCTTGCAACTTACAGTTTTACCCTTTTAAAAGTAATACTATTATTGAAATATAAATTATTTAAATTAATGATAATAATCAATGAATATTAATTGGTTGATTGTTAGTAAACAAAATATATAATAATATAATTATAATTCAATATTTTTAATTATTTAATATTAATTGATTAGTAATTATTATTAAATATTAAATAATAATCAAATAAATGAAAATAATTATACACCTAATGAAAATAGTTGCATAATTAATGATAGTGAATTATCAACAACAATAATTATTAATTAATAATAAATTTAACAAAAAAGAATTCTTCATATTATATATTTAATTAAACTATTTAACTAATATTAGCAATTAATTAACAATTAATGATGTTGACATGATAATTATAATTAAAAACTAAATTATCATTTTAAATAGATTAACAAAAAAAATTTCAAATATTTATAAATAATCAACCAATTAATTAGCTATTCAATCAATATCATAAACCATATTATCAAAAATATTTAGTATGTTAATCTAACTAATATATACACATATATATAAACCTATAAAGTGTTTTAAGAGTATTCATTCCACTAAAAGATCAGTATTCATTTATCTAGATTATAGAGATCTTGACCTTGTAAAAGTAGACGCTGGCCTTGATCTAATGATTTATTCAATTAGGCTATGAGAGCCTTAGCCTTATACAGCGAATATTACTGTCAATATATTTAAAATAACAACTAATTAGACGAATAAAGTTAGCTCTCATCGAATGGAGGAGGACACATTTGTCTGTTTTCTGGAAAAACATATAGGTCCATTTCCTTCTGAATGAGCCGGAATGGAGAAAAGGAAGAAGCAAGGTCCAGTTTTCTGGGCCGATAGACCAAATGAGATTTGAGGTCCATAAGATTCAGGCTTCACAGAAAAAAAAAAAAAAAAAGGATTTCAGAATTAATTAGTAGCATACATGTACTAGATTACCCAGTGAAATTTTAAAACATGACAGTTTTTATAAAATCCAAATGATAGACTTTATCAAATCATCAACTGTTATTATCTTATATGAAAATATTATTGATACTTATCTAATATATATATATATATATATATATATATATATATATATATATTATATTAGTATTGATAACATTTCTTTTTCCAATGAAGAAAACAAAAAGAGAAAAGACGTACATCTTTAGCGAGGACAATCTATACCATATTGTGAAGGTAAATTATTTTGAAATTTCTTTGTGAGTCGACCAATGGGTATGGTTTATTTTTAACAATAGAAAACTGTTCGTATAAATATTAGATACATGCATATGATTCAGCGATCATGCATAAGAGATTGATGGTACATCAGGCACGTACATATGATATGACATCCATACATTAAATTTTAACAAGAATCAATTAATTATTAATTATGTACCTGTTTTTACATAAATAAATGTGCAAGGTAACACACTTAAATATTACATATTTAAAAAAAATTATATAAATATTATACCCATAAAACATATTACTAAAATAAATTTCAAAGTCGTAAATCTCGTATATGACTTTAGTGTAAAAAGAAAAATAGGATGAAGGCACAGACCTGATCTGCATCTTCAATGCAAATTTTTTTTTCCTCTGAACCTACATGAATCTTACTGCAAACTTATAAATTTTGTAAAACTGCAAAGTTATAAAATTATTATAAAAGTATGTTTGCAAACTTAAAAGGTAATATAGTAAATATATATAGTAATACACAGAAAAAAAATTGCACCAACACTCTTAAGTATAAATAGGAATCCTCAGTTCCGTTCATTTGTTCACATTTTATATCTCACATATTGATCTTTGAATTTGCTTTGTAAGCTTAAGTTTGTAAAAAAAAAAAAAATTAACAATTTCTATTTTACGCAGGTTTTAATCTACTCAAATACGTACATGGAAATTTCTTCATCAAAATCACGGTATGTTTTCTCAAAAAGAAATTTAATTTTATTACTATTATTGAAGTAGTATACTGCATAAATTTTATTATATGTAAATATGTGTATTGCATAGATTTTATTGAAGTGGTAGTTATTGTTAATTAACTATTATTTAATAATTAATTAATTATTGATATTTCATTAATTAACATTAATAAATGAATTATGTATATATATATTATGATAGTGTATTTTTGTAAACATAGCCGTAAATTAAGTTATTGTTAATTAATTGTTAATTAGTAGTAATTAGTCGTTAAGATATTGTTAATTAATTATTAAGAAATTAAGTAACCAAAAATTTTGTATTGGATGAAAATTTAAAATATTTGTATTTTTTTGTAAAATTAGCCATAAGAATAAGTAATTAGTAATTATTCATTAATTAAAGGTGATTAGTTATTAAGACGTGGTTAATTAATTGTTGTAAAAGTAATTAGTGAAATATTTTGTATTTGTTTGAAGGTGGGATTATTTGTATGTTTTTGTAGACTGAATTATAAAATTAATTAGTTATTAATTATCTGTTAATCAAGGAGAATTAATCATTAATATATTGTTATTTAAATGCTAAACAATTAATTAGTGAAAAAATTTATATTTGGTATAAATGTAAAATATTTGTATTGTTTAGTAAAATTAGTCATAAGATTAAGTAATTAGTAATTATCCGCTAATTAAATGTGATTAGTTACTAAATGTGGTTAATTAATTGTTGTGAAAATAATTAGTGAAATATTTTGTATTTGTTTGAAGGTGGGATTATTTATATGCTTTTGTAGACTAAGTTATAAAACTAATTAGTTATTAATTATTTGTTAATCAAGGGGAATTAGTTGTTAAAATATCATTAATTAATTGGTAAGAAATTAAGTAACCAAAAATTTTGTATTGGGTGGAAATTTTATAATATTTGTATTGTTTAGTAAAATTAGATATAAGAGTAAATAGTTAGTGATTATCTGTTAATTAAAGATGATTAGTTGTTAATACAAAGTTAATTAATTCTTTTAAAAGTAATTAGTGAAATATTTTGTATTTGTTTGAAGGTGGGATTATTTGTATACTTTTGTAAACTGAGTTATAAAATTATTTAGTTATTGATTATTCGTTAATCAAGGGAATTAGTCGTTACTATATCGTTATTTAAATGCTAAACATTTAATTAGTGAAAAAATTTATATTAGGTAGAAATGTAAAATATTTGTATTGTTTAGTAAAATTAGTTATAAGAGTAAGTGGTTAGTAATTATCTGCTAATTAAAGGTGATTGGTTGCTAAAACGTGGTTAATTAATTGTTGTGAAAGTAATTAGTGAAATATTTTGTATTTGTTTGAAGGTCTGATTATTTGTATGCTTTTGCAGACTGAGTTATAAAATTAATTAGTTCATAAAGGGAAATTAGTCGTTAATATATCGTTATTTAATTGCTATATAATTAATTAGTGAAAAATTTTGTATTGGTTACAAATTGAAATTATTTGTATAATTTCTCATAATAGATGGACCTTGGACCTTTTGATCTTTCAATATTGACGCAGCAGGCCAGTCATCGATCATAGGCAGTTTAGGATGGAGAGGTAATGAATATTTTACTTATCAATTAGTTTACGTTGCATTAGAAATAAAAAAAAAAAAACATTTGACATGATGTTGGCATAAGAGCAAACAATCATTGTTGTGCGATGGCATGAGTTGTCACTTCATAGTGATGAGCGTACGATTCCATTCGATGTGCGAATGGAGCCATACTTATAGCTGGTTGGATTCGAAAGTGTCAGTCGGCTACCCTACATACCCTTCGATTAACATATGATTACAACACTAGTAGAGAGATGACATCCAGAGACACATACATTTCACATGCTGACGAGGGAGTTTACCATCACGCTACAAGATGTAGAGATCTAGTTAGGACTCCCTGTGGATGGCCAGGCAGTTATAGGGAGTACCTGCCTGGATTGGGGAGCAATATATAAAGAATTGCTGGGTGCGAGACCCAGGTCCTGCAGTAGAGGCGGGTGCATTAGTATGATATGGCTCTGCGATTTGTTCTAGCTAATCCCATCGGACGCGAATGTAGAGCAAATATATTGAGCTACTCGCACATACATTCTGCAGCTATTAAGGGGATTTACTTTTGCCGATAAATCCAGCGCCCTCGTATATGCGATGTGGTTACCATTGCTAGAACATTTTGACGTCGCTGAGTCATATAGCTAGGGGGCCATATGCCTAGCATGGTTATATCGCCAACTATGTGTTGCCTCCTTACCGTCAGCACATGAGATTGGAGGGGTGGCCATATTGCTACAGGTGTGGGCCTGAGATAGATTTCCCCACATCACACTGATTAGTCGACAAGGACTATTTGTACCAACTGGATGTCTACTGACAGCATGGTGGAACATATAGAGGGACACGCAGTTTCACCCCACTCATGTAGTTGCTGCATTTCAGGATGCACTGGACAAGCAGAATATGTCATAGGTACCTTAGTAATCATATTTATTTCCTTGCAACTAATGATGTTTATCATTTACGTTAAATAAATTTTCCTATTTTCAAGTTGAATGGAAGCCATATAGCCCAAATTTGATCAATACACTATCATCTTTCTACATAGTTGGCATGCACATTTGGATGGCTCATGTGCCACTCATTTGTTTCCACATTGTTGAGTGGCATTTCCTAGATCGAGTGACCAGGCAATTTTGGCAGGTTTCAATATATCCCGTAACCAGTGAACACACAGTTAGAGCTACATGAAATCAACTTGCGTGGCCGGATTGATGTCGATTGGACCGTCCTGCATGAAGTGTATTTAAACATGTGGGAGCAATGGGTCGGTCAAGCCATTCCTATGGAGGGGCTTTGTGGTGTGCATGAAAGCTACCTGTAATGATATGGGTCAATAAATAAGAGATACATTGGCCGCACGAAGGTAGTTCTTGGATTTCTGGTAAGACCTATTTACATACATTGTTGAGTGGCAATTCCCAAATCATGTTAACCTGAATTTACATTTTCTTCAAACTTGTAGGGTGACACCTTACGACGGATTACCTCAACTCCGGATATAAGAGAATATCTGTTTAGGGCCTTCAGTTCATGCTTCACCATGGGGGGTAACACTGTACCCGCAACCATAGGTGCAAAACACCTAGGAGGAAGCTGAATTGGTTCTGTCGCGGCGACAACCGAGGGGACGACGTTGACCTCAAAATTGCAGTGAGGCAGAGGAAAATCCCATGTAAGATGAACAGATACATGTTGATCCTGATGTGGTGCATCTTAGCTCAAAGCAGACGTTTAGCCAATATTAGATACTGCATTGGCATTCTATTAATGGTCCTGTAGCAACACCACTAGCTCCATGGAGGCAATGCCCTCGAAAGCAACCTATGCAGTAGGGTGAATCATCAAATTAACCACATCAGTGGAGTCCCGTGCAGCCGTGAGCGTTCGACAATTCTCCCCCCCCCCCCCCCCCCCCCAGCATGCTACCCAAGAGTTTGAATCTCTTCTAACTCCACGTGCAAAGTAGTTCAACGCTTTTGCTCGTCTAGCTAGGCATTTCACTAAGGGTAGGAGATAGGTTTTAATAATTTGCATTTTATTATGTTGTATTGCAATGGTGAAATTTATGTATTATTAACTGCATGAAGTAGTTAACGATTCAACTAAGCTACAAAAGAGAAAAAGCTAATGTTATTATCAGAAATGCAATGTCGAATATAATAGAGTATGTAATAGTATTGATCAGTTACCATTATCGCCTCGACGTGGCCATGTTCTTCTATTATTCCTGCCCCCTCCGCAAATTCCACATGCAATTTGATCTAGACGCTACCTAATGTCCATCTTCATGTGGTATCTTTTTCGCCTTGGCTTCCCCCTCTTCCATACAAAGTCTCTCCTTGGGCGAAGTCTTGGGAAGTGCACTAACGCCCAATCCAACTCGTCCCCTATAGGCATGAAGTATGTTGTATATGTTTGGTCCTAATGTGTCCATCTATACTAATCGGGTATAAAATGTGTCAAATTAAGCCTAAGCGAGGCGGCTACTGCATATGCATGGGAGCATGGAATTCTATATATCTATCACTTCTGGCAGCTGCATGTGCTGCGGGCAAAGTCAACAACATGCGTTCAAGCCCCTCCCTTAACTCGCTGGCGACGTGCCTACTCTTGGTAAGGACTTCAAAAACTTTTTCATGCCTACTTTAGTCGATGACCTTGTGATTGCTAGCTCGTGAACTCCATTAGTTGATCATTTTGGTTGCATATTTGGTGAAAATTCTACCCTTCGCTATTTACTTCAATGCCTTTGTTCACTTCTGCACAAAGTACTCGACACAGTCGCAAAACATTTTCTTCACCAAAGCAGTCACAGGTAACCCCGAGCCCCCTTCAATATGGAATTATAGCTTTTAACAATGTTGGAGGTCATATACCCAAATCGATAGCAACTATCATGAGCTAGCATCCACATATCTAACAGGATGTTGTCAAACCAGTCTAACACATCTAGCAAAATCATCCCCACCTGCTCCATCACATAATTCAACTTGCAAGATTGTGCTTGCAACCCAGCATATGTCACCAACTTCTTACACTTGATGTTTTTATGTGTCGAGTTGAAGTTGGTTGCAACGTGTCAAAGACAGAACTGCTAGACCGCAAATGGAGGTAGCCATCCATTCGCTGCTTCTCGGACGGTTGATTCAATGCCTGCGTGTCTATCTAATATGAGGCAAATGGTTTCACGGCCTTCACACTCGCTGATGACATATTCTTTCAATTTCCGCAAAAACCAACCCTATGCCTTAGCTGTCTCCTAATCAACTAGAGCAAATGTTAGCGGAAGTATATGGTTGCTGCCATCAACGCCATAAGCAATTAGTAACTTATGGGTGTACTTCCTATATAGAAAGGTAGCATCAATGGTAATATCAGTTATGAGGAATCTCCACGTTGCGATGCATGGCCCGAAGGCCCAAAATACCCACTTCAAAGTGGACACACCAAGGGTACTTGATCTGCTCCACCCCCAATCTATTCGTGTTCCAGGATTCGTAGTTTCAATTGCATTGAGAAGTTTTAGGAATTCATCATAAGACTTCTCCCAATTCTGGTACACAAGCTCAATGGCCTGCTTCTTTCCCTCCCAAACTCGTCTCATGTTGATCATGTAGCCAAATTCCTATTTGATAACAGAAGTCGGCTTGGCAACCTTCATATCAGGAATCTCTCTAAGAAGATTTACAAATCGACTGGCAAAGAGATTGCAATCCAGCTGTGGGTGATCCTGACTAATCAGTGAGTTATTACATAAGTGTGGACCCTCAAATCTCGTTACTACGAACATGCCTTCCAACGTCTTCTTTCGGGCCCTAAGCCTCCATTTACAACTGTCATCCCTTTTCAAACAATAAACAGACTACAGTAGTGGGCTGGACTCTATAACAGTGAAGTTACAATGGTTCTTCACATGGTAAGATTTCACTGCTTGAATGACATCTACTTTCGTCCTGAATCTCATGCCTTTATAAAAATTGTTACTACTGCTTGAACCATTGCAAATATCGATTTACTCCTGCTTAAAATAAATGTAACCACTATCGCCCCCATAATTATAATATGGAACAAGATCTCTCACTGGCATGGTAGGTGGTTCAACTTGCTTTGCTCGATATATTGGCTGTCTCGAGTAGGTATATACGGTTAGAGACTCTTCTTCTGCTGCTTCATCTCCTTCGTTCTCACTCTCCTCATTTTCCTCATCAGAACTGTCCCCATTATCGCCGCTCTCCTGCTCAACACCTATTCCACCATCGGTGTCAATTGCAGCCTCCGCTCCCACATGAACCATGTACAGATCCCGTGTCTTCGGTCGCTGTAACACTGGAGTAACTGCTCTATCCATTTCATCCTCATCGTTTACTTCCATCAGGATTGGAATTGAGGATTGAAATGTTGATTTCTCCGCTTGCATTTCTGCAATGTGATGTGATGACTATGGTTGATTGCTTATATCGAATTTCTGCCTTACCAAAGGTCCCCTTAATTGTCAGAAATTACAATGAATAATTTTTGTGCACCACGATCTTTATATGATTTAGCCGTTTCAATAAAATTTTCAACATCTCCGTCGTCTTTGATTGCCATCAACGCATAACATGTATTGCCCCCATGGAACATAAAATGCCTATGTATTATCTCAACCCTCATTTCGGTTGGATTAACTCGGATACTGCGACATATTCTATATAAAAATTCATTGTACCTGATGTTTTTCTTCATTTTCAACTTCTTCACTGGATCTCTATCATACTTCGACCCCAATTACCAGTCACGATATTTTCAAATGCATAGATCATCAACTTTGCGTAATCAGCCATTTTTCCCCTATCCATAACATATATAAATTATAAGTTTTCCCATAAATATGACAATTTCCAATAACATTTTAAAATTTTCAAGAAAAAATTAAATTTTCATAATATTTTAAATATTAAATTTTTTTCCCATTATTGGGAAATGATTTTTTCCTAGAAATCTATTAGATGTTATTTTTTAATAACATTTTCGCTCCTATAAATTCTAACCATTTCTGTACCATTTCACAATACTGTACAAAATTATTTAACATTTCAAATATTACAAATTTTCCACCCAATATAAATTTTTTGGTTACTTAATTTCTTACCAATTAATTAATGATATCTTAATGATAATTCCCCTTGATTAACCGATAATTAATAACTAATTAATTTTATAACTCAGTCTACAAAAACATACAAATAATCCCACCTTCAAATAAATACAAAATATTTCACTAATTACTTTCACAACAATTAATTAACCACGTTTTAGCAACTAATCACCTTTAATTGGTGGATAATTACTAACTACTTACTCTTCTAACTAATTTTACTAAACAATACAAATATTTTACATTTCTACCCAATATAAAATTTTTCACTAATTAATTGTTTAGCATTTAAATAATGATATATTAACGACTAATTTCCCTTGATTAATGGATAATTAATAACTAATTAATTTTATAACTCAGTCTACAAAAGCATATAAATAATCCCACCTTTAAACAAATACAAAATATTTCACTAATTACTTTTACAATAATTAATTAACCACGTCTTAATAACTAATCACCTTTAATTAACGGATAATTACTAACTATTTACTCTTATGGCTAATTTTACTAAACAATACAAATATTTTATATTTCCATCAAATACAAAATTTTTTGTTACTTAATTTCGTAATAATTAATTAGCAATATCCTAATGATTAATCACTACTAATTAACAGTTAATTAACAATAACTTAATTTACAATTACGTTTACAAAAATACATTATCATAACACATATACATAATTCATTTACTAATGTTAATTAATGAAATATTAATAATTAATTAATTACTAATTAATAGTTAATTAACAATAACTATCACTTCAATAAAATTTATGCAATACACATATTTACATGTCATAAAATTTATGCAGTATACCACTTCAATAACAGCAATAAAATTAAATTTCTTCTTAAGAAAACATACTGCAATCTTGATGAAAAAATTTCCACATATGTATTTGAGTAGATTAAAATCTACGTAAAATAGAAAATGTGAAAAAAAAAATTGCAAACTTAAGCTTGCAAAGAAAATTCAAATATCGATATGTGAGATATGAAATATGAACAAATGAACTGAACTGAGGATTTCTACTTATACTTAAAAGTGTCGGTGCAAATTTTTTCTTGTATATTACTGTGTATATTTATTATATCACTTTTTAAGTTTGCAAACATACTTTTATAATAATTTTATAGGTTTACAGTTTTACAAAATTTATAGGTTTGTAGTAAGATTCGTGTAGGCTCGGAGAAAAAAAAATTACTAAAGGTGTAGATTAGATCTGTGTCTTCATCCTTTTTTTTTATACTAAAATTGTTTACAAGATTTGCGATTTTGAAATCTATTTTAATAATATATTTTACAGATATAATATTTATATAATTTAAAAAAATACAATATTTAAGTGTGTACTCCCAAATGCGAAAGCCTAATGTGCCTTCCACTTACTTGGTTATTTAAAATTTAAAATGCTTGAGTTGGATAACAGAGCATCTGCCTCTCCATAAAATCTGACACCAAAAGCTCAAGCGTATCAACGATGGCACGCCAACAAATGCAAGTTAACATCAAACAGTAGCAACTCGACTGTATTTCCTCTCTGTAGTTCACAGAACCAGTCTCTTGCAAATCTAAGATCAAATAGGAACTCCAATGCTTTTATGGTTGTTAAAATTAGGAGGTAGCTCATGTAATTCTGCAAATTTATAATTTTAAAAAATTTGTTTAAATTAAAATAGATTAAAATCGTTTGAATTTAATCTTGGAATCGCAAATAAAATCATTAATATCCATAGAATTACAAATTTATAATCAATTCTACATCTTATCTTGATTTGAGTCGAATATCAAAATTAGGAAAAATAACTATGATTTATGATATTGATATTGTTGAAAATGACATATGAGTATATACTAAAAAAAAATTAGAATTAAAATATATGAAATCAAAATATAAGGAATCATTAATAATAGTACCACTAATAGTGTGAGGACCAAAACTTAAGCAATAATGTTAAAATTAAAATAATATATATATGTATGTATATATATGTTATATGCTAAAAATAAAATAAAATAAAATAAATATATATAAAAATAATAATAATAATAATAATATAAATTATATGGGCATATATATATATATGTAAAAAAAAATGTACATATTATATTATATTATATTATATTATATTATATTATAACTAAAAAGAAAATAAATAAAAGAGGAAGGAAAAAAAAAACAAAAACAAATACAGAACAGCACCCTCAATGTCAGAAAAAGTAAGTAATATTATATATATATATATAAATTAGAATAGGGAGAGAGAAAAATCAAATCATCAAAAAATTAGAAAAAAAAAAAGAAACCAAAACCCTCTCCATTTCATCCGAATTTTCTGGGAAAATTGAAGTTGGAATTTCCAACATGCAATCATCAGGATAGGAAGAAGAACAAGATTGAAGTAGGATGCAACAAGAATTTGAAAAAATTGAAGAACAAAAAATCAAATTAAGTAGGGAGAATTTTGTTTGTTCGTTCGAAGGGGGTTGGGTAAATCTGCTGCTAGGCCAAGCTAGGGTTAAGGTTTTGGGTGGGAGAGGATTCCGGCCGACATAGTGGTTGCCGGCGTTGGTGGCCAGAGGCCAGTGAACGGAGCAGCCCCGATAACGCCCGAAACTTCCTATTTTTGTTAAAAATATCAAATGTTGATGAAAAATTATGATTTTTGGTATTCTGACATAATTTTGTATGAATATTAATGTGATAATTTTATTTTTCTGAAATTTGATTCCCAAATATGTGATCCTTAATAAATGCTCTGTTCTGGTCGTAAATTAAATTGGAAACTAAATAGGTCAAATGATGTATTTTTGATTTAATTTTTAGTATACAAGATCCTTATATGATTTATTAGATCACCAAATCAATAATTGTTCATATTGGAGTCGTTTTCTATTTTTAGTGAATTTTTCAAGATAATTACCCTATTCTGGCTGAATTAAATCCTTAGCAAAATTAGAGAATTTGATTTGATTAGTTGAATTTGATGTTCAGTTGAGGTTCATTGAAGCATAATATGATTTTGAGAAGCTTGGGTTAGTTACGAAACAAAAACGGGAGTGCTCGGTGCAAGATTATGATAATTTAGAACCATACGATTCAATATGGAATCATGTCGAAATTTAATTACATTAATATATAATAGAGCGTAATATACCCGTATGTATATGAATTAGAAATTGTAGGAAAATGGTGGATTATACGAGGTTAGGATGGAATTTAAGGGTTTGGAATACTGAATTAGCAATTTATGGTTCAATAGAACGAATGAGGTAACATTGATTGGTATACTGATAATTCAGGTATTTCTGTTGAGTAAGGAGGACAAAGGAACTTGGCTGGTGCCACTGTTTGGATTGGCATATATTGTTTCAGGTGAGTACCCCCTTAACTTTTCTCTTGGGTACAAGTGGTTGATAATGTAGACTACTTGTTGTTGGCTGAAATTACCCTGTACGATCACTTACTGTGATCAATGCAGGAGGATTGTTGAATTATATTGGTTTACTAATGGCTGGTTGTGTGTCATGATATGATTGGATTATGAGAAAAAAAAGGGAACATTCTAGAAAATCCTAGAATGAGAGTTGGGTGCAGGATTTGATTATACTATTTCTGGTTGTATGTGATGTAATGCTGGGTTATTTTTAGCTTATTAAATGGGGTTTATATGACTGGTTAAGTTCATACTATTGTTGTCTTGGTAACGATGAAATATCTAAATGGATAATAAAATGGAAGTTAGGCTACAAGTACCTACTAACCTAAAACACTTAATGTAAGAAAAGTCTTATTCCCTGCCTAGTAAGTTTGTGGTACGACCTTTGAGTCGACCCGGATGGGTTTGAGGCATGGTCGACGGACCGGCCCGGTTTAGTGACCTATGGGGATCTGGTCACCCCTTTTGTTTGAGGCAGGTGAAAGGCGAGCTGAATATTTCTAACTAAAAAAAGTATATAAGGATGTCTTAATTAGTTGAGAAAACATTAAGTTTTGAAAAGTACATGAGGGTAGTTTATCTACCACTTGACAGGCTTTGCTTGGATTAATTGAAAAATATTTGTGACCTGTGAGTAAACAGGAGTGATTGAAATGGTCTCCAATGAAAAGGTTATGAGTTTAGCAAAAATGGAATTACGGGGAAAATATCACTAAGTAAGATCATGATGATGTTAAAATGTAATAAATTGAATTGGGTTTCTTGCGAGTATAACTTGCTTGCTTGAGTAATCACTTCGAGGTATTTGATAATATTGTTGATTACTATTATGTGATTTTGTTGTTTGTTTTTATTGGGTTGCTTGATTTTATACTCACTTTGCTTCTTAAAAAGCTGAGGGGTTAGTGTTGTTGCTAACCTCAAGTACAGGTATTGAAGAATAAGTTGTTGGAGACTCGAGGTTTTTGGAGAGCGTCAATAGAGGCAAAGAAGCCCTTAGTTTCATTATGGAACCTCTGTTATTTGTAATAAGATCTATAGGTGTTAATCTTCAGATTGTAATGTAAACATTTGTGTGTATAAGGTTGGATTTGTAATCTTTTGAGCCACTTAAGGCTACAGGATCAATCTAGGCTATGCCTACTTACCGGGAATGCAGATCCCGATGATATATATATGATGTATGATGTGACAGGAGATTTTAAGTACATGTGTTTAGATATGATGTGGATATGAAATGATAGCGTTGTTAGCGCCATTTTACAGGACGTTTATAAAATTTCATACAGGTTGGAGTTACAAGTTCAATATTAGCAAAATTTGCCTTATCTCTAATTCAGAGACGGCATAGCAACCTATCTACAGGTATCAAGTATAGTTACAGGAATTTTGGAACAGGTTCAAGAATCAGACCTAGTAGGTGGGTCGCTACAAATAGTGACAGTAGCATAATGAAAACAACAATGTTATGGTAGTTTCAATAGTTACAATGCAATTAATTATTAATAATTCATTTTAATTTTGTATTTTTATCATAATAATTTATAATATTAATATAGTTTACATCAGCATAACTATTTATGACTACAATAAGAATATATACAGTTTTTGAAAGCTAGTCTACACGTGTTATACAAACTTAAATTTCTACATTCTAATTCTATTTTCTGACCTAGAGTCATCACTTGATATAGAATATGTACCGTATATGTCATTCTAAAATGATCTATTAATCTAGTAAAAAGTTTTTTAATGACTACGTAATACTTAGATATTTTGCCAATATAATAATTAATGTTGTAAAAAAAACTTTACTAAGGGTTTTCATTTAAAGAACAAGGATAAAAGTGTCCATCAACTCTTGAAACCCAACTCCCTTATTTTTTTCTTTTCTCTCCAGAGTTTCCTCCTTCTCCTTTGCAATTTTTTTTTTTTTGTAGAAATCGAAGGTAAGCGATTTACTTCATGAGTCCCTTAAATTTTGTTCGCACTAGGGTATTTAACACAAAACTTGGGTGTAGAAAAGCAAGATATGACATGATTCTAGAGAAGAACAACTCTTGTTCGTCCGAACATTGCAAGAATTAAAATGAGTCCAAGTAAGTTTCTTATTTCATAATCTAATTCAAGTCATGGGATTATGGATATGCTACATGACACTATAATGGTGATAATTGACATTTCAGAGGGAAAATATATCCTAAACTAATGCAGATGCAAGATGTCAAGAAAAGTGAAGGATGGGATGATTTTATTTTCTATTGAAGGAAGCGGTTCTGTAGAAACTTGTAGAATAAAAGGCTATTCTTCAAATGGTAGTAACTCTAGCGTCCCGATAGTAGGACATGAAAGAGAGAACAAAGAGTTCCCTGGGTTATTGTTCGGTCAATAACTCCTCTACCATCCAGTTGGTAGAACCTTAAAAAGCAAGTAGAAAACAAATACCATCCGAACGTTAGCTAGGAACTCTAGTTCATTATTTTCTATGTCATTTCTTTTGGTTCTCACAACTTATACATTCCATATTACCAACTTAACTCTTACTTATTTTTAATAATTCACTAATTTGTTATACTCCATCTATTTTAATAAATTACTTTATTATGTAGTTAATAGTAATTGATAAAAGTGAAGAGTTAAGTTTGTTGATTTAACTCAAGGAAAACACTAAGGAGGTGCCATTCGTGATTTAATAACAGGATTTAGAATTAAGACGAATTAAAATCTTACTGAATCACCTATTTCAGGTACTTGTTTATCGCATATATTGACTGTGCTTGTTAAGTTAGAATTGAATCAACTTAATAATATTTGGATAATAATTTATTGTTGCTTGTACATAGTTGGGTTTAAGAAACTAGGAGTACCAAAAACCTTAGAGTAGCATCTCGATTATCTATGTGTGATAGTGTTCCGAGTAGAGTTGTGTACCAAAATGATTTAGGAAAATATAGGTTGACTCATGGGTGTTGGGAAGCATCTAAGACTATATATGTATATTATTTATATGTATAATCAAGGTCTTGTATAACCTTAAGTTTTGGAATGTCAAGACCGTGCTGTGTGTTGGAGTTAAATATAAAATAATTAAATGGTTGATGTGAGTTACATATTATGCATTGCTATAGTGTCTTCGAAAAAATTTGACATGCCCATGTAATTATAGCATCCATATACTAGGCTTTAGCACACCTCCTTATGGGAATTTCTTTTTTAATTGCTAGGTTTGTAGATGAGATTTTGGTTTATGATGAGACGAGTGGGAATGTATACCGGGATTTGGAAGGAGATGTGGAATACTTTTATTATTATGACGATTAGATGTTAAGGGAGACACACAACAATTAGTAAATATATTTGATTTGGTTCAATTGATGTTATTATGGAGATTAGACTCCAATTATGTAGTATATGATATTTTGGTATATCAATAGTTAAGTTGTGTATCTGTTTCCTTAAGAATTGGTAGATTCCAATTTTGATGTATTGTTGTTATGTAGTCATAGAGTGAGATTCTTACAAGCCGTGCATATTAGTATATATGGAGATATCTATTAGTGTATCTTTGTAGTTGTTATAGGATTGTGTGGAGGGTTTAGTAATTTTTTATTCTTTGTGTGCCGTTATAGGGTAATGACATGTGGCAAGGTATATACATCTTGAGCTTTGGGTGTTATAGTCAATTCCATTTGTTACGTTATTATTAATAACTAGATTGACTTGTTCTATCATAAGTACCTCCATTTTCTACTTAAAAAAAGAAGAAGAAATAAATTAGACTTTTTTCCTCCAATTTACTACTTACTATAGGGACGAAGAATATAGAAATAGTTTCTATAGTTATATAGGCCATTTCAATTTATATTCATTTGGGACTGTTAAAAAAAAATTGAAATTCAAGTAGATATTGTGTTAATGTAAATTAAAGGAACCATAACTATGTAAACCTATTCCTAATAAATTTTCTTTAAAATAACATATCCAAATTATGAGAAAGCCTAGAGAAGTCTCAATTACGCAATTTATACTTTACAAACTCTTTGAGGATTCTAGGCAAAATCTCAAGTTTATAATTATGTATACATTTAGTCTTTATGGTATTAGAGTTTAAACAACTTCAAAGTCCCTTTTCCCCCTTTCTTTCTCAGTCTTAATTGTTGCCAGCACTAGCCAACAACTTATGCCCTTGTAAATTGAACTATCTTAATTTCCTTGTTTAGTGTCCTCAACCTTACTCCTCACTCATAGGCTACAACCTCCTTAATCACATAAAGGGTGAATCTACTAGACCAGTTGAATATTTCGATAAAGAAAAGTAATAACCCAATTCTACCTACACTATTGTTTTTTACCAAGACCATATTATTATGTTAGAGGGTTGCGCTGCTACTATTTATTCCCATATCTCTTCTATTTCTATAGCTAAAGAGGCTTAGATTGAACTTCCCAAATTATATCTAAACACGTATATGACACTTGTTATGTTACTGAAGTAATGACTCCTTGAAACTATGCCTTACGACAAGCTAATAACAAAATATCTCCATGATATGTTAGAGCATGTCTTGAATTTTCATAAGACTTGGGCTTGGATTGCAGCATGAGAACACAAAATTGGTAGGAATTAGAAGATTGGTTCGTTAACTTGGGACAATCTATCAAACCAAATGTTAGCCAATGACATGGTCATTAGTTAACCAAAGTGCAATGTCTAACAATAATTTCTTTCCTATTTTATGGATTGGTTGTCCATGCTACTTTTTTGTGTTAGGTCATTAAGGTTGAGTTTTGTATGCAACTATGGTGCATCAATGAGTGTAAGCAAGTTATTAGAAATCCTACAAATTTTATTGTAGAAATGTTTCTTGAAAAGATTAAGTAGACTCTATAACATCACTATCACACTAACATACTAGTTAGTGATCACCTTAACTTTAACCTCTTTAGGATTTTTTACATATAGTGTGTGTCAACTTTCTCTTCTCTATTCTTATTTATCTCTTGTTATTGTTGATTTGTAACTGAAATTCAAATCTAATCACAAAAAGTAACAAGTACGTTGTTTCATTATTAAGAGAATAAATATGTTCTTAAACCGATTGCAAGAATATATAACCTACTACTTTTGCTGTATGTTGTCAGAAAGAAAACCATCTTCCAAGGTAGTTCATATTGATAGAAAACCAAATTTCCAACTAGCTTCCATATATAAAACCGCATAGTGTTATGTTTCATGTCACTTATGGAAACAAATTTCCAATAAACTCACATATATAAAACTTCATAGCGTTATGTTCCTTGTTTCATATCACTTATGGAAACTAATTTTTCTAGTAGCTAACCTAGCTATATAACCAAAGATTTCTTGTCACATGTGGTGAAAACAATTTAAGGTTGATGGGTTATTTGTTATATCATAAAAATAGTATAAATATATGCATCTTCGATTGAGAGAATTACCAAATTCTTTATCCATTTCAATCAAATCAATAAAAAATTCCAATAATTTGATTAGTCAAAATAGGGGCATTGATTATTCCAATCTTGTAATTGGGATAAAAACATAAAAAGTGTCTATATTTTTAGCTTTTGATGATTTAGCTGTTATATCATTAAATTTGGTGTCAATACTTTAGTTTTGATGAACTTTAGTGTTTGATCCCATATTAATGTGTGAAATATTATTTTTCAATTTCTCTTATTAATAAGTTATTTTTGTAAATTAAGAAAAAATATTTTTGTGCTAATAACTTTCATTGTACATAACTTTTCAATGCAATAGCAAACTTTATATCATCGAGAAGTTGATAAGACATATTTGTGATTTAAAATAAAATCTAGTACACATTCTTTAACTACTTAACCAAAGTAAAATTTAAAATGGTCATAATTTGTAAATTAACTGTCTTTTGGTTTGGAAACACAAACTTTTTTACTTCTCAAATAATAAACTTCCACATATTATAACCTTTTGTTATGTCTCTCATAGTATTATGGTATTGATTTTTCAAATTTTATATTCCATAACTTGCAAACTTGATACTATATAATTGAAAGCTTATAACTATTTGAAAGTTTATATTATGAATTATTTAAAAATTATCAGTTTGACTTAAAATTATACATTTCAAAAATGTCTTTTTTCTTAGGCAGATTTGCCCAATTCTTTTATTTTTGTATTTTAAAAAATTAACATGATTTTAAGATTATAATCATTACAAAATTTAATGAACTTACAATCATTATAATTTTATAATTTGTGATGCATGAAAAATTGTAAAATTTAGAATACATTTGCAACCTATATGGATTATTATGAAAAACAAAAAGAGATACAAAATAAGAAAACAATTACAAAGAAAACAATTAATAGAAAAAAAAATAGAGGAATTACAAAATTCTCCTCTAACTATTTTTTTTCTTTTTTCCCTAATAATAGTTTATTATTTCTAAAATATGAAACATATAAAAGAGTTAGACTAGTATACCTAAAAATGAATTATTTTTAATAGTGTAATTTTGAGTAATTGCAGCTTTTAAGTAACCATAATTGAACTTTCTAATGAATATATGGTTGCAGTCATGCAATATTCGATTTATAAGTTATAAGATTGCAAAGTTATAAAAATAAATATCTAGATATTATTGAAAATTTAACAAAATATTATAATATAAAGAGGTGTATTAATCGATGAGTCTAAAAATTCATGTTACAAGACTAAATGTCACCTAATTTACAAGTTATGGCTATTTTAAATTTATACTTAGTCTATGTAGCTCCAAAACATATTATAAATCAGATTTTTAAATAAAAGTAGATGTGAAGAGCTTTCTAACGATACAAGGATTGTTAAAATTGGACATCATATATAAAAGTTATATAAGGTTGAAATAACTACACATAAATATTTTTTTTAAATTTTTAAAATAATATATCAATTAAAATTAATTTTTGATAAAGTAATTAGTGAATTGACACTAAAATTCATTAAATTTAAAGTATATATATCAAAATAGTATCAAAATTAAAGTATAAATGCTAAAATGTGAAAAATTGTAACAAATGTTAACTTCTTTATTAATAAAGACACTAAATTGCAATCAAATTTAAGAAATAAACACTAAATTGCAAAAAAAAAAAAGATTAAAAATTCAAACAATAGATTACCAAAAGTTGAAAGTACAAACATCTTTTATGTCTTTATCCCCTTCTAATTGGTTTTCATCTTATCTAACTTCACCTATTTGTCTAATATAGTTTTAACTATACTCATTAAATACTTTGTTGATTTTATCTATATATCACTCTATACGTGGAGAAGTTCCAATGATCTAAAACTTGGTCTTATCTACAAAAGTATGATCTCAACATTTGAACATAGTTTATTTGTTGAGGGAATTAAAAAAAAATTATAGTAAAAACTCATGCAATTAGTTATCGAATAAAATGAGTTAGAAAATGGGATTGAAGCTTAGATAGATACTATCATGGTTTGGGTCAAAATTCTAATTCAACTCGAAACCGGCACGATGGTTTTGACTCAAAACCATGACCTAGACTCACAAGTCATGGTTAGTATAAGAATCGTTGGTTCCATAGATCCATGGTAAGTCCACCCATCAAAATTGGCGGTTTCAACCCATGGGCTAAAGAAAAAAAAAAACAAAAAAGAGTAGAAAATAGCCATAGTATAAAGGGAAAAAAAAAAGGAAAAAGAATGAGTGAACGTGAATTTGATGACAAGCTTAAAGATGAGAACAAATGGAAACAATAAAAGGTAAAAATCATGAAAGAAAAAGCGACATTACTCATTATTATTTAGAAATAGGAGTTGCTTGTAATAAAAGTACGGTTTTATGTTCTGCCTTTGATATTCGTACCATTTTATTTAATATTAATAAAATTTTGGGATGACTCCCCTCTTTCGTGTACAAGGCTTTTATCAATCATAACTACAAAATATGTATATAAAAATTTTAACATTTTTTATGTAAAGTAATTATATTATAAGAAATAGTTATTAGTAATTAATATAATAATTTAATTTGTTAATTTGTAAATTTTAGTATGACGAATTGTATTGGTAAAATAATTAAATAGAAAATAAAAAATTAAAAAACAAAAGAAAAAAAATGGAAATTTTGACTAAAAAAGGGTTAAAAGTCTGAAATTAGCTTGTGACCTACTAGTTCTAATGAACCAACTCGTAAACTAGCCATACAACTCTAGGTTTAGCTTTCCTAACCCTTAACCTATGACCTAGTAGTTTTAGATCGAATCGGAACCGTGACAATGTCTAAAATTAGATGAGTAGCTCCAGTGAAATACTTGAAGTCATGAGCACAAATTTCCTTTAGTAGGTCAGCTAAGATATGTTGTGTTGATAAGCGAGACCTTTCTTGGGAGTTGGTATTTAGGAGATTACCAATATGTGGCTTGTAATAAGCCCCAATCTTTGTATATGAAGCTTCGCTTGAAACCTTTTTGATACAATGCTTATAGTCTTAGTAGTTTTCGTTATGATAAAGGTCAACTAAGATATGTTGTGTTGATAAGTGAGACCCATTCTTGGGAGTTGGCATTTAGGAGATTACCAATATGTGGCTTGTAATAAGCCCTAATCTTTGTATATGAAGCTCCACTTGAAACTTTTTTGATACAATGCTTATAGTCTTAGTAGTTTTCGTTATGATAAAGAAACAATGACAAAAATATATATTGGATTTAAAGATGTAAAGGGGAAATTGATGCATCTCTTACAATCAACTAATTACATAGATTCAACATGTTTGAGGAAGGAAATCTAGCAGTTCACCTAAAAAAAGAATCAACAAATTATAGTGGAGAGGATGCATGTCTATTTTCAAGTATAGAGGACATGTTTATGATACAAATTAAGGATAAATGTTATAACATATTATATGTAATGAAAATAGATTTTCTTCCAAGTTTAAATAAAAGATAAAAGTTACAATATATGATGTATATAGAGAATTAAATGTTTATCTACACATACAATAACCCATGCTTGTATGATGAACAATATGTCGTAGCCTTTTGATGCACTTAAAACTTTCTGGCAGGATATAAATATATGGAGGAGACCGGATTATACAATAACTCGTGCGTATGTGATTTGATGGCTTGCTAACTCTAGCTTTAGGATAAATGGGGGCCATGCTCAGGGCTCAGTCATCACCACCTTGCAAATTTAGGGACCTGACATCTTCCTTCTCTTGGATGTCCGAGGGAACAATAAAACAGAGAACTTGGGGCACTGTCCTCTTGGACATAATCCTTGATGGAAACAGAGTATGATGGTGATATCGTGTACTACTTGAGTGATGACAAAACAAAGCAAACCGCATAAAATGATTGAGATTTGAGAAGGCCCAAAGAAGACAAGCTTGCGGATGATGCCGAAGCTAGAGCATGAAAGGATTTGATGGTGGGGAAGGCGATGTAGCAAACATACCACCGCTTTTCAAGATAGTACGATTTTTGGGGAGTATTTGGGATAAGATATTTGTTTACTTAAAAAGAAGTTTTCAATTTAGAATATTGGACAATTTATAAATTAATTTTTCATTTTCAGATTTTTTTTCCTTTTCACCTTATGTACACGAATACTTTGCATACTTATATATTTGATTTTTATACTTTACCTAGCTATATTTATCTCCATGCATAAATATTAATAAATGGGTGTGTGTCAATTTGTTCCACAAATAATTATTTTAATAAAATAATATGATTAAATATTTAATTAAATAATATAAAAAGTATAGTAGAATATTATAAGATTTCAGAAAAAAAAAAAAGAAAGAGTGAAAAAAAAAAAAAGCCTTGCCAACCACTCAAAGGCCATGTGATAATCGATAAGACTATTAAATAAAGATCGAGTCATGACCCACCACTACAAGTGGACCATATATCCTAATTAGTGGGAGGTGACTACCTACCTTTCTAAAGGGGTGATGTGACCCCTTAGGATGATGGCTAGGAGAAAAAAAAAAAAAACTTGATGGATTAATTAGAATGTATTTGTAGATAAGGGGTTCTGGCAAGAGTAGTCACATAAGTATTATGTAAGTACCATACTACACGTGACTTTAGAGAAGTGATATAGAGATGACACGTGATATAATGGCTAGGGAGAGAGTAGTGGAGAGGAAGAACATGCAATCTCAAGAGTCTCAAATGTATAAGTGACAAACAAGGTAGCTAAGGGGACCTCAAGCATTAACCTTACAGTTTTTTAGCAATGAAGTTTATTTTTCACCTAAACTTTTATTTGATCCTTAAGAATAGAGAATTCTTAGTGAAATATCATTTCTCTAATCTCTTTAAATCTCTCTAATCAGGAGGAATAACTGAATATTTATAGACTCTTGAGTCTAATAACATTTATTAAATCACCTTAGTGATCAACAGTTGAGACAGAGTATACCCATTCTAGGGTTATCCTGATGAGCTTGTTAGAGGCCCAAGACTGGTAACCTTCCTCATAAGTGTATGAGCCTGCTTAAGAATGGTTAGATCGAACTCACTATGTCCTATCACCTAGCTCAATTAGTCAAGTCAAACAATTAATGGGCTTAACCCAATATATTTATATAATAATTTCAACCTTTTACATTTTGCCCCTTGATCAAGTCTCTTCAAATGGAGTTGAAGGGGTTTGGGCATTTCTTGTGAGAGGCATTGAATTCATCATTATAGTAGCAAAATTAATACTTCTTCTTATCAATGGATTGGAGTAAACTAAATTACTTTCATTGTCTTCTTCACAAAATTCACTTCCTTGTTTGCTGTATATTGATCCTTATAATGATTCAGTTGCCCCCAAGTTGTTGATTGACATCCGTTGCACAAGTTTGCTTTTTCTAAACTTTTGAATTGTATCTTCCTTCTTAAAATAGATGTCTTCTACACCATTGATGAATATTTGGGGCTTCTTTCGAATGACATAACTCAACCATGCCCTTAATATATCCATCACTTTAATAAGAGAAGTCGTAGTTATACTCCACACACACACACACACACATATATATATATAATGGTAAGTGTGATAGATGTTGTTATAAGATAGAATATAATTGCTTAAGATCAAAATGCAATATCACTTGAGAGGAACGAAGTGCAGAAATGCCCAATAATAACATCAAAGCCATGTTACATAGGCTTTTATATCCTTAGTAACCACAAAATAATTTTTTTAAACTAGTGAACAATTTTTATCAACCTAATAAACCATGAAAACATGCAAATTTGACCCTCAAAGATATGGCAAACAACAAAGTAATTTGGTCTAGGTTATAGTAGACTCAAACCAGTCTTTTCTTATATATTATAGACTATGTAACTCTAAATAAGTGAAAAGTTATAACCTTTCAAAGTTAGTATATTTGCAACTATCACCAAGAGCTCCAAATAATTATTTGCACAAAATAAATTTCTATTTATATTGAGTATACTTTTATCAAATGCTTGGGATACATGCCTCACCAATGATTGTATAATTTTAATTCTAATTCTAATTTTTGTCTTTTCACTTAGCCAAATATTTCTTCTCATAATATCTCACTTTCCTATTCAATCATACCTTCACAAAGAGGAAATTCAACTTCAAATATCTTAACCAAGTCCTTCACTTTCCAAATCAAGTGCACTTTAAAGGAAACCATACCTATATAGATATATCAACATATCTTCCAAATTTGAGTTATATCCTTGCAATTATATATACACAAGCATTCATCTTCATCCCTCGTGTTTGCAACTTAGGTAACAATTTTGTAAGCATCGGTAAAAGTTTCTACACTTATCTCCTCTTCTTCTTCTTCGTCTTCTTCTTTTTTTACTATTGCTCTGATTTTATTCTTCCTTATTATTTGACAAGTGGTGAGAGTGTTGACTCTTTTGCTAATAAAAGGCAAAAGCTTATAGTTTAGAGGAGAAAGCTTACACAATAGGGAGTTGTGATGAACAAAGAATAGGTTCTGTCCTTCATCAATGAGTTCTATTCTTCACAACATTTAATTTCTTGTGCTAATATGTTTATTATATTTTCTTTTCTTACCTTTGTCTATATTTACCAATTCTGTGCAATTGACATTTGATAGGGACTAAACAATTTCTTCAGAGGCATTGCAATCCTTAACAACTCGACCACAAATAGTAAGTAACAATCATGACAATCAGTGATCACAACACAGACATTAGCCTTTGTTTACCATCAAGTATTTTTTTTTTCCTTCGCGTCTATTCTTTTGTTTTCTTGTGGCATAGCACGTAGATTATTTTATTTCCCACTTCATTTTTCAATCCATGACCTCTCCTGTTGAGCAATTAACTAGAAATCTTCAAGTAATATTTATACACGTGGACTTTTTGATGAATATTATTCTTCACACTACTAGCACATCTTTGTGATAGTAGATCCAAGTGTATGCATAAAGCCTCTACTCCTCTTTTCTTTTTTTAACCTTCGTGTTTCTTGATTTTCTCAAGTGAAGCAAAAAGCTTGGTTTACCATTAAACTCATCAAAGTTGCCAAGAGATTAAACCTTCTAAGAGTAGTGACAAACGAGTAATAGAAAAAAAAATTCTATTTTTGTTTGCTTCGTCAATAAATTCCTGTGATTGAAATTCTCCCCATTTGCATTCATATAATAGATATATCATATATTACATTTTCTTATGACTAGGCTCAATTATATGCATGTCACCATATGAGCCTCATCGTTCTTTTCCATATCTCATGTTAGCTCTAAACATCACGTAGACTTCACACCGAATCATAGCTTTCTGTGCAACTTTCTTAGGTCTTTCTTCTTCTTCTTTTATGTAGGCTTTGTCTTGTCACTGACATTGTTCCGGTCAATCTCAACTTAATGGTCAACGCAATATTGTGAATCAATGGGGGAAGGATTTAAGAAATAACCAAGCACGAAGCATAGAGGCAATCAAGCAAAGAGACTTACTGATGTACTCAGATAGATATCCACTACCAATCCTACGTCTTTCAGATACGTAGCTAGATGAAACTATCTTTAAAGATACCTTTCAGGATAAAATCAAACGTTGATAGCTCTACACGATGTCTCTACTAATGGTACACTTCACTTTATTGGATACGAGCCTCATGCTAGCTCAAGAGACACCATTAATGCAAATTCAATCTTGTGCTTTTGGAATAAAAGAAGAGAACTTCCTCTCTTTATCACCCAGTTTGTGTTTCTTAAGCAGCCATCCTTTGGATGGAAATCTTAGATAGAATATATCATCTCAAAGTCAGAGTATGCAACTCTTTTGGAGAAGGCCGGCATCTTTCGTGCCATAACTACTTCCACCGACCTATGGTTCCCACATATGAGCAAGTTCGAAGGCTACTAGATGCCTTGAAGGCTACTCACAATAGTAAGAGGAAGTCCCGCTTCTCTTCTTAGCTTGCATATTTTTTTGAAGAGCAAAGAAAAGATAAGCCTTAAGTTTCTAGCTCAGATCATCGAAAGGAGTGAGTACTTTTGTCTATTCTTAAGTATATCCTTATAGTTGTATACTTATGCATTTTTTTTCTATCATTTTTGTAAGTATGAACTTGCAGCTTTTGTAACATATTGGCTATCCTTTTTTTGTGTTCTTTAAATGACCAAAAGAAGGTGTGAGTGCGACTCTTTTCCTTAGTCATACAAATTGCCTAAGGTGAGTGCTTCGCACTAAGTCCCTTTTACCTAAGCTCTTTGTACTGGCACTTGGATCTATATCATAAGGCTTATGTTCGTTCCAAAGGCCGTTATGTGAACGTGTCACATGTAGACTTGGATTTCCTCCAACTTTTCTTTTGTGAGCGATTCTAGAAACACTTTACTCCTCCTCTTGATGATGTTAGATACAATCTTGCTCTTCCTAGAGCATAGGCTAGGGTCAAAGGAACTATTGAGTGGGCACTTTTACAACTTATTGACATTGAGAGTGAGTTTACATTTTGCCTTTATATGAAATGGCTCACCATGTATGAAGACAGGAGTAAATTATATCCTTCAAGCTAAAAGGATGAGGTGTCCTTCATAAATAAATGTAAGAGTCTATGACTCTGAGGCAAGATTTATTTTACAATGTACTCTAGGGGATTTATCCTCCTTTCTTGATAGCAAAGACTTCTCTGAGTGCTATTTAGAGCAAAAGGTTGTGGCATATTCTCCTCATAGGGTTGCACACCAACTTGGCTTTAACTAAGGGATATCTCACATCATTGACATTACTGAAAAATTTTAGGTTATGTTGTCAATCACTCTCGCTGGGTGACTTCAGAAACATTCACCCAAAAGTGTGTCAACTATTCTTTCCTTCTAGAAGTTGCTCTGAGGTTGCTTCTCGTAGTTAGCTAACATATTGGTCGAATTACTTGAAAGACTTCTGAGTATATGCTTTTACTTCAGTAGGTGATACACTTCGTAAACTTACTATATACCGTTGGGAGTTTTACCTAAAATTACCACTTAAGCCCAAGCTTAAGCATACTGGCAATGCTTAAGGAGCTATTGAACAATGAATCAGCAATCAGCACCTCTTGCTGATGTGGAATTAGGGAGATCATCTAAAAATAAACACCTATCCCTTCCATTGACTGATCATAGAGGGGCTAAGTGTGCCCATATTCTAGAGGAAGTATCCTGCATGTTTCTTGTTGTTATGTATGTGTAAGTATTCCTTTCCACTAACCCCCCCTTGTGTGTGTGTATGTATGCAGGTTGAGATGGGCTTTGAAGTTTGCTTCAACACTTATGGTGGTTCGACGACTGTTTCAACTAAAGTCAATGATGATCAAGACTTAGTGAATTATGAGGAGTCACCGATTGAAGATGATAGAGGCGATACGATGACATTGAAGAGTTGCATGAATCTATTGAAGTTAGAGTAGTTACTACTAGTACTAATGAGTCGATTATAGAAGCAAGCAAGGTTGACGATAACACTAATGATGGTAACCAATCCAATGCATTACTTCACTCAAGCACATATGAAGATGAGTTGTATGTAGCACCTGCTGATATCCTTCCCCCCCCCATTGCTACTGTGTCTCATCTAAATAAGGAAGCAACTCTAGAGATCTATGTTGCTTTAGAGGAGACTACTCTTTTGAGGGTTTACTGTCCCTTCTCGGTTATTGGAATCATTAAGGACCCTTGTTTCTATAGATAGAGATTTTTGGGTTGAGTCCTCAATGTTAGAGATAGAGCTAGCTTGCACTATGGTGAAGATGTTAGAGGAGGCCCTACTATTATTGGACAAGCCTTGGAATTCTTTGTTAGAGACAGCACTTAAGTAGTTGATTAAGTGCATTGAGTGAGCTAGCCTTCTAAGATTCAAGATTAACAACTTAGAGCTTGTTGCTGCTAAAGCTAAGAGACTATTGAGCCATAATACTATCAAGAGACAGCATGGCAAGCTAATGGGGAAGGTGTGGGAGTTACAAGAATCAATTAAAGCAACAGGACTTGAGATGAAGACACTTTTAGGAGATACAAACCTTAAGTCCTTAGTAAGCCTGGATTATCTTTCTTAGTTTAGTATGATTGTACTCTTTGTTTTCATTCTAAAGCATTGTATTGGAATAAGCTTGAATTAGCAAAATTATTTCTCTTAATTTTATTTTTCTCTCCACGTGATTATTGCTTATCCACTTATACTTGCCATGAGTGATGCTAGTCATAATCACATAGAATTTATTTAAGCTATCATGTCACACATCGAAGTCAAACTCTCACTTGCTAGCAACAATTTATTAAATGGTTGAAACGATCAATCATGCTTAAGAAGCAATAGAGTGTTTGTTGCATAGTTCAAAACATTAGCATTAACGGTTAAGAGGGTATTTCCCAATACATAATCATTTATCACTTATTTTTGGACTACTATATACATTTTGTAGGTTAAGTATTTCATTGCGCATTTGGGAGCATTTGCTTTGCCTGAGTGATAGCAAAGTGAGAGGTGGTAGTTACTCATGTTTGTGTGCTAAGGAGATAAATCTCTAACTTTGAAGCAACAAGATAAGTATGAAGTAGAGAAATGGAGAGAGAGAAATCACTTAAAAGGCTTTAGTAATGCAAGCCACATGCTTTATTCATAATAAATTGCAAGTCCATCATTGGTTTCACATATAAAATTTTTTAATGTACTGAAAATTGATAGGTGCAGTAGCTTTATCAGTTGTTGGGTTCAAAAGTTTGCAGTAGCCACTATCATGGACTTCATGAATTATAAAAGGGCCTTTCCACTTTAGTGTAAACTTTGGCATTGGAATACCATGACGCACATGTTTTGTTGCGTGAAGTACAATGTCACCTTACTAAAATCACTCCGTAACCAAACGCTCGGTAATTAGCAAGGTGACACTTAACAGTGTCTCGCCTCTCTTCTAGAGCTTTAAGATCAAGCATGTGTAGGGTATTTGGTTCTAACTCGGCATCAATGGCCAATTGTGCAAATAGAACTAGAACCTCTATGGGTATCATTGCCTCGCATCCATATACTAAAGAGAAAAGGGTTGCCTAAGTGGATTTCCTCTTAGATGTCCTATACACCTATAATGACAATGGTAACTTGTTATGCTATTCTTTATGGTTTTCATGCACCATACAACTAAGTACTTTTAGAAGATTCTTATTCATTGCTTCCACTTGGCTATTTCCCTTTGGGTAGTAAGATATAAACTTCACATGATCAATGCTATAAGAGGCTAATAATTATCATACGTGTGAATTGATGAAGGGTGTGCCATTGTTTGAAAGAATGCGCTTTGGGATTTCGGAGCAATAGATGACATGTTTTTTCATGAAGCTTGTCACTGTTGGTCTTCTAGCATTCTTTAATGAGATTGCTTCTACCCACTTGGTGAAGCATTCTATACCTACCAAGATCCAAATGCAATCTCTAGATGGTAGATGTATTGGACCAATCAAGTCAAATTCCTACATATGGAAAGGCCATGGAGTAGTCAGGCTATGTAGTGCAACGGTGGGGGCATGGATTGCATTATCGTGTTGCTGGCATGCGACACACTTCCTAGCAAAGTTAAGTGCATCATTTTCCATAGTAGGCCAATAATATCCCAAGGCCAGTAGGTGGTAGTACAACTTCCTTCCTCCTTGATGTTCCCTACCATCTCCGGAGTGGGCTTCAACTAATATAGTCTTTGTTTCGGGTGGTGCTACGCACCTTAGGGGTTATCCCATGAATGATACCCTGTATAGCTGGTCCTCATCCGTACTGTACTTTCTTGCCTTATGCTTTATAGGCAAGTATTAGTGCTATTTGTGGGCAAGACATTATTTTTCAAATAGTCAATGTACAAGTGTCTCCAATTGTCGGCACTTGCCACAAAGTTGCATCCTCCTTTATCAAGAAGCTTGGAACATTTTGTATAATTCATTTATATTTGAGAAGCATCTTTAGCTATAATTGGCTAGTAATACCATGCACACTATATGCGAAGATACAAGAGTGGTCTTTCCTCTCCACATCAGATTTTGTGGTATTTTTCCAACTTTAGGCATGCTTGCTTTACAAAAATACATCGTGATAAGACGCCTTTTAAACCCTTGAAGTATAGGATGCCATTAATGTGACTGAAATTTTTCAAGGTTGCCATAGATTCTGCATTAAGATGCACTAGCTGTACCTTGATGGGAGTGCACTAGTCATCTTGTGCTTCCTCTTCTTCATCTAGTAGCTGCAAGGCTATGCCTGGAATAGACTTTTTGATGACTTGAATATTTAAATTGTTTTCTTCAGTTTAAATAGGAACTTTAGAGGTCAATGTTGCTAGTGTATCTACATAACGGTTGGTCAATCGTTTGGTGTGCTCGTATCTCACTGAATTGAACTTGCTGACCATAGATTGCATTGCAGCCTTATAAGGTGCTAAAACTAGTTCTTTGAGAGAAAATTCACCATTAGCTTACTTGATAATCAAGTCTGAATCGCCACAAATGCAAAAGTGAGATGCTCCAACATTTTTCCTGGAAATAAGGCCAAGTGGAAGAGCATCATACTCGACCTCATTATTGGTATAATGGAAGTCCGACTTAAATGCTAGTGGTGTCTCTTGGCCCTCAAGAAACATCAATACTACCCTAGCTCCTTGTTCAGTACTAACAAAGGAGCCATCAAACTACACTTGTCATTCCCCACCCAATTCTACCCTTATGGAATCCTTATGAAACTTTGCTAAGATCATATATGTGGCATAAGCCCCATATGTCAAAGGAAAATGGGCTAGGAGGTCTATTAAAGCCTGAGACTTAATAGCCTTAAGTGGCATAACCATAATGTCAAACTTTGATAGGAGGAGCAACTAATTTGCAATCCATCCTGGTAGGGCTGACCATGATAGTAAGTATTTTATCGAGTCAGAGTGAGCGACAAGGTTGACTTTATACACCAATAAGTAGTAGTGCAACTTTTGTGTAGTGAATACCAGCGCAAGAAAATGCTTCTCACAAGCCGAATAATTGACGTCACTTCCTTGGAGGGATCAATGTAGGTAGTATATAGGTCGCTCCCTACCATTAAGTTCTTGTTCAAGTAAAGCCCTAAATGACTTGTTAATGGATGTCAAGTAGAGAATCATTGGTAATCCTTTGAGAGGCATTGTCATCATCTATAGAGAAGTAAGTATATCCTTTACCTTCTGAATGGCCTTCTCTTGTAATTGTCCCCACTCAAATAGTACTCCTTTTTTCATGAGCTGTTGTAGGGGAGAAGAGATCTTGGCTAGTGTAGGGATGCATCACCTAATATGAGAGACATTCCCCATGAATGTTTTTAATTCCTTCATGTTAATGGGTGAGGGCATGGATTATATAGCCTGCGCCTTTGTTGGATTGACATCGATCCCCTTTCCTATGAACTATAAATCCAAGAAATTTCCTAAACATTACACCAAAGATGCACTTTAATGGGTTCATGCATAGCTTATATAATTAGCACCGCTCAAAAACCTTCTATAGATGTATCAAATGATTTGGTGTCTGCCTTAACTTAATAACTATGTCATCAACATAGTCTTCCATGAAATTGTGTATCATATCATGGAAGATAGCGGTCATTGCTCTTTGATAAGTAGCTCTCACATTCTTAAGCTCGAAGGGCACAATAGTTTCGTAGAAATTCTCTATTGATGTCGTGAAGGTGGTACACTTAGCGCTTAGCAGTAGGAAGTCGTCTTTTGGATAAGCCTCATTGAGATCATGAAAATCTATACAGACTTGCATTTAACCATTTTGTTTTCCTTATTAGCACACTATTAGCCAGCCATGTAGGGTGCTCATTTAGCTTGATAAAGCTAACTTAGAGCAACTTCTCAATTTCTTCTTTGATTTGGATCTCAACTTCTGGGTGGAAAACTTGTTGTCCCTATTTCACTAGTTTAACTTTGGTTGCAATGTTTAATCTATGTACCATTAAACTAAGGTCCAATCTCGACATTTCATTATAGGTCCATGCAAACACATATTTATACTCCCTTAGCAATTCCACTACGTGGAGCTTAAGCTCTTGCAAGAGACTTTTGCTAATAAAGATAGGTCCTAGAGACTTTCCCAATCCCGCTGGATCTAATTCTTCAATTCTATCGACTTAAGGCTTGAGTTGATCCTGCATCTCTGGAGGGGCAGGTTAGGTTTCTTGGATTGGTATGGGATCTAAAGAAAACAAACAAGCTTCTTTGGAAATGTTTTCTTCAAATCTTGTAGATCATCATAAGAAGTATACCCTTTGCTTATCTTCTTTGATGAAACTTGATATTCCCTCATTTCTTTTTTGCTTTTTCTTGTCCCTATAGGATCCTTGCCTTCTCTTTTGTTTTGTGTGCTTCTCTTGAGTCTCTTCCCAAGTAGGTAGTAGTGCGCTAGAGGGTTTTGCAATAGCAGTCTCTCTCTCTTTAATGTACTCATCAAAGAATGTAGCCCCAATGAGGTATAACTCATTGTGCTCAAATGGATTATATGTAGTGGGAATAAATATGTCTTTCCCTTTCCAATGGCCTTTAATGCACTAGTGCCATGTTGAGAGTATGAAATTGTGATTATGCAGCCAGTTTCTTCTAATAATTAGATGGTAGGATATGGGCGCATCAATCACATGAAACCGTGTAGAACCTTTTATAAAGCTAACTTTAAAGTCCACATTGACATACCCTATAGACACATTAGTGAAACTATTCATAACAATAGGTTGTCTCACCAAGCACCAGTTATCTACCCCTGTAACCTTGAATGTAGACATTATATTTATAGAGATGCCATTGTTTATGAATGTCCTTTTTATGAGATGCTCATTGAGTATACTTTCTACATAAAGAGGACGACTGTGATTGGGATTCTTAGCACACATGTTTGCATCTATAAAAAGTATTGCATTCTCATGCATACCAACTATTCTTCATACAGGCTACGCTGAACTACACTCCCCATACTATCTCTTAAAGATTTGGGTAAGTACAGTTGCTGCTATAAGCCATGCATCTTCATTAAATCCTAGCAAGTAAAAAAAAAAAAATTGAAATTGGCCATCTTCATTAGGGAAGCAGCCACTGGTGAGCATGTGCTTTCATCATTCCCAATTGAAGCCTCATGCTCGTTATGTACCTTAGTGTGTTACATATTTCCTTCTTTGACCATAGGATTATAGCTAAGAGCATTTACAGTACCATCGCTAATTATCGTATGCAATAAGTGGACTATAATGGACATCATTATTTTCTATGACAAGTTCTCCATTATCGACCTTATCATTAAAAATCTTCTTCAAAGTCCAACACTCTTTTATAAGGTGACCTACAGTCCTATGATATCTGCAAAAATTGGGATCATTCTTCTTATTTAAAGTTAGTAAATGATCTACCATTGGGAGCTTGATATTCCTATCCCATAGCCATTGGTCAAGTAGAGCATGTACCTTTCCCATGAGGCATGGGAAAGAAAGAGCTAATGCAGAGCCTTATGATCTATCATTTATTGGTTTCTTGTTGTCTCTAGAAGTCTCAACTTGGACCAAGCTAGCAGATGTTGCTCGTTTCCCAAATCTTCCATTTTCTCCCCGTTGCTTTACAATAGAGTTGTTAGTTCTTCTTATGATCTCAATGAGTGTAAAGAAGAAACTTAAGTTGAGATTTTCCAAATGGACCACATACTTAGTAAACATCCTTTAGATATAGATCTTCATTAACTCTCTCTCATGAAATGCATCTTGGATGCTTAGGGTGCCGCTCTCTAAAGTGCTCTATATAATTAATTAAGTTTTCCTTCAGGTTCTATCGTGTTCTTCCTATATCTGTTAAAGAAGAATTCCGCTAAGAATGGTTTGCACATAAACCCTTATGAATCGACTAACCCTGTAAGAAGATTGAGATACTAAGTATATGCCTTTTTGATTAGTGACTTGTAAAATTCTTTAAGCTTCAGGTGGTCATCAAGCCTGTACACTTCCAAGGTTTTGATAAATTTGAGTAAATGTTGTTTGGTACTCCCTTTCGTACTATTAAACAAGATAAACTTAAGACTAGCATAGTCTTTAAGGTAAGGTTTTTTAGCAATGCGCTAACAATAAAGGAGTCTTAACTCCGGTACTCCCATGATTGACTTTATTTTTATTTCTTTTAAGCATGCGTCTAAGCCTTCTTTTGTTACAAAGGAAGTCCTTGGAGCAGATACTATAGAAGCGGGTGTGGGGGTAGGTTGACAACTAGACCCGCTAAGAGCATTAGGAAGAGGATTAGACATCTGGAGTTGCAATCTCAATAGTCTTGAATACACAAGTGATAGATAAGAGAGTTAAGGTGATCTCAAGCATCAATCTTGCAATTCTTGAGTAATAGAGTCCATTTTTTACCTAAACTCTTATTTGATCCTTAAGAGTAAAGAATTCTCAGTGGAATACCATTTCTTTGATCTCTTTGAATCTCTCTAATGAGGAGGAATGACTGAATATTTATACATTATTGGGTTTGATGACATCCGTCAGATCACCTTAGTGATAAACGGACAAGATGAGACCTGCTTATTATAGGGTTATCTTAATGAGTTTACTACAAACTTAAGGCCAATAGCCTTCCTCATAAGTATATGAACTTACTTGAAAAATGTTGGATGTGGACGACTAGCCCAATGATCCCTATTCCGAGTCCACAAAGCCGATTCTCCCTTAATCATCCTAATAATTGGACCAAACTCATTAGGTCCTATTACCTAGCTCAATGAGTTAAGTTAAATAATGAATGGGCTTAGCCCAATATATTTATAAAATAATTTTAGCCCTCTACAATATTTATACTTATTATATTATTTAGTTAAATATATTTAATAATACAATTTCCTTATATTAATTATGTTATGAATCAATTAAAATGTGACACATGTTTATTGATTAATATTTTCATAGAGATAAAACAAAGGTATACAAAATATAGAAAATAAATACTGCCGGTATGTAAAATGAAAATGGATGAAAATACAGATATATAAAATAATTTACACTAAAATATTAGATAAATCAAATATAAAACTAACGAACCAGATTATATGAACCATTCCTTAAAGGGATGTGTAGTAAAGTTTAAAATAAAAAAGTTACATTTATAGTAGCTAAGCTAACCTCTTAATGTACGTACCGATGAAGCTTGCAGGGGAATTGGACTTAATCAATTGAAGGATAGATTATGTTTTAAATATTGAAAAAACTTATGTACATATTGCTTCACTAAAGCTGTCACGTTTCATGATATACGTACCTATGAAGTTTGCTGGGGAATTGGACTTTACAATTGCATGGTAGATTACGTTATATATATATTGCTCATTATATATATATATGGCTTCACTAAAGCTGTCAAGGCTTACAATATGATTAATACTTACATAATTGTATTAATATAACTCCATAAACTCTCAAATAGAAGTAACATCACATAATTCAAAGAAAATGTTAAAAGCTCAAATCCAGCTAATCGCCATAAATCTTTTACATTAATGAAAGCTAACTAAGTCTTTGTAGAGGCTTAAATACAATTTAAGGCCTTACACTTATTAATTAATTGAATTTGATTTTTTTGGGCTAAGGTGATAAGACCTAGGAAGTCAAGTCCATGACCTTAGGATGATTGGGAAAGATTTAGCATGACAAGCTCAAAGTAGAGCTCATTAGAGTGGACCATCAATTACCAACCCTTCTCATAAGGCTCTCACACCTAAGGAAGGTCCTTTATTGGGCCTAGTTATATGCATGATCGTGTATGCTTCTTTTAAGAGAGAGGCTTATCTGAACCATTGATGACTAACATGATCTAATGGACATCATCGACAGCCAAATTCCTATAAATACCCATAAGATTTTCTTATTTGGATAAAAATGAGATAATTTAGAAAAACGCCGTTACTCTGCTAGATTATCTTCTTGAAAGATCAAACTCCTGATTATTAGAAAAATTGTCACTTGTATGTTTGAGTTTGTTGGGATTGCCTACTTCTTCTCCCCATCATACTCATCCTTGATTATCCTTTTATGTGCCATCACATGCCATTCCTCTAGGTCCAAGTGTAGCACGAGAATCACATAACATGTACGTGACCACATTGTGATCGAATCCACCCACTTAGTCTTTAGACATTTTTTATCATACAACATAAATCTCTAGTCTAGACATAGATGTATTGAAATTCACTATCCTGTCCATTCCCAAGTCATAATCTAAATCAACACAAAGGTCATGATAAAAAATAACACTAATTCCTGAAAACAATGAAATCCCAAATGGGCATGCAATGACTGGCAATATAATAGCCACTGCAAGCTACATATACATGTCATGTTGGGAATGGAATATATACTTAAAACCAATGCGACAAACATTATAGTTTTCTTATTTAGGTTTGGTAGATAACACAATCTTCATGTTATAAGACTCAGAGTATATACATACTTAGAGCACCGACCCCATTGTTCGTAAGGGAAAAAAAGCCTTGTTCTTCATTCTAAGTTGTGTTCCATCTCCAATAGCAGAATTTTGACAGTATAACATTATTTCTTTGATTTTTAAAAAATGTCAAATGATGAGGAGTTCTTAAATATTTATAAATTTGGCTATTAACAATATTCATTGAATTGCATTGCAATTTGACGGCTAATTAAAATAAGTCCTCATCTTGATAGATCCTTTAATGAGTCTCTTTGAGTGCATGAGCTTGTCTTAAGACAAAAAAAAAAAAAGGTCAAAAGCATGATGAAGTAATCTAACAATCTTTGTTCATAGTCTATTATGCCAAATCTTTCTAAGTTATCCTATATCATGGACCTAATCCTTAGATCCTATCATTAATTCAAGGAGTTAAGCATAAGTTGTTGCTAAGCCTAATCCAAAATCTTGTAAATCTATTTTAGTCTTGTATACTATTCAACCACCTAACTTGAACTAAAATCTCATCTTTGTTCCTCTTTAGTAAAAATCACATCATATTATTATTCTATAATAGGTTTTACCAACATTCAAATGTCTTGGATCTCCACTAAAATAGATTTATACTAGAAAAGACTCTAACATGGATTGCATTCTGTGAATGATGCACCCAAACAACCTCTTCCTTCATAGGTCTTGTCACAAGCCTCAACCATTTGAAAATGAAAATAGCATTTACACTTGTATTCAAAAAAGTGTTACTACCATACTTCTTGGCCCCAAACTTTGTTGTAAAAGCTACATAGTCTAATCAACTACCAAAAATGTAACAACATTTTGAAACAAATCATCCAAGAAGGAAACCTTATGTCAAATTACATAAGAAAGTAACTATGTATTAAGTTTCCTAATAATACATGAAAAATTCCAAAAAATAATAAATGAGATCAACGGAAATAAAAAAGAAAATTTTGAATTTAATTAAGAAGGAATTTCCAAGTTGGAAAATCAATTTGACATAAAAGGACCTTTTTATCCTTAAATCACTTTTATCAAAATTAGTATGAAAATAAGAATTGACTTAATAATATGAACTCGAATGATCAATAGGCCAAAAACCTAAAATCCAAAATCTAATCGAGCCCATTCTCCTTGTAGGGCTTAACCCTAAATAGGCTTTATCATGATAAATAACTTAAGTCAAGCCTTAAACCATATTAAAGCTTAAATCCAATTAAATAACTAAAATGAACTAAACTTAGGCCTAATAAAATAAAATGAACTTACATAACTATAATAAAATCTAAATGGTTCCAAGACCCAAAACTTACTTGGATCTATTAATGTTTACAACTTATGCCCTAAATGGACTTTAATAGATAAATTAAACCTAAATGGGTCTTAAACCCATCGAGACCCTAAATCAATTAAAGCCTAAAATGAAATTAAAATTGGATTTAATAAATCAATTAGACATAAGACATAACAAATAGAATTAACTAGATATAATGGGTTTAGGTTAATTAAAATAGATTTAAGTAACTTAATTCGACTTAAAATGGACTTAATATCAATAAATGGATCTCAGTAATCTAATTAAGGTTAACAAGCCTAATTCCAAGCATAATCGACCCTATTAGTTTTTAAGAGTCCAAATATCCTAATTGGACCTTAAATACATATGGACTTAAATACAAATAACTTATTAGACTTAAATGAATAAATTCTAAATGATTTGGGCCAAATTAACTAAAAGGCTAATTAGACTTACATAACCCTTAATGGGCTTGTAACTTGTATGGATCTTAAATAGTTTAAACCAATCCTATAATATAATTCAATCACTTAGAATAATCAAATCGACTTTAGTTTTCTCTTTTATTTCCTAAAATCGACTCAATCTACTCAAATGGAATTCATATTAAGATTTGGGAATTTTTAACCTTTTTAGGTATGTAGTAATATGCATGCCACTTGTTAGGTTAGAAAGGCTTAAACTAGACTAATAATCAAACTTGGTTAAGTATTCATTTGCTACTTATACTTGGTTATTTGAGTTGATAAATGACAGATCTTAAATCAAGATTATGGTTATAGTCATATATCTTAAAATAACTGGTAGTTAAGTGCTTAAACCATCGAGTAATAGCTTGGTTAATAATGAGCATTGTGAATAGAAAAAAGATATCTTAGGAGTCATTTGGGGATTATGAGTCTTGATAGCTAATATGGTATAACCAGATTGTGATCAATAAGGTTACATAACAATGGGGTCACTTAGATGAGGTTACTTAGATATTGGTTTTTGATGACATGGAGTTTGGCTGTTACTGTCAACACTTGTCCACTACAGTGGAATTGGACTCCAAGTCCTTCTTATGATGTTTAGAGTTATAGATACTCTTGTGCTGGATATTTATTTAAATAAAATAATTAAATGATTTAATTGATTGTCTACTACATTAATATGTAGGCCTATTTGACATTCGTGTATGTATTTGTGTTATTATGTACTAGGCCCTTATGGCTCATTCCTCTTTTATTTCTTAGTTAAGGACTATGATCCTTTGTACAATTCAATAGGGTTCAACTTTGAAAAGGAATATGGAGATGAGTTCAAGGACCTATACTACATTGATTATAACCATGTCCGTTTTCCTATTTTCCCAAACTTAGCTTATGTTTTTCAGTATTGTATGTAGACTTTTATTAGGAGTTGCTTGTGGCTATATGACCTATTTCTTTTTATGTCTGTATTTTGTTAGGCCTCTTAGGTCCTAGGATTTAAACTATTTTTTATGCCTATCCATTTGTTTTCTTAACAAGCTATTAAAAGTTTTCAAAAATCCAATGAACCGTTGAAAATGTTTTCAAAATCTAATCAATGATTTTGGACTCTTAAAACTGGTTCAGAAACTCATCCAATAATTGTAATCTTATATATTCTATTTAAGTAGGTTACAAGATAAATTGTTTTCATTGTAGTGAATTAGAGACATAACAATATGATCTTGGTTGTGATAACAATTTATTATGGTGCAAAAAGGAAAATATTAACATTAGATAGAAGAAATTACCATGAAATAAATAGAGACTCGAGAAAAGGAATAAACACCATTAAGATTAAGTGAAAAAGGGCTTTAGAAAAAAAAAAACAAAAACAAAACAGAAAGATGAGTTATAGTCTACTATACTTGTATAAAGAATACACTTGGGTATTATTACCTATAGAGTTAATAAAAAAGCTTACTCACAAAACTGAAAGGCTGTAGACACAAAAAGAGTTAAGAGGCATAAGTAGTCACCCATGATACCTTAATAATAAACTGTATGGAGGCTATAGTGTGTTATTGTTTTATGCAAATTTATCCAATCCTCCGATTATCCACCTAGGATCCAGTTTTTCCTTTCACCACATGCTTAGAAAGAGAAGATCCAATTAAATTCGGTCATTTGGATCCCAAACTAAAATTTGAAGTCCATATATAAATTATTTTCTCCAAACACATGTTATCCATGTGAGTAATGTTTTATAGTTTATTCCAAACTCCACTTAGCAATAATTGAGTTGTTGCATACTGACAACGAGTTTAATAAAGTGCAGTACCAACACCTTATGTTCATCCAGCAAGGATCACTGTCTGTACTCACTTTAATAACCAGCCAAGAACAACCAAAGGAATCCCACAGAAAATTATGTCTTACACATCAAATTGCAATTCTTATGTCGTTTCAATTTTTTTTTTTCTTCCTTCCCTTTTAAATACTGCTACGTATATAATTTTATAATCTTCCAATCACAATATAATTAAAACAAATATATAAACAATCTTAATCGTTAATATAAGAATCCAAAAGATGACACCGAATGGTCCATTTCATTTCCGGGACGTGGCATCAAAATGTGTCCGCTGACCGACCAACCACCTTCGAACATCATTTTGACAACCCACATGTGGTCCCATCATCCGCTTCAGCTCAGCCCAGTGTCCTCTTGCCACAGCAATGACTTTATGCTTTTTAGATGGGCAAAATCGTCGTTTCGTTTAATTTGCAACACAAATCACTCTTTTCACCTGCCCAATGCTTGCCGTACATAGCCCTCCAAAATCAAAATATCCCCTTTTGTTTGCCCATTTCGCCCTTATTATGACTGAGTTGGCCCCGGATGGATTTCATTCCTTGCACGTATATCGTATCATGCGAGTTGTTCCTAGGTTCTCAATCCGCGGAATCGACACAATCTTTAAACGTTAGACAAATATAAATTACATTGAACACGCTACTTCTTTTTCTTTTTCTTTTCTGCTGGATTTACTGGCCAAAAGGAGAATAAAAGTGAATGTAATTAATATCTTCACGTTATCCATTTTTTTGATTGATAGAGAGGTAGCTACCAATTTGTATGAATTACATACAACAGAATGTCGTCTAGGGCATTTCATAAGAGTAGTAATCTCTTGTTGGTCGACTCCGTAAGAATTTGAATTTAGATGTTCTAATATCCCGATCATTAAGATATATCCTATGGTTCACATTATCCATTTTAATGAATTATAAAGCCCCTTTCATGAGATATTAATAAGAGTGTGAATGAGTTAAGTCATTTTGCAAATTAATCAAATTGATCAAGTTGCTTATCAAACTAAATCTTGACCTTTTAGATATTAAATTTATGGATTAAGCCAAATTAAGCTCTTACGAAGTTCTATTCTAAATAAGTTTAATGGAACTCATATTACCCTATATAATGCAAATCAAGTGAAACTCAAATTAACCAAGTACCATTTAGAATCAAGTTCAATGTTATAAAATCATCTTCATGTCAATAGTTGCCATTTGAGTTCAATCACAATCTTATTATTACATTATATTCACTTGATGATTAATTTCTTGGCCAAAAAAGAAAAAAAATCTCTTTAATATCTGTTTTTTCATTATTTTGGTCTTTCGACTTTATCAATCTTCATTGCCATAGGATATTCTTATGAAATTGGCATTAAGCTAAGGAATAGATAAGTCAAATTATTTTATCACTTAGCCTTAGTCCCTTTACATTTTAGTTCCAAATCAAATTTATTTAGGCAAAACACACAAATAAGTTTTCAAAGCTTTATCTAACATGTAAATAAGTCTTGTGTCTTCGTATTGATTCAATAATTAACCTCTAATCTTCTAATTATAACATATTGAAAAATTATACTTATGATATCTCTAATGATGTTTTCAAATTTAGCAATGAAAGTTTGAAAATAATAATGGAGTTATGCTCGACTAAATAAGTTTTAATTGGTTTTTTTTTTTTATATAAGAAATCAAAGCTCAACTCAAATGTAATCCAATTGTGGATATGGTTAACAAAATTCTCAATTTCCAATGAGCATTATGCAAATATGAAATTAAAGTGCTTACTTAATTGGACAAAATTAGAGTTTAGTCGCTTCATTATGCAATGAGTGAATTTTTAGGAAGCTTATTTATTTAACATTTCTAGAAGTACTAAGTTTGACTATGGTTAATATTATACTTTAGCTCAACTTGCTTGTGAAGTATAGTTTTATGTATAGACATAAGCCAATAGAGTAGTTTTTTAAATGTAAGCTCTACAAGAGTTAATAGATCTTTGATTGTTTAGGGTAAAAAAACCCACAAAACCTTGCTATTCAAATCCAAGTTTGAACTTTTGGGCAAAAAAGAAAAAAGAAAAAAGAACCAAGAACCCACAACCAGGGCAAAATGGTAAGTTAATATCACTTATTTAATAAAGGAATTTGATTAATGAACTCCTCTTTCTCCATCTCCAGCTAAAAAGCAAAAGCTCCACATTCCAAAACCCGCGAAACGTTTCTCTTCTCTCTCCTGACCGTAGCAGAAACCCTGAAACCGCTGATTTCTTTCTATTTCTTCCGTTTTATCTCTCACTAAAAAAAGAAACCGCTGATCGCTTTCTAATTCTTCCACTGTATCTCTCACTTAAAAAGCTCTTGACACCTCACTAACAAGTAACAAACACGTGGTTGAAGCTAAAAGATTCTTTATATTACTCTAGACTGAGAAACTGTTTGTTTGTTTGTATGGCGATTCCAGACGCGGAGCGCCACCGTGCCCGAGGCCGGACCTCCCACCAACCGCCACAGAGACAGCCAATCCGGGGCCGTTACCCCCTCCGGAGACTACTCCGAGTAGCTTCCGTGGCTTGCGGTATCCAATTTGGCTGGGCTCTCCAGCTCTCTCTCCTAACTCCTTACGTTCAAGAGCTCGGCATTCCTCACGCTTGGGCCAGTATCATATGGCTATGTGGACCTCTCTCAGGTCTCATAGTCCAGCCTTTAGTCGGACATATGAGCGATCGGTGTACTAGTAAGTTCGGTCGCCGGAGACCGTTCATTGTCGCCGGAGCGTTGTCTATCGTACTCGCGGTTCTGATTATAGGTCACTCGGCTGATATCGGATGGTTGTTTGGTGACAGAGGAGGTAAGAAGCCGAGAGCGGTCGGTGCGTTCGTGTTCGGGTTTTGGATTCTCGATGTTGCCAATAATATGACCCAAGGACCTTGTAGAGCTTTGCTCGCTGATCTTACTGGTAAGCAGTTTCGTTCCAGGTTGGAAATTCAAAAACCCTAATTGCACTGTTCGTGGCGTCGTATATGTTTTGCTTTTTAGCTTTAGGGTATCTTCCTATTTTGATAGGAAAAATGCAAATGATAATTTACCTATGATTGATAAATTAAAATATATTGAATTAATCATTATCCTTAATTTGACGGTATCTGCGGAGATCTTTCGGGCTGGGCCACGGTGGAATTTGTTGTCTGAATTTGTTTTGGAATTTGATTTTTTTAATTGTTTTTTCTTTTTTCCCCCCTCCTTTCCTCCAAAGATGTTTGATTTAACTACTCTCAGTACAATCTCAGCTCGAGGTGGAGGTGTTTGAGCTACTCGAATAGATATTGAGTAGTTCCGAGTCTTAAAATACTCATATTTGATAAGTATTACAACCTAATTGAACTCAGGCTTGGGTTTGAGCTTTAATTTTCCAATATAAATTAATTTTTTGGGTAGAGAAAGGAGGGTCCAGTCGAATTTAGATAGAAAGTAAATCAAGTTCAATGAACTTGACTTAGCTCAAGCTTTTAAAAGCTTTTATATTTGGATTTAGCTCAACCTTAGTGCTATGCCATCTACACTGGATGAAGAGTCACAGGTTTTAGGGATTAGTTGGAAAGAAGCCTGTAGCTCGTATAAGTGAAAAAAGATAACAGATTCAGACGAGTCTTGTAGTACGTTTTTGAGGTGAAATATTTAAATTATGAAGGGAACAAAGAGGTAATGAGGCCGGTCAACCTTCAAGTCGAACTTGAATCTATTTGACCTACTTCACTTCTAGTCTCCCGGTTTTGACACATCTAGGTTAATGAAAGATGCTTGTCTGTGGTATGAGGTGCATTTAGAGCAGAAATTTCACAGTACCCTATCTGGGAGTGATACCATCATTTTTTGTTGGCTAGCCTCAAATCAAAATCATCCTCAATTAATTGATAAGAATCTCCTGACAGGAAAGTGTTGTACAAATTTAAGATCTTTAATTAAGAGGACCTTTGGACATACACAAACAAAACGAAAGTTTCTTCAGAAATCAAACCATTTGTTTGATGGTAGACTAACTGGTTGGAATTGCACTGGGAAATAATGAGGTTCGCCATTTGATTGTCAGCTGAAATGTGGAAACTCAATGTATGTCCTCTTTGGACTTCTCTCCCCGTTCTTCAATCTCTCACTGGGTTCTTACAGTTCTATATGAACATTTTCAAGTAATGTAGTTGAAACGTGTAATTAAACTGAACTTATCATGAAATTTCTGCTTCTGTAGTCAGTGTCCACATTCCCAATCCACTTTTGAGCTCAATGAAAAATACTTTCTAACTTCTAAAGATGAAGCTTTTTCTCATGTCATGGTAGATCTGCTAAAAGGCAGGTCCAGCCCAGACATACCACAAGCAGTGCACACACAATGCTGTGTGTGGGCTGGAAATCAGCTGAGATATATGGGGGAGCTATGGCAAATTGAACTTTTTTGGATAATCCAATTTTCTATACCTATATCTATATTAATAAAAGGGGAAGGGGAAGTCTTTCACTCGATACTCTCTTACTCGACTGTTCAATAAAATTGGAGCATGATGACTAAAATGTCAGACTTGTTCAACCTTCAGCAGCCTCCCCATGTTCATTTGCTGCTTCACTTACCTTTTCTAATATAGGCCCTGTGTGTCTCAGGAAAAAAATTCTTTGGAAAACGCTTTCTTTGTTTTCCGTTGTTTATTGTGCTGAAAAAAGCCATTTAAGTAAAAAATATTTTCTCGTGTAAGAGAAATTTTTTTTCTACTAAAGGGAAGATCTTAGACTTTTTGAAGAAAACGACTTATTGCTTTTAAAATGGAATGTCATTTTCAAATTAGTCTCTAAAAATGTTCTAGAAAAGTATTTTTATTTTATTTTTATTGTAATTGACCTATAAAATATATTTTAAAAATGAAAAGAATCTTATGGGAAAAAAATTAAATACTTGTTAAAAAATTATAAAAATTAATCAAAATTGCTGAAATAATGCATATTATAAAATCATTTACATTTATATTTATACTTTTAAATAAGATGTTTGAAATAATGTATTTATAATAACATGTTGATACTAATTTATTTAGGAACAATTATGAGCTACATAATATTTGTGTGTCAAACGTTGAAAAATTCTTTTCAACATATTTTTACAAATATAACCATATACATGAAAACATATCATTTTAAAGAAAATATTTTAAAGGGAAAACACTTTACGTTTACAGGTAGTTTTCCTTGAAACAAGCAGGATCATAGTTTTTCATTGGATTTTAACCGATTAATATTCTAGAGTTTATTATTGTGATCTTGTTTTGGTATTTTAATAATGAATTTCATGAAAGGACTGTTAAAATAAGTTAGATATCTGGGTGAGCTGGAGTGAAGACCTATCAAGTCCTTTTCAAAGATTTTACATAAATTTCCCTATGAATGCAAAATAGTTTCCTTTTATAAAATTATAATGATAGTGGAAATGCCTATGCTTTTTGTGACAGTTGGAGAAAAGATAAATCTAAAAAAAAAAAGGGTTAATAATAAAAAAATTAAGTTGGAACCTTATGAAGTAGACTTCTTTTGGTCAACCCAGGGAAAAAAAAGGAGATATATGTGATAAATCTTATTCACTTAGCTATGGTAGATTTAAATGATAGGACACTAGAAGAATTGAAATGTTAGCTATATGAGATAGGAAACTTTCAAGTATGGTTCTAAGATAAGAAATCGACTCACCTTTTTCGACTGGGATAAGAAATCGACCTGTTCAATAGGGAGATTTTGAAATTGTGGATGCTTGGTTCAACCAAGACATTGAGTATTCAAAATGAACTATGGTGCTTGAGCTTGGTAATTATATTTTCTTTCAGTAAATCAGTAATTTTATTTATAAGAGGAGGAATATACAACCGTTAGTTAACTAAGGTATATGCAGCTACTATATCCTAAAGGTTGAGTATACAAAAACATTGTAGAAAACAAGAGTGAGCTAGAGCTGAGACTTCAAAAAGGGTTAGAGTAAGAAATAATTTGGCTAGCAAGAGAGCTTGGTTGAGGACACAAATTGTCCAAGATGAACTTGGTTACTAGCTCTCCATATGCAACAAACACTGGCAGCTAAGGAGGCTCTCCACTTCTTTACCATGGGATCTTTAGATGATCCTGTTGCAGTTAAAGCAGATGTAGCACCCTGCCATGATAGGAAAGATGTTGGGTAGTCCATAACTTCACAAACCATTCTCCTCTCAAGCAATTAAAAAGAGGTAGGAATGATCTTCATGGCCTAGGGCACATAGGTAGTATGCGGTGGATGAGGCTATACCCTAAGCATACGTTTTGTCTAATGTTTGGAGTTTCACAAGCCATGCTAGCCAAAGAAAAAAGGCATGTCGAGGGACAGTTGTTGAGATCCAAACCACTTTGCTCTGAGGGACAAGTTGAACAACTAGTGCAAGGAAAGCATATCCTGATTTTATGGAGTATTCACCTGTTTGCGAGTGCATCCATTTTAATACATTTGCTTGGGTTTGATTAGGTGTTAGGCTGTTTGGAATGTTGAGACTCGACTAGAAATCTCCTTCTGGCAGACTCCATTCAGAACCATCTATTAAAGAACAGAGCCATGCACTACTATTTATGCTTGAAGAAGCTATCTACCGTGCACTAAGGTTTAAATCAAGTGGCCTTGTTGGTAGCCAATAATCTGACTGAAGTGAAATAGATGAGCCATCTTTCACTTCCCACTTGAATTGCAAAATGGCATAACTTTAGTAATTTCTTCCAATTCCACGAACACATAGTTGGTGCTTTTATAGTCCAAAAAGCTCCTCCCTTTTAGGTAGGTGTATGTATCCAATCCACCCCTTGTCCTCTCCAACCCCCCCAACCTAAGGTGCCATATATGCTTGATTTGTGCTGCTTTATTCCACAAATCCATCCTTGGTATTCCCAAACCACCATTCTTTCTTGGGTTGCAAACAACATCCCACCTTACTTTAGCTTTGGCAGATATGTTGGCATCCCACTCCACATGAAGTTTCTGAATTTTTACTCAATTTGTAGGACTACAGCTTTAGGCAAGAGGAAGACAAAGCTCCAAAACACTTCAAGTAGACAAGAACTAATAAGCTGCAGTCTACTTGCAAACGACAAAACCTTTGAGGTCCACGTTGATAACCTTGCCGTAATTCTCTCTTGGAGTGCATCACAATCTTGCTTCTTAAGCTTAGTAGATGTAAGTGGAACTCTTAGGTAATGAACTGGTAGCATTCCTTCTTCAAAGTGTGTATAGTCCAAGATGGCCTCCTTATTCTATGGGCTTACATTACAAAAGAAGAGCCTCTTGGATGCATTTGATGGACACCATGTCTCCCCTGCAAAATAACAAAAAGTCATCTGCAAAACAAAGGTGGGTTGCTCTTTCACTTTTGCACCTCCAATGGAATGAAAACAAAGGGTTGGTAGCAAATTTGCATAGGATTCCTGATAGCACCTCCATCCCAAGGACAAAGAGATAGGGTGTTATGAGATCGCCTTGTCGTAGTCCCCTCTTGTTAGGGAAGAAGCCTATTGGCTCTCCATTTATGCTTGTAGAGAATTTTGCTGTTGAAATGCATTGGTAGATAATAGTGCAAAAGTGAATAGGGAAGTGTGTACAACGGAGTATTTCCATGATGAAACTACATTTTTTTCTGTCATAGGCGTTTTAGATATCTACTTTTAGAGCACATCTGGGAGAATCGCTTTGTTTATGATTGTCGGCCATAAGCTCTTGTGCTAGGAAGATATTATCCACTATCTTTTGATCAGGTATGAAAGCTGCCTGTTCTTTACCTGTAAGGAAAGGTAGAACATTCTTCATGCGTGTGGCCAAGGTCTTGGAAATAGCTTTGTATAGCAAATTGTAGCACACAATAGGGTGAAACTTATTGAGCTTAGATGGATTTGCAACTTTTGTTACAAGAGATAATTGTACAATGCACCTCCTTTAACAAATTACCTGATAGGAGAAACTCATGGACACCAGCTAGCAAGTCTTTACCAATCAGATCCAAGAATCTTTAATGAATTTAGCCATGTAACCATTTGGCCCAGGTGCCTTATCATTTACTTGGGAGGAAAAAGCTGAGTGGATTTCATCATCCTGTCTGAATATGGAGCTTCAAGATCAGCAATCTGGTTATACGTTAACTTCCAGGTGTCATACTCATCCACTTCCTCCAAATGAGGTTGGTGGTTATTATTTTGATAGAGCTTTGGAAAGAGCCCCACAACTTCCTTCTTAACCTAGATATCTCCCTTGGCTTTGCTTCCATCTTCCCATTGGATGCAATGAATTGCACTACATTTATGGTGGTTGATCATGGCTTTGTGAAAGAAAGCCATGTTGAGATGAGACTTTTGTTTAAAGAAACATTCTTTTGCACCCCTAAGGAGATAATAATCCCTATGGGCTTTTTACTCCCCCTCCAAGTGGGTAGCATCACTAGTAGCTAAAGATGTTTGCAAAGAACGTAAGTTGGCTTTAGCTTCATTTACCTTCGAAGAGATATTTGAGTAGGTCGAGTTGTTTAATTCTTGGAGTTTTGCCTTCAAAAGTTTCAACTTGGCAACAACTCGAAGAATGGCCGAACCTTCAATTTCCATGCTCCACACATTTGATACTATTTCTTTAAAATTTCCATTCTCTATGAAAAAATTGAAGAATTTAAAGGGATGGTGTTTGCGAGATGTGCAAAAAATCTAGATGTGTTATGGCCATAGAGTGGTTTGAAATAATAGAAGATACGGAAGAAGCTTGAGTTCTTAGGTATGTGGTTAACCAAGTATGATTGACCAAAACCATATCAAGCTTGGATAAGATAGGATTATTCACTTGTTTGTTTGACTGTGTATAGAAATCTCCCATATATTGTACATCCACTAAGTCAGCTTTATCCAAAAAGTTTTGAAAGTCCACCATGGCTAGAGTTATTCTAGCTCTTCCTCCCGTTTGCTCACTTATGTTTTTTGTTACATTAAAATCACCAAGGATCATCCATGGTGTGGCAGAGAAGGCTGGCGCCAGGGATAACAAATCTGCCTAGAGAGAATGTCTTGTGCTATTGTTGTTCAACCCATACGCCAAGGTGGTGAAGAAAACCTTATTTGCTCTAAGGTTTGTGACCTTGCAATGCAAAAATTGTTCATGTTCTGAGAGAATATCTTGTGCTATCATTGTTTACCACCATTACTACCACCTCAAATTCCTAATACATTGCCACTACCACCATGTTGCTACCACCACAACTTCATTGCCACCACTATTGTGACAGCCATTACAGTCTCTGCATTACTAACACAACTATTGCACTACACCATCATTAGCACAGTCATCTTCACACAGCACCACCCATCATCACCATTTTTAGTACCAATGCACCAATGCAAGCCACTATCATCACTATGGTGCCATGTTGTGGCAAGGAATCAATAGTATTGGTTGTATTATAGTAGTGCTAGTAGTGGTGGTGGTGTAAAGACAGTTGGGCTGGCAATGGAAGTGCCAAGGTAGTGATGGAATGGGAAAATGTTAAAAAAATAAATAAAAGGTTAACATTTTCTACTTGTGTTGTACCGTCTTTCTTGTTTTGAAATATATTAGAAACCAAACACTACCCATGTCTTCTTTTCCCATATCTATACAGCTTAACTTTGTTTATATCTTATCTATGACATGGTTTCAAAGTGATTAAATAGAAAACAGAAAAAAGGGGTTGATTACTAAAATTATATTTGAGTTTTCATGCGTCTTTTACTTTGCATACCTATAGTATTCTTTCTCTCTCTCTCTCTTTTCATTTACATAAATTGAGTTTTTGTACCTTTTCACTTTGCATACCTGTGTTATTACTCTTCTCAGTTAGATAACTTGTGTTTTCATGCCTTTAATTTTTGCATACTTGTGTTAGATTTTTCTCTTTTCCATTTAAAAGCTAAAATCAAAACTTTATTAAGATATATAACACAGGTATGTGAAGTAAAAAATGTAAAAAATTTAGGTAATGCAATTAAAAAAATAAATAACGTAGATATGCAAGTGAAAAATATGAAAACTTAAAACTTAACTTATCCAAAAAAAATATGAAAACTTAGGTTATGTAACTTGAAAAGGAAATAACATGGGCATGCAAAGTGAAAAGTGAAAAATTTGGTATACAATTTACTTAAGTGAAAAAAAATAAATGAAAAAGGCTCTCCCACCTCCTTAAAGTTTTTGGATGATTTAACTTTGCATATGGTGGAGACTTGGAATGCGCATGGGGAAGTCTATCCATTATATCATCATCTACAATAGATAGCTATGAAAAATTTGTAGCTTGCCAGTTTGAAAAATCTCAACTTCTTTGTTGCTCATGAAATAGAGCACTATGTTTTAATTACCACCAAGAGAGGGAAGGAGAGATAGAGAGCCACGAGGGGTGGGGGTGGTTGTTTTGTTGGTGAGAGAAAGACAGACAGAGAGATCTAGGTTATCACGTTGCAACCTGCGTTGACAGCAAGAACAATTGACAGTATGCAGATATCTCTATCCATAATTGCAAAAAATTGCTGCAGCTACTGACCACCTTGAAGAAACCACAATATCTCTTTAATTGTTTTCCTGTGTATCTTGTTAGATGAAAATGGTCTAATTTCTTACTATGCCACCTTGGTTTCCACGTTGCTGCTTGTAGTTTTTATGTTTACTCCCTGCATGAACTTCAAATCAAAATTCATTTTTATTCACGAGCAGTCTATTCAGGATCCTTAGATACTTCTTGTGAAATATTATTTGGCCTTATCATTTACTGGCTATTAACAGTAAGAAGATTACCTTTGCTGGAGAATAAGAATTTAATGGTAGCTGATAGCAATCAAATTTCTTTGATTCCAGGGAAGGATCACAGAAGGACTCGAGTGGCGAATGCATATTTTTCACTATTCATGGCTGTTGGAAACGTTCTTGGTTTTGCCACTGGGTCTTATAGTGGTTGGTATAAGGTTCTCTCTTTTACGGTGACTTCTGCGTGCAATGTAAATTGTGCCAATCTCAAGTCTGCATTCTTCCTTGACATTGTATTTATTTTGATCACAACATATTTGAGCATATCAGTGGCTCAAGAGGTGCCACTTGGTTCAAGTGATGGATTGGCGCCTTCTGCTGATGGACCAGGACAGTCGAGTGACACTCAAGAAGCTTTCATGTGGGAGTTATTTGGTACCTTTAGATATTTTTCTGTGTCTGTGTGGATAATTTTGCTTGTTACTGCTCTGACTTGGATTGGATGGTTTCCTTTTCTTCTCTTTGATACTGACTGGATGGGGCGAGAGATTTATGGTGGTAAACCCAATGAAGGGCAGAACTACAGCATGGGGGTTAGAATGGGTGCCTTAGGTCTCATGTTGCAGTCAGTTGTCCTTGGAATAACTTCAGTGCTCATGGAGAAGCTTTGCAGGAAATGGGGGGCAGGTTTTGTTTGGGGAATTTCAAATATTCTTATGGCTCTCTGCTTTCTTGGAATGCTGATCATAACTTATGTGAACACAGAATTTTTAGGGCCCAATTTACCCCCAAATGGAATTGTAATCACAGCTGTAGTGATATTCTCAGTGCTTGGTGTCCCCTTGGCTGTAAGTAACTAAGGCCTTAAACTACGGAACTGCTAATTTTTCTTGCTGAATTTAAGAATATTTCACTTAAGATTATAAGAGTTGTAAACTGACAATTAAATTAAAAAATAGGTTAAAGGAATGTTTTTCATTTCATATTGGGTACAAAAAGTGAATGGGTTGCAATTATCAAAGGCACTTCACAGAAATTTTTTTTTCCTCCCAATCAGTAGATTGCCCGTAACCATACACTCAAAATCAAACTTTTCATGCCAAACTTAACCAACCCTGTAATAAATTAGTAGCATAGTGCAATCACTTTGCTCTCCATGTTTGCTACTAAATAAATAAATAATTGATTAATTGTTTTTGCAGATAACTTACAGTGTACCTTACGCTTTGGTGTCAACACGTATCGAATCTCTCGGGCTTGGTCAAGGTACTTCTGTATGCTATGATAATCCTACTTGTTTATGCACAGTTGTGGTTTTACCTATGAGGTGTGACATGCCTATTATTTATTTCTTGCAGGTTTATCCATGGGGGTTTTGAACCTTGCAATTGTTATTCCACAGGTAATTTTTCCCAACTTTTCCTTTAAAGATATCAACCTATTTATGTAATGTAATATGTAATTTTATGAATTAGGATTTGTATTTGTCTTCACATAATATACTGAGGACATCTGTCAGTCCATAATTGTCTGTCTTTTATTAGTGACCTCTTAAGTGTGGTAAAATTTCTTTTGAAATGGTTTCACATTGTTCATAGCTCAGGAGGGGAAACAAAGGGGAAGAAGCCTGACTAATAGTAGGGAATATGAAATAGTTAAATATTACTATGAGCTTATGCATTTGGTAATGTAGTGATGAAGCTAGATACTGTAACATTCCATAGGTAGTAGGTACACTAACTAGTAGCTCACAAGAATATTACATCTGCAACATATATTTTGTTCATACTATCGTTGCAGTTTTCAGGTTTTTGAAACTGGCAGTGCTTTTGTCAGCATGTCATGAGTTCCTTTGCTTTAACAGGTGGTAGTCTCCCTGGGAAGTGGACCATGGGATCAATTATTTGGTGGTGGAAATTCACCAGCCTTTGCTGTGGCTGCAGTTGCAGCCTTCACTGGTGGGCTCATAGCCATTTTGGCTATTCCCCGATCCAGTCCTCAAAAGCCTAGGATCATTGTATAAGGTAATATTCTCTTCCTTCATTGTCTACTCTTACTTACTCGAATTATCTCTAGATAATAATAATAAAGAGGGTGCCTGGTGCAACTGGTTAAGTTTCTACCTTGTTGACGGAAGGTATGGGGTGTGAAAATAGCCTTGTTGCAAAATGTGAGGGTGAGACTGCATACACATGCAGCTATCCGCTTCCCTACCTCCATGTGATTGGTGAAGCACTTTGCCACATCTTGGCATGCCCTTTTTATAATAATAGTGACAAGATGTAATGGTAATAGCTAGCTGTCTAGAATAGCTTGCAAGCTTACTCTTGCTCAATGTGATATCAACTAGAGTTAAAATGCGACTGTTGAGGTCAGAATTATGTGTTAGGGTTTTCATGAATCCTTAGCACAATATTATATATATATATATATATCATAAATGTAAAATTATATAATTAACTATCCTAATACTCCCCCTCAAGCTAGAGCATATATATCGTATGCTCCCAACTTGTTACATATATAATTTATTCGAATCCCTCTAAGTGACTTAGTGAATATATCTACAAATTGGTCTTCTGACTTCACATAACATGTATCAATTTTGCTTGCTCAATAACATTTCAGGAACAAAGTAATAATCGATTTCAATATGTTTTGTGCATTCATGAAATACTAGATTTGATGCTATGTGTAGAGCAACTTTGTTATCACATATCAACTTCATTGGTTGTGACTGTGGAAACCTAAGTTCTCCTAACAAATGCTTAAACCAAAGTAATTCACAGGTTGTGAATGCCATTGCTTTGTATTTAGATTCTGCACTTGATCTTGCTATTACGGTTTGCTTCTTAGTCTTCCATGAGATAAGATTACCACCAACAAACACGCAATATCTTGTGGTTGATCTCTTGTCTAATGGTGAACCTGCCCAATCAGCATATGTGTATCCAACAACATTAATGTGCCCATAGTCTTTATACAAAATACCTTAACCTGAAGATCCTTTCAAATAATGTAAAATGTGAATAGCAGCATTCCATTGGTTAGTGCGAGGTGAGCCCATGAATTGGTTGAGTACATTGATTGCAAAGGGTTATATTAGGACATGTCACGGTAAGATAATTGAGTTTACCAACTAATTTTCTACATCTCTTTGGATCATCTAAAATATCTCCTTCACTAGGTAAAAGTTTTACATTAGGATCCATGGGCGAATTGGCTGGTTTTGCTCCAGTTAAACTAGTCTTAGACAATAAATTAAGCACATACTTCCGTTGTGATAGATATATTCCTTGCTTAGATCGAGCAATTTCAATTCCAAGGAAATATTTTAAACTGCCCATGTCCTTGGTTTGGAAGTTTTGCCGTGATGAATTCTTTAGTTTCTCAATGCGTATATGGTCATTTCTTGAAATCACAATATCATCGACATACACAACTAATATAATTTTCTTACCATTATGGTGTCAATGAAACACAAAATGATCTGAATTACATCTATAGAGACTAAATTCAATCACAATTGAACTAAATCTACTAAACCAAGCATGTGGAGATTGTTTAAGCCCATACAAAGATTTCTTTAAGTGACAAACTAACCTTGTCTCCCCGTAAACAACAAAACCTGGTGGTGGTTCCATATACACTTCTTCTTCAAGATCACCATGGAGAAAAGCATTTTTTATATCTAGTTGGTGTAGAGGCCAATGATAAGTAGCAGCAAGTGAGATTAAAAGATGTACTAAAGTTATCTTAGCTACTGCTGGAAACATATCCCAATAATCAACACCATATGTTTGAGTGTAACCTTTGGCAACTAGACATGCCTTTAGTCGATCAATGGTGCCATTAGGTAACACTTTTAAAGAGAATACACATAGACATCCAACCGTAGATTTATTAGCAAGAAGAGACACAAGATCCCACGTATCATTAAGATATAAAGCAGATATTTCTTCTGCATAGCTGCTAGCTAGTCAGGATGAGTTAAGGCTTTTGAAATAGAACATGGAGTAGAAATGGTAGATAATGATGCAATAAAAGATGCATATGAAGGTGAGAGAAGAGAGTAGGTAAGAACATTTGAAAGAGGATGACGAATAGGAGGGCAGATGGAACCTTTTCTCAATGCAGTGGGAAGATCAAGATCAAATGAGGGAGGACTTGAGTCTAGAGGAGGAGAATCCTGTGGGATAGTACGTTGTCGGTGAACATAGACTTGCATATCCAGCTGGTTTAGATGAGGGAACCCTTAAGACAATGGCAAATTAGAGGAATCATCTTATGAGGTTGGTACAGTAGTAGTAGTACATTGGTTAATTGAAAAGGAATCATGTGAAGATGGAGAAGGTAATATACGGGGAATACAGTTAATAAGAGACTCATCTCTAGAAGATCGATGAAGTAGAAAAATATGGAGTAGACTCAAAGAAAGACACATCTGGGCAAACATAAACTTTATAATATGTAGGAGAACAACACTTGTAGCCCTTTTGATTATGAGAGTAGCCAAGGAAAATGCAACAAATTGATCGATGATCAAGTTTATCCATCCTCGGATATAGCTGACGAACAAAACGCACACCCAAAGACATGAGGATGCAAATGAAAAAGTGATTGGTCTGGAAAAAGATGTAATAGAACTTTACCACGCACTATAGATGGCATTTTATTTATAAGAAAACATGCAGTAAGAATAGCATTAGCTCAAAAATACTTGCGTACATTCATATGAATTAATAATGTTTTGGCAATTTCAATGAGATGTCTATTCTTGCGGTCTGCAACTCTAGTTTGCTATAGAGTATAAGCACATGGAGTTTGATGAATAATGCCATGCTTTTGCATATATGATTGAAAAACATTAGATATGTATTCTTTGGCATTATTTGTGTGAAAAACACGAATGGTGGAGTTGAATTGATTTTGAATTTTAGCATGAAATGTACAAAATGAATTAAATAACTCAGAACAATTTTTTATTAAATATAACCATGCTATTCTTGAATAATCATCAATAAATGTGACAAAATATCTAAACCTAAAAAGAGAATTGACACGTGTAGGTCCCTATACATCAGAATGAACTAAATGGAAGGGAGTAGTAGCGCGCTTATTAATTCTAGAACTAAAAGAAACACGACTCTATTTGCCATACTGACATGACTAACATTGAAGATTGGGACAAGACTGTAGACTAGGACACATAAGACAAAGAATCTTCAAGGATGGATGGTCGAATTGGCAATGCATCTTGATAGGATCTAGTGTAGTAGCCGAGCAAGTAGTAGCTATAGGTGTTGAATCCAAATAATATAGCCCATTAGACTCATGTCCTCCACCAATCGTCTTCCCCGTTTTCAAATCCTGTATCACAAGAGGAAGAGTAGAATGTGATGGAATTATTAAAAGAGTTGGTGAGTTTGCTGATAGATAGTAAGTTAAAAGGTAATTGAGGTAAATACAAAACAAACTTAAAAGGAAACGATGGAATAGGTGATGCAATACCAATTCCTCTAACAGGTGAAGTGGATCTATTGGCAAGAGTGATATTTGGTAATGAGGAACAATGTGTAATGTGTGAAAAGCAATTTAATATACTTGACATATGATTAGTGGCGTCAGAATCAACAACCCAAGGCTATAGAGAAGCCTGAGTAAGGCAAGTAGTAGGATTACTTGATTGGGCTAGGGCTGAAGAAGAAGAAGTTGGTGTGAGGCATTTTGAAGTTGTAAGAGTTGTTTATTCTTCTTGCAATAAAGTAACAGTAGATGACTTGGGATTTCATTGATTCTAGCTCTGGCTTAAGGCTATGGAGAAGTTTAACAATTGCAAGACGATCATGTTGTATTTGCATCTCCTTTAGATCAGTACTAAGAGGCAACACATCATTCATCTCCTCAAGGTATTTTTTAACCTCCCTATAATGTTTAGTAAAATCCTTATCCTCTTGTTGGAATTGAAAGAAGTTTGCAAGAACATCATACACACTTGTATCATTCGAGGTATACAGAAACTTGAGATAATCCCACCCTTCTTTACAAGTATTGAAGCTATTGCATAAGTTGAATATTTGAGGTTCCATCGAACTTGATAACAAATGAAGATATTGTTGATCAATTTGATCCCATTTTGCGTATTTGTTGTCAATCTCCTTAGGGGGTGAATCAATTAATATCTTAAGACGACCTTGACCACGAAAAAATGCTTGAATCATATGTGCTCATTGAAAGTAATTTCTACTATTCAATTTGACGGAAGTAAGTGCCGGAACAAATGATGTAGACAGTGTAATGATGATTTGTCCATGATAAGTAACACGCTTCTAATCACTCTTCCAAGTGGAAATAGCAGCACATTCAATGACTAAATCCAAATCAACCTTTTAATCACTCTTCCAAGTGAAAAACAGCAGCACATTCAACTATTTGATTATATAACTAATACAGTTTAATAATAAGGATTGCACTAATCACTCTTCCAAGTGGAAACAGGAAACAACAGCATATTCAACGACTTGACTATAACTAATGTAGTTTAATAGTAAAGATTGCACTCCCTCCTTTCAATCCATTGAAGTAATCACACACTACATGACAGTTGTGGAGTCGCACACTACCTGACAGCTTTGGAGAATCAAACTGCCCATCAAATAACAAATGGGCAAAACAGATAGTGTTCGAGCAAAGAATCCACCTTCTGATCCAGATAACAAACAGGCAAAATAGCAATTTGCTTAGTGCTCCCGAGTTAGAAAACTCCAGTATATATCTGAGTTGGAAAGAAATGTGCAAGCTTTACTGGCTGAATGGTCAAAAGTTTCAGCAGAGATTGAATTTCTAAACCAGTGAAATCTTATTTTGAGTTTGGAGGATCAAATCGCCCATCAAATCCTAGCTATTGAAAGCATGACCGGTCGGAAAATTTGAGACGCTAAGACATGATGGCAACAGAATGCTGAGACATGGTGGCACGGTCAGGAATTTTGAGATGCTAAGACACAACGGCAACAGAATGTTGAGACACGGTGGTGATGGAAATACTCCAATGAGGTTGGAAATTCTGGGACTTTGCAGCAACAGAAATACTCCAGTGAGGTCGGAAATTTTGACACGACAGCGACAAAAAAAAAACTCCAGCGAGGAATTGATGGACTGGGAAGGTGACAATAGGTTTAGGGGGTTTTGAGATTGTGATGGTTTGGCTGGCGTTTGTGGTGGCGATGAGAATGGGCAGCAGTGGTTGACGATGTTGACCGTGGTGGTGGTGATGGATCTGGTGGTGGGTGGTGGAAGGTGGATGACGGTTGTTAGCCGAGCTCTGATATCATATTGAGGTCACAATTATGTGTTAGGGGTTTTACGAATCCCTAGCACAGTGTATATATATATCATGAATGTAAAATTATAAAATTATCCTTGACTAATATGATTAACTATCCTAACAGCGACCAAGTTGAAATTGAACTTGAGCTAATCAAGTAGCTTAACGAGCAGCTGGAGCTTTAATTTCTTTGGCTCGACAACCTTGATTTTTGGATGTAATGTCTAATATTGGCTTGACAACCTTGCGAGCCTAATTGAGCTTGTTTCAAGCTTAAATATATGTCAAACATTGTTAAATACACCTGTACTTCAAGCTTCAATATATTTAATTAAAAAGATAGATATATACATACATACATACACACACAATCATAGACGTGCTTAGTAGAGCTGAGCTTGAGCTTGTTGGCAATGAATTATTAGTGACATGATTCAAATAATTAGAATAGAAAATAAAATATTTGTCTTGTCTTGTTATTTTATTTTTCTAGATTAATGGTTATAAGGAGATATTGTTAGATTATCATTGTCTTCTATTTTTGGCAAGTTAGATCACAAGACTTGTGTAAATGAGCTATTACTCTGAGAAATGAAATAAGCCAAAAAGTTATTTTCTTTTATTTTTTTTTTACAGTTTATGAAATTAAAGAGTTATCTGTTAATGGGCCCTTAACTCTAACCCTTATTTCTCCAAAGTTATCACCTAGAAAGGTCGGAATCTAAACAAAGGTAGATTCATTATTAATGATTTTGCTGTTAATTGCCCCTTAACTGTATTCTAATCCCAAGCATATAATGTATTGGTGCTAGAGCTACCTGCCCTTGGAGATTTCATGAGTTTGAGTGTAATTGCCAGCTTTTATGCAAGGATTTCAAACCAAGAGAGAGAAGGGTAGGGCTGAATAATAAGTGGAGAAGCAGAGCTGATGGTGTTGTCCATGTGCATAAATGAGATGGTTCATGCTCATGGAGCTTCAGCTTAGAGCAGGGGTGGCCTATCCCACCACTGATGATAGCAGTAGAGTTAACGGGTAGCTGCCCAGTAGTCAGTGACTGCAACCTACCCTGCTCCACTGCAAATGACGTGCCCCCAGGTTTTCTGCACTACCCAAGGTAGTGCATGTTGAGCCGGCTATCTGACTTTGTATTAGTGCTTTAAGGCACACGGTCAGCCCTTTAGGTGGTGACATAGGAAGAAGAACCTCTAATGGCTGTGAGGGGCAACATGATCATGTGGTCATTCCATGCTGTGCTAGGCTAGGATTCCCTTATAACTATGGACCAAAGACCCACTTTGTTGGTTAAGTAGATGTGAACAATTTCTCATCAACCAAGACACACTGGAGATTAATTAGGGTGGGTAGGCTTTGTTTCATCTTTTGGGATGAGGCGCAATTGTATTACTAAAAAGTTGCCCAAGAACAACCCCACCTGACATGGCCCATTTTCAAGCATCTTTGTAATTTGAGATTTGGACCACCACTAGGGTATACGTGTTGGGCAGGTTAATGAAGTTGAACCGGACCGGGTTGGAATAAGATTATCAAAAAAAATTTCAGGAGTTGCTAGTCAGAATTCACTTTGTGTCGGTCAAGCAAGTTATCCCCATATTCATGGTAATCATTGAGGCAATTAAGGTAGAAGTAAAGGTCCAAAATCCGCTTAACTTAGTCACTGTAATGAGTTTGGCTTGTGCTTATGAGAGAAGTTTACAGACATTGAAAAGAAAGATTTCAAGACACTATATGGGAAGTGAAGTTGGAGTTGCTAGAAATTAGAAGATAGGATCAAGTGCTGTTAGTGTGGGTATAAATCTAAAACGAATGCCTTGTATCAATCATTTGAATGGGGCAGAAATAGCAGGATGATGTGCCAAGCGTCTATGCTTCAACTGTGACGAGCTACTTACCTCTGAACATTGATGGCAGGAGTTATATGTGTTGGAAGTTGGAGGATGAATATATTGGCAACCAAGCACCACAGGATTCAAGAATCTGGTAATCGCATTCCAGTCATTGAGCTTGAGGATACACTTGATGTCAAGGAGAGGGTAATTTTAGGCTTCATTTAAGAATAGGAAATAAAATATTTATCTGTCTTGTTATTTTATTTTTCTATATTTGTTGTTATAATTAGAAGATATTGTTAGATTATTATTATCCTTTATTTTTGGCAAGTTAGGTCATGAGACTTGTATAAGCAATTATTTTGAGAATAAAACGAGAGAGAAAGTTATTTTCTGTTATGTTACAGTATAAAATCAAAGGGTTCCCTCTTCAAGAGCCCTTACCTTTGCTTTGATTTCACTATAGGTTCTGCCAATAAAGTTTGGTATCTAAACAAAGGCAAATGCGTTATCAATGATTCTGTTATTAAACGTCCCTTGAATAGATCCAAGAAGTGGGCCCATAACACATATTGATTTGAGCTTGAGCTCTAAATTTTACCATTGACCTTGAGCTTGAGCTTACTAGTGCTCAGCTCAATTTACATGACACAGTCAATGGACTATCTATCAATTGTTGCCCACCCGCAACAGTAACGTTTCATCTTTTTTTGAATAAGTCTAAATTTTTTTTTTTTTTGGATAAGTAGTAACGTTTCATCTTCACTGGCTGGGTCTTCATTATCTAACATAATTTCCACCAATTTAGTTTCCAATTATATTGGCAATTGGTTTAGGTTGATTCTGTTACATTAAACATATTTTTTAATTGGATGACAAATCAAATAGCCAATTCTGCATAATTTGTTTGATAACTAATAACTCGTGTGATTGTTCCTGCAGTTATCTCTACCTATTAAATTTTTTGGCTTTGAAGCTTTTACATCTGGCTGTCAAAGCTGGTGGAGCATCCTGGTAGCTTGTGTTTCCAGGTACGTATTTTAAACTGTTGCTGTGTGAATCTGGATGAAGGCTACCCAAAGGACAGAAAACTATTTTGCTCAATCTGCAAGTGAGTGAAAGTTCTTGGTAACTCAATAAAGTATTGGCATGAGTTTGGAGTCGGAGGAAGAGATGTGATTATTTTTTGCAAATTTCAGGCATCCATACCTGCGGGGAGAATGGTTTACACACATTGTTTGTATATAGTGATCAGATTACTAGCCTTCTTCTTTGTCTCTTGTAATATGAAACAATTGCCAAATGACATGTTTTCAGCAAGTACAGCATGGTAATAAATTTGTTTGTGAGGGTGGGGGGAGGATAGTTTCTTATTTGATCAAGTTTATTCTATTTCATGAAGCTCCACCGATGGTGTGGATGAATCTTTTAATTGGCTGCAGAAGTAAAGCCTCTTCTGTTAAGAGGAAAGGAAACAATTGAGAGAGAAGAGAAACCTTAAATTCTTATTTTTTATAAATATTGTACTATACGAGTATTAATATAAGTATACAAGCTTGGTATTCTATTAGCTAAGAGATGTGAGACTAGTGTACATATATCATTTAACACTCTCCCTCAAGCTGGAGTATATAAATCATATGTACCAAGCTTGTTACAAATATACCAAATACGAGAACCCTTAGAGATTTAGTCAAAATATCAATCAATTGGTCATTTGAGTTGACATGATTAGTGATAATATAGCCAGAGATGATCTTTTCTCGAATGAAGTGACAATCAATCTCTATATGTTCAGTTTTCTTATGAAAGATTGGATTGGAAGATATATGTAATGCAACTTGATTATCACAAATTAGTTGCATTTGTGATGTTTCATAAAATTTTATTTCTTGAAGTAACTATTTCAACCAAATCAGCTCACAAGTTGCTAAGGTCATGACACGATATTCTACTTCTGCATTGGATCTAGCCACAACATCTTGCTTTTTACTTTTTCATGATATTTGGTTATCTCCAATTAGCACATAGTAATCTGAGGTAGATCTTCTATCAAATGGAGAACCTGGCCAATCAGCATCACAATATCCAATTACCTGGGAATGGTCCTGATCTTCTTATAGTAAGCCTCTACTTGGAGTATTCTTAATATATTTGAGAATTTTAACAACTACATTCTAATGACTATTACAACGTGATTGGAGAAACTGGCTAACAACACTAACCGCAAATGATATATTAGGTCGAGTGATAGTAAGATAACTAAGTCTACTGACCAATTGACGATATCTATCAAGATCTGCAAATAACTCGCTGTCTTGGTAATAATTTTGCATTAGGATCCATTGGAGAATCTACAGTTTTACAATTGAGTATCTTAGTTTCTTTTCGAAGATCTAAAGCACATTTTCTTTGGGAAAGAACTATATCGAAATTGGATTAAGCCACTTCAATATCAAGAAAGTACCTTAACAAGCTAAGATCTTTGGTTTGAAAATACTTAAAAAGATGTGCTTTCAAGTCAGTAATACCATCCTGATCATTATCAGTTATAACAATATCATCTATATAGACAATTAAGTAAATACATCTCATTAGATGTGTGTTTATAAAACATTGAATGATAAGATGAACTTTGAGTCATACCAAACTCTATAACCATCGTATTAAACCGGTCAAACCAAGCATGAGGAGATTGTTTCAACCCATAAAGTTAGTGATGAAGTTTACATACTAGATTAAACTCCCCTTGAGCAACAAAGCTAGGCGATTACTCCTTATAAGTTTCCTCTTGGAATTCACCATGAAGAAAGGCATTTTTTATGTCTAACTAGTATAAAGGCCAGTGTTTCATAGCTGCAATGGATAGAAACAAGCAAACAGATGACATCTTAGCAACAGGAGAAAAAGTATCAACATAGTTCAAACCATACACCTGAGTATAACCCTTGGTAACTAATCGAGCCTTAAGCTGATCAACATGACCATCAGGACCGACTTTTATAACATAAACCCATCGATACCCAACTAAAGACTTTCTAGGAGGTAAATGGACCAACTCCCAAGTATCATTAACATGTAAGGCGATCATCTCTTCTACCATTGCTTGTGTCCATCTTGGATCTGAAAGTGCTTCACTTATATTTTTAGGAACAATAATGGAAGTAAAGATGAAACAACATTGCAATAGGATGGAGACAACCAATGATAACTGAGAAAATTATATATAGAGTGGAGATTATGAGTAGAATGAATACCTTTTTGGAGAGCAGTCGGAAGGTCTATTTCAAGGAGGTCTTCAGTTGGTGGAGGCATTGGATTAGAATGTGAGTCGATAGGAGCATTTGAAGGAGGTAGAGATGCTAAGGTGGGTAGGTTTCGAGAGCGTCGATGATATACCTGCAATGGTGAAGGGGAAGAACCAGAGTCATAGACAAGAGGAATAGACTCAGGATTGGTAGGGACAAACTTAGGAAGAGCTAATTGAGATGGGATAGGTAGAACATCAGACACAAGACTATCAGATGAAGATGAGGAATAGAAAGGAGAAGATTCAAAGAAAGTGACATCGGGAGACAAATAGTAACAACGAGTAATAGGATAATAGCATTTGTAACCTTTTTTGAGTTTGAAGTAACAAAGAAAAACACACTTAATAGATCAAGCTGAGAGTTTATCCTGATCAGGAGACATATCATGAACAAAGCATGTGTAACCAAAGACATGAAGGATAAGAGTGTACAATGATTGATCAAGAAATAAGATAGTGTGAGAAATTTTGTGCTAAACGACAAATGAAGGCATTCTGTTAATGAGATAATATGCAGTAAGCACAGGATCAGCCCAAAAACGAGTAGGAACATCGTGGTGTAAAAGAAGTGTGCGAGCCGTCTTGATTAGATGTCGATTTTTACGTTCAGCAACACCATTTTGTTGAGGTATGTAAGCACAAGAAAATTGATGTAAAATTCCATGGGATGACATAAATTGAGTAAATCGAGTAGAAAAATACTTAAGAGCATTATCACTACGCAACACTTCTACAGATGTATTAAATTGAGTTTTGATTTCAACACAAAAAGACTCAAAAATGGAAAATAGTTCAGAACAATTTTTCATGAAATATAATCAAGTATATCGAGAATGGTCATCAATAAATGTTACAAAATATTGAAAACCTAAAACAGAGATAACACGACTAGGGCTCTAAATATCTGAATGAACTATAGAAAAAAGATATGTAACTCGATTATTGACTCTCTTGAGAAACGAAGTCCTAGAATGTTTTCCAAGTTGACACGACTCACATTCTAAAGTAAATAAATGCAATAAATGAGGAACCATCTTCTAAAGTTTGGCAAAACTAGGATGGCTCAACCGATTATGAAGAAAAGTCGGAGAGACTGTAGCAGAACATGTAATAGAAGAAGGTGGTGATTTATTGATGTAGTAAAGCCCTTATGACTCACATCCTGTGCCAATCATTTGTCCCGTATTGAGGTATTGGAAAATAATAGAATATGGGTCAAATTTAATAGAACAGTTTAGTGCATGAGTGATTTTACTAACAGAGACAAGATTAAAAGGACAATGGGGAATATAAAGAACATGTTCCAATGGCAGAGATGATAAGGGTTGAGCATTACCCATTGTTTTGGCAACTGTATGTGAACCATTTGCTACAGTGACTAATGGTAATGAGGTAGATTCAATAAAATGAGAAAACAGTTAAGGATTACTGGAAATATGTTCGGAAGCACTAGAATCAACCACCCATGGGCCTAAAGAAGAAGACTGAGTAAGACACGTAACAGATTTACCAGTATGAGCAAAGGAAACAGTAGAAGATGATGACTGCTTTGAAGCTTGATACTGAAGGTAATTTTGTAGATCAGCTCCTGTGAGTAGAAGTGAGTCCTGATGCTGTTCTTCAAATGATGCAGAGTTAGTATTCTGAATGATGTTAGCACGTAAAGGACGTCCATGTAACTTATGGCATTTGTCTTTAGTATGTCCCCACTGATGACAATAAGTACATCTAAGACAATCTTCCCTGTTGCCTCTACGATCTCCACCTTGTGCTTCTCTTGAATTTATTCGAGCTTTAAGAGTCACATGAGAAGCAAAAGTTGAATTGTCCATAGGAGGAAAACCAAATAAAGGTGCATTAGGGATGGATGAGACATGGAGAAAGTGGGAGAAAACTTCATCCATAGATGGTACAATAGGACTAGCCGGTATTTGACCACGAATTAGAGCAAGATCAGGACCGAGCGTAGCAAGAATGTAGACTATAAAGAATTTGTCCCTCTAAGCTAAATTATCGTTGAGTGACTGACTGGGATGAAGGAGAAAGTTATACTCAGCCTTAATAAATGCCTATCTCCCAAGAAAATCAGTAATAGACATATCCGACTGTTTCAAATTAAGTAGGTTAGAAACTACCGAATATAGACGTTGTATGTCATTGGTATAAAGATTCTTTACTTGAATCCATACATCATAGTATGTGCGATAATAATTGTAAATTGGATGAAGGGGAGAATCAATAGATTGACATAGAAGACTCAATAGTAAAGCATCTGTTCGTATCCAATTATTTCTATTTTCTTTCTCCACATCTTCTACTTTAGTGGTCAAGTGATCTTGTAAACCTTGACCTATATATCATAACTCGATTGTTGTAGACCAAGATAAATAATTTGAACTGCTCATCAGTTTCTCGGTTGCAATGGTAGGAGAAGGAGATAATAAGCTCAAAAAAGGACTTTTTTGATGAGGAACTATCATAAGCCATATTGGATTAAGAGAACACCTTAAAAAGGAATGAAAAAAGGTGAAAAGAACAAACACATAGTGGTGGTTGGCGGCAGTCGGTGGCGGACAACGGCGATTGACGGTGAACAGTGGTGGTTGACGGTGGATGAAGGCAAACAAAGGTAGAAGAGGACGGTGTTGTCGTTCCATGCTTTAATAAAGCAAATCAATCACTGTGAACCCTCGAATAATTAGATATAAATGACAGCAGCGGTGCGTGGTGGCACGTGGAGGAGCTTCCGACGACAAGGCTTCTGGGATATGACATTGGAGAAGAGAGGAACATGGCAATGTGATCGGATTTCAAATCCGACACTAGAAAGTACCTCCCTACCAAAATTAGGGTATGGTGAACAGTACCTTGTGCGTCAAAATTAAGGTTTTTTTTTTTTTTTTAAGTGTTTGGGCAAATTTAGGGTTTCTCGTCCTTAGCTTTGATACCATGTTAAGAGGAGAGGAAATAATAGAGAGAGGAGAAACCTTAAATTCTTATTTTTTACAAATATTGTACTGTATAAGTATTTATATATGTATACAGGTTTGGTATTCTATTAGCTAAGAGATGTGGGACTAGACTTCATAGACCATTTAACATCTTCAATTTCAAATCCATTTCGTTCCTTGTCAAAACTTCGCAGATCCGTTTGAGGTCTATATTGTGACCATATTTATGGTCCCTTTTATCTGCTATTTTCACTGTCCACATAGTTCAAGTGCCATAATATGCGGATGGACTATGGCAATTTCTTTATCCTTGGTTACTGTCGACGAATATTTTGCTTATAAGACAATGGAATTGTAATCTAGATGTGACCCTAAAAGAAGCTTTTGAAATCTTCTACGAGCTCATTTTTCTCGGATTACACTGGCTTTTCCCGGGATTAGGAAGCTTTTTAACTGTGGTATAGGGATTACTATGACATTATTTATTGATTCGTTAAAAGTTTTTTTCTTTTTCGTTCTCAAAAATTTGCAACCCATCTTTTGTTGAGACAAACTCTATTCCAGTTAGAATGGGCTTGCCGGACGAAAGGCTTGCCTGGAGGCTGAATTGAGCCTGATCCGGGTCAGTTCATACCCTCTCCCAAAGCAATGTCTGGTTCAGCTTAATTATCACATGTTATTATTGCTGGGTTGGCAAGATTCTACTAGTGTAAATAATGGGAAATGATATTTACGTAGCCGTCTATGATATCTGCGCATCCAACAAGGAAAAAGGCGATATAGCTTCAAGAGATTGCCATTGCAGCATGTTAATTGGGTTTGCAGTCAAAGCTTTCTTCTTCCATCCTGAAAAACAGTAGACGACGATGAAACAGGTGCATTTTCCTTCCCTTGGTCCTCGCCCAGCTTCTCATTTTATTAACCTTTTTGCTTATTCCATTGACCACCGCGTCTCACAACTGAATATACATCGATAACTCAAGCATGCGAGCCAGCAGATACAATCCTAATTGGAGTCCTTGCTACCAAATTAAATATTATTCATAGCACGGCTGTGCATAGCATATTTACTTTGGTGAAATTTGTTAGAGATGCGAGAGTTTCCCTTTGCCACCCTTGCTCGCCACCATTTATACACATGACCTTTTATTTTGTTTTATTTTTTCCTATAAAGTATTTCTCCTTCTAAACTTTGTATATTCTTTTGTTTGCTATTCACCCTAGATATTTAAATAATTATTTAGATTGTTTTCGTCATCGTTATTTGTCGAAAACCTGTAAATGGAAACGATTCTTGCTTTTTCCATTCACTTTTCTTTTATCACGTAACCTTTTTACATTAACCCTGACAAAGGAAAAAGAATAATAATACAAGATGGAGCTCTTTCATAGAATTTGCATTTTATTGGAGATTAATAATTCAAGAAACCCAATGAACGCTTTGTCACATATATCCCTAGTTCTCTTGGTTTTAAAAAATACAAAAAAAAATTGCCATTTTCACACGTAATAAACATAATCCATGAGGAGACATGAAGGAGAGATACGGTGCAAAATCAAAGTTTTGCGTCGTATCGGACGGGCGAGAATGAGATTATCTGTTGGTGTTCTAGTTATTGCAGACAGGGACAAACTAATGTGGCGAGTGGCTTTAGGCCACTTGCGGATTCTAGCTGCCTCAAGGCTAGCAAACAATATTTCCGTATCATCTTTGCCCACAAATTTTAGAAAGGTTTAGATTACAACAATATTCCGTTGTCATTTCATATAGTGATACAACTGGAGTGGGTTGTAATATGATATTTGTTTGATTGACCTGATAAAAATCTTATTAGATTTGACTTTATAGAGTTTAGGGTTGAGTTTAAAATATAGAATAAAATTCGATAAGATTTAGGATCGGATTATGGGGTTTAGAAAAAACTCGATAGAAAAACTCAATCTATCAAAAAGAATATTTTTTAAAATAATAAATTTATTATAATTTTTAATAAATATATTTTATTTTATTTTTTTATGTTTACATATAATATTATTTGCAATTGTCAAAGCCTACTTGGTAGCAAACTCACTACACTCACCACATAGGATTAATTCTTCCATAGCCACAAGTTGATAACTTGACGTTCAATATATAGATCAAGTTAGTTTTGCTTTTTGTTCTTTTTTATTTCATCTCTTGTGATTTAATACAAATTAATAAAATATATATTATATTTTTAAGATTTCATAAGATTTTGATATTTTCTTTTTTTGTATAACAAGTAAATTAATAATAAATTATAAAAATGACAGATGAAAACAAGTTGAAGAATTGGAAAAAAAAAGTTGAAGCGATTGTTGGATTGTGTCATGGGTTCCCTTTTTCCTAATTGGGATGGGTTTAGGTTCAACAAAAAAAAAAAAAAACTCCCATAGGGTCTTTTGTGGGTTTTGAGTATTCCTATGAGTAACTAGATTTGGTTTAGATTTTAAAGAACCCGTTCTAGATCCGGTCCAATTGCATTCTTAATTTCATATGTTTATTTTGATTCTTGATGTGCATCCACTGGACGATTTCAAATATGTTTTATTCTTCCACCATTTGCTCCTTGTTTAGAAGGAACATGATAAAAGGATGGTCCAAGTTATCGTCAACACTCAAACATGGGAGCATCAAGGCAGCAAGTTGTGCTTCTTTAACGATTTCATAGCGCTCGGAATATTGCTAAATCCTAACAAAGTGGACCTTCCCTTTCCTCATTTTCTGTCATTAGTTCTATTGCCAGCACCATTCATCATCCATCATGTCACCTTTTTTTTTTTTTTTTTTTAATCTCAGTCTCTAGTTATATGAAAAGAATTTTAGAATGATTATGGTTAGACTCTATCACCATAAAAATTTAATTACTATATAGCCCTTTTGGTTTGTTGTTTTGGTATTGTTTTAAAATAGGGCATTCCAACAATAAATATGTCAAAAAATAAAATGATAAAATACACATAACAATCGGGTATCAGTTTGGTATTGTTTTCCGTTGTATCCCACGAGTTATTGGATGGCGGTAGAGATTAGCCCCTGGAATGCTCCCAAAACTCAATCCAGACAGGACAAGTTTCATCGGGCTCCTGGATCCGAAAATAGCTCAATTACTTGCTTAAAGTGAGCAATTCTATTGTACAAAATATCAATCGTAATTTACTCAATTAGGTAGATTCTTAATGAGTATTAAAGACCATAAATTAAGTTTTAAGTATAGATTTTTCAGAATTTACTTCTATAGTATAGGGTAAGGTATGAGTATAAAGTCTTCTTACTTTATACCCATCTTGAAACTTATATTTCAAAATATACAGAGTATAAGTTTTACAATATCTTACACTAATATTGTAAAAGTTATTAGATAATATTAATAGATGAATAGTAAATAACAATATTATAATTTTTTTTATAATAAATGTTTTAATAAAAATAAAAATTAAAAAAGCCTAATCCCATAAGTTAATAAATCTAAATGGATAAACCTAAGTCCCTCTCTTTTCTTTATTCTTTCTCATTTCTCTCTCTAACTTTAGGTTTTTTATTCTTTTATCTTATTTTTTTTTATTTACTAAACATATCACGAAACTTGAAATAACTAAGATAGAAAAATTACTTTTCTTTTTTTAATTTTACATATTTTGTTATAAGTTTCATAAATTTTACATATAAGAATTTATAATATCATATACAGTTTACTTTTTTAATATCACATAATTTAAAATTTATAGAAAGAAAAAAGAATTCATAGGTTTTATAGCTATAAGTTTAATAGGGTATAGGGTACATGATGATTTCAAGATGTTATAAAGTAAATTCTGATTTTAAAAGTTGGAAACTTATACCTTAAATAGGAGGGTTTTATAACCTACTCACTTTGTAACTACTTATTCTTGAAAGGAAACATTGGTTTTGCTTGGTTTACATACTAAGAAGAAAAGGAAAACAAATATTCCTTTTTTTTTTTTAAAAAAAAAACCCCTAACATATACTATTATTAAAAATAATCTCAAGAAAGCTAGCATATAATTAAGATGCAACTTTGATTTATCTAATTTTAGCATATCCCTTCCTTTCCATTTTATCATTATAATTTACAATATAGAAGATATCCTTAATTTTTTTTTCAAAAAAAGAAACTAGTTATACTTGGTTCTAAATCTTCTTGTTAATTCTCTTTTCCTTTTTTTTTTTTTTTGGAAAAAAAGCCACTACTAAAATGCTTTCCAAGGCCCTTGTGACTCTAATTAGACATGCTTAATTCAATTCTCTTATCCTCAAAAAATATATAATTGCTCTAAATATATATATATCCCCCAAAACTATCATCATAATATGTATGTTCACCTTTCATAAATTTTGAAAAATATATATATACTACCTCATTAAACATCTAAAATTGTCGATATTCTATGTTTGGTTTTGGAGATGCAGATGTATTTGCAATTACATACATACATACATATATAATATTAAACATAAAAAACTAATTATGTTGTCACATATTTGAAATAATTAACTTTTTATTAATATATTTTAATTACCTTTCAAATTAAAAATATGTCTTGTATCTTACAAACATTAATTCTGGTAGTTTTAAGTTTCCTATACATTGCTGTCTCAGTTTTAGGTAAGAATATTAAATTTTAGCAAACTAAGTATGGAAATTGGAAATATTTCTATCCCTTACGGTAATTTCAATTTTCAAAAGACATTATGTTAGATCTCTTTTATTTTTGGTACTCGTATCCTTGTGGCAGTATATATAAAAATTACTGAACTACTTGCCGCTGGAATCTTCCTTGACGAGTATATATAAGGTATACTTTGCCTTCATTCAGCACATAAAATCTTTCCACGGTCGAAACCAATATCGGACTTTCCTTACTTATGAGATAACATTCCATCTATGACTCCATAACATCTTCTATGTCCCATTTTGCTTCCTCTGCCATAACCTGTATCTCCAATCCATACAAAGCCATGAATGCTCACACTGATATGGAAGATGAACTACGTAGATGGCCTACTCCTTATGAGGTAAAAAAAAAAAAAAGAAAAAAAAAAGAACTGACATGAATTGGGGACAGTTAATCTTTATCCATGTAGTTTGTCTAAACTTTATTTTTAGCTGCCCGTTTACATTTAAAATCGCACCGTAATATATTGATAAAATATTGGATAAAAACATTAACATGTTCCATTTTTGAGAGTAATACATTAATGTGCCGTTTGTTATTATGTGGTACTATGCTTGTTTGTTTTTTAGGCTTTGGAAGAGATCAAGGCAATCGCTAAAATTTCAGGACCAACTGCTTTGACTGGTTTGATTCTCTACTCAAGAGCAATGGTTTCTATGCTATTCCTTGGTCATCTTGGCAAGCTTGAGCTTGCCGGTGGTTCTCTGGCTATAGGATTTGCTAACATAACTGGATACTCGGTGATCTCGGGTTTGGCCTTGGGGATGGAACCCATTTGTGGACAAGCTTATGGTGCTAAAAGATGGAAACTTCTTGGTTTAACACTACAAAGAACTGTTCTACTTCTTCTCTCCACATCAATTCCCATTTCAGTTATTTGGATGAACATGAAGAAAATCCTTATATGGTTTGGTCAAGACCAAGAAGTATCATCCGTGGCGCACATCTTCATTCTCTTCTCAATCCCTGATCTTTTTATACTTTCCCTACTTCATCCACTTAGAATATATTTGAGAACCCAAAGCATTACTTTGCCATTGACTTATTGCTCAGCAATTTCGGTTTTTCTTCATGTTCCTCTAAACTACCTCCTGGTTGTCCATTTTAATATGGGAATGGCAGGGGTAGCACTCTCACTGGTGTGGACTAATCTGAACCTTTTCCTATTTTTGCTCATTTTCGTGTGCTTCTCCGAGGCCTATCGTGAGTCTTGGGTCCTCCCGAGCACGGAGTGCCTTCAAGAATGGTCATCACTTGTGGCTCTTGCTGTGCCAACGTGCGTATCAGTGTGCCTAGAGTGGTGGTGGTATGAGTTCATGATAATGATATGCGGATTTCTTGTTAATCCGAAAGCTACCATTGCTTCAATGGGAATTCTTGTCCAAACAACCTCTTTAGTATATGTATTTCCATCCTCTCTTAGTCAAGGAGTTTCCACTAGAATTGGGAATGAGCTTGGAGCCAGAAAGCCAGCAAAAGCACGAAACTCAATGCTGGTTTCCCTAATTTGTGCAACACTTCTAGGAATAATAGCAATGTTATTTACCAATTTGATGAAAAACAGATGGGGCAAATTTTTCACCAATGACCCTGAAATCCTAGACCTCACCGCGAGGGCATTGCCTATTGTGGGGCTTTGCGAACTTGGCAATTGTCCACAGACTGCAGGCTGTGGTGTGTTGAGGGGGAGTGCTAGGCCACATATTGCAGCAAATATAAATTTGGGATCATTTTACATGGTGGGTATGCCAATCGCTATCTTGATGGTGTTTGTGGTGAAAATAGGCTTTGATGGGCTATGGCTTGGTCTGCTTGGTGCTCAGGCTTCATGTGCATTCTTCATGCTTTATGTTCTGTTTAGAACAGATTGGATGGTTCAAGCAGAGAGAGCAAAGCAGCTTACACAGACAACTTGCATGACCGCAATAATTAGCACATTACCGGTGGCATCAAAACAAGAAAGGGTAATAAGCAAACCTAACGAGGATGAGCTTGTAAAGTCAGGTTCACTGGAAACAGATCCCCTTGTATAAGCTGTGGACAGTCTGTACAACATTTGTTGATAGTTCAGGTGATCAAGTATTGGTGACATATTTTATTAGTTGGGTGTCCATTTCTCTATTTTCTTTTCGTTCCAAAATCGTCCAAAGAAGTGTCTTACCAATTTGCTTCTTGGACCTATGACCATTTTGTACTTTTCTTTTTTTTTGGGTGAAAGTGCAATTATCTTCTTTTGATATGCTTTTCTCTGGTGACCCAACGCAGATATATCATGCTAGTGCAGCCAAAACATGAAATAGAAAAAGAAAAGAAAGAGATATATTTAGCTCCAATTTGAAAATATGATTCTATTCGTTAATTACACTTCCTTGCAATTTACGCGCTTTATCAATTAACGTGTGTATTGCTTCACTTAGTAGGAGTGATTTTACCTAAATAAGCTCTTCAAAGCAGATACAATTTGGGAATACTGTGTTATTAATGTTCAGGAAAGCTAAGCTTATTATCTAGCTGCAAATGGTATAGCATTAGTACTAGTACATGCAATGTTTTAAAATATCTTACTCTATAAGTGAGCCATGATGCATACAATGTTTTAAAATAACTTACTCTGTAGGTGAGCCATGATGCCTAGAAAGTTAAAGCTACTTCCTATGAAAAGCTCCAAATTGCACAAACTACAATCTGCATTTTCCCTTATGCATCAAACAATTCAATAATGAAAAATCTAACATTTTATACAGAAAGAAAAAGAAAAAACAATTCAATAAAAATATATATTTTATTTTATATATATATATTTTTAAACATACAAATAATACTATATAAAAGATAACTCATTTCGATTTTTTGACTTATATCTAACTATTGATAGTTTGTCTGTGACTCACATACCTACCAGCCCACATATGATGACCAGAATCTTTGCTAGCCTTGTTTTGATTTCCCAACCTAGGAACAACCACTAATAATTTATCATTGAGCTGTCCATTCCATGAGGTGGTGACCTTGGTGCCAAAACTATGCCGGCTACCTAATGTTAATTTCTTCGCCTGCCCACTCACGGTCAAACCACTACAGCACTGCCTACATGCTAATCACCATAATTGCTTCGTTCCCATTTCCAACTTGGAACTAAACTCGTTTATTTTGTGAATGATTGATATAGTTTAATGGTTATAATCTTGATGCCAAAACCAAATATCATACCAACCATTTCAACCCGATTTCTCTCGGCCGATATGATCCATTATTTTGTGTGCTCACAATTTATATCAATCTCGAGAAAATTGCATTCAAGACATTTATTTTGAAATCAAGTTTAATATCGAAGATCTTCAAATTATACCAAACTTTACAACAGAGCTCCTAATGTTAGTGTTACCACTCACTTGAGATTAAATTTATGAAATTGGGTGATTTATTTAAGGGTTTACGTATTAATGTAATTAAACTATAATAACGGGATCTAAATAATAATCGAAGATATAATTATGTTTGAAATTATTTACAAGGTCTAACAATTACCGAAAGAAAAAAAAATGTAAAATGGCACCTGAAGAATTTTTGATGGACCTAAACCGCCTTAATTGGCTATTACCCTTAAACTCTAATTTTACCTTATGATTACCTCGTCTATTCAAATTGAACTAGCAATTGCTGTCTGGCGCCTCTAGACTTCCACTTTTTCCGCTGGACATCAATTATTTATCTCCTCTGACATGCTACCAGCCATTGGCTCCTCTCCACGAAGTCCAATCGCCCCATTCATGCCCATCCACTCAACTTTGCAATTCGACCGATAGATTTCTCCAATTTTAAAAACATATAATACTTAAATATGATACTTTTTTTTTAAATATTTTATTTAAAATAATCATTCCAAAGAAAACTTTTAAAAGCACGAATATAATCTGCATCTTTATAAATTTATACTGATAGCATAGACAGTATTCACACTTTTAGCATATTTGTATTAAAAACGTGAACGCCACTCACATCCTTAATGTATTTTTTTTTTCTCACTGAAGGTGTGAGTGGTAACCGCATCTTCAATGCCAAAAAAAGACAAAAAAATTTACACTGAAGGTACGGGTAGCATCCACGCCTTCAGTGTAATTTTTTTTTTTTAACTAAAGGTATAGATGATGTATGTGCCTTTATAATTTATTTTTAGAATATTTTTTTCAAGTACAATATTTACAAAATACTTTTAAAAATATACTATATTTAAGAGTGTTACCCTTTCAAAAAGCCCCAATATTTCTTTATAATTTGGCTAAATCTTAAGTCCTTGCACAGCTCATAATTCTTGTGATTATATATTCATCTTTGTATAGCTTATTTAACATCTAATGTCATAATTGTAAAGTTAGATTTAAAAAATAGTTATATATTTATTTTTGAATTAATTTGGGTGTTGGCATACTTATGCATGATAAGGAAATTTCCATTTAACTCTCACATAAAATTGAATAATTATTGTTAATTAAGTCTTAATTACTTAGGTGTAAATTTTGATTTCTAAAAAAAATATGATTCTCAATCATTTTTGTAACTTAGGGAGAATTGTAAGGTCAAATTGCAATTTTCAAAAATATGGATGAGTAAGTTTATTGATTGAAGTTTCCAGATCTAATCTCTATATTTTCTGCTTGGCAATATGATGATTTAAGTGTTTTTGCATGAAAATTTTGAATTGGTCATTATTTTTCCCGTCTCAACGGTACTTTTGTTATTTCACACTTGTCCAAAATTTGCTTTGGTCCCTAACTGTACTCTACGACGCACATCTAGAAGTCCTCGTAAGTTTTGGACACTTTTGGGATTTTACATGTGATTTGCGATTGTAAAGGGTAGAAAGGTTATTTGGTTTTTACCTAAAAACTTGAATTCGAGGGTGTGAACGAAAAGCATGTTTTATTACAATCACAATTATAGGTAATCCATGACTTTTTGATATTTATGCCACAAGTTATGTAGATCTAACATTTAGGGTAACACAATGCGAGTGTATGTGTGCATGTGAAGGGAAGAAACCTAAAATTTACTAGAATTTCAAAGGAGTACATGATTGAGGACATAAAATTTATCTCATTACAATAAAATGTAACCTAAAATTAAAAGGCAGCACTATAACCTAAATAGCTAAGATATAAAAAAGTAAGAAAATACTACTATTTGTACTAAAAAAGATGAATAGAATGATGCTTAATTTGTTTCAACCTTGATACTCTTTTCTTTCCATAGTCCTTGAGTCTAGTTGGTATTTGTTTATACACTTTTTCTATTTCATCCAAATACTTAGCAACGAAATGACAAAAATATTAGAAGGCCAAAGCGATCCCTATTATCCTCATCCTTAGCCACACCATTCACAACCTTATCAACTATATTGAGATTACAATTATCTATAAGAGTTTGAGTGTGAGAATCAATAACTTTATTATCAATAGATTCAATTGTGTTAGATGGGAACAAAATTGCTTTAGTATTAAGTGCTGTGTAATTGTGTGCACAATTGAATTACCTTTCTAAAGGAACAAATGGTTGCTTTCTATACTTGTATTAACTCTAGGAAACCTAGCTACTTTTATATTCTTCCAAATCTCAAATTCTACTAATTTAACTCCAAAAGGACCAACTTCTTTGATAGCATTTTCAATATATATAAGACAACAATATTTATAGTAGGTTAGTATCAATATGAATAGCTTCACTCTTACTTGTATACGATGCCTCAATTTAGGGACATATTTTTGCTAAACTTCTTTGGGTCTTATGCTTCACTCAATCTTTGTTTTTCTTAATTGTGGCTCTTTCAAGGTAGATACATCATTTTATTCATTAGGAAATTTCCTATATTACTCTTTAGCATAGTGACCCACTTTGAAATAAAAAGACCAATATTTTAGCAAATTAGCAAAGAAAATTGGCTACTAAAACCCCCATTTTTCGTTTCCTATCCACATTTGTTCTTTATAGCCCTTAAAACCATCAAACTCTATTAGGACACATGCTACTAAAGACTTAGAAAATTTTGTAGTAGGATCATCCAACTTTAAAGATGTCATAAATGCAAAAGTTAATGCAAACAACATGGACTTTGTTCACTTTCTTAACATGCATAATTTCAAAATTTTTAGGTGATGTTTGCTTACTTCACCCGATCAATTTTTTTTTTTTAAAAAAAACTAACTCTCTATATGTAGAAAGATAATACTAATGAATTCTCTATTAATATTCATTAAAATATTATTTTCCTAAAACTATGTAAATACATATGAGAATACATGTGTATACTTGATAATGGTATAGTACTTTTCAATCTATACATAGTATAATACTTTGTTATATATGCAATAATTAGTTAGCTATAGGTATAAAACTTAGCATAAGAATATGATATTTTATCTTAAAAAAAAAATCTTAATATAAGGTACATATAATATATGCATTTACCTAATAAAATTAATTTTAAACACACGCAATAAAATAATGATAGTTGGATTAATAAGATAATCTTATAATATGTGTCTTCAGTATTATTGAAGTCATTCTTAATAAAATATAATGCTATTATATTAGTTAAGCTATTGAAATAATCTTAAAAAACTTAAAATATTATAGAGAGTTCCTAAAAATGATTAAAAATTCCTAAAGTTATTCTAAAAATATATTTTCATTTTCCTAAGTGCTCATATAACAAAGAAAGCAAGGGACGACAAAATAGGTAAAACTTAGTAATACATTTAATTGTTTATCCAAACAATGTCAAAATGTTGATTGAAAACTACTATGAATGAATTAGAGATTAGGTAAGTATGTATATGTCATTTATGAAAATGTATAAATAGTACATATGATGTATGCAAGAGGAGGTCTATACTTGATTGTGGTTGTATGTATTTGTATTTTCAAGTCCCTCTAAGAAATGCCAAATAATACAATTTTAAGTTCACTAAAAAAAACTTTTGAAAATGTTTTTCAAGAGTCAATTAATATATATTTTTAAATTTATTTGGGATTTAAACAGATATGTGGATATGATTAAGACCTAAATGATAAAACCCAAAATGCTTTGAAATTAGTGCATATTTGGAATGATTTATGACTCAATTGATAAAACTAAAATGGTTAATTATATATATTAAAAAATGGGTTTTACACCTTTTTGCTTCGTATACTTAAATTATTATTTTTCAGTTATATTGTCTAAACTTTCGTGCTTTGTTAATTTAAATGTCTGCATTATGTTTTAGTAATATAAGTTGATTTTTCACATCTTTTCACTAAACTAGCCCGTATTATTTTTTTCATTTATATAATTTTAACTCTTCAATAAAAACGTTATTCTAATGTTGAAAGAAGGAGACAAAAAATACATGAACAAAAGCAAAGCACAGTGATTATGCAATTGATTGAAACATAAAACAGAGGTTTGTAAAATAAAGAAATGCAAAATGCATATATATATATATATAATTAACCTAAACTTCAAAAGGTTCAAAAAGCTCTTAAGACCCATTTCTTAAGTTGTTTTTGTTTTGTTTTTATTTTCCTCCTCTTCCTCGTGATTATTACATCTAATTATGTACCTCAAAGGACAAAGGACAAAGGACAAAAGACGGCTTGAAAACTAGGCCATTTGGGGGACCTGCTTCAGCTTATGGAGCATACATTTTTGGGGTAAAATGTCAGATTTATGGAGCATATATTATTGCATTTGCCCCTACATTTTCACAAAAGCGTTTTTGTAGGCATGGCTTTGTCTTTATAGCAATCTATTTTCCTTTCCCGTTGCCCCCCACCCAAAAACCTAGAGAGAGACGATATTGGTTATTCTCACTAAAGTCCAATACCCGTCTGACCTAGAGAGAGACGATAATGGTTCTTCTCACTACAGTCCAATACCCGTCTGACGAATGACAACTCAGAATTTTGATCAGGTTTTGTTCAATATAAATATATATAATATTTAGCATTTATATCCAATTTGGTTAACTATAGCATTATTCCTATTTCATTAAAAAAAAAAAAGGATTCATTGTTAAACATTCTAGAAGTCCTGAAGATTCTAATTTAGTTTATAACTTGAACTCTAAACCTTGATAATGATTATAATATTTTTGACACCATAAATTTTCATCCATATAATCATAAAATCTAATATACATGTCTTAACTAATGGTGCATTTATATTTTTAACTTAGCGTTGGTGACAAGTGTCATGGAGTAATAATATTTGCACTTACAAGTTTCACTACAGGTGCTAAGGAAGGTGCCGTTAAAGCGACTCACAGCTAGCAGTGAGTGCTGATTAGAAACTGAAAAAAAGAAAAATGATGCTGTCTTTTTAAAATTGAAAATTGTTTTTCTTGGATTTGATCTGCATTTTCAGATTGATTAGTTATTCAATACCAATTGAAATCCGCTACCATGATCCTATATTACCATCCATAATTTTTTTTAGAGAGCATTAATCTTTTTTCATTGAACCGGATTGAAATATAAGTATATATAGTTTAATAAATCAATAAAGACATGACCTAAAAATCCATTTAAAAAAGAGACAAATCTCTTACATAAACATGGTTGATATTATTTATTCATAGGTTATTTTGAACGTGGACTTCAAGACTAAGTCGGCCTATCTCGTGCTTAGAAGCTACCAATGATTTGACTCCTTACGTCTAGGTTGTCTCGGCCAAATCTAGGTTGAAAAGCCTAGCCCCCATTTTAAACCAGTCATAGGTAGGAAGAGCTTAAATGGGTATGGTAAGTCAATTATCCAATAACTTCCCTAATTCTTCTCCATAGATTTTGAAGTTAATAAGGAGTGATGGGAATTAACTGTCTTCATTATCTGCTCTCCCATTCTCTCTATAAATATTATATCAAGCTGCCAAGTACGGGATTGACACTCTTACCCTCTAAACTCTATTATGCTACTATGTTATTTCGATTCCTCTCTCTTATACTAACTTGAGTACACGTCGGAATCACCTTGGGTAACCCCTAACTCATGTTTCTTGTCTCATGCACGTCACACTCTCTCTTTATAGAACCAAGTAACAACATTAATTTAGAAAAATTTCTTGTAGAATCATAAAATAAATGTAGGACTCTAAGTGGAAAATGATCCCATAATTGGCTAAAAAGAAAAACCTAGAACAATTGAAACTTTTAGAACTTAATTGTAAGTAATACGGTTTTTTTTTTTTTTATGAAATACTTTATTATTATAATGAGTTGTTTTCAAGTGATGGCAAGAGAAAGGTATAAGCACATTGAAAGAATTTGGTAGAACCAGATTAGAAAACCCAACACATACTAACCAAATGTATTTGGGTAATAAGTTTGGGTAAGAGATACATATATGATCTATTTGTATTTTCTAATGATTAAAGATCGATATTCTTCATTACATAAGTTTACAAATTATTCGAATAATAATAAATATTTTTTAAATGTTGTTTTTATATAAACTTACAATGGCCAAGTTACATTCTCAATTGAATCATTTTTAAGCTTGAAAGAAAGTTTCTAAAGTAATTTTGCTAGCTTTCATATGTTATAAGAGGCTCACATAGAATTTCAAAATTATTCAAGGAAATTTATGATGTATCTTATATTTATCGAGAAAGACTAGTAGATTTTTAAGAAAAGTGCATCAACTAGCATTTGTAAGATGATTGACAATTGTTTTTACAATTCATACAAAAACTTATTTTTGTAAAACTCTGTTATAATATTTTTTAAATTAAAGATCTTTCTTAAAGCATTTTTCTCTAGCCTTCGGATATTTAATGAAAAGATTTTTGAACGTTTAAGATTGTTTTAACCATTACGATATAAAGATCATTTCATATTTAGATGAAGCTCAACCTCTACATAAATAAGATCATGAAGATTGAAGAGACACACACATGACATACATAGCTAAATACTATTAACAAGAAGTGCTAAAAGATATGAAATTTCTTTGAGATATTTTACTAGCATAGTTCTTAGGGAATTCTTGACTCTTTTTTTTTTTTATGTTTGATCTTTTCATGAGAAGTGTCTCATGTGGAGAATTTTGTAGTGAGTGTTTTGTTGTGACTATTGCTTTAGACTTAGAGGCTTAGTGTATGAAGTGAAGGTGTACGGTAAGAAGCTAGTTAGGATTATGACTAGTTAAGAGTTAGGAGAACTTAGGAAAATTGCAAAGGACATAAGATTGATAGCTTCCATTAAGTATTATCGGAGCTATCAAAATTGAAAAACTCATTTGTACTTTTTTTTTTTTATAGTTATAGTAAATTCCTAGCAATTAACTTTATATTACTAGTAAAGATGATATAAGTAAAAGGCTGAGCTTCTATATTTTTTGATTTTATCTATTTACCTTTTCTTTCTTTTATTTACTCTAGTTTATTCATTTATTTTATAATTATGCTAGAACTTGCATATTCAAGTGAATCTATATTAAATAGAAACAAATAGGCATAACTGTAATAATATTATAAGTGCTTACATAAATCAATACAATTTCTTATTGTAGTAATTGCATAGAGCGGGTGCACTGATTGAGCTAAGAGCAGTGTTAAAAATTAGTATGAGAAAATTTGAATGTTGTAAGTATTACATTATATATATAAAAAAATAGAAATATTCAACAAATGTTTTCTTTGAAGAGACTACACCCTTGGCTACATTCAATGCTTTAGATTGACGAGTGATTATCAACATATATCGACCGAAGAAATATCATGTATGTAAGTTACAATGAAGCATCATAAATATTTAATGAATAATATTTCTACTAGAAAGATTTAGGGGAGCATGTTGAAAGTGAATAATGTAGGAATTCCTCTCTCATATCATATTCTATAAGCATATGTTTTAAAAATTTGAAATTTAATTCTATCCAATTGCTTATTGGAATCTTTCTAGAATTAGAACCTATACCATATAGAATCTATAGATTTTAGATATTCTATAGAATTGATAATTTTTTTATCATTTTAAATATTGTAGTCATCCACACCTAAAATCATGATATTTAAATTAAAAGATTAAGGTTTTTTCAAGCATAAATTACCATGAGTGCAAGCATATTAAATTTCAATAAAAAAACATAAAATAACAATAAAATATAATATACATAAACTAAGTACTGACTTGAATTATTGATGTGATAAAAATTAGTTTATTTGATTGGGAGTTAAGTCCAACTAGTAGGTCATAAGCAGACCTACTTAATTATATTAATCAACAATATTGTATAAATGAGCTACATGATAGCTTGCATTGAACATATTGAAATTTATAAGATACCTTATAACATGGAATTTATGGGAACCTAGATTGTGAATTTTTATTCCTAATTCCATAGATAAAAAATTAGAAAAAGTAATTTTGTTCAAAATCTCTCCTACTTGTTCTAAGGAAGGAAAGATGAGTTTCGGTGTGAAGTGAGTACCCATGATTAAAAGGGACATTTCAAGGTCTAACATACTAAGGAGGAGATAGGACACTTTCATTATAATGATGAATATTGGGTATAAACCATAATTCCTACAATAAATGTTATAAATTCATCAAGGCGACTGAAGGGAGGGGCCCTTCATAGCATAATACTGAGGGCAAATGCTTTAGAGCATCTGAAGCCATCAAGGAGATAATGTGTGAACTTCCATTCTTTGATTGTTGTTGATAGTGGCATTGACGCAGCGAGTTAGCGTAGAGAAACATGAGAATCACTAAATGAATGAATCTCACACACACAATGGTTGCGCACAACCCGTTAAAGGAGAGAAGTCTCTCACAAAATGTATTTCAAATATAAAATAAGACATAACCCTAACATAACTAACAAAAGGGTTTATATACTCTCCCTTAAAATATCAAAGGAAAAGGCGAATCTATGCGTACACGGTCGAAGGCACAGCCGTGCTTCAGACCGTGTTAGATTCTATGAAGATTTGCTGTTTGATACCCTTGCTCGAGATACGGTCGTGCTTCAGGCCGTGTTGGACTCTGTGAAGATTTGCTGTTTGATACCCTTGCTCGAGACACGGCCGTGCTTCAGGCCGTGCGCAGGAGCCGTGCTTCAGACCGTGTGTTCGCGTCTTGTATCCCCTCCATCATTCTCTCCCACCAGAGAAGAACTCGACCCCGAGTTCTATGTAGGATATAACGCCTCATCGTCAGGGAAGAAAGGAAAGATATCAGCAACATTGAATGTCTTTGAAATGCCCATGGTTTTTGGTAAACCAACCACATAAGCATTATCATTGATTGTCTGCACGATCTTATACGGACTATACTTTTTAGGTTGAAGCTTGCTGTATTTTCCAACAGGAAACCGTTCCTTGCGTAAGAATACCATAACCTGATCACCCACTGAAAACAGTTGTCGCCTTCGATGCTTGTCAGCTGCAGCTTTGTACTTAGCATTGGATTGTTCAATTTTCACCCGCACCTCAGCTGTAATGTTCTGCCAACTATCCGCTAGGTTCTTGGCTGCTATGTGAAACTCAGTACCCCTTGGAAGCTTGATCAAATCCACAGCATGGTTAGGAGTATTGGTATAGACAATAGAGAATGGAGACTTGCCTGTTGTCCTGTGAACGGTACTGTTATAAGCAAACTCCGCCTGAGCCAATGCCACATCCCGTTGCTTGGGTTTCTCCCCACAAATACTTCTAATTAGATTGCCCAAAGTTCGATTTGTAGCTTCTGTCTGGCCATCCGTTTGTGGGTGAGCCGTGCTGCTATAGTTCAGTAAGGAATCAAACAGCTGCCACAGGGTTCTCCAAAGATGACTCAGGAATTTGCTGTCCCTGTCTGAAGTAATAGATTTAGGCACTCCATGTAGGCGTACCACTTCCTTGAAGAACAACTTGGCGATGACCTAAGCATCGGCGACTTTCCGACATGGGATAAAATGGGCCATCTTGGAAAACCTGTCCACCACAACAAAGACAGAGTCAACGCCCCGTTGGGTACGGGGCAATGCCAGGACAAAGTCCATGGATAAATCCTCCCATATGTTATCAGGAACAGGGAGTGGAGTGTAGAGGCCAGTGTTTTGGGCCTGACCCTTGGACGTCTGGCATGTATAACACCGTTGCACAATCCTCCTAACGTCACGTCTCAAGTGCGGCCAGTAGTATCTAGCACTAACTGTAGCCATGGTCTTATCCCTTCCCAGGTGACTTGCTAATCCACCCCCATGTAAGTCACGGATCAGCTTTTCCCTCAAGGAGGACTCCGAAATACACAGTTGATTTCCTTTCATTAAGTACCCTTCATAAATATGGAAGTCACTGCTAGGCTGTTTATCCCGACACATCTCCCAAGTATCCTTAAAATCATTGTCAGTCCCATACAGGTCTTTCATATGCTCAAAACCCACCACTTCAGTATGAAGTGTCACCAACAGACTGGCTCGCCTACTCAAAGCATCTGCAACTTTATTGTAGACTCTCGACTTATGTTTCAGCTTAAACGGGAACTTCTGCAAAAATTGAATCCATCGTGCATGCATATCTTTGCTAATCCTAGTCTGATTATTCAAGTGTTTAAGGGCATCACAATCCGAATATAGTACGAATTCTTTGCCCACTAGGTAATGTTCCCAGGTCCTCAAGGCACGCACTGTTGGATAAAACTCTTTGTCATATGTGGACCAATTTCGCCTAGACTCGCATAACTTCTCACTGAAAAAGGCAATGGGTTTCCTTTCCTGAGATAGTACCGCCCCTATTCCAACCCCACTTGCATCACAATCGACTTCAAACAACTTATCGAAGTTAGGTAATGCAAGAACTGGCGCATTGCACAACTTTTCTTTTAACAGCCCGAAACTACCTTCAGCTTCATCACTCCACTGGAACTTCCTTTTCTTCAGGCACTCGGTCATAGGTGTAGTAATGGTGCTGAAGTGCCGAATAAATCGTCTATAGAAACTTGCTAGCCCCAGGAAACTCCTCAATTCACTTACTGTCTTAGGAATGGGCCATTCCCTAATAGCTCTTACCTTCTCATCATCCACAGTAATCCCATCACCACTAACGACAAAACCCAAAAACAGCAACCTCCTAGAGAGGAATACACATTTTTTAAGATTCACAAAGAGCTCAGAACCTTCAACACTTCCCTCACATGATTAATGTGTTCCTCCTCAGTTTTACTATAGATCAAGATATTATCGAAGTAAACTACTACAAACTGATCAGAAAAGGGTTTAAGTACTTGATTCATAATACGCATGAAGGTGCTTGGGGCGTTGCTAAGGCCAAAAGGCATGACCATCCATTCGTACAGGCCCTCTTTGGTTTTAAAGGCTGTCTTCCACTTATCTCCTGGTCGAATCCGAATCTGATGGTAGCCACTTCTCAGATCGATCTTGGAGAAGAATTTAGCCCCACTCAAACAATCTAACATGTCCTCCAACCTTGGTATTGGGAATTTGTACCCAATTATAATTTTATTAATTGCTCTACTGTCAACACACATACGCCAACTCCCATCTTTCTTTGGGGTTAACAAGGCGGGCACTGCACAAGGACTCATGCTCTCCCTGATGAATCCCTTCTGGAGTAGTTCTTGCACCTTCCCTTGCAATATTTCTGTCTCTTTGGGACTCATTCTATAATGTGGAAGGTTAGGTAGACTAGCTCCTGGAATCAGATCAATGTGATGCTGGATGTCCTTCATGGGAGGTAATCCATTAGGTAGCTCCTCGGATGTTATCTCCTTAAACTCCTCCAAAAGCTCCTTCACTCTGTCAGGCAACTCCGGAGCATCACTCTGGCCTTCCTCAACTGTCATCACCTGTCGAACAATTAGCGCATGGACGGTCTGCGCCTCCTTAATTGCTTCCTCCATCTCCCTCTCAGATTGGGTGATAGTGAGGAAGGAACGCCCTTCCGATTTAGAAGCTTTAGGGCGGTGTGAAAATTTGAGAGGTAGGAGAGTGAACTTTACCCCATCCTTCTCTAACCGGAAAACATTCTCCCTTCCTTCGTGCTTGGCATCAATATCAAATTGCCAAGGCCTCCCAAATAGAAGATGGCATGCATCTATATCCACGACGTCACAATAGACCTCATCCCTATACTTCCCTATAGAGAAAGGTATCCTGCATCGTTCGGTGACTTCTATCTTTTCAGCTGCTTTAATCCACCCAATAGTATATGGGTTCGGATGTTTTTCAGTCGGCAAGTTCAAGACCCTCACCGTTTCTTGACCTATGATGTTCTCGCAACTCCCACTATCCACAATCAAATCAAACACCCTACCATCGACAGTACACCTAGTACGGAACAACTGATGCCTTTGGGTCTTCTCATCACACTTTGGTGCTAACATCAGTTTCCTGATGACATATGTCTCCTCATCATCCCCATAGCCATCATCACCATAAAACTCATCCCCTCCATCCGGTTCACAACACACCTCTTCATCCTCCTCTCTATCAATAACATTGACTGGTCTCCTACTGGGGCACTCATTGGAACGATGGCCCGGTTGATTGCACCTATAGCATTTTCCCATAACTGGTTTAGAATAGGGATTATTTTGTCTAGGTGCTTCCTTAGCCTCCATTGGTCTCCTGCTTACCCCTCTTTCCTCTCTCTTCTCATTAACTCCACCTGGTACTTTCGGGACAGTCTTCCCTTTATCCGTACCTACTGTACTGAACCCCTCGTTCTTAAACCTTCGGTTACCCCCATCAAACCTATTGGTCTTCTCTTGCAGCATCATCTCTGCTCGAAGAGCCATGTTTTTCGCTTCATTGACATTGCGTAAAACATGAACCCCTATCTTCTCCTTAATTTGCACCCTCAGCCCATCCAGGTACCTAGCCACCTGCTGTCCTTCGCTTTCTCTAAGATCATTTCTCTCAGCCAACCTCATGAATTCCGCTGTATACTCATACACTGTTCTCGGGCCCTGCCTACACCTCTGATACTGTTGAAACAGTATTTTTTCATAGTCAGGAGATAGGAAATCCCTTTGAATCAATTGCTTCATTCTATACCACGTCTGCACTTGTTGCTTACCCTCTCTATATCGCCTATTCTGTAACCTCTCCCACCATGCCGAAGCCCTTCCTTTCAATCTACAAGCTACTAACTTCACCTTACGATTCTCCGGCACTTCCATATAATCAAAGAAACGATCTACCTCTGCCAGCCAATCTAATAAATCTTCGATGTTCAAATTGCCGGTAAAAGAGGGTATATCTACCTTTAATTTGAAATCGCTAGTGTCTCCTTGATCATAGCCATGGTGATTCCTACCATACCCACCACCACTGTATCCTTTCCGCTGTGGTTGCGGGTTTCCGACCAACCATTCATCTTCCTCCTCAGAATCCACATCACACGCTTGGACCCTTTGATTTGCAGCGATAGGTCTGTTGATAGGAACGCCAAGAACAGGATTTGCCCCAGGTCGTACTCCCCTAACATCTCTATCTCTGTTCATATTGGTTCCCATCGCGTCGAAACGCTCAACCAGATCATCAAAGCGCTGTTCGAAACGCCAGAGTATCTGATCCATGGTATCCAACACTACCCTTTGAGCCTGCACTTCGGTTCGCAGAGTTTCCATATCCCGAGCAACGTCCGGAACATGACCGCCTCCTGAACTACCGTCACCTGACATCTACACAGGAAATTTTCCTTGCTTTAATACCAACTAACGCAGCGAGTTAGCGTAGAGAAACACGAGAATCACTCAACGAATGAATCTCACACACACAATGGTTGCGCACAACCCGTTAAAGGAGAGAAGTCTCTCACAAAATGTATTTCAAATATAAAATAAGACGTAACCCCAACATAACTAACAAAAGGGTTTATATACTCTCCCTTAAAATATCAAAGGAAAAGGCGAATCTACGCGTACACGATCGAAGGCACGGCCGTGCTTCAGATCGTGTTGGATTCTGTGAAGATTTGTTGTTTGATACCCTTGCTCGAGACACGACCGTGCTTCAGGCCGTGTTGGACTCTGTGAAGATTTGCTGTTTGATACCCTTGCTTGAGACACGGCAGTGCTTCAGGCCGTGCGCAGGAGCCGTGCTTCAGACCGTGTGCTCGCGTCTTGTATCCCCTCCATCAGGCATTATTAGGATTGTGTATATAGTCATACTTTTTACTTGCTTCTATAGATCATCATGTGACAATTTGGTAGCATTTAATTAGTAAAATAGAATAATATAAGAAAAATCAAATAGAACAATATAAAAAAAATATAACATTATAAATTTTTTATATTATATTTAGTGTATATAATAGTAGATATGAATTTTTGAGATATATTTATTTTATACTACAAATGCGCATATGCACATACATACACACACAAACACACATGGAAAGATGTAGTTTGTTAATGATATTAAACTTGGTGTATGGTTATTTTTAGAAGTCTTATAAATATATATTTATTTTATATTGTAAAATAGATTTTGTATCACCAAATATATAATATAAAAAATTTTACATCATTAAATATATGGTATAAGTTTTTTAGTTTTACTTTTGCATTAAAAGACCTTTTTTCAAGTAACTTAGATCAACATGTAAACTAAATGTTACGTTAAAAAATTTATTCAATACTATACCATAAAAATATAATAATCAAACAATATTTTAATATTTATCCTAAAACCTATCCAAATATACAGGATACGACAAGTTTCGTTGCAATTTCAACCCTAAATTTAACTATTGTCTTCATACTTCTCTTTTCTAAAAAAAAAAAAAAAAAGTCCATATGCCCCATGATATTCCTCTCTCCCCGTCATCTTCTGTCTTTCTTATCTTTGTCGGCCAACCTTGAATTATTCCATCATGAGCGGTTTATATCGGTTCAAAGGAATGTCCTTTTAATTGGTGGTGAAGCGTGAATATCTCTCAAATATCATGGAATGCGCCTAGAGGTTTTTAATTCTCGCGAGCACAATAAGCTAGGTGAATGTACAGCAAACCCTATCTCCTTTTGGTCCCTCTGGATAACACTTTTTCTCTTATAGAAAACGATGCCAGGTTTGTTTCTATTGATTGATCGATGTTGGTCAGGACAGGTGGTTTCATGTTCCTTAAATATTCAAAACCTTTAAGACATCGTTACTCCACATAATACATACCTATCATCATATAATAAAACGACCCATCATTTCATAGCAACAATGTCTAGCGTAAATCTCCCAATGCAATTTCGAAAGTTAGGCTGCTTTTTCGAATAACCTTTCTTGGCAGACATTTTCAAAGCACTTTTTAAAGAAGGGGTGATGGCGAAACAGTACCTTTATTATTAGTGTTATTGAAAGGATTGAGAGTCCAACTAAATTGTAACATATAATTTTTTTTTTCATATTATAATTTAAAAGAGTGTAAATGATTCACGGCTTATATTGGAGGATCGAATCGATCTAAGTAAAATCCTTAACTAAAATTAAACTGCACTTTTTGAAAAAAGTAGAATTGATAATTTTTAATTATTATTTTTAAATGCCAATCCTAATCCATAGACCTTAGTCACATCACTCCAAAACTCTCATACCTCCACTCCTCGATCAAAATTTCACTCTCACGTCAATATATTGCTTTCACGTTAGACTATGAGCTCACACCTTCACTCTCGTCTCTCATTCTTCATTTCTCACACTTTCAGTGTCTCAGTCTCGTTTCTAAATTAAATCTCTCCCTAATCCCATACTCCGGCGCTAAACACTAATACTTGGTAAAATGAATTACTTTCATTATTCATCAAATTAAAGCAAGGAGCTAATCAATATGATATGTGGCGTTGTAAATAGTTTTTTAATTCATGTATCAGTATCTCTGATAACATTTTTTTTTTAATTTATAAATTCTTAATAGCACAAATTACATAAAGAAATGTCTGAGCTTGTACATTTTCCTATTTTTAGTTCATGAACAATACATTTTCCATTTTGGTCATTTAAGTTCCGTAATCACTAAAAATTTTATAGAGTTGACGTTTATTAACCTGAACGATTGCCACACTTAATTAGGTATAATGACAATAATATAGTTTTTTTATAGCCCGTTTCTCTGATTTATTTTTTCACATATAATTTTGCATTTCTAATAATCTATTTGAGTATGGTTTCTTATCGGCAGAGATTCATTTTTTAAACAAATTAAAAAAAATTATGAATCACATGTTTTATGGATATCACCCTATGTATGATAAATGTGTTTTGTGTATGGTAAAATTTGATCAAAACAATTAGATTTTTTAAGGTTTTGGTTCACTATCGGTTTGAATTAAATGGAACTATAATTATCCTCATTTATTACTATCATATTATCCAAAAGTTACTACAATTTTCATCCTTGAAACTCAAGTGACAAGAAAATATAACTATATTATTGCTCTGGTAATGCAATATGTATTGCTATGCCTTACGTTTTAAGGCATTTATACCTAGATATATGGTTATAGGGTTGATAGGATATAAAGTTTTATTCATACTCTATTTTGTAAGATACATATTTTTAAATTTTGAAATTGAAACCTACCCTATACCACTTTAGAACCACTTTATACCTTGTATCCTATAAAATTTATAAGGTATATAGTACCCTATAGAACTTATAAATTTTGCTATTCCTTTTATAAATTTTAAGTTTATATAATATTAAAAAAGTAATTTATATGTAATATTACGAGTTATTCATGTGTACAACTTATGGAACTTGCAGTAAAACCTATAAAATTAGAAAAGTAATTTTTTCTCTTTTTATTATATTAAGTTTATGTGATTTTACTACTTAACAAATAAGAAATAACAAGCGGCAAGAATAGAAAATATAAAGTTGGAGTGGAAAATGGGGGAAGAGTTAAGGAAAAAATAGAAAATGTAAAGAGAGAGGCAATATTAATTTAGCCGTTTAGGTTATTAACTTATGGATCTTGATTCTCTTATTTTCTTTTTATTAAAACATTCATTGGTAGAAAAAAATAATGTTATTATTTATTATTTATTTACTAATATTATTTAATAATTTTTTATAAAATGGGTATATAATACCTTGGTATTTATATCATATATACCTTAAAATAGATATTTCATGATGAGTATAAGATAGGGAAATCTCATATTCATACCTTTGTGGGAGCAAGTTTCATAAAATCGATACTTAGAATCTATCTTATGACCCTCAATACCAATCTCAAACCTATCTAATTGAATAAGGTATGACTGGATATCATGTAAAATAGAGTTAATTGTTCATATTTAATTGTATATAAAAAAATATACATTTTTTTAATTAATTTTTTGATACATAGGTAGATAAGATCCACATATGATCCTATTTTTCTATTTAGTATGAAATTTATCTATGTTAATAAATCGGTCAAAATGTACCCAAAATAAGTGCATCATTCTCAAAAAGAAGAAAATATTGTTGCCCTAGCTAATTCGAATTAATGAATCAAGAGACCATATGATTCTCCCCATTGCATTGGTGCAAGCTTTTATATTGAAAACTAGGATAATTTACACTACTTACCTTTTTTATATTTTATGTGTAGTCAATTTTTATAAATGTAAAATTAAGCGTTTAAATTTTGAATCTTCAAAAGAGATATTTTAGACCTCAATATAATTATTTTATCCTTAAAAAAAATTATAACAAGTATTAAAAAGCTAAAAAAAGTGGAAGTACTCTCTTCTTTATGATATTATGAAGTTCCTTTGATATATTTTAAAAATACGGTTATTAAAGATTTATACATCTTCACACCCAGTATTAAAAAAATAAATAAAAGTATGAAGAAATGGATCTACGAGTTACCCCATGCACCGGCTAATCATGGCTTAAGCATATTGAAGGGCATTGAGAGAGTGACCTAATGGGATTGCCAAATTGGTGCTTAGATCTTAATCTCTTTAACTTTAGTCAATAGATTCCTTGTATTAGTATGACAAAATACAAATAGTTCGAGCAATTCTTGATTTTAAAAATTACTAATCGAAATAATGGAAGGAATTAACAATATATAATAAATTTGGAAGATGAAGAAGAACAAGAGAAACATCCGAGGAATGAATGAATGATAATGATAGTACACCGTCGGCCATGCAATGCAGGGGCTGGCCGGATTCACGGAACTGATGAAGTAGGGTCTATAATTATAGTAGGAAAACTGAAAGTTTGAAAAATACACCCAAAAATCAAAAGTAGTTCTTTACGGCGTCTAATTCGAATTGTAATTTTCAAGGGACTTTCAAGCACCGCCTAACGCAAGGAACAGTATTTGTTAAATGCTCCTTTTGATTTGACATGTCTTTTTCTTAGCGGAGATACTCCGAATTAGACCCAATAGACATCATGCCCCTTACCCTACAATGGTAAACGAGTCGAGGGTAGACTTGGATATACTCACGCATTAACCAGATTGTTAAGATGGTTATAATTTAATAATAAGAATGTCGGCCTCTTAGTTTTTATTTGGAATGATGGAAAGTGAGAAGAAAGAATGGAAAAGGATAGAAATATTTATTTTTTAAACAAATTACAACAACATTAAGAATCACATGTTTTATGGATATTGCCCTATGTGTGATAAATGTGTTTTGTGTATAATGAAATTTGATCAAACTAGCTAAGTGTTTAAGCGGTTTTGTTCACTATCCATTTGAAAAAAAATCAAATTATGACTATTCCCATTTATTGCTATCATATTATCCAATGAAAAAAAAAGTTACTACAATTTCCATCCTCAAAGCTTAAGTGACAAGAATATACTACTACCATGCAATATGTATTGCCATGCCTTGCGTTTTAAGGCATTTACATCCTTAAAATATTTCAGAAAATTTAAATTATCTAAAAAACATAAGATTAGTTATACTTAAAGGTGAGTGAATATCGAGTAAATAGAGTATGAAGTTATATTTATACCCTACCCTTAAGGTACATGCTTCTAAATTTTGAAATTAAAACCTATCCTATAACATGTTGGAACCATCCTATACCCCGTACTTTGTAAAACTAACAAGGTAGAGGGTATTCCGTGGAATTTATAAAATTTGCTATTTTTTTATAAATTTCAAGTTTATATGATATTAAAAAAAAAAGATAATTTATATATGATATTATGAGCTCCTCATATGTAAAACATATGGACTTTGTAGTAAAACTTATAAAATAAAAAAAGAGAGTAAATTTTCCTTTTGTTATTATTTTAAATTTATGTGATTTTAATACTTAACAATTAGGAAAGAATAAGGATAAAGAATATAAAGTATAGAGTTAGAGTGGAAAATAGGGAAAGAATTAGGAAAAAAGTGGAAAACCTAAAGTAAGAGAGGCAGCATTAGTTTAGCCACTTAAGTTATTAACTTATAGGCTTGAATTCTTTTTTTTTCTTCTTCTTATTAAAACATTCATTGGCCATAAAATCTAATATTATTTTTTATTATTTATTTATTAATTCTATTTAATAATTTTTCATAAGGTGAGTATATGATACCTTAAAATTTATACCGTATATATCTTAGAGTATAATTTTCGAGATAAGTGTAGAATAGGAAGATTTTATACTTATACCCTACTCTATAGGAGTAAAATCTAAAAAATCGATGCTTGGAGCTTGTTTTATGACTTTCAATATCCACTCATGATCCACTCAGTCGAGTAAGGTATAAATAGCTATCTTGCAAAACAAAGTTATTTACTTATCCCTATTTATAAGTAAAAAATATACTTCTTTTATTAATTATTTGATACATAGATAGATGGGATCCAAATATATTCCTATTTTTCTATTTAATCAGAAAATTATATATATTAATAACTCAATGAAAAATATATGGAAAAATAGGTGCATCATTCTCAAAAAGAAGAAAATATTGTTGCCCAATATGGAGGTAAATTTTGTACCCTTGCATCCTTATAACTAATTCGAATTGACAAATCTTGCATTGGTGCAAGCTTTTATATTGAAAACTAGGATAATTTATACTAATCTTTCATATCCTTATATGTGTAGTCAATTTTTATATATTTAAAATTGAGTGTTTAGATTTTAATATAATTATTTTATTCTAAAAAAATTAAAATAAAAAAGTAATTATAGCAAATATTAAAAAGCTAAAAAAAGTGAGAGTACTCTCTTCTTTATGACATCATGGAGTTCCCTTCAAGTTTGTACAATTAATATAGTTTAAAAGTACGATTATTAAAGATTTATATATCTTCACAATGAGTGTTAAAAATAAGAAAACTACACGTGAAGCAAATATAAAGGGGTGAATTTGCAAGTCACCCAATAAAAAAAGAAAAAACTGTATCAATAGGAATCGATGGATCAAACATAAAATGACATATGGTTTTTCTTTTCAAGAGTAGGACCTAATTGGACGTACAAACTCCATTACAACGTACAAGCAACCTTAAAAAACCATGCACCGGCTAATCAAAGCTTAAGCATAATGAAGGGCCTTGAGAGAGTGACCTAATGCGATTGCCAAATCGGTGCTTAGATCTTAATCTCTTAACTTTAGTCGATTCCTTGTATTAGTATGACAAAATACAAATAGTTGGACCCAGTGCTTGATTAGAAAAATTACTAATCAAAATAATGGAAGGAATTAACAGTATAACATAACGGGAAGAAGAAGAAGAGGAGGAGAAGGGAGGTAGATGTAGTGATGATGATGGAGAAATCTATTAAAATAATGCAATGTAAAAAAAAGAAATTCATAAAATAAGGTATTAAAAAGATTATTTTAAAAATAAGTTGTAAAATCATGAACCGAGTCTGTGCTTTCAATAGAACCACTCCCTCCCCTTCCTTTTTTTTCTTTAATCTAGTCAGTAGATTATGAAAATATAACAATTTAACTCTTATAAAAATACCAAATAATAACACGGTTTGATCTCAATTATAATAGATTCAAATAAGTCCTTTTTGATATATTATGGACTTCATAATTTCACATGAGCAAAAAATTATAATATTTTAAAGTTGAAAAAGCAAATCGCATTAAAATCAATTTTTTTCCTTCTTCTTTTTTTTTGGTATACTATAAGATAAAACATAAAAAGGTATAACTTTTTTTAATAAATTTTAAATTTATAAAAAATATTTTTTTTGTTATTGTTTATGTAAAATTCTAATTTTTTACATATTTTTCATTAAAAAAATTTTAATGATAAATTTTCTCAAATTATTATCTTTTCGTAATATGAGCTTAAATGCGTAGATACAATTCATACTTTTAGTTTTGTTAAGATTGGTTTAATTAAAGACATATTTTAGATTCATCATTTTAAAATCTATTTTTAAAATAATTTTTTAATATTTTATTTTATAAATTAAAAAAATATATTATTTTAATACATTGCCCTATGATAATAATGACGAGTATGTAAGAGAAACTGCCGAAGTTGAATGAATGATAATGACAGTACACCCTCGGCCATGCAATGCAGGGTCTGGTCGGATTCACAGAACTGATAAAGTAGGGTCTATAATTATAACAGGAGAATTGAAAGTTTGAAAAATGCACTCAAAAAGCAAAAAGTAAGTTCATTTCGGTGTCTAATTCGAATTGTAATTTTCATGGGACTTTCAAGCATTGCCTAACACAAGGAACAGTATTTGTTAGATGCTCCTTTTGGTTTGAAATGTCATTTTCTTAGTGAAGGAGATACTCCTAGTTAAACCCAATAGACCCTACAATGGTAAACGAGTCCAGGGTGCGCCAACTTTCAGCCTTTGTTTCTTTAGACTCGGACATACTTACACTTTTAACTATAAACAGATTAATAAAAATATTATAACTTAGTGATATAAATTTTAGCCTTTGTTTGGGATGATGGTAAGAATTTTAGTCTTTGTTTGGTGAGGATCCGTTTGCCGATTAAGACTTAGCATAAGGCATGGTGTGATTTTGTGAGGCATAAAACTGGAGTCCAACCAAGCGTACGTTTGCATTTCGCTTTATACAAGGGTAGACAATTGAGATGCATATGCAATTATTGCCAGCATCGCATGTGGCAATCTCTCTCTCTCGTGAAAGACTTCTTATCTTTGCATGCATGAGCATGACACCTCGCTATAAAAGTCTCTCTCTCTCCCTCTCTCTGTGTGTACATTTATACATAGATATGACTGATATCATCATATATCATGGAACCTGTAGAAGGAAGTGACGCCATACAAGAATAGTTGGCCAGCTTATGTTAAAGTAGAACCGTTGGATTCATTTTTACTGTAACATCTTTTTGACGTAGACATGCCAAGCTAGAAAATTACTGCAAAAGCCTAATATCCTGCGGTGAAATTATCCCGATAAGGACGATAACTCTGGACAGAAAATTTTTTTATTTTTGTGTTATCTCATTATGAGCTTCAAAATTATGTATTCGACATACGAGGATGTATCTATCCAACTCCAAAAACGCGTGATTTTGTTTCTTCAAAATTTGCCTAAACTGCCAATACAAAGCATTAATATTATTATTCAAGCAACGGCTAATTATTGATATTTCCCCGATAACATTTTTCGGAGTACTCGGGAGTTATTAGGTTGTTTAGGGTTGCAATACGCCAATACATTTTCGGTCTCAAGTTTGGGAGGGAACAGTAAAGAAAATTGCAATTTTGCCCTAGTGGAATATTTTATTGTCTTTCTAGGTAAAGTGTGGAAATTTCTTGAACTCTAGGAAGTTCTTGCGAACACAAATGAAATACAAATAGTGTTTGGTTACTGATACTGGATAGGATAAGGAGTAGTAGATAGTACAAAATAAAAAGGATTGAATAAAAAAAAATTGTACCATGTTTGGTTTGTTCAATACTGGACGAAGATTTTTGTGTTATCCAGTGTTTGGAATTGTCAAGTACTGAACTAAACATAGTAAATTTGATAATTATATCATGGTTATTTATACATATTTGATATTATTATAAGAAAATACAATTTGAAGAAATTATAAATTATATAAAATAATTCGTATAAATCCATTGATTGAAAAAATTTAATAATTTATATTATAAATTACAATAATTTATGTTATATTTAATAAAATAACACATTACTTACTTTTCTTCTATCTTAAAAATGATGTTATAATATAGTATATATACATGATAAATAATATACAATATAAAAGAATCTTGAGTTGAAATTAGCAATAAACATAGTTTTAAAAAAAAAAAACTTAGGTTATATTATTTTTCTCATGCTGTGTAATTGTCTTTGTTCTTATCGCACTGAAAATCAAAACGTGAGTTTGGAATCGAGTTAGGATACTTGATGATCTATTTATACATGAAAGATTGATCCACCACCACCGTCCCATTTCAATAGACATCTAAATGCACGATGATAACCAGACGGAGAGCATGCGATGAAGATAGAAAAGTAAGCGAGGGAAATCTAAACGAACAGCGACAACCACAGGTAGAGCATGTGGGGAACATAGAAAAGCAAGAAAGAATGCGAGAAAGAATAGAGGGATACGAACTTGACGGCAACTTCTGGCGTGTTGACAACAACATTCGAATAGCGGTCGATTGCACGATGAATCTCGTTGTTGGAGCGGCATCAATGGGTTTTCCTATTGCACTTAAAGGGCAAGCTAGTGCGGTGCGGATGGGTTTGAATGAAAAGGGTTTGGGGAGGTAGGGTTTGTTTGTAAAGAGAAAAATATGAAGGGCAAGTTGGGAATTTCGAAAAAAATGAATTTTTGTCTAGTACTAGATTTTTTGTACCTAATTATATGTGGTACAAAAATTTGCTATTTTATCCAGTATCATATTGAATTTTTGTCCAGTACTTTTTTCATAAATAGTAATTAAACATAGAATAAAAAAATTTGTCCTGTTCAGTACTACATTTTTGTGGTAATCAAACGCTACCAAAGACTTCATGAAATCGGGAAAAGATCCTTTTTACTTTTATCTTTTCAATTTTCAAAAATCTGGATGATATTATCTAGACCCTTAAATTAGCTTGTGATTTATCCTTTATTTTATTTTATTTCTTTTTTAATAGTTTCAATCGTAACTTGAGTGTGAAAGTTTTTAAAAGGAAAAATTGCTACCCAATGTTCACGGGAATATAATGCAGCGATGCTATCAACTCGGTGGTAAGGTCAAGAGTGGTTTTGGTCTTCACTCACAAAAGATTAATCTGTTCCTTTCGTTAGAATGGTTAAATAACTCTTAGAGGTCAATGAAACCATTACTACGTAATAGGACGAGTCGAATACCATTTTAGGACAGCTGATTCCGAGCAGGAGCCATTGAATGATACAGAGGCGGTTGTCGACCAGTTATAGAGGCAATTAATTGGCCTCTACTTATTGATGGAACTCGGACGAGAAACATGGATTGTGATATCTGGTTTCCTGATTTGTCTTATTTCCTAATTATATTTTACCTATTTATTGACTCATTCCCTCACTATTGTAGCTGAAGGTTAGGGTTACAAATAGGTGCTTAAAATTTACTTTGCGGAAGGCTTAATTCCAGTCCTTAGACTAAAGAGTATGGTGAATTGGTTTGTGTCGGTATGTGTTGGCTCAAAGAGTTTGTTGAGAGAAATAAATCATTTCTATAATTTTGCTTAGAGTCCAGCAGATGGGTTCGGTAAATGTTTGTAAGTGAGATTCTCGTATTCCAGTGAGAGTTTTATTTACAACTCATTCATGCTCACTTGATTTATTAGTGAATATATATATAGATTTTATTTTAATTTTTTACTTGCGTTGAGTTTTCCTCATTAAATACCTATGTTAGCATCTTCTTTCATATCACTTTTTGTTTATTCATTATTTTGTCACACTCAATATTTCTTTTTCTTTTGTTGCAAACCTTAATACCTTTCAGACCAAATATTATTTGATTCCTGAAATATCTCAAAATCCGCTTATAATTTTCATTTATTTCAAAGCATTGCCCTTATTTATTTATTTTTTAATATCATGGGTATTTTTGTAATTGAACCCAAGTTTTAATCTTAAAACCTAAAAAGATCATCTCTTTCTATTTTCTCTTTCTTTCTTCTCCCTAATCTCCAAATGGCAATTTTTCTATCTATATAATTGTAATATACCATTATCTCTATTCCATCCAAATTTCAAGAATAAAACCTAAACAGTTTGTTTCTTGAAAAGTCAAAGAGGACAAAAAGGTGGTATATTATTATTTTGTTGTTATTACTAGGGAGATCTGCAAAGAATAAAGTGAACAATTTTCTCCAAGAATCAAGTTTTCCTATTCTTTAGATCCTTAGTTGGAAGTTATGGAAATATGTGAAGGATTTGATAATTATAAACTTGATAGTGGTGAAACTCAGTGTTGTAAAGTGGTTTCAATTACTATATTAGGGTTTTGCAATTATATAGACACAAGAACTAAGTAGTGTTTCCTTAGTATATAGTAAATGCAAAGTTGCAACTAGTTAGCAACCAATAGCACACGAAGTTGCAACTAGAGTTATAATCATGTAGTAACCAAAGTGTAACTAGTTACACCTAATTAGCAATTGGAGTTGCAATTAGTTAACAACCAAAGTACAACTAGAGTGCAACTAGACCTGCAACCAGTTAATAACCAATCTTGTTTTGTAGAAATAATAATAATAATAATAATAATAATAATAATGTTTCATTTATTAATTTACTAATACTCTATTTCGTATACATAAGTTGTATTTTACAATTTAACTATTGGGTGGTATATTATATATAATTACATGAGCATAGTAAAATAAATAATATGGAATTAATTATTTTACTCTAACAATAACATATGAATAGCAAACATAAATAATAGTGACTTGATAAATATTAAAAATTGTAAATAAAGAGTAAGTGTGAGTTAAGAGTTAAGTTAGCTAATACTAAGACATGCAATAATTGATTAAGTTTAGTTATGATAATTACTAATTAGCAAGTAATACATTGTTATCAAGAATTTAGGTTGTGGAGTTCTAGTTAATTATTAAAAGCCTGTTCCAGGTATGTATTTGTCATGTATGTTATTTGTGTATGCTAGGAATAGAATTCAAATAAACATAATAAATATTCAATAAGTAATTTGGTCATTGCGAATGTGCGGCTTAGCTTAGGGGTCGGAGGTAGCAAAGCCTTAGGAGGCACCCTGATAATTAGTCTGTGAAAGTGTCACTGGTGGAGTTGTGTACCGAAAGTATTTAGGGTATATTTAAGAGTATTAAGGTTGGAGATAAAATTTCTCGATATTAGTTTAGAAAGTTGGGACTAGAGGTGGCAATTCTCAACTTAGGATTATACTATATTTTACATACATGCTATTAGTGTGGGTGAGATCTTGTGTTGGGTTGTTATTACTCTCCAAGCCCAGCCCACTACTCAGCCCTTTCCCGTTTTAAGCTCGTAACTACTTCACCCCCGGTGTATGCTTTATTCCAGAAGTTTCTCTCTCTCTCCGTATCGTCCTCTCTTCTTCACGTTTAGGGTTACAGATACTCTCTCTCAACTCTCCTCTTTACTTTGTTCCTTCTATAACTTGTTAAGGTAATCTTTACTACTGTTTGTGAATGTGTTATGTATGCAGGTGGGACTTTCGAGCAGCCCTAAGCTCCACAAATTGAAAACCGATTTCAGAAGGGGGGTAAAAACCCTTTTCCCTTTTGAGCCGTTTATTTATATGCTCTTTGTTTGTTACATTCTGATCTTGTTATGTAAACTGATTTCTAGTTATACAGTTACATGATGTAATCTTGAAATCTAGTTGGCACTTTGTGACTCTTTCTAGTATTCCTAGCATGAGCTGTAACATTTTGCTCCCGTTCTGGAAAAACAACCTTGTCCTCAAGGTTGTAATTTGGATAGGTTGTTACAAAAGAGTCGAAATCCTCCCATGTCGTGTCTTCCAGTGGTAATCCCGACCACTGAACTAAGAGTTGGTGACAATCCTGACCCTTTCTTCGAATAACTCTAGTGTCCACAATAGCTAATAGAGTTAACATAGGTTGATTGTTGACAGACCCCGTAGGTAAATCCAAAGATGGAAAATCTACTCCATAAGCTTTTTTAAGACATGATACATGAAAAACATTGTGGATCCTTGAGGCTGGTGGAAGCTCCACTTCATAGGCTGAAAAACCGATTTTCCTCAGCACCTTATAAGGACCATAATATCGCTTAGACAATTTATGTTGTCCTTGCGTTAAAGAAAGTTGTCTATAAGGTCGGAGCTTGACAAATACCATGTCTCCTGATTCTAATGTGACATCCCTTTGATGCTTATCAACTAATTGCTTCATACGACTCTGAGCTTGCTGTAGATTTGTCTTAAGCAACTTAAGCACCTCATCTCTAGCAATTAAGTCCTGATCCACAGCTTGTATGTTGGAATTGCCCCTGATGTACGCTGGCACAGCTAGTGGTTTTCTACCATAAACCACTTCGAATGGTGTCATACCTGCCCCATCATGAAACGAAATATTATATGCAAATTCAGCCCAAGGTAGAAACTTTACCCAAGTGGTAGGTGTATCCATCACAAAGCACCTCAAGTATTGTTGAATAGTTCTATTGAGTACTTCAGTGTACCCGTCCGTTTGAGGGTGATAAACACTACTCATTGCCAAAGTAGTCCCACTCAATCGGAAAAGTTCTTTCCAAAAATGGCTCATGAATATTGGGTCTCTGTCTGACACAATGGGTCTCGGAATACCATGTAAACGAATGACCATATGCAAGAATAAGGCTGCTACAGTAGTTGCTGTAAATCCAGATCTCAAAGCACCCAAATGACAATATTTAGACAGCCGGTCAACAACTACGAAAATAACAGATAAGCCCTCGGATTTAGGAAGACATGTAATAAAATCCATACTAATGTCTTCCCAAATTTGGTCTGGAATAGGAAGCGGAGCTACCAGTCCAGCAGGTGTTTGAGTAGAATATTTCACCTATTGGCAAACCATACAACTCCGAACAAAGTCATAAACTTGTTTCCTCATACCGTCCCAAAAAAATTCTCCAACAATCCGCTTGTAAGTCTTCAAAAATCCAAAATGACCAGCACTAGGAGTCACATGATATTCCTGTAGTAAGGTTGGAATCACAGAAGATTGTGGCATAAAAAACAATCTGTTATGATAGTATAACAAATTATTTTTCCAAACTATAGGATATTTAATTGTGTGTCCATGTGCAAGGTCAGAAATTATTTGCACAAAAGCAGGAATGGTCTGATACTCTTTCTTTAGTGTCTCTATGAAAGAGAAATGTGGAGAAGACCATCCACAAAACTGTCCCTCCTCTGTGAACTGTCTAGACAAAGCATCAGCTACTTGATTCTCTTGACCCGACTTATAAGTGATAGTGTAATCATATCCTATTAACTTAGAAAGATAGTGCTGCTGCTCAGGTGTTTGAATCACTTGTGTTAGAATCTCTTTAAGGCTTCTATGATCGGTCCTAATAAAAAAATGTGAGCCTAACACATACTGTCTCCACTTGCGTACCGCTGCCACTATAGCATAAAGCTCCCTTACATAGGCAGAAGCTTTACGCAGATGTAAAGGGATCTTTTTGCTAAAATACGAAATAGGATGTGTGTCTTGTAAGAGTACTGCTCCCACAGCCAATCCAGACGCATCAGTTTCAATGACAAAGGTCTTTGAAAAATCCGGTAATCTCAAAATAGGGGCTTGTAATAGGGCGACTTTAAGAGTTTCAAAGGCTTGTTGAGCCGGAGCATTCCAATGAAACCCGTCCCTCTGTAACAAGTCCGTTAGAGGTGATGCAATGGCAGCGTAATTCTTGACAAATCTCCGATAATATCCAGCCAATCCCAAAAACGCTCGCAGCTGTTTTTGAGTGATAGGCACAGGCCACTGTTGAACACCCTGAACCTTAGAAGGATCAAGACTTACTTCAGCAACTGATACTATATGACCCAAATAGTCAATAGTATATGCTGCAAAAATACATTTAGAAGCCTTGACATAAAACTGATGTTGCTGTAACACTTGTGATATTAATTCCAAGTGTCGTAAATGTGCAGTAACATCCTTGCTATAAACCAATATGTCATCAAAGAAAACCACCACAAAATGTCGTAAAAATGGCTGGAAAATCCTGTTCATAATAGCCTAGAAAGTGGCTGGTGCATTGCTTAAGCCAAAGGGCATTACTAAGAACTCATAATGTCCCTCATGAGTTCTAAAAGTTGTTTTTTCCACATCTGCCGGCTTCATTCGAATTTAATGGTATCCTGATCGCAAATCTAATTTCGAAAAACATGCAGCACCAAATAATTCGTCTAAAAGTTCATCAATAGTGGGAATGGGAAACTCATCTTTGATAGTAACCTGATTAAGAGCCCTATAATCTACACAAAATCGCCAAGTACCATCTTTCTTTTTTACTAAAAGTACAGGCGAAGAGAATGGGCTAGTGCTATGTTGAATGATGCCTGACTCCATCATTTCTTTCACCTGCTTTTCAATTTCACTTTTTTGAAAATGTGGATATCTATAGGGCTTAACATTCACTGGTTTACTATCAGAAATAAGATGGATTCTATGTTGAACAGATCGCAAAGGTGGCAATGATGAAGGTGCTTGAAAAACAGATGCATATTTGCCCACTAAAATATCAATATCTTTATTGTTGGTGGATATGCATGAATTAGAACTAACCTCCTGAGCCATCAATTGAAAACATGAAGCAACCGAATCAGTTTTCAGTAATTTTCGAAACTGGTGATGTGAAATTTGAGCTAAGGCACTATTGTTAACTCCTTGCAATGTCACTGTAGCTCCTTGATACACAAATTGCATAGTCAAATTTGTGTAATCAATAGTAACGGGTCCCAATGTTTGCAACCATTGCACTCCTAGAACAAAATCAGCACCCTGGATTGGCAACACATAGAACAATTCCTTGAAAACCAGCCCTTGAACTTCCAATACAACATCGGAACATTGACCCTCACAACATAGCTTACTACCATTGCCAATCATGACACCAAAATTAGCTGTAGAAGCTACTGTCAGTCTGAAATGTTTGGCTACTTGTGTTTACACAAAATTGTGCGTACTTCCAGAATCCACTAACACTGTCACTTGATGGCCATTCACCATTCCAAAAAATCGAATGGTACGAGGCACCGGATGTCCGGACATTGCATGATAACTAATTAATCCGTTATCATGTGCACCTTCATGCCCACAATCCGAATCCTCTACCAACTGCTCTTCACATGGACCACTAACCGATCCCGCTTCATCTTGTATTAACAAGAGAAATTTTGCCTTGCATTTATGATTCTTGGAATATTTCTCATCACAGTTGTAGCATAGGCCTTATTCTCATCTAACTTGCATTTCCTCTTTAGAGAGTTTTTTTATAAGTAATGTGGTTTTAGGATTGTCGAGTGTAGAAGGATGAGGTTTAGAAAATCGTAATGGAGAAGAAGTAGGATGAGAAGAAATAGGTATAGAATATTGAGGTCTGAAAGAATGGTCTTGAAACTTGGATTCATGCATTTTTGCTAACCAAATTGCATGAGATAATGATGTAGGACGAGAAATCTGAACCTCTTTGCGAATATGAGATTTAAGGCCAGAAATGAAATAAGAAAGCAAAAAAGATTGTGGTATGCCTACAACTTGATTAGACAAAGATTCAAATTCTTTTTGATATTCAGTTACCGATTTCTTTTGCATCAATTTCGCCAGGGCTCCCTGAATATCCTCATATTCTGAAGATCCAAATCTAATCTTGAAAGCCTGCAAGAAAGCTTGCCATGAACCCAATTGGCTATTTTGCTCAAGCCACTGCAAATACTGTAAGGCTTCTCCTTCTAAGGCAAAAGACGCAATTTCTAGTCTTTGTCCCTCCGATACGTTATGAAAGTAAAAAAAACTTTTGAGTTTGATAGATCCATGCCAAAACATCTTGTCCGGAAAATTTGGGAATCTCTAATTTGATGCCTCTCAACAAGGGATTCAGTGTAGAATGTGATGAATGGTTAGAATCTGAATGAACTTGAGTTGCATCCTGAGGAGACAGTCTATTCTGATTCTGAAAATTATCAATTTTTTCTGAAAATTGTTGAATCGAAGTATTGATAGTGGAATTCAAATCATTCATCGATTGTTGAGTAACCAAATTGGCTTTGATAGAATCTTGCATCCGTGATTGCATTCCTTTCATAGTCTCTGCTAATGAAAATACTAAAGATTGCAATTTAGAAAATTCTTCCTGTGATCTTGTTGAAGCCATAACGAGAGCACCAAAATGTTGGGTTGTTATTACTCTCCAAGCCCAGCCCACTACTTAGCCGTTTCCTGTTTTAAGCCCGTAACTACTTCACCCCCGGTGTATGCTTTATTCCAGAAGTTTCTCTCTCTCTCCGTATCGTCCTCTCTTCTTCGCGTTTAGGGTTACAGATACTCTCTCTCAACTCTCCTCTTTACTTTGTTCCTTCTGTAACTTGTTAAGGTAATCTTTACTAGTGTTTGTGAATGTGTTATGTATGTAGGTAGGACTTTCGAGTAGCCCTAAGCTTCACAGATTGAAAACCGATTTCAGAAGGGGGGTAAAAACCCTTTTCCCTTTTGAGCCGTTTATTTATATGCTCTTTGTTTGTTACATTCTGATCTTGTTATGTAAACTGATTTCTAGTTATACAGTTACATGATGTAATCTTGAAATCTAGTTGACACTTTGTGACTCTTTCTAGTATTCTTAGCATGAGCTTTAGCATCATGAGTACCTCTATGCTAATTGATAGGCTAAATTAAAAGATGAATAAATTGATTGTTTCTGATACTTATTACATTAAATGCATGTAACTTGAGAATTGTTTGGCATGTCCATGTGTATGTGTGATATTTATAAATAGAGCATTAGGTCACCCTTCATGGGAAACCTTCTTTAGTTGTAGGTACAACTGATGGGATTGCGTTATATGATGGGATGAGCGTGGATCGTTATCTAGAAATAATGCTAAGCATTTCTTTTATGATGAGTAGCTTTGTTGTTGAGAGGGTAGTCGTTTGATGTGTGGTTAGCTCTAATGATTTGGAGATGAGACTTTTATTTATGTTTGTAATAGCTATGTTCAATTGTGCTATTTAAATGTGTATTTTAGTTCTTGTGGGAAGATAAACTCTAGTTGGATATGTATAAGTGTTGTTATTGTGGGAACATAGTGAGACTCTTGAGCCCTTAATGATGAGAGTTTTGGGGACTATATTAATGTGTATTTGCAAATATTATATATTCATGGAGATATTTAGTTAGTTTTTGTGCTTTTTTGTCATATCACCCGATGATGACATGTGGCCTATTGTGACATCCTACATTTCAAGGCATTACAATACCATGAGAATGACAATAGAGACTAACTTGACAGGCTCTAATGCTCTCTATTAAATCCTATAGTTGCAACTAAAATGCAGCTATTTTTTTTTTTTTTTTTGTTAATGTATAATGGGGCACTATTGTTTGTTTTATAAAAATTTCCATTATCTATTATATTATTGAGATGAAAGTTATTATTGTAGAAAAGTGGGAATAAAGGGGATGTTAAATTCAAATTTATATTTAGAATCTTACAAGCGGAAGGGATGTTATCATATCAAGATTTGGATCTTCTCAAGTTTTTGTTTTTTGTTTTTTGTTTTCTTTTTTTATTATATATATATTTATTTATTTTTATGCACTTATGATGTAGGTGTGCCACTAGTATAACTTTATGTGATTGTTGTTAAGAAATACTTGTGATAGTTTTTTAAAATTATTCTTGTGATAATAATGAAAAATTAAATTAAAAAATTATAAATACACTTCTTATATGCTCTTTCAGGTCATCACTGGCAGATGGAGTACGTTCGATATCAATTCCAGTACTAATTGGTTCTTGTCTGGTTACAGACGAGAAAAACTTCGAAAACACGTCTCCAATATTGGATAGTATTTGGTGTTTGACGTAGGAACATGGACTTAATAATATTACCAAGTGGGCCTTCATAACAGCATTGGGTCATGATTGTATCATTTGAAATCGGTTAAAACCCTATGCTTCCTATGATTTTTCTTTTTTAAATATATATATATGAAAAAATTAACCAACCATGGAATCAAGAAGACTCTTTTCTCTCCTCTATCTTTTCCATGACTCATATCCAAATATATATATAGCAAGGAGATATCTTTCCATATCTTTTTCAAGCAACTAAATCCTACAAACTAGGAAAACAAATCATCCTCTACCAAAAAATAAAATACAAAATATACATGCCATATTTACAAAATAAATAACATAATAAATATCTCAATATTTACGGCCGTGTAACACGGCTGTGCCTTCTAGTCGTGTATCAGGCTGTGTATGTTTCTGGAAGCTACCCGACACAACACACGGTCGTGTATCAGGCCGTGTATGTTTCTGAGCTTCCAGACACAATACCCCCCCTCAAGTTAGAGCATGGAGATCACAAATGCCCAACTTGCATAAGAGCATATCATACTCACGTTTCCTTAATGCTTTGGTAAAAATATCAGCAAGTTGTCTCGTTGTAGGAACAAAAGTAGGATAGATCGTCCCATCAAGTAATGCATCTCGAATGAAGTGGCAATCCACTTCGATGTGTTTGGCGCTCATGAAATACGAGATTTTCAGATATATGAAGAGCAGCCTGACTATCACAAAATAGCGTTGCTGGCTGCGTATGAATAACACCAAGATTAGATAAAACACTCTTTAACCACTTGACTTCACAAGTGGTTATGGCCATTGAACAGTATTCTGCTTTGGCAGATGATCGAGACATAATATGTTGTTTCTTTGTCTTCCATGAGATGGGAGACAAACCTAAAAACACCAACCATACAGTAAGAGAATGACGAGTCAATGGACATCCTGCCCAATCTGCATCACACCAACCAGTCAAAGTGAGATCGCCCTTACTACGCAATAAAATACCCTGACCTGGTTTGGATTTAAGATACCAAACAATGCGTAATGCTGCATCCCAGTGATCTTTCCGTGGCTGCTGCATAAATTGAGACAAGACATGTACACAATAAGACAATTCGGGCCTGGTAAAACATAAATAAGTCAATCAACCAATAAGACGTCGATAAGGCTTTGGATTATCCAACAAAGGGCTGGTTGACAACGCCAGTCGATGGTGTTGCTTCATCGGAACTCCCACGGGCTTTGCCCCTATCAAACCTGCTTCTGAAATAATATCCAGGGCATATTTGCGCTGACACAAGAAGAACCCTTCGGGACTACGAGCTACTTCCACCCCAAGAAAATATTTAAGAACACCCAAATCTTTCATGGAAAAACAGGTGCTCAAGTAATCCTTAAACTTCTGAATTGCTGCACTATCATTCCCAGAAACAATCAAGTCATCAACATAAACCAAGATGTTTAGTCGTACCTCGCCTTGTTGCAGAGTAAACAAAGAGTAGTCAGCATAGGATTGTGTGAAACCATAGATTTTTAAAGCAGCAGACAGTTTCGCGAACCAACATCAAGGGGCTTATTTAAGCCCGTACAAGGACTTCTACAATTTGCACACCTTATCTCATCTTGCAACTCGAAAACCAGGGGGTAACTGCATATACACATCCTCTTGTAGATCTCCATGGAGAAATGCATTGTGGACATCCATCTGGTGAACCTCCTAATTCTTAATTGCAACAACAGCCAAGAAAACATGAAAAGTAACCATCTTTGCGACAGGGGCAAATGTCTCTGTATAGTTTACTCCTTCCTTTTGGTGATTTCCAAGTATAACCAAACGTGCTTTATAGCGTTCCACCGTACCATCAGATCGATATTTGACTTTATACATCCATTTACAGCCCAAGGCCTTCTTATTAGGTGGTAGATCAGTAATACGCCATGTTGCATTGTTTTCAAGGGCATCAATTTCATGATGCATTGCAATCCTCCATTTTTCATGTCGAACCGCTTGAGAGTAACTAGTAGGTTCCTATTCACCATGTAAAGCTGCAAGAAAAGCTTTGTGCCGCAAAGAAAATCTATCACAATTCACGTAGTGTGCAATGGGATAGGGGTTACCTGAGGCATGCTGTGTTGCGGGATCCGGTAGGGATGGGCTCAATTTGCGAACCGTATGAGTAACAAAGTCGCGTAGCAGTACTAAAGTCTTACGATTTCGGTGGCTACGTCCCAACAATTCTTCATCACTAGGGACATTGTTTTCCTTACTTCCATCTTTAGTTGTAGAAGGAAGAGATGTTAATACTACTGTCCTATCACTTTGCTCAACTGGCACAGTTTCAACATTGGGAGAAATGGTTGCAGTTTCTTAATTACGGGGTCTAGAAGGAGAGTTGTCATCATCTATAATCTCCCTTCTTTCGGTCAGACCCTCTTAGATACCGAAGGCATCATTAGTGAGGTCTACATCCCATGTAAACGTAGATTTTACTGGGTTTTGTGATGAAGACAATGTTTGAAAAAGAAACTCGTTCTCAAAAAATTTTACATCTCTAGACACGAAAAAAACATGTTTTTCAAGATCATATAATCGCCACCCTTTCTGTCCATACGGATAACCCATGAAAACACATTTTCGACTTCTACTCTCAAATTTATCTCCCAATCGTCCTTGCTTGTGGGCATAGCACAAAGATCCAAAAACTTTCAGGTGATCATAATTTGGAGTTTGTCCATACAACACATGATAAGGCGTCTTTCCTTCTAAAACACTAGAAGGTGTTCTATTAATCAAATACCCTGCGGTTAGCACACATTTTCCCCAAAACTCAATGGGCAAGTGTCCTTGAAAACGCAAGGCTCTAGCCATATTGAGAATGTGTTGGTGTTTTCTCTCTACCCGTCCATTTTGTTGAGGGGTACCAACGCATGAAGTTTGAAAAATAACACCCTTTTCACAAAAATAATTTTTCAATTTTTGAAACTCCGTTCCATTCTCACTCCTCACAATTTTAACTCTTTTGTTAAATTGTGTTTCCATCATAGCAAACAAGTTCTTTGGAGTTTGAGCTACCTCAGTTTGGTCAATCAGTAGAAATATCCAAACAGCACGGGAAAAATCATCTAATATAGTCAAAAAACATGAAGCACCACATGAGGACAAAATTCGGTAAGGACCCCACAAATCGTAGTGTATAAGTTCAAATATATTAGAAGCACGATGATGACTGATAGAAAATGGATCTCTAGATTGTTTTGCTCGTAGAAAAATATCGCAACATTTATTCTTGCTATCACTATCTTTATTATGACTCACACTAGACACTAACTTGGTCACTTTTAATGACGGATGTCCCAACCGCTGATGCCATATCTCCAAACTCCCTTCACTTACAATCTTCATCGCTTGAACTCGTGGAACTCCCTTGTAGTAGTAGAGTCCATCTCGTCTTTCACCCACACCAATCAACATCCTCGAAGTGGGGTCCTGCATTACACACATGGAATTGGTGAAATAAACAATACATTTAGATGAATCAACAAGTTATGATACCGAAATCAAATTGCATTCTAATCCAGGAACAAAGAGAACATTCGTGATACGCAAATCTCCATCAAGGACAAGTTGTCCTTCCTTCGTTACCACAGTCTTGCTCCCATCCGGAAGTCCAACAGAACAAGGATCGATATTTCGCACTTTCTTCATTCTGTGCATACTTCTCGTCATGTGATGCGAAGCCCTTGTATCGATTATCCAATTGGAGAGCTTACCACTCAGTGTTTTAGTAGTGTTTTTCTGACTATTGATTAGCTTCATCAACGAGGTCCACTGCTCCTGATCGAGACCGAGATTTGTCTTTATATCATTCCCAGCCGCTGCTGTCACTGCAAGTCCTTTGTCCTTCACTCAAGTGCTGTTGCTGGACACGTTATTTGCCTTTGCTGTTTCACACCCTCGTCCAAAGCTTGCTTGATTTTGACGTTGTTGAGTGCTGTTGAAGCCTCGCCCTCGCCCTATACTCCTTCCATTTCCCTTTGGTCGGTCACCCCACCACTCAGGATATCCGAGGAGAGCAAAGCAATTATCTGCTTCGTGTCCTGTACGTTTGCAGCGAGTACAATACAACCCACTTTTGTTTTTTGTTTCTCCTTTTCCTCTTATTGCAAACGCCATGACATCTTGCCTCTCCTCTTTAGTTCGGGTTATGGTCCTAACCCTTTCCTCAGCAATCAGCATGAATTATGCCCGATTAACATTAGGAAGTGGATCTTGGGCTAAGATATTACTCCTCACTATGCCGTAGATATTTCCGTCCAACCCCATGAGCAGAGCATGAACTCGTTCTTCCTCTCTTTTCTTGTCAAATTCTGCTGCGAGATTGCACGTACACATACCACACTTACATGATGGAATCTGATCATAGTTTGCTAGTTCATCCCATATTTGCTTCAATTTTCCAAAGTAATTCACCAAAGTCATCCCCCTTTATTTGCATTCTGCCAATTCACTTTGTAGTTGTTGAATGCGTGGACCATTAGCTATTGAGAACCTGTCCCTAATTTCGTTCCATAAATGTTCAGCTATTTCTTCGTGAGAAATAGTAGACCGAAGTGAGGATTCGAATGTATTACGAATCCATGATATCAATAGAGAATTAATCATCCACCAATCTTCAAGATTAGATGAATTATCATCAGGTTTTTTTATTGTACCATCAAGAAAACCATATTTTTTCTGAGCTCGTAGAGCCATTCTCACAGACCGTGCCCATTCATCATAGTTTTCTCCTCTCAACTGTACTTGAGTGATCACCAATCCTAGATTATCTAATGAGGTAATATCGTAAGGAGAGATCGTTTTTCTTTGAGGAAGGATTTCTTCCTTGACCTCACTTGTTTGTGATCCAACCACTGTTTTGTGTCTACAATGGCTCTGATACCATGAAAAAATTAACCAACCATGGAATCAAGAAGACTCTTTTCTCTCCTCTATCTTTTCCATAATTCATGTCCAAATATATATACAGTAGGGGGATATCTTTCCATATCTTTTCCAAGTAACTAAATCCTAAAAACTAGGAAAACAAAACCAAATCCTACAAACTAAGAAAACAAATCTTCCTCTACCAAAAAATAAAATACAAAATATACATGCCATATTTATAAAATAAATCATAGAACAAATATCTCAATATTTACGGCCGTGTAACACGGCCGTGCCTTCTAGTCATGTATCAGGGCGTGTATGTTTCTAGGAGCTACCTGACAAAACACACGGCCGTGCCTTCTGGCCGTGTATGTTTCTGGGAGCTACCTAACACAATACACGGTCGTGTATCAGGCCGTGTATGTTTCTGAGCTTCCAGACACAATAATATATACAGTATAAAAGAGTATTCTATATTTACACAAAATATTCATGTCATTAATAATATAATAATGTATATTTGTAAATTGTTATAAATGTGGTATAAATATTGCTGCTTGGTTGCATAAATATATATTACATGTCCCTTTCATAAGGCTGTTGATGATTATATATACATATATAATAAAATATTATGCTATTTAAAAAGAGATAACCTTTTGAATTATAAAAATACAATGTCGTGTATTAAGAGCTGTATTATTTATTATTAAATAATGTAGAAATTGCAATTGGCTGTGCAAAGGTTGCGACCCTTTTAAAAGCATCATTTTTTTTTCATAAAAGAAATGTCATTTGGATACATGATTAAAAACTAAATTATTGTTAATAGTGAAGAGAAAGTGCTAAAGAATAATCTTTCATGTGCATCACTCATCATTGAATAATGTGGCTTCATAAGTTGCTTACGAGGATTGTCGCTTTGTAGGACACAGGCAGCCACTATATGTAAGCACTCGCTATGTAGCTGACCTTTGGTCTCATGAGCAGGTAAAGGTAGCGTACTGATGCACATACTTTTAATGACATATTTTATTGGATGTGTTAGATATAGAAGAGAGAGGATTATATATAAAAAAAGTATGACATGCATGTGGAATGGTTTTTTTATATATAGTAGTATCGATGGAGAGTATTATTAAAAATTGATGTTAGAAGAAGTATATATTCTTTTTTTTTTTCCACAAAATGATGCATTTTATTGACAAGAGCTAATATCACATGATGAATTCATTATATTAAGTACCTTTATTTTGTACTAGCTGTCAATATAATTTGGTTTACACTTATACACCAAAATCAAAATAAAAATTGATGGCTAGTGCAAGATAAAGGTGTTTAATATGATGAATTCATCATGTGATATCAACTCCTGTTAATAAAATACACCATTTTGCAGGAAAAAAGGAATAAATGCTTCTTGGGGAATTAATTTTTAATAACATCCTCAATTGATATTGTGACACATGAAAAAACTCTCCCAGCATGCCATCCTAAAAATGTGGGATAATTTTTTTAAAATCCCTAAAAAAACAATTTCCTTTGGTTCAAATTAAGAAATTAGAAATTCAATGTAATGTGTGGAACTTATATGAGTGAGAAAGCATTATATTAACATTGGATTGAGATTTGCGAATAATTCATATTTCTATTATATGATAAATTAGAAACGGAATTTTGATTCTTAGATAATAAAATAGACAACTAACAATTATTGCTCCACTTAGTTGAACTAAAGAACAGAATACAATAGAGTAGTAACTTGAAAATCCTAGCTGAAAAACCACAACCCAACTACCCAAGTAGCTAAACCGCCTCACTTTGGTGCACAACTTGGTGACAGCACGAGTAGGCAATAACTCTGGTCGCACTCATGGACCCAAGCTTCACCTTGGCTGGATGCCCAAGTGGTGCACCCAAGCGGTCCATGCGTCTAGTTGGAATCTAGAGGTCTAGATATCTAATTTTTAGCCATCATTACAAGTTGGGATTACATTGCGAAGGGAATTGTCGTTCACTCACAGCAACCCCCAATCATACATGGCCTGTGGAAAAACCGGAGACTTTTTTAATGTTGAAATGCATTATCCACCATGCTTCCAAGAGAAGCTCAAATCAAAATTGACAGTGTTTATTGGCATTTATCTCAATGTTTTTACCTATATATACCGATAGCATCGAAAGAGCTCAGATTCATTATCTCATATTTTATTTGCATTCATCAATGAGTCCCTATTGAAAACATACCACCAAATAGGCACTGCCACAAAGTGCTAAAATCAATTAGGTGGCATATGCTTTGAAAGACTACAACTTGTTTAGAGTCTAATCTAGCTATAATAAGTCTTTTATTTTATTTTTTTATTTTTTTTAATTTATAAATTAATTATTAAAATTATCTAAATTCTTAAAATGAAAAAAAAAATTAAGAAGATCCAATTCCATCAAATTAACAATAAATCGTTATCAAACATAACTTTTTATACCTACTAAAGACAAAACCAAATTTTTGTCAGCAAATGACCAACACTTGAAGAAAATAACGACGAACATACGATTGAAATCTAGATAACAATTATCATTGCATAGAACATGCATACAACTACAGTTGTTTATCCAAGTTTACGAGATTAAAAATGACTAGAAGTACAAAAACTTAAAAAAAAAAAACAAAAGTAATAAACAACAGTAATCAAGTTAGATATAGTTCAATAAAAATAAATACAAATTCTTTTATGAAAGCTTTTTTTTTTAAAAAAAAAAATGAATTAAAGACTACAAGGCTTGTGACTCAAAATTTTTTAAGTTTGAAATATAAGTTTTTTTTTTTTAATTATTTAGATCTTTTCATGGGTCCATGACTGCTGAACAGGAACAGTTAGGTCCTAGACTTGGCCTGAAATCGCCCTTGGCAGAGCCGATGCCAATTCCATTATTTTAAGAGTCGGGAGCCACTGATAATTACTAGGCCTAAGTGCATAGATTGATTTTCGCGGGTTACACTTTTAAATATAATATATTTTTTTAAAATATTTTATAAATATTATAGCTAAAAAAATTATTCTAAAAATAATTTATTAAGCATGAATGCCACACATGTCTTTAGTATAAAAAAAAAATTACACTAAAAGCACGAGTGACGCCCGTGCCTTCAATAAAAAAAAATTATATTGAAAATACGGGTATCATTTGTACCTTTAGTACAAATCTGCTTAAAACGTAGATACCATCTGCACATTTAATACAAATTTATGAAAACACAGACCGTATCTAGACCTTCAAAACCTATTTTAGAAATAATTATTTTAGGTATAATATTTATGAAATATTTTTAAAAAATTACCATATTTAAAAATATTATCCTAATATTTTCACGTTTATTTGGTTCGGTTTTATTGTTATATTCAACTTGCACACTATAACTAAATTGTAGATTGTTTTGTTTGTTTTTTTTTTTTTTTGGGGGGGGGGCAGCAATTGTAGATCGTTTGACCTTGTCCAAATCAAACCATGATTTGAACCAATTGAAAAAATGTCAAATTGCAATGACATAGTTTGTGTTTTAGCCCTTTCTTCACTTAAAAAACTCGAATTTTCTTTTTTTTTTTTTTGTTCCTTAAACATTATCTACCATCCTTAAAATATTTGAACCAACTGACGCAATGTCAAATTGCAATAACGTAGTTTGTATTCTAACCCTTTTTTAACTTAGAAAACCCGTCCTTTTTGTTACTTATACATAAACTGCCAACCTTAACCTATTAACTCTACTTTATAGTTTACTATGTCATTTGCACATGGGTAACTAATAACTCTAAAATGGACTTTTAAACTATCTTCTGTTTTTCCATGTAGATGCATAAAATTTGACTTTATGGAAGATACAATAACGAATCAAGAGTAAGAGAGGGTTTTAGCATTCCGCATCCTAAATGGTTGGAATAGCGTTTTGGGGGGCATTTGTCATCATACGCATTACACGTTTCATAGTAATGATAAGTTTGACAATTTTTAAATGGAAGATAACATATATATAAATATATATACACACAAAAGAAATTACACATTAGGTTTGTATAATCATTCGGAAAGGAAAAATAATATATATATATTTAGATCTTATCTATGTTTTGTTCATTTAAGCTCTCAGTGTGATGTGACGTTATTTTATGCAGCCCTGTCATGAAAGTGAGAGTCTTATATGTAAATTACAGGGACATAGTTTTTCAATATGAAAAAGGAAACAGAAGTTCAGTGGATATAAACCGACAAACTTAGACTCATATATTTATCGGAAAAAAAAAATTAATGAAATAAAAGGGACAAAGTGAAGGCGTGAGAGAAAAACAGTACCCAGATTGTGACACTCCATCATCGACAAAACATACATGATTCCAGTAGGGAAAAACCACGTTGAACGGAAGAACTAGCCCTTAATAGTACATGATTGCTCTTTTGGCTCCTTGATATTGTAAAGTGAAGAAAAAAAATTAGAAAAGAGTCCTTTCGATTTTTCCCACATAGGACAGTCATTGCTGCTGTTGTTCTGAGTCTTGGTTTGACAATTTTTGCCAATTTCTTCAACTTGTAGGACACTACAAATTTTGAAACCTGAAACGCGGAGTCTTCTTAAAATAGAACACACATACAAACATTCGTATAATGCCCAGAACATACATATATGTGAGTCCTACAATATTGTGTGTCTTCTTAAGAAGAGACCATGTTCGGCTCATGCTGTCTGTATATGTTTAAACATTCAGTTTCAATTGAACATATGGCTACGTCGAATTCAGAAGTAAGATCCTTAAGAACCGAAGGATAAAAACGCGTTTTAATTGTTTTTTCTTGGTAGTAAGAAAAGCCTCTTCTAAACACCCGGAAGTTTTTGCTATTAAAACCCCTAATGTTCATTAAAATGTTAATGTAATACTAAAAAGCGTATTGAAAGCACATTCTCATATTAGTGATATTCTAATATAACCCCTTTATATTTAAACATTGGGTCATATTTAATCTTATCTTAATGATGATATTAATTACATTCTAATTTAATCTTTCTATGTGTAAATATTCTTTCACGTTCAAATACTAAAAAGATAATCTAATATACTCATCTTCCTAGAAGGAAGAAAACGGATTATTGACCCATCAAAAGCTTTTCTGGTCTTTTCTAGCTTTGATACTTGCCAAAAATTGTAAATGCCCTTAAAACTTTATAAATTTGTAAGAAAAATTTCTTGACAGCTATAATCATCGTATCATTTTCCAAAGAAACAAAAAATATAAAGCTCTTATAGCAATTTTCAATTGTGTGAATTCAAATCAATCTTATTGTTTTTAGATTGCAAGTCATATTAAGGGATAACATCTTAAATATAATACTTTTTAAAAAAAATCTATAAATATTATACCTAAAAAAATTATTTCAAAAATAAGTTGGTAAGGTGTATACAACATCCATACCTTTAGTTCAAAAAAAAAAAAAAGAATTTTTACATTAAAGGTGTAGATGCCATTTGTGCCTTCAGTGTAATTTTTTTTTTAAATGTGGGTAGCATCCATAACTTCAATACAAATCTACTGAAGGCGTAGACACCGTCGCGCCTTCAGTACAAATTTATGGAGACGCATATTATATTAGAGCTTTTGAAACCTATTTTTAAAATAATCATTTAGGGTATAATCTTTATGGAATATTTTTTAAAAAATTACCATATTTAAGAGTGTTACTCATCATGTGAACTTTCCACACTATATAAGTAGCACTTGATATCTAGTTTGCAAGTTGTTGAACTACAAACCACTACTAGAGATATACCTAAAATACTATATGGAGGTATATCATCAAATGGGTCTAAAATTCGCATTTCAAGATTAATGATGCATGATTTGAAAGTTATAACCATTTTAATTTACCTAGTCTAAGCAAACCTCGTTTTTCCAAATAAATTCACCTACAACAAGCTTTCTAAAGATATAAAATTTGTTAAAATTGGACATTATATACAAATTTTATACACATAGAACATGTCTAGAATAAGAATAATTTTCTTTTACCTCCCAAAAAGAATTTATTCTTTAAAAAATAACAAATTAACTTTTATAGGTGGTTTTTTTTTCTGTACTTTTTTTAATTCTTTACTAATTTTTATCATTTTTTGTATTTTATATTTTTTCATAAATAAAAGCAAAAAGAATCAATTGATTTTTTAAGTCAAATGTCCATATCATCATCTTATATATAGAAATGATACCATATGCTTGTTGAAAAAAAACTAACAGCTTACTCACATAAAGTTGCTATCCAAGGATGTATAAAAAAATGTTGTCTAGATTTCTTCTCCAAAATTTTCCGTAGTCACAACTTTAAAGTTGTCAAGTATTATTATAGTAATATAAAAAGGTTCGATGAACTAGTAACATTTAGTAGTAAGTAGTGGGAAAAGTGATGACAATACTAATGAGGCATCTTCTCCATGATTGTTGTAGAAGGCTCAATTTACTTTATTAAAATATTAGACTAAGTATGCTATTTATCTAGGTTTGACCTTTTGAGTTATGTAACATAATTTAATGAGTTCGATTCTTATTTGAAATAACTTAAGGATATTCAACTGGGTGAGTTTGGAATATGAATCATTAGACTAATTTGTCTGTGTTCTACTTTTGTCCCACAAACTCATGCACTCATAAGGAAACTATTGACCTGAATCCATAGTATGCTAATCACGATAATCCCCCATTGAGCATTCTCTATACGATTGATCATTAACTAAGGTGGTTGGACAAATAATGTTAGACCTAAGAGTTCATAAATATCTAGTCATTCTTTTTCATATGAAACTTTTAGGGAGGCTAGAAAAAAATGTTTTCCATTATGTAATCTTTGCTCCCGGAGATTAAACAAGCAATTCAAGCATATATCAACTTTTTTACTTATCATTTCTATATTTAAAATACTAAAATTATTTGTTTACTTTCCCGATCATGTTTTTTTAATCTACTTATTATGTTTCATTTCTATATCATTATTCTAAAGTCGCGTATAGCACAAGACTTGCATCACAAACATGTGACCATTTCAACCGGATAATCTCATCTACAATTGTTAATCACCACCATCTATTGCTTTTAATTATTGTCTTTGCCTCTTGTTATTGAAAACCATTAATAATTGCAACCTCTTCAAATTAATGAAGCAAAAGGACAATGAAGGTGTGAGAGAAAAATAGTGCCCTGATTGTGATTCTTGATCATCGAGAGTACTTGTATGATTCCGATAGGGATAAAGGACGTTGAACTAAGAACTAACCTTTTTAATAGTACTTGATTGCTCTTTTGGCTCCTCTATAAAGTGAAGAAAAACAATAGTAAACGTCCTCCTTTCGATTTTTTCCACATAGGACACTCGTTGTTGTCCTGCCATTCTTGGTTTGACAACATTTCCCGATTTGTTTGACTTGCAGGATACTACAAATTTTGAACCCTAAAACGCGGTATCCCCTTAAAATAGAACATACATGCATATATGGCCAAGAACATACAATATTATATTACATATATGTGAGTCCTATATTATTGTGTATCGTAACCTTGTTCAGCTTATATATTGTTTGCATATGTTTAGTTAAACATTCAATTTCCATTCCACATTTGGCTATGTCGAATTCAGAATTAAGATCCTTAAGAAGAAAAGGATAAGAACGCATTTTAATTGTTTTTTCTTGGTAGTAGATAAAGCCTCTAATATATATTAAGAAGTTTTTGCTATTAGAACTTCTAATGTTTATAAAAAATGTTAATGTAATAATAAGTGTATTAATAGCATATTCTCATATTAGTGACATTCTAATATGATCCCATTATATTTAAACATTTCATCATATTCAATCCTTATCTTAATATTATATAGTCTAATTCAATTCTACTGTATGTAAATGTTCCCTTATGTCCAAATACTATAAAGATAATTTAATGTGCACGTCCTAATGATGATATTAATTAAATTCTAATTTAATCCTTTTATACCTAAATATTCCTTTGTACTCAAATACTAAAAAGATCTAATGGGAAAAAGTGTCTTACAAGAGAACAAAAGTTTGAATTGAATAATCTTGAGAAAGACAGTGTGTCTTTTTTTTTTTTTTTTCCTTTTATTTTCTTGGAAGGAAGAAAAGGGATTGTAGAGCCATTGAACATCACAAATGTGTGGCTTTTATGGTCTTTTCTAGTTTAAATACTTCATAAATTCGTCCAAAAAATTTCTTTGAACATTCATCATGTCATTTCCTAAAAAAAAAAGAAAATATATGAGTTAGGCCAGTCTCCTATAGCAATTTTCAATTGTGTAATTTTAAGTTAATATGATAATTTCTAGATAACTTGTCACATAAGCATTGCACACTCTAAGTTGCAATCACATAATACTTGGTTTGCAAGTTATAGGATTACAAAATCACTTCCAAATATACTAAAATACTATATAGAGATGCATTATCAGATGAGTCTAAGATTCGTGTTTTAAGATCAATGTTGTTCGGTTTGTAAGTTATCACCATTTTAAAATTTTACCGAGTTAGAGCAAACTTTAACTAATCTTTAAAAAATAAAATAAATAAATAAAATAACCTACATAAGCTTTTCAATGATATAAAGTTTGGAAATTATGTGCAAATGTTATACACAATTGAAACTTTCAACATTAAGATAATTATTTTTATTATTAGAAGAATTTATTAATTAAAAATAAAAAATTAATTTTTATGAGTTATCACGATTTTTTCTTCTTTTTTGATTTTATAGTAATTTTTATTAAATTCTGTATTTTATTTTTTTCAGAAACATATTTTAAAAAAAAAATCAGCAAATGATATCAATATGCTTTTTGTTGCAGAAAGACTAGCACGTTACTCGCATAAAGTTGCTATCGAAGGATGTATTTGTTTCAAGAAAAATGTTCTTTGGATTTCTTTGCAGAAATTTGTCATAATCAAAGCTTTAAAATTGTTAAGTATTATTATAGTAATTTCAAAAGATCATATCAACTAATAATTTTTAATGGTAAGTGGTGCAAAAGATGATGGCAGTATTATTAAAGGCGCCTTCTTCATGTTTGTTAAACACCACCACTACTCCTTGTTAAAAATCAATAGCAGTCATAATCTATTCAAATTAATATGATAGTATTTAGCAATTCTAAAACTTTAATTTTAACAAATATTTAAAAAAAAAAACAAACGTGTTTTTACTCTATAACATCATTCCTAATCGTAAATGGTTAAATTATCCATAATAACTAACAGTTGCTGTAAATGTCCGCAAAGTATTTTCTTTTAGCCAGTGATTTGTTATATATAGTGAAAAAAAAGTTTGTCATTATCTTGGATAAACCAAAAAAAGGAAAAAAAAAAAAAGAAAGATAAAATAAAAGGTAAGTCTTTATCAAAATCTAAAATGTATTGAAAGCCCATTATGTTAAAGGATCGCCTATTTTACAATTGTAGCTTGTAGGCCTAGTAAGAAGAGTTAAATAAATGTAAAAAAGCGTGGCTCAACTATTATAGTCGATAATCAAAGCCAATATTATAGTAGGTGGCACTCTCTATATATTGATAAGCTTTTAATATTATTAAATAACCCTTTAGATAATACTTTTTTTTTTTTCCTTTTACAGTTAATCTCTTACTGGTCTTTTGAATAATTTCTTAGGCACTTATAATACGGGTGCATCTTCTAGTATCATTTAAGGGGAAAGAGGAAGTTTTCATATAATATGTAAAATTATCAAATTAACCCTTTTCCCTTAGAAAATTATAAGTCAATTATGAGATATTTATGCAGAAATTATAACTTAAATTTTGAAAGGATTCATGAAATTTTATAATTTAAATTAGAAAAAAAAAATTCTAGCGAGATCTAAATATTGAGTCTTTTGTTAAACTGTTATCTTATACTTTATAAGCATCCTATTATGGGTAGGTGATCGCTAATATGAACACTTGGCACAATTTAGAAGGGGTTGTAGAAAGAGAAACATGCTTTGATGGCTTGGAGTTGAAGACCTAGTAAGAAAGCCCAAATTCTTGACCCCTTTTAATGGACTGTTAACAGTCCTTTCCTTCACCACCATCAATCCACATCTCGTGGTCTTTAGTAGATTGGGGATCCACTATTCAAGATTATCTTGAACTTCGAAATTTGGGATGAACTACTCGACTAGATAATTAATTGCCTTTTCATTTTTAAAAAGAAGTCGCTAAGAAAATTGAAAATATATTGTTAGAAAGTTTAGCAAATGACATTTTATGTACAAACAGACACTGAATTATGCAAGAAGGCATTATGTATTGACGACTTCAATTATAAAATAGGAAAAGAAAAAAAAAGTATATTAATTGAGTCTAAATCAAGTTGGCTATCATTGTTACATTAAGAAGAAGAAAATTATTTTATTGAATCTAAATAAGTTTAAACTTTCTAGTGCCGAGTGTATAATCCTAAGTTCGTATAAGCTCCAACATTGAAATTTCGAGTTAAGTTTAAGCCCAATATATCTTATTGTATTAGTTTGATTTCATTTATAGCCCTTGATAATACTATATCATAATAAGCAAATGATATATGTATTTATAATACATGATGTCTTCATAATAAATATTACAAATAGAAAAAAAAATAGATAAATCTTCATTTAATTTCTATTTTAAGTTATTTCATTTTTTAAGTGCATGCAAATGATGAGACGAATGTTTATTTATAAGGTTAAATTACATTATCATCTCGAAAAACCATGAAAATTTCATAGACTGACTTATTTGTTTGATGTAGGCGTAAGCCTCACCTTTTTTTTTCTTTTTTCTAGGTTGCCTATGTGTAAATTGTAGCAAATGTGAGCACTTGCATAGCAATTTGATCCATTTTCTTCAAACACATATAATCAATTAGTATAATAAAAAATACTAAAAAGAAGAAGTGAAATTTCAAGGCCGTTGTTAGCCACCCAAGAATAGAAATAGCTGACAACAACTAAAGGTTTTTAGTAAATTGTATAATTCACCTATATTGGTGGTGGGTTCCACTACCCTTAAAACTAACTACAAAAACAAAAGATTTAAAATTTTATTGGGTCACATGAGTCACTTGGTTTTTAAGCTTTTTTTTCTTTTCTTTTTCTTTTTCTTTCTTATTTTTTTTATTTTTATTTTTTAAGATAAGTTTGGGTGAGATAGGTGGCCACTCACCCCCTCTAACATCTTTGCCAACCATCCTTTGCCATTAGGTAGCTGGTAATGGTCCTTGCAATTTTACCAACTATTTTTTTATATAAGTTTCTGGTAGAAATTCTTCTCATTTTTGGTCCAACAAAAAGTTGGAGTTGAGTCCTACAGCAAGAGTGAACGTGAGTTAAGGGGGTATTGAAGGTTGTTTTAGTGCATGTATTTTAATGTTTAAGTTAGTAGGAAATAAAAGATAATGTATAACCAATAATATTAGAAAATGATAGATTTTGAATTCTTTACTATGAAGGCGTTAAAGGCCTTTTATACGATGAAACAACTACGGGGATGATGATACGTATACAAAGATTCTATGGCTATCAATACATTCTAAATTCCTTGCCAAAAAGAGAGACGTTTGTCTCGTGTCAAGAAATGTTTCCTTGAAGTTTACACTTACTGACATGGAGCAGAGGTGCTTGGGAGCTCAAGACCAAAATATACCAATAATAGTACCTTTTCCTTTTTTCTTTCTGCTGCATTTTTAATATTTTTATTACATTAGTTAATCAATTATATTTAAAGAAAATAGATCAAATTGTGTGCCCACGTCAGCTATAATTAGAAACAGAAAAGGAATAATTTTCGATTTTAGAACTAATTTTTAAAATTATTATTTAAATATTTTTACATTTATTAAAAAAATAGGTATAGAATTGGAATCAAGAAAAACAGAAAGAAAGAAAAGAAAATGTAACCAAGAATAAAAAGAGAAAGCATATTTCTGTACATATGGAATAAAATTATATTCTTCATTGCTCCCAATTCGCAAAACCCATAAAAGGAATTCGTAATTAGGATTTGCAAAAAGGGACCATCAGAAGAGAATGAAATATCGTGATTTTAGATTTTATTTCCTTTTCTATATTTGAAAATATCTTTACAAGGTAGAATTGCACTTTAGAATCCACAATTCTAATTTCAAGAAAGACTTTAATTTCAAATTTAATTTTGTGGAGTAGAATCATAATTCCATTTTCTTTTATTAATGATCATTAATTAAAATTACTTATTTATCCTTTAACCTAATTATGATATTTGATAATTAAGGATTTTTTTGACAATTACTACTATATATGTATTCCATTCTACAGGTGTTCTTAAATATAGAAATATACTTATCATTTTGGTCATAATTCCATTTCATTCAATTTCAATATATTTTATTTCATATTATTTATATATACCAAACATAACATAAGAGTAATGCTCCGTATTCTCAACCTGCTAACTTAGGTTAAAGCTAGTATTCCCTTAAAAGCCATAAGCACATTTAATGATCGATTGGATTGATATTTAAAAGCCTTATTTCATCAAATCAATTAGTGTTAACGAAAAATCTTCATTGAATTAATTTTAATCTTCTAATGAGATATTGAAAGTTAGGCAAAGATAATCGCCTTGTAAATTTTAATATTGAAATTAAGTTAAATAGCACTTTATGAAAATTCTATCTACGGCCTTTACTCCAGAATTTAAGGCTAACGAATTTTTTCTTTTTGAATAATATTAAAACATAATATGAAATCCCAAAAGTTAGAAATGAACACCTATGCGAAATCGGATTTTGAAAAGGAGTTAAAATGCAACCACTATCACTCATATAAAGTTTATTAGATTAGACATTATCTACTTCCAATTCAAAGAATTAATATTTATTGTATAGCACAATGTTTTATTATTTTTGAAATACAATATTGAACTTTTGCTAACTATGAGATTATACTCGAAGACTCACCTATTTCGATTCTTCCTGATGAAGGAATTTTTCTCACCGCCTTTGATTTCTTGTTTAAAGAAACAAACTCATCACAGATTGGGAAGATAGCTCTAGGAAGTTGGCATGGTACGATAAAGGCGATATATATTTTTGTATTTGCTTTAGCTTATAAATCAATAAGAGAATGATTAAGGGAAAAAAAATAAAGTTGGCTAGTAAATTATTCCCTTCAATAGAGGCTCTTGAGTAGGCATGGCATTCGATTGCACCGGATACTCCATAATGGCTATCTGTCATCTATTTTTCAATTCCCATTTTTAGGGTTTAGACGCTACACAAAAGAAAACTAAAACAACTAAGGACATAAGTTTATTAAAAAATGAAAAGTACAAAATGACACGTATATTCATTTAATAACATAAATGGCATACAACCAACCATGAGCTCTTTTTATTTTAATTATGGACAATTGAGCATGAGGAAAGCACGTGCATTCAAAATAGAATAGATCAAATGTATTACATGTAACACACCATAAACTAAAATAATTTATTTTCTTATCGAACTATGAAGCAAACTTTACGACATGGATTCATTTAACAATTTATAATATAGTTTAAATTAGAATTATTACTTAGTGGATAAATTTGTCTATGCAACCAACTTTTGACATCATGTATTAAATAATTTTAAACTATTTTATTTAAAGATACACACAATATAGGTGTGTATGCCTCTTGTTATTTATTGAGTGATAATCCTAATATCTTGGTATTGAGACAGAAGAGTCCAAATTCACATAAACTTCACGTGAGCATCTCATACTTTTGACTTTGGACTCATGTCGTATTTCCACTTCCCCAAACTATTAGTATAGATTTGAAAAGTTTGTAGTCACGCTGTAAAGACCATCCTCGCTAGTTGCTCCAATGGTGTGATATTTTGCTAGAAAAGATTTATTCCAATTGTGATGTAATTGTGAAGACTCATAAGTTAAGTTAAGTGGTATGAATATCAATCACTCAATAGGATAGTTCGGATTTAATTTTTTTTTTAATAGTTATCATATATAGTAATTAAGAAAAAAATTGTAATTAAATTTTTATAAGGCTTATATTCAACTATTATCAATGGGGTTGCCCAACTCTCAGATATGTCAATGATGATGAATGAAAAGGGTAGGTCGAGGAGAAACCTCGAAAAAAGTATTACTGTTTATGGTGGTAGCCAGCTTTTAATCAATTCTTCTTTAAGAAGTAGTCGCTTGTTTTTCTTATAAACAATAAAAAGAAAAAAAAAAACAAACAAACAAAGAAAAAGAATACCCTCTATTTTGTCTTTTGTCTTCATTATTTCAATTTATAATTCATTCTATCCATGTAATCTCCACTACCAAAAAAGGGGTAGGACGGAATAGATATATTTATTGCTCCAATTTTGATACCTCCAATGGATACAACTTGGAGTCTCGTGAGTTTGAAATCTAAATTGTTGTCCTAGTTAACTAGGAATTTGTTTTAACGTAGTTGACTACTTACCGTGATTACGAGTGTACAAGGATTCCATTTGAAAGAAAGAAAAGGAACTATTAGATGTTGTTATCAAATTTGCATGTTTACCATCACTTGCGTTCGCGTCACTTGGTGGTGGGGTAGATGCCGTTGAACATGAAGACATTAGCAATATAATATGGTTTTTGAGTTTACTTGGTTCTTAAAATATAATAAATGTGTACCAGTGGAAGAAGAAAAAAATTGAAGGGATGAACATGGGCCATAAAAATTGGAAGAGACAATATTTCATGAAAAGTATATATACATATATATTAATTATTTGTAAAGCTCAATTGAATGGAGTACCTTAAACTTGAAGTTTGAGCATGACTTGATTGCATTAGAGATGAATCCGAGCCAAAATGAGTTGGACTCAAATAACTTGTAAGAAAGTTTGACTCGTTTACAGGCCAGACGGTAGATCTCTATCCACTTTGACAATTTCAAATATGTTTATTCTTCCACCACCTGCTCTTTGTTTAGAAGGAACATGGAAAAGGATGGTCGGAGTTATCGTCAACACTCAAACATGGAACCATCAAGGTAACAAGTTATGGTTCTCTTTCGATTTCGTAATACTCAAGAGTATTGCTAAATCCTAACGAAGCGGAAATTCCCTTTGCTCATTTTCTGTCATTAGTTTTATTTCCATCACCATTGTTCACCTGCCACTGTTTTTACCTAGTTGCTAGTTATGCAAAAATTTCAAAATAAATCCCTTGTCGTTTTGTTAATATTTTGATATCATTATAATTTTGGATATTTGAATAATAAAAGTATTAAAATATAAAATGATATATAGCCTATTAGATAAGGAACATATTTTCCCAAAAAAACATATACAATACCATATTAATAAGAAAGCAAACTTTTAAATTCTCTTCGTTTTTGCTCGGTATGGCTATTGATGGTAGGATGGGAGAGATATTAGCACTCGCATCCCTCCCAAAGCTGGCACTTACAATTTCTCTAAATCATATTGTTCCTTCATAGTGAAGTCATGAGAGAGTGATTCTAGTCTTTGGGTTTATTGATCTGACCTGTCATTCCATTAACACTGAAATAAGTGCAATTTTAACATTTATTAGAGTTTTAGACAATTTAATTGTGTGTACACATTAGCTATAATTTTTGTATAGGCAGCCAAGTAAAAAAAAAAAAAAAAAGCTGATTTGTGCATGTTTATTGCTTTTACTACCTTGATGTGGTCTTGGATTGGATGGCACTCTTGGGCTGATAAGATCTAATCTTAGAAAAGCAATGTGAAGATAAGATAATTAAAGTATATAAAGGATATTGGATGATTTTACCTAAATGGTGAGCCTTTCTTTTATAGTGTTGGAAAGATATTTTATTTTAGGTAAGTAAATCTTTTTTTTTAAAGATGCCCAAGTTAAAATAAAAAATATTCACTTGAGGTATGATCTTCAAATAATTTAGATTACTTTCTTATCTTATCATGATCGATTTTGGGTACCATTTTGCTCTATGGCTAGACTGAAATAAAATAGACCCTAATATGAAAATTTTTTCTTCTTGTAACATTAAATCATAATATGAAACCCTAAAATTTAGAAAGAACATTTATTCAAAATCGAATATTGAAAAGGAGTTAAGATGCAATCACTTTCATATAAATTAAAGTTTATCAAGTTAGCCCTCTATAATTTTTAAAACATAAAATTGAACTTTTACTAACTATGAATCTAGATGAAATTACACCGGAAAGCGTACGCAAAATTGGACCATGTCCGGATTACTGGCCTTTTAAGTTTATCCGCAACATCATTTCTTTCCAACGAAAGAATGACCAACCGCCTCCTTAAGCTTATGAAAGAAAGAAAGCGTTCAAAATTAACAAGAGACAAATGAGAGCACAGGTCGGTCACACATAGGATAAGAATATGTACAGTAACTTGTCCTTATAGCTACTCCCTTTATTTTTAATATTATGATAATATGTAGATAAAGACTACCATTTCGGTTCTTCCTGATGAAGGAAGCTTTCTCCCCGCCTTTGATTTCTTGTTTAGAGAAACAAACTCATCACCAATTAGGAAGATAGCTCAAGAAAAGGTTAGGTCGTCTGAGAAGGAACCTCGAAAAGGTACTGCAGTTTACAGTGGTGGCCATTTCCTGATTCTTCATTAAGTGCTCCACTTGACAAAATGAAATAGAAAAAGAATACCCTCTCTTTTGTCTTTTGATTTCATCCTTTCAATTTATAATTCATTTTATGTACTCTCCACTATCTATTGTTCAAATTTTGATATCTTTAATAGCGGATACAACACTTGGGGAGTCTTGTGAGTTCGAAATCTAATCGTTGTCCTAGTTTAACTAGGAATATGCTGTACTATCTTTTGCATCTGCATCACTTAGTAGTGGGGGTTAGATGCGGTTGCACATGAAGAAACCAGCATTACTTGGAATATTCCATGAAGAAAAAGATCAAGCAATGAAAACGGGAAGATGAAATGTTTTCCAAAAAAATATTTTTTTAATGTGTAAAACTCGATTAAGCTTGTCAGCTCAGCCAACTCGAGTATATTAAAGCTATAGTTCAAGGTAAATCGCTATGTGGGGGATTTCGAGCTGAAATTTAACTTAATTATAGATAAGTCGAACTTAAGAATGGTTTGATTGTCATAAATTTATGATATTATATAAGATAAAATATTTTATTATTTTTTTGGTTTACATATTTTTTTAATTACTAAAGAAAAATAATCTTAAAGTATTAGATAAAATATTTATATTTTGTACAATCCAAAATATAATACAAAAATCAAATTCATCAGATAAAAATACAAAAATCCTTATCTAGTACTTTATATATCATATTTAGTATAATACTTTATTTATTCAAATAACGAATATCATAAAAATCTTTATTTAATACAATGTACATCAAACGTGGTACAAGAAAGTTGTACTATTTTGTTTTTCTTATTTTATACTATTTAATACTACAATTCAAATGTTACTTTAAACTTGCAAGCTCGACTCACTTACATCCTCATCACTTGAAAATTTCAAATGTGTTTATTTTTCCACTATCTGCTCTTTGTTTAATTAGAAGGAACATGGCAAAAGATGGTCAATGTTATCGTCAACACTCGAACATGGAAACAACAAGGCAGCAAGTTGTGGTTCGTTCATGATTTCGCAACACTTAGCAATATTGCTAAATAAATCCTAGTAACTAAGCGGAAATTACCTTTGCTCATTTTCTGCTATTAGTTTTATTGCCATCACCAGTGTTCACTTGTGGTACAACCGAAATACAGAAAAGAGGATGTAAAGAAAATATAAAAAAATAGCGATCAGATATGTAACAAATATAGCATTTGTAATTACTTTCAAGAGGGAAAAATAACAAATTGTATCTGGAGTAGTATATATAACTACCCCACTAGAGTAATATCAATAAATAATAGAAATGTAAAAGGGTGGAGTTTACATCTCAAAAAAATATAAGTGCCTCTTTCTTCATAGAAATGTGGTTTAAGAAGAGTGATCCTCTTGAATTAGCCATTGTTAACTTCTTCTTTTGCCAACACAAACACAAACAGTGGGAGAGAGATCAGATTAACAACTAGAGAATTCTATAGAAAGAGAAGAGAGAGATGACGTGGCTGTAGAACTATTAATTAAATCAAACTGAAAACTGAATCAAACTGTAAAATGTGGTTGTATATTTTGGTTTAGTTCATATATGGTTCAAGCGGTTCAATTAGAACTACTTTTTATTAAAAAAATAAAGTTAAGTGACATTTTTTAGTTTTAAAACCTATTAATATTTTTGTTTAATCTTATTTATCCTTTTTTTTTATTTCAACCCTCAGTATACTTTTAATCTCCACAATCCACTCATTTTTCTTCATTTTTGTCTCATATCTCTTAAGTAAACAAGTGTATCTTCTCTATCACCTTAGATATAATATATTCTTGCATAATGTTTCTCAATTTAAATATCAATATCTAGATAAAAACTCCAATAACTATTAATAATATTAATTAAATAAAGTATTTTTAAAAGTTGTTTGAATCAAACCGAATCACATTTTACGTGGTTCAGTTTAGAACCTTAAACAGTTAAAATTGGTTTAGTTCAGTGAGGATATGGGCATGACTATGCCTAAAAGAAATATGGGCTAGTGTTTTCTTCAATAACACTATTGGGTTGTGTTGTAACAATTGGTGCTCTGGTTGAGAGCCAACCTTGTTAAAGAAGTGATCCGAAAAAGGAGCAATATGAGAGAGGGTTACTTGAAAAAAGGCTATTTAAGAAGTAATGTGAAAACTATCTAAAGTAGAAGCTACTAAGAATAGGTGGTTAAAAGTAGACTAATGTGGGCATTGCCGTTTAAAAAAGGATAGTAATATTGCAATCTCATATGAGATAGCAATATAGATTAAGTATAGTACTTAAGTTTAAGGAGTTTCTCGACCTATTATATTAGGTTTTTTGTATAGGTTCTTCTCTTGGGCTTGAATATAACAACTTGTCACTATTTTTATCTAATTACTGTTATATGTAAAAATCTTGGATTAATTATGGTAAGATTCCACTATCATAGAAAGTTTAATTATTAAAAAAAAATTAAAGGCATTGTCATTTTGATAATATTTTGACATCGTTTTAAAACTAGGTATTTGGATTAAAAAAAAATACCAAAATATGAGACGATGAATAACATATTTGAGGAAATTTCCCCCCTAAAAATTATATAGATAACTTACCGATTAAAAAAGAAGAAAAAAAAAACCCAACCCATTAGTTCTCCCCCTTTTTGCTCGGTATGGCCATTGGTGGTAGGATGGGGAAGAGATTAGGCCTTGCATCACTCCCAACCTGGCACTTATAATTATTTTATGTCATATTTTTCCTTCACAGTTAAGTCACGAGAGAAAGATTTGGAATGCCTCTAGTCTCTGACCTGTCATTCCAATAACATTAAAGCTACCACAAATTTAATATTCACTACATGGTATTAGACAATGATTCTAGCTTTAGCATCAATTTGAAATTTTACTTTCTATGCCGTAAGCATTTTCTATTAATTGTAATTTATTGTAACAAGATTGTAAATGTAAAAACTATCCCCACTGAATTATTCAACTACTCTTAAAGACTTTTGTAAAATATATTGCTCCAAAAAAAAAAAAAAGAAGAAAAAAAAAAGACTAAACTGCTTGCCAAGACAGTTAGACTCAAATTGAAAATGTTCAATCCAGTTCTCCCTATTTCTTGGAAAATCTATGATTGGTTTAAAAAATTATAAGGATACTGTAAATAATGTGCTCAAAACTATTGTTACATAAAACCCATCATTAAACACCCAACATCGTTTGTACTAACAATAATAAAATAGTTATCAGGAATTAAAAACAGTTGGAGTTGGAGGTATGTCTACGTTTTGTTTTGGGGATGTATGCGCAATTAAAAAATATTTATCTTTATTTGTAATATTAAAGTGAAAAACTGAATGTGGTATCACACTTTTTTAAAAATTAACATTTTACAAATAAAGTCTTCCAATTGTCGTTTAAACAAAAAAAAAAAAAAAGTCTTTTGTCTAACAAGTAATTGAAGTTAATTCTAGTAAACCAATAAATTTTCTTTACTTTGACAGTTTTTACTTTTCTATACATATTGCTCTAAATCTTAGCAAAGTAGGTTGTGGAAATAAAAAATATTGCCCTTCTTATGGTTGTTTTTATTTTGAACGTGCATCATATTTGATTTTCTTTATTTTAGGCAAATACATTGCATCACCGATCATAAGATTCTCCCTTCCTGGAGTTCTCGTATGGCGCTCGACCGTCATTTCCTTCACATATTTACTCATTTCCAAATGGTAAGAGAACCTTCTCTTCATGTCCATTTTCAAGATTGTCCCAACCACATCCTTTACAAGGAGTGTTTTTACTAATTTTGCCACAATCCTTCTTATATTTGAGAAGACCAGCCTTCATAAATGATTTCGACGTATTATGACCATTATTAGGAGAGCGATATCAACTTCAACTAATTTGTTTATGATTGGTTAAACTTACCTTCAAAGTATTCATACCCCAAGAACAAATTATCTTGCTAATACCACTTGGAATATATTAAGTTCAAGTTTATCCATCCTTGATTACAGTAAAGTCATGAGCCATGACACATCGTGGGTGCTTACTTGAAGCTCCCTAAGCTCACTAAAGTCATGTGTCATTTTCTTGGATTTGGATCCTTCAAAGATAATTTTTCTAATTTTTTTCTAAAGTTATTTTATTAAGATATTTCATGTATAATTAGTATAGAAATTATAAGAAAGAAGATAATGTCACAATGATGTCATAAGTATTTCTTTTTTTTTTAGCAACTTAAGATAAATTTCATTTACTAGAATAAAATTGCATCAATCATATGAATCAATACTAGATAAATAACAAATGTAGAGTTGGGAGTATGGAAACTTAACCATATAAATGAACACATCTCTTCTACAATCAAATTGTCCAAGGTAGGGGATACTGCCGTTTCTTCTAAGAAAATGAAACTCACATAATTGACAAGTGCACTAAATCTCATAAAAGGGGTAACAAAATCCATATAAGGGATAAAAACAAAAATAACAAAACACATAAAAAAATCACCTATTCTAAATATTATTGACGGAATCAATTTCTATAATTATCACAACAAAAAAAAAGGTACGTGGATGTGACTTGTGATGGTGGACACATATTATGGATGATCAGTAAATTAGGGAAATGATGAAAAAAAAAAAACACCTAGGTTTGATATTGATTGTGGTAGATATGCAGATTTAAAGATTAAAGATTAGTAATGGTGGTTGTATGGATCTCGGGTAATAAGATGGGAAGAAATTGCCACCCTTCAATACGGTGGTTTGTTAAAAAGTTTTGAGAAAGAAAAATAAGAATATATGTCATAAATATATTTTAAAAATTTATATAATCTCAATCATTAATTTATAAATTTAAAAAAAAATTAAAAAGTAGCTTTAAAATTCATTTCTCGTATTCTTTGCCCTCATCCAGCACATTAAAACTTTCCAAAATAGGAGCCAGACTATCCCTATTTATAAGACGACATTCCATGTATAACCCCAATCCATCTTCTACGTCCCATTTTGCTTCCTCTGTCATATCCCATATCTCCAATCCCTACAAAGCCATGAACGCTAACGTGAATATGGAAGCTGAACTACGTAGATGGCCTACTCCTCACGAGGTACAACAGAAGGAAAAAAAAAGACATAGATTTTGAACAGTGAATCTTTATCTATGTAGTTCACCTGAAACTTCTATCTTTTAGCTGCACATCTACATTTAGAATGGCGCCTGCTCCGTTTAGAGAGCAATAAAATAATGTGCCATTTGTTATTATTTCCTAATATGCTTTATGTCTTTGCACATTTTTAGGCTATGGAAGAGATCAAGGCAATTGCTAAAATTGCAGGACCAACAGCGTTGACCAGTTTGATTCTCTATTCAAGAGCAATGGTTTCTATGCTATTCCTTGGTCATCTTGGCAAGCTTGAGCTTGCAGTGGGTTCTCTGGCTATAGGATTTGCTAATATAACTGGATACTCGGTGATCTCGGGTTTGGCCTTGGGGATGGAACCCATTTGTGGACAAGCTTATGGTGCTAAAAGATGGAAACTTCTTGGTTTAACACTACAAAGAACAGTTCTACTTCTTCTCTCCACATCAATTCCCATTTCAATTATTTGGATGAATATGAAGAAAATCCTTATATGGTTTGGTCTGGACCAAGAAGTATCATCCATGGCACATATCTTCATTCTCTTCTCAATCCCTGATCTTTTTATAAATTCCCTACTTCATCCACTTAGAATATATTTGACAACTCAAAGCATTACTCTGCCATTGACTTATTGCTCAGCAATTTCAGCTGTTCTTCATATTCCTCTAAACTACCACCTGGTGGTCTATTTTAATATGGGATTGGCAGGGGTAGCACTCTCGATGGTATGGACTAATCTGAACCTTTTCCTATTTTTGCTCATTTTCGTGTGCTTCTCCAAGGCCTATAGCACCTCTTGGGTCCTCCCAAATACGGATTGCCTCCGAGGATGGCCATCACTAGTGGCACTTGCCATGCCAACGTGTGTATCGGAATGCCTAGAGTGGGGGTGTTATGAGTTCATGATAATAATATGCGGATTTCTTGTTAATCCAAAAGCTACCATTGCATCAATGGGAATTCTTGTCCAAACCACCTCTTTGGTACATGTATTTCCATCCTCTCTTAGTCAAGGAGTTTCCACTAGAATCGGGAATGAGCTTGGAGCCAATAAGCCAGCAAAAGCGCGAAACTCAATGTTGGTTTCCCTAATTTGTGCGACGCTTCTAGGAATAATAGCAATGTTATTTACCAATTTGATGAAAGATCAATGGGGCAAATTTTTCACCAATGACCCTGAAATCCTAGACCTCACCGCGATGGCGTTGCCTATCGTGGGGCTTTGTGAGCTCGGCAACTGTCTGCAGACCACAGGCTGTGGTGTGTTGAGAGGAAGTGCAAGGCCGCATATTGGAACGAACATAAATTTGGGGTCGTTTTGCGTGGTGGGTATTCCAAGTGCAATCTTGATGGGGTTTGTAGTAAATGTGGATTTTGCTGGGCTATGGCTTGGTTTGCTTTGTGCTCAGGCTTCATGTGCATGCTTCATGCTTTATGTTTTATTTAGAACAGACTGGATAGTTCAAGCGGAGAGAGCAGTGGAGCTCACACAGAAACTTGCATGACCGCGATAATTAGTACATTGCCGGTGGCAACAAAACGAGAAATAGCGATCAGCAAACCTAGTAAGGATTTTAACGTTTAGGATTGCTATGGTATGATGTTTATGTGCTGTCATATGTGTTGATGTACGTTGTTCTCTACTCGGCGTGGAAGAGTAACCGGTCTATGCATGGTATGAGTAAAAAGCACGTAATCAGTGATAAAATGTGTAGTAACAAAAACTTTGTATCTGCATCTTATTTTCTGTATGGTCGAATGAAAATTTAACTGTAAATGGCAGGTGACTATTAAAATAGTATGGATCATAGTCTTAATGTATTTATCACTAGAGAATTAACATCTCACATGCATTAAATTAAGATACTTCAATTTGAAATTCCTACAAAGAGCCTGGAATCCCATTAAGTGGAAGATTGGAGTTCGAGACGAGGCAATTAATCTGGGAGAGGAATCAGAGTATCGCCGGCGGAAGTGAGCTACCAAATTTCATTAACATGAGTTGACACTTTTTACACCTAAGACAATGTGGAATTTTGAGGATATTGGAAGAAGACACCCAAACTACAGCTTGGCTAAGTGTTGCACCCAAACTTATGGGTTGCACTAGATTGTCATACCATTTGACTTTCAATGCTTCACTGGTTCTGAGAAATTAATACCAGAATAGAAATAACAAAAGCAGAATCCACCCAACATCCTCACCAATTTCCTTAGCCACCTAGGGATAAACTCAAAACCATGATAACTAAATTTAGTACTTAATTGGTACTCTAAAACCTATATTCTATATAAGTGAAACCAAAATATATCTGTGACATTCAATATCCATTTGAAACCTAATTGGACAAATAAGATAAAACAAGTTCTACATACATGAAAATAGAGATGAGAGAATTTCAATGAATATATCTTATTCATATATCTTGAGATTACAACAGGAGAGCAATATATAACAAGAAGAGCAATGGGAAACCTACACTAAAAAAGGTAACAGATCACCAATTCCTTGCTACAAATCAGGAACGTAATTGGTTCCAAAAATAGGAAGAAAATATTTACAATGGTAAAGAATATGTAAAGAATATTTCTACACACCCCCTCAAGTTGGTGCATAGATATCATGTATGCCCAACTTGTCAATCCATCTCAGAAAATCACGACTAGTTACTGCCTTAGTTAAAACATCTGCCAATTGGTTTTCTGATCGTATCTGAGGTAACTCCAAAGTTTTATTATCTAGCTTCTCCTTGATAAAGAATCTATCAACTTCAACATGTTTAGTTCTATCATGCTGGACTGGATTGTGAGCTATATCACGAGCAGCCTTATTATCACAGTACAATTGAATTGGACGCTGTAAAGGATAACCCAGGTCTTGTAGTAACAATTTCAGCCATATAGCTTCACATAATCCAAGTGCAATTCCTCTATATTCAGCTTCTGCACTTGAGCGAGAAACCACATGTTGTTTCTTGCTCTTCCAGGTAACAAGATTACCTCCTACGAATGTAAAGTAACCAGATGTAGATCTCCTATCTACTAATGCTCCAGCCCAATCAGCATCCGTATATACAACAATATCTTCTATAGTTGCATTTTTCTTGAACAAAATACCTCTTCCAGGTGAAAACTTCAAGTATCTCAATATTCTCATGACTGCCTCCATATGTTTCTCTCCAGGATTATGCATGAATTGGCTGACAATACTCAAGGCATATGCTAGATCAGGTCTTGTGTGAGCCAAATACATTAGTCTCCCAACAAGCCTTTGATATCTTCCTTTATCAACAGGAATTTGACCTTCTTCTATGCATAGTTTCAATCCTTCTTCAACTGGTGTATTAACAGGTTGACAACCTGACATTCCTGTTTCCTTCAATAAATCTAGAATATACTTTCTTTGAGATAAGAAAATTCCTTCCTTTGATCTTGAGACTTCTATTCCAAGGAAATATTTCAAATAGCCCAAATCCTTCATCTCAAATTCTTTTGACAAGTATTCTCTTAGAGCTTTTACCTCATCAGGGTCATTACCAGTTATAACCATATCATCAATATATACAATGAGAGCTGTGACTTTATCCTCCACTCTTTTCAGAAATAATGTATGGTCTGAATTACTTTGACGGTATCCAAAAACAATCATTGACTTTGTGAATCTTCCAAACCATGCTCTTGGGGACTGCTTTAATCCATATAACGCCCTTTTTAATTTGCACACTTTTCCAGTCATTCTTTCATGCATCGCACATCCTGGTGGAAGCTCCATATAAATCTCCTCATTTAGTTCACCATGCAAAAAAGCATTCTTCACATCAAACTGATGCAGAGGCCAATCCAAATTTGCTGCTAGCGACAACAATACTCGTACTGTGTTGATTTTGGCAACAGGAGCAAAAGTCTCTTTATAATCAACTCCATAGGTTTGAGTATATCCTTTAGCAACCAATCGTGCTTTAAAGCGTTCAATTGTACCATCAGCTCGATATTTGACAGTGAATACCCAACGACATCCTACTGGTTTCTTTCCTGGTGGACAATCAACAAATTCCCACGTTCCATTTTTTTTTAGTGACTCCATTTCTTCATTTATTGCTGCTTTCCACCTCGGATCAGCTAACGCTTCCTGTTCATTGTTAGGAATAACTATAGAAGATAATTGATTTATAAATGCCTTATTTGATTCTGACAAATTATGAGTTGAAACATAGTTATTCATGGGGTATTTAACTTTACTGGAAAGAGAAGGTTCATAAGTTGGTTTAGGAATACCTCTAGTGGAACGTTCAGGCAATTGTTTCCGGATAGGTTCAACTTGCATGTTAGAAGCATCCAAAATAGACGATTGGTGTGGTACATCCGGGACACCATTTTCTCCAATTGCTTCTCTACCCAGATCTTCATGTGGCAATTCTGTAGTAGTCAAGTCTCCAGTCACGTCTTCAGACTGTTGTTCAACAAATTCTTCAGGTTGTGCAGTAGATTTTTCAGGTTCATTTATAGGATCAATCCTGTAGTATTCCTGAAGTTCATAATCAAGTGTCATGATGTCCTCCTGGTAATTCTTCCCCTGAAATTCAGGTTGAGCAAAATACATTTTTTCCTCATGAAAAACTGCATCTACTGTAACAAACATCTGTTTAGTGGGAAGATGATAGCATTTGTATCCTTTTTGTTGTATAGCATTTCCAAGGAACACACATCTCAAAGCTCGAGGAGCTAGTTTATGGCGTTGTTGCTTATGAATATGTACAAAGACAACACATCCAAACACTCGGAGAGGAAGACTTGATATAGGTGGATAGCTCACAGTCATGCACAAAGTGTGTAATGGTGTTTGAAAATCAAGAACTCGTGAGGGAGTCCTATTAATTAAGTAAACTGCAGCACACAAAGCTTCTCCCCAATAAGAAAAAGGCATATGAGCTTGGATTAATAGAGCACGAACCACTTCAAGAAGATGTCGATTTTTTCGCTCTGCTACGCCATTCTGTTGGGGCGTATCAACACATGTGGTTTGATGCAAGATGCCTTGTGTGTCTAAATAATTTTTTATCTCCAAATTTTTATACTCACCACCATTATCACTACGGAGGATCTGAACTTGTGCATTATATTGAGTCTTGATTATTCTGCAAAACCTTTGAAATAAGATATTCACCTCACTCTTAGATTTCATTAACCACAGCCATGTCATTCTACTGCAATCATCTATAAAAGTAACAAACCAACGAGACCCCCCTAATGTATGAATTTTAGATGGTCCCCATACATCGGAGTGAATAATCATAAATGGAGATGGACTTTTATTCAATACTGGTAAAAAAGAGGTTCTATGACTCTTTGCAAGTTCACATACATCACAATGCATACTGGAAATATCAATCTTCTCAAACAAACTAGGAAATAGTTTCTTCAAGTATCCAAAAGAAGCATGTCCCAATCTTCGGTGTTGTAACCAGATTTCATTTTGACTGCTAGCAGAATTGCCTCCATTCACTACAAGAGCTTGACGTAATTTATCTGAAATTGTTGTTTTCAAATCCAGGTAGTATAAATTCCCATGCTTAGTACCACAACCAATCGTCTGTTTTGTTTGGATGTCCTTAAACAAACAAAAGGTAGGCCAAAAAACAATAATGCAAGATAAGGCCGTTGTAATTTGAGAAACAGACAAGAGGTTATATCCAATGGAAGGAACAATAAGAATAGAATCTAAATTTAAAAATTCTGTAACTTTTAAAGATCCTTCACCAACAATAGGAACTTCATCACCATTAGCAGTTGTAACAAAATTTTGTGAGGAGGGTTTAATTTTATCAATTTGGTTAGAATCAAATGTCATATGATTGGTGGCACCAGAATCAATTATCCATGTGTTATTACTAACAGGTGAAGAAGCATAAAAGGACTTACCACCATTACCTGCCTCGGCTATCATCACTGAATGCATTTGTTTACTTTCATTAGTTGCTTTCGCTTCAACAGCTGCAGCAGTAGATTGACCTTTATTTATGTTCTTCTTTCGAGATTTGTTATGATCCCACCAATCTGGATACCCCACCAACTCATAGCAACGTTCTTTTGTATGTCCAGATTCATTGCAGTGTGTACATTTGTATGCTGATTTATTAGTGCTTCGATTACCTCTTTGTTTATTTCTGGCAACCATAGCTACAGTTTCCATAGTTTCAGAATCTCCTTTGAATGTGATTTTCCGATTAGCCTCCCGTCGGATCAAGGCATAACATTCTTCAAGACTGGGAATAGACTCCTTTCGCAAAATATCTCCACGGACTTGTTTAAAGAGGTCATCAAGTCCAGCCAAAAATATGTGCACCCTCAATCTTTCAATGGATTTTCTGTATATTTCAACATCATCAGGATCTTTCATGAAAACTTTGTCTCGATGATCGAGTTCTTGAAAAATCTCAGTGAGTTCACCATAATATTCTGAAAGTGACCTTTCATTCTGCTTAGCTCCAAAGGCCTTTTGATTCAATGCAAAAATCTGCAATTCATCATTCCCATCATAGAACGCTTTCGCCAACGCTGTCCAAATTGCATAAGCAGTAGGCAACCGGACATAGCGTTTCATAATATCAGGAGTCATTGATATTAGCAACCATCTCTTAACTTTCTGGTTTTCCGCATACCACTTCTCGTATCCTTCTTCAGAGTCTTTGGGTGGTGGTGGTTTCCCACGTATATAAGAGAGCTTTTCTCTTTCCGCAATGTGCATCTCCATTAACTGTGACCAAACATCATAATTTGATTCAGTCAAAGTAATGCCAGCGTTAAACGCCCCTTCAGATTGCACTATAACTGGAACATAATTGTTCTTTGAAGATTCAGATTTATCATCCATTTATTCGCAACAGCGTTTCAAATCAATGATTTAGATCAACCACGCTCTGATACCAACATGAAAATAGAGATGAGAGAATTTCAATGAATATATCTTATTCATATATCTTGAGATTACAACAGGAGAGCAATATATAACAAGAAGAGCAATGGGAAACCTACACTAAAAAAGGTAACAGATCACCAATTCCTTGCTACAAATCAGGAACGTAATTGGTTCCAAAAATAGGAAGAACAAAAATAGGAAGAAAATATTTACAATGGTAAAGAATATGTAAAGAATATTTCTACATACATTCTGATATAGTTATGCATTCATTCTTAATTGTGACTATAAGTATTTGTATTTTTAAGCCTTCTGGAAAAATGCTAATTCGTTAATAAACCTAAACTCAATTAATATTTTTTAAATACATTTGAATTCAAATGGACTTCTACAAAGACTTGAGACCAAATGATAAAACCCATAAATGCTTAAAACTTAAGTATACATTTGGAATGGTTTAAGACTCAACTAACAAAACTAAAAGGGTTCATTATGAAAAATATATGAGTTTTTTTGCTTTTTCACTTCCTATACCTAAATTATTACTTTTTTTTATATATTTGCATAGTCTGAACTTTTGCATCTTTTTAAGTTGCATATCCGTATTTTTTTTTTAGGTTATGTAACCTTAATTTTCACATATTTCCCCTAAATTAACCCTTTTATTCAGTAATATGATTTTGACTCTTTCATAAAAATGCTATCCTAATGTTCAAAGGAGACTGAAAAAAAAAAAGAAGAAAAAACAAAGGAAAACAAAAACAAAGTACGGGGATAATGCAATTGATAAAAACATAAAAAAACGGTTGCAAAATCGAAAATTGAAAAATTCATATATATATATATATATACATATAATTTTAAAATTTCAATTTTATAATAAAAAATAGATAGAATAAAATTAATGAAATGAAATAATAAATAACCAAGCACTTAATATTCAAAACAAACCGTAGCATGAGTTAACGAAAAGCACGGACAGCATGGTACTAGATTTACTAGGAAAAGACAGAATGAGGTATATGTATGTGCCACCAAAATAGAAAATAAATTTTATTTACACAATCTAGATCCTTAACTTGAAAAATGTCAATTAAAAAAAATGAAAAGTAATATTAAAGAAAAATTGAAAGTTGTTAACCTGCGCTTCATCTATTTATACCTATGACACTCTCAATCGCCCACATTTTATGTGTGTATATATATATATATATATATGTATTATATGTTATAATTAACTTAATTAAACTAAAAAAGGTTTAAAAGCTCGTAAGACCTTTTTCCTAAGGTTTTTGTTTTCTTTCTTCCTCCTCATGTATATGATTTATAAATATACGTATACCTCAAAGGCAAAGGAAGGATTGGAGACGTGGGCCGTTTGGAGGAGCTACTTTAGCTTATGCAGCATTTATTACTGCCTCTACACGTTGGCAAAAGCTTTTGTAGGTATTTTGTTAGGAAAATCTACTAAAATAATATAAATTTTTAAAAATTACTATAAAAATAAAGTATTTGATAAAATAATTAATGAAATAAGTTGAAAAAACGCAAACTCAGAACATGCTTTTAATTAAGCCAAAATTGACCCAATTGAAAGTTTGTTCCCACAATGTACCTCCAATACTAAGCATATCTCAGGTATACACTTTCAATATATATAGTGAAAAAATATTTTTTAATAAATTTTAAATTAATATTTAGAATTTTTAAATTTATGAATTTTTTTTTTGTTATTCTTATATAAAATTTTAATTTTAAAAAAATAATTTGAGAAAATATATTGTTGGAAAAAAAAATTATGACTACAATTGTTAAAAAAATATAAAAGTATAGATATAAAAATAGAAAAAAATAATTTATTAAAAGAATTTAATAAATTAAAAAATTTTAAATAGTAATTTACATTTCAAATAAAATAAAATAGTATTATATCATCTATTATTCATTCTCTTTCCGAACTGTCGTGCAAATTGCGTAAATGCGTTTTTATGCTCTCTAACCGACCTTACATGTAGAGCAAGGAGCTTGTGACATGTGTTGAATGGTGCTATGAGGCAATGTCAAAGATATGGGTTAGTATTGAACTCCAATTTATAGTAAGATGTGAAGATTCACCTTGATACATTATTTGCTTATTGGGATGTCTCTTTTGCAAAGCAAGTGGTATAGGGAAAGGATCACTAATGGAATGACGATGTGGTGTGATATAAGTACTAAGCATTAAGGTCAAGTTGTTATCTATCTCATTGGAATCCTATGGAAGTTGTTGGGCTTGTATTGCATATTCCTATGCCTAAGCTCAGTTTTTGGGTCATTAAGTCTCGTGATCCTATAACATGCAGGAATCGGTTATTGTTGTTACCAAATGTCAGCAGGTTGTGTCTTTGCCTCAACCTTTACGCCTTGATCCTAATGAGCCTATGGGTACAACGTCACCCTGGTGATCGTGTATAAACTCAAGATCATAATCAGTTATAGCAACAGTCATAACATGATTTGAGGATAAGCAGATTTACTGTAATGTATCAGCCTGTATGTTACAACTGATCGTAAATTAAATTATTATTAGATATGCAATGCATCACCCAATTAATGTTGACACTATATTTACCAAATGTCTAAGAATTGCTCTCATATGTGTTAGATACTAATAGCTGATAGATCTGTACCATCTCATATATTCCTACTACACTTTATGAGGGTTTTGTAGGTGAATCAACCGGGCTAAATGCTCATCCCATAATACTATATAAGGTGCATGTTGTATTAGCTAATCTATGTTAACCCTCCCATGCTAGTTGATCTTATGAAGCTTAGGTTGTGTGTTAGCATCCTATGGAATATATTGGAAACCTCTAAACTGCTATCAACATAGTTTGAGAAATGTCACTTGATTATGTGGAAACATATGAGTAGCACTCAAGCAGTCCAAATGTATTTGCTAACTTTGCAGAAGGGTGGTAGGATGTGAATCAAATTTCCTATGTACAACCTCCACTCGACTTAAAGGGTAGTAAGTAAGAATTAGATGTAATGATATATATTATCAAATGGAAAATTGAAAAAAGATTGAAGAAACATTTGATTAGTAGTTTGCTTATTGAGATTAACCCAATAAGCAACAACAATATAGGTTGAGTGATACCTAATGTTCAAGTTCGTTTTCTATTATGCAACTAAGGGAGTTTCAACTTCTACAACAAGTTTGTAGCGGCTGACATGCGCTATATGAGATAATCTATCCCATGCCCATAATTAAAGGAGTATCGCTGCTCCTCTCATCTCATGAGCATGCATTGTGTAATTTTACTGTACTTAAAAGCTCAAAAATACCATCATGCTTAAGTGATTGTGATATATGCATGAGTTGTTACAAATATTTAAAACTATTCATGATCTTACAAAAACATTTTCATTCATTTACTAGCCAATTTTTCATTTATTTGTTCTAGAAGTTGTGAATGTATTTCTAACACTATACGAATTGTAACACAACATCATGCTAGAGGTTTGTATTAATAAAATGAGTAGATAGTGGTTAAATTATTATAGTGAAATTCCTTCCATTTATCTTGTTGGAAGACCAACTTAGCTTTTAAGGTTTTTTTTTTTTTTTCATAGTTTTGAAGGTGGTGTATACTAGTTGACTCCACCTATGCGTCGCCAACTAACGTTTATTATTAGATATTTGGCAATGACCCTTGTAATTTCATCAGCTTATTTTTTATATTATAATTTTTTCTTGTGTTTTTCTTTTATTTCTTATTTTTACATTTTTAGCATTTTTATTATATTCCTAATTAAATATATTCAAAGAAACTAGATTTAATTATCATGTCAGTGTCTATATTAGTTGTAATCTACATATATATATATAAGCAACCAAGTAAAAAAAAAAAATTCCACGCTTCAAAGGTAAGTGCTAATATAATTTAAAAAGTTTTTAAGATGATACATGTGATTTATTATATTTACAAAAAAAGAAAAGGGTTATTTCTCTATTTAAGAATTAATTTTAAAATTTTTATTTAAATATTTTCAAATATATTTTTCAGAAAATAAAAAATAAAAACAAAAATAAGAAATAAAAAAAATAATTAAACTAGATACTGGAATATAGCACAAGGAAAAAGAAAAGGTAGCCAAGAATATAAAGAGATCATTAACCAAAAAAGGGAAAAGAGAGCATATTTTTGTACATATGGAATAAAACTATTCTCTTGATTGTTCCCAATTCGCAAAACCCACGAAGGACTTCTCAATTAGGGTTTGCAGCAAGAGATCATCAGAAGAACATCAAATATGGCGGATTGGGACCCAAACACCAAATCAACACTAACCCAAATCCCAACGCTCACTACCAGAGCCGGACCTAGAGATGGCGCTGCATGGACTCAGAGGCTGAAAGAAGAGTACAAAGCTTTGATCGCCTACACCCAGATGAACAAATCCAATGACAATGATTGGTTCCGTATCTCAACCAATGCGGACGGGACACGTTGGACTGGCAAATGCTGGTACGTCCATAATCTCCTCAAGTACGAATTCGATCTCCAGTTCGACATTCCTGTCACTTACCCTGCTACTGCACCGGAGATTGAATTGCCTCAGCTTGATGGGAAGACCCAGAAGGTTAAATTAGGGTTTCTGGATTAATGGGTTTTAAATTCATTTTATATTTTATTTTTGATCTTTCGTGGTTTTTATGATTTGATTTATTAATTGTACAAATAGATGTATCGAGGAGGGAAGATTTGCTTGACGGTGCATTTCAAGCCGCTTTGGGCCAAAAATTGGTGAGATTCTTTTTTGTCTTTCTTGATGGAATTCGATTTTATTGGTTTAAGGATTTCCCTTGGGCAGCATATCGGAATTCTCATGTTTTTCTTATTTGTGGAAAGGAGTGCTGCGGATAGCTAGTTTACTTGTAGGATTCTGTCATTTTGTTGTTTAAATGTCTTTATAGTGATTAGATGTGGATTCAGAATGCACATAGATTTCATATTTCGCGTACATGATTAGAGAAGTTCATCTTGAGCTATGCTGGTGACTCGGGAAATAGGCTGATAGCATCTAGTAGGAGTGAGAGCTAAGACCTCGTGTGGGATTGTCACTTCAAACGAGAAGTCATTGTTGCTAGTCCAACTCTTAGGTTGGGATATACGTTAATCGTGGCACGATTGGATTGAAACAGAGAATCAGGATTTGTTCAGTGAATGTGAGTTGCAGTTATGAAGATATCTTATGGGAAAATAACTGTGGGTTGTATTATAGGATTTGAACTTGAAATTTTGGTTAACAGAAATCATTAAGATAGTTTATCTGGTACCCTTTTGTCTTGACTATTCTTTAAAATTATGTTGTGAAGCAAGTTTATAAGGGCTAGTCTTGCCAAGGGTGCATTTGCGGTGATAAAATACTCATTAATATATACCCAAAGGAGGTTCTATTACGTTGGATGTTCAGTTTTGAGATTTAGCCCAGTCATTTGAGTGAGTCCTCAGAAAGAATATTTCTGGACAACAAAGTAGACCCATTATTGTGCAAGATAGCCCCAAGCAACTGCACTGGGAATGCTTTAAACTTACATTTCTTTATGATGTGATTGGTGGAGACTGGATAGTGAATTTATTATCTGTTCAGATTGATTGATGGATGAAGGATAAATATTACTGGAATAAGAGTTAAAAATGAACTTTCACTTAACTGTGCTATGCTGCCCTTAGTTTTGCAAAATTACTTTGTTTAGTTCTAAACTAATAATCGTGATTCCTTGTTTTACTTCCTACTTCCTTGTTTATCAGTGTCCATTAAATTGATAAAATACCCGTTACTTTCTTGGAGTGGAAATAGTTGGTTTACTCTGCCTGGATGTGTCAGCTTGAACGCCTTCATATTGCACTTCAGGATTGGGTTTGTTTTCTGCTTTCCGAGTTGTGACTGTGGTTAACATTTCCTGACAACTTCCCCTTCTTTCTTGCAGCCCACGTTTTGGCATTGCACATGCACTTTGTTTGGGGCTTGCTCCATGGCTTGCAGCAGAGATCCCCATACTGGTAGATTCTGGTATGATAAAGCACAAGGATGATGCTACGCCATCAAATGAATCGTAATTTATTCTTGATATGTAGAACAATTGTATGAGAACTTCAGTCAGAGAAGAAAATAAATACCAGGATAAAAAACACCGGTTCAATTATAGTTGTGTACCCTATTGTTTACAGTTAATGAAATATGTGTATTGAACCAAGTTTCTTCTTACCAAGCGTCTATATATCTACACTGTCAGCTTTGAAGTGCTACCAACTAATGAAACTGCGAATTACTCTGCGTCTACGCATTAAGGTTGATGATCACCAAACAGGATACCGTTAGATGTCGTAATTTCTAATAGAAGTATCTTTTGTATCGATGTACTTTACAGAATGGCGACTACAAATAAAAAAAAAAATGGTTAGATGAATTGGCTATTACATATCGAGACGGTTGTTGCAGGCTTGGATCTTTGTTGCAGCATTTTGCTAATGGCGCTTTTTCTCAAACACCACCTTTTGTACTTGAATGATCTTTTCTAAACGCATTATGTTTTGCACTATCTCATGAAAATGTCTGCTGCAGCGTACAATAAGAAAATAATAAAAGGTTAACTACGAGGTTGTTGTTGGCTAAAGAAGGATAAAGGACGAGGTGATTGCGGTTCAATGCAAATGAAAAGGCTTGCAGTTTGATCCCGTTTGTTGCTTAAAACAGCTTTACGTGTATCATTTTGTTGTAAAACAATTGGCTGATATATATCTTTGAAAGGAATTTGAGGCGAGTGGTCCCTTTAATGTTACGACAAGATTGTTGGGTGTAAAGTACATTATCATTATCGCTAGAGTAGGATGAAACATTGGTATAAATGCTTTAGGAACCCATTCCATATTTTAAAATTTAAGTCATGTCTATATATATATTCACACATAAGTTAAAATGAAAATTAATCTCGAGTTTTATGAATCTATCTATACGGAGATTCTGAGAAAGAATAATAATGACAAATTTTCGTTTAATAAACTTGAAAGCACGTTTAAATATGCAATTAGGTTAGGTTTGGGTTAGTTACCTAAAACTTGAGTGCCAATTAATAAGGAATAGTACGCTCAGTTGCCTACCCAAGCCTTATAGGATTTCTTTAATGTGATCGAAACCGGTGGATAAGAATATACGGTACCTCACACTTGAACGAGCCTCATCAATACATAAAATATAGATTTAACAAAATATATTGAAATTTATTATAAGCATTGGGGGGCATTGGTCGGAGTGTGGGGTCACGGCACGTGTTGCGTGGAAACGTATTATACAAGAATGATCAAGGGGGTAAATAAGATGGGGATGAGGAGTAGATAATCTTAGATAAGGCTCAATGCTATGGTGATAGATGGATATTTTATAAATGAATGTAGGAATATTGTAGTTTTAACCTTTTAAGAAAAATTTAGCAGAATAATGATGTTTTTTCAAATAAGAGTCTCCTTTGAATGTGGAGATATGAGGTATTTATAGTACTAGCTATAAATCTCGTCATCGGATAGTGACGAAGATCAACGATTTTAGGCAAATAAGCTCTCATATGAGCTTTGTATAGATTTAGACCCATTAGGGGCTTTTAGTGTATGTCTGTGAGTTTTATTAAAAAAGGTTGAATCAGACGTATTGATTCAACGGATCTTACCCTAACCCTATCATGTTAAATCTTTCTTGATCATTCAAAAACATGAATTTCACTCTTTAGTCCTTGTTACCTCGGTTCAAAGAGTCAAATATATTAAAGTAACAGGCCAAAAGCTCATGAATTGGATTTAGGCCTCTACAATTACATAAAAATATAAAGATATTATTTTTAGTCATATTGTTGCACTTATTTTAAGAGTACTAGTGTCTTTTAATATCCGACCAGGTTTGTTGTGTATTGAAGGACAATATCGAATCTTTATCGACTTTGCTAGGTTAGTTGTCTTATGTGCCTGACCAACTTACATCTCAAAGAATGGGTGGCCATATTTCAAACTTTTAGGGTAAAATTGTTTAAGGATATGGATCACTAATGTTATATTTTCTACATTTTATAAATTTTACAAAATTAATGATTAAGATTGTCTAAATTTTAAAATATCTTGTAATATCATTATAATATTATCTTTTTTTTATTACAATCTCAACCATTGTAAATATAAGAAAATTTAGAAAATCTAACTTTAGAGAATTCATTTTCAAGAGGAAATTGTGCCACAACATTCTAGGTATACCACCTTGAGTAATTACAAGAACACCGTCTTATTACTATTATGTTATTTTCTTTATTGCAATCTCAACCATTGTAAATTTAAGAAAGTTTAGAAAATCTAATTTTAGAGAATTCATTTTCAAGAGAAAATGTGCCTCAAAGTGCTAGGAATACTACCTTGAGTAATTACAAGAACACCCTCTTATTGTATTCTTATTTGCATGTAATTATCATTAGCAATCCACGTGACTAAAAAATTATATATAATGATAATTTTATTATTTTATATTCTGGTGCCTCAATTTTTCAAAACGAGACAAATGGGTGTCTGCTTTATAATGGTTGTTATAGAACGGGATAATGATAATATAAGTACTAGAATTTTGACTTTTTATTTCCAGTTTTGGTACGTGAACTTCAATTTTGGTTTTTTTTTTTTAATTTGGTACTTTAACTTTTCAAAGTGAAAATATTTAAGAAAATAGAAAAAAAATTGAGGAAAAAGGATTATAAGCAAAAAGAAATTAAGAAAAAAAGGCATAACTTACAAAAGAATAAAACTTTAAATATTAAATTATTCAAATTTAAAAGTGCAAACATTACATTATCTTTATCTTAAGAAATTAAGGGAAAAAAAATAAAAAAAATAAAAAGAAGAGAAATAGATAATTTTCTCGAAACTATGACCGCACGTTATATTATGCCACTATCTGATTTTTGCAAGCCACAAGTCATGCCATGTCCTATAGTTTATTTATTAAAGTATTTTTATTTCATAATGCATTTGAAATCAGTCAACCTAGTAAAAAGATTATAAATATAGTGCAAATTAAAAATACTTTGGTAAGATCCATTAGTGAGATATGAATGGACCCTTTAAACTATCTCAAAAGTACCTTTACCTCATATGAGTTTAAAAAAATTTACGCATGCATCCTAAGCCGTCACTAATTATAAGCCTTCAATGATGGTTTTAAGACTTGTAACAACAATTTGGGGAGTGCATAATTTACGAGAAAGTAAAAATCTTTAGAAATTTAGGATTATATCCACACCTCACAAATAGTTTTTGAGGTCACTTTACAATCATCCCTAGATAATTACTATTGAATTGGGAACAATTTTGGTTTCAAATTTTATTTGAAGTGACCAATCGAGAGACTTGATATTTGCAAACTACAGTCAAATTCATAAATTTCTCAATAATATGAAGTTAAAAAAAATCGAATATTTTTTACAAAAGTCATGTATAGTTAAAATTTGAAGACGACATAAACCTATTTTTTTTTTTCAGTTTGAGATTTATTATTATTTTTCATCATTATTTTATTTTTTTATTTCAATATTTTATAATTGTTGTTAAAAAAGAGTCAATTATTTGCGTAATTTAAAAAAAAAAAAAGTTAAGATACTAACGTAAAAAAATTGAAAGTTCTGGTATAGATGAAAAGCATGAAACATTGAAAGTTATGGGAAAAGTGCATTTTTAATTATTAATGTTTACTTATTATTTCATTTTATTTCTCAATATTTTTTCTTTTTTCCTTTTTTTTTATTTAAGTATTCAACATTTTTAAAACTTTACAAAAATAAGACTTTTGTCAAATCCAATAAAATTTCCATTCATCCATAATATGTGTTAGCTTCAAAATAGTCCAACAATAATCGGTTTAATAAAATGATAATACTAAATACACTTAATTGCATAATGTAATAAAATTAATATTAAATAATGTAATTATATAAAATAAAAAGTTATTTAAAAATAAAAAGAATAATTAAAAGTAAGAAAAAAAGGGGTTGAAAAAAATATATACAAATCTTAACCATTTAGACCAACTACTCAAAGGCCAATGAGAAGTTAACGCATGTCTAACATGGATAGAAAATTTAACAGAATTAATTTTCTGAAAACACTAAGGAGTTAAATAGAAGAAAAGAGAAGTTGAGAGTTCAAATAAAAAAGTGAGTCTATGTTGAGAAATAAAAATGTACTTTTTCTTTATTATTTTATTTTAAGAAAAAAAATATACATTTAGCCCTCTATATTTATTTACTTCTTCTATTTAAGTTTTTAATATTTTAATTTTTCTATTTTGATCCTTAATGTTTTTAAATTTTTATATATAAAAAAAAGAGTTTTGGTAACTCTATTAAATTTTTTATCTATCCTTAACATATATCAACTTTTGATTGGCAGTAAGATGGCTAGGGCATTTATATAATTTTTGTGATCCTTTTTTCTTTCTTTTTTTAAAATTTTTATTATGTTATGTATTTAAATATATTTAATATTTTTTTCATTATATTATGTATTTGAATATATTCATGTTATTATTTTGTTAAATTAATTATTATTAATCAATTGGAAACTAATACATATTAAGGACAAATGGAAAACTTAACAAGTTGATGAAAATTCTATTCTTATAAAATTTTAAAATAAATAAACTTTGAGCACTAAATATATATTTTTCTCATTCATTTTATGATTATGGCTATAAAGTTACTTGTTTCTTTAAAAGAGTGGAGCCATTAAAATGAGAATATTTTAAATTTTGAACAACCCCAAAAAATAAAAAAAGAAAACATGAAAGTTTAAGAACTTTTACATAGGAGTGTAAAAAGAGTTAAATGCTACTCATAAGCAACTTGTATTTGACTTGATATTTACTCAAGTTTGACTTAAGAACAATTGAGTCAAGCAAGAATTTGAACTACTAGAATAGTTAGTTGAGTTGAGTATGAAGAGGAAACTAGTAAAAATATCCCCCTTTCCATTTTTTTTTCTTTATAATGCTTTCAGCCAAACTAATTTGGCAAATATCACTACAAAATCATTGCTTTAAAGTGTAATTTTGCTTTAGGTCTTGGAAACTTAAAATTTATATAGAAATCATAACTTTAAGATGTGATTTTTGAATTGCATTTTCCACTTGTGATTTCAAATCTTGCATGCTTAAACTGCGATTTCTTTGTAAATTTTGATGCATTAGAAATCGCATCTTATACATATGATTTCAAAATTGCTTGTCCAAGTTATAGTTTTAATGTAAATCAACACCATTAATAAAATTGCATTTTGTATCTCTAATTTAAAAATAGTTTTGGTAAATTACTTTTATTCAAATAAATTTTTACAAAATAATTTTGACAAAGGAGAATTTTTACCTTTCACCCTGATCTTGAATTTCATAATATTTGATTCAACTACCTCATGATCCTAGTTGAGCTTGAGTCAAGTATAAATATTAGTTGATTTTGGATATTAATAATATTTTAATTGGACATAATAATTTTTTGTAAATAAATTGAGTTTAATCAAGCTTAATTGAGTCATGGTTGAGACCAAACAGTTTTGAATTTGATCTCGAGCTTAACTCAAAATTTCTAAACTCAAACTTGACTTGAATTTGATCAAACTTATAATTTAGAGCTTGAGCTCGAGCCAAAGTAGTACTTAATAAGCTTGAGCTTGACTCGATTATGCTTTTTTAAGCTTAGTTTATCTAATTTTTTTCTTCTAATTATAATATATTAATATCCAAACTTAACTAATATTTATACTTGACTCATGATCAATTGAGCTCACAAGGTAATCAAATAAAACATTATGGAAATCAAGTTTGACTCAAATTAACTACTCGAGTAGCTCGAGTTCTAGCTTAACTTGATTGTTCTTAACTTGAATTTAAGTAAATAGGTAATTCCCTAGAATTTAAGGCATAACAATGCCACATGTCATTATTAGCTAATAATACACAAAGACTTAATTAACATTTCCATATAACAATATAAATGACTCATAGGAGAGCCATGCCAACCGTAAATATAGCTAATAAGTAAATTTGTGTCTAGCTTCTACTACAGTTATCAGATGACATAATTGAAATCTCAATAAAGACTTCTAGAGTCTATCCCTATATCAAATCTAACTATAGTAATTGAGAACAAAGGTAAAAGTCTATAATAGCTATAAATGACTAACAACAAGTCTATCATATCACTCTAATCCTATCACTATTGGTCATTATCATAGTAATAGTAAATATCGCTGCTCTCCACATCCTGGAAGTAGTAATAAATATCTCCTGACTCATCATAATTAGTATCTTATGATGCACACTTGTAATGGTAAGAGATAAAGTGTGAGCTTAAGCCTAGTACGTGAATATTGCATACATATGCACATGCCAAACAATTCTCAAGTCATATGCATTTAATGTAATAGGAATCACAAACAATGAATTTAATTATATTTTGATTTAGTCCATCAATTAGTATAAGGGCACACATGACCTCTTTCACACTGGATAGTGTGTGTATATATATATATATATATATAATTGCTACCTCTAGCTATAATACTCCTAAATTTACTTAGGTTATATTAATATACTACTCTACAAGGAATACCACCACATATCGATCAACAAGGGGTCCCAGGGTTCTGTTACCTCCAACTCCTAGATTGAGCTACACATAAGCAACGAGCAAGTTATTAGTTGGATATTTATTATGTTCATTCAATTTTTATTCCTAACACAAACAAACAACATACACGGTAAACACGTACTTGACTTTTATTTTTCTTATCTATTTATAGAACATTTTGATTATACTCTATTTAATTCACATTTTACTGCACCTTCTAAGTGACCCTCTGACCATACTCTATTTAACTAAACCTTTTTAGTAACACTTTAACTAAATTCTACCCAACCTTCTACTCTTTAGAATGTGTAATACTACAATTTACCGACCCTCTACATAACCCTCTACCAACAAGAAACCAACACTCTGCAGTTTTACTAACCATCTAACTTATCTTCTAAGCACTTGTAGCTTATTACCCTGTATTTTGCTCACTCTGTAATTCATCCTATGACTTACCCTTTGAGCATTAGAAATGCACCACCTACAATTTTCTAAAATTTTCTTTCTTTCACCCTCACAAAACATCACTAAGCTCCATCTAATGCCTATCCACTTCATACTAACGCCTACCCACTTCATACTACTCTATATAGAAATTTGTTTAACTAACCCCAAACTTCAATATTTTTCATGAAAACACCCAAATAATCACATTTATTCTTTAATCTATATAAAAAAAATTAAATCGAAACTTACTTGATATCTTGAAGAACTTGACACCTACAAACGAAATTCTTATAGACTTGCAATTTGAGACACCTAAACATGTTTTTAACACAAACCTATATCGAAACATATTTGAACACGCCTCAAAGATCCAAACTTACCATGGAAATTCTTTAGAAGGTCATCCTGTACTATTGCCTCTCTCCAAGATCATGTCAAAGATCTATTTTTTTTTTCATCTAATTCACTTTAGACACTCTAAGAAGCATGAAAATCATGGAAAAAAAATTGAAAGAATGATAAACTTACCTTCGATTCTCGTTGTGTTTTGCAAAGAAGAAGTGACTATAAGGAAAAAAAAAAGAAAAGAACGTGAGGGAAGGGAGAGGAGAGAGAAAGGAGGAAAGAGAAGATATGGTAGTTTTAAAAAATAGAGTTGAGATATTTTTATTTTGTTTATTTTTTAAAATTATGAAATTACCATTATTTTATGTTATTTTACTTTTATTACTACATATATTTTTTCCTTTTCTACCGAATTTTATAAAATATTAGGTTGAGCATGAGTAACTCATGAATAGCATTTGACTCATTTACACCCTATGTAGAAGTTCTTGGACTTTCACATAGTCCATTTTTTTTTTCTTTTAAATTTTATTTGGTTGTCCAAGTTTTTTCATATTCTTATTTTAATGGCTAAGTTCTTTTGAAGAGACAAATAACTTCATGGCATGATCATAAAATGGGAAAAGTATATATTTAGCACTTAAAGTTAATTTATTTTTAAATTTTATAAGAAAAGGGTTTTTATCAACTTATTAAGTTTTCTATCCATTCTTGATACGTATGGACTTCTGATTGATCAATAACAATTACTTTAATAAAATACTAGGAAGGATATAAAATTTGTGTTATCCCTATAATATTGAGATGTAACATGTAATTAATGATGTTGTGTAGGGGTCATATAAAGTTTAGTCTTCACCATTCTCCAACTGATAGCCTAGGTTTTAAATTTTTCTACCGAAGCTCGACTCAAACTTGGCGTTGTTCTCCTTGATGGTTGGATCATCGATTTGCGAAGAGAAAATAAACACTGTTGCATTAGCCGGTGTGATGTTTTGCTCCAACTTCAACGGTTCCTTGATACGCAGTTGTACTATTATAAGAAAACAGTGCTATGTGAAGTACGAGGTAATTGTTCAAGATTCTACTATTCTGAGAAAACAACGCTATGTGAAGTACGTTGTAATTGTTTACAAAAAATGAGAAAGTACGAGGTCATTGGGGTTCCATCCAAAAAAAAAAAAGAAGGCGGCAAACTTCCAATGCAAACCCTTCAGTACAATTAAAGCAACTTAATTTTATTGTATATATAAGAATATGTTTATGAATTGAATCTAAAGTAGTAAATAATCTCATATAATCTCTTTTAACGCTATGATAAGGTTGTTAGTTTTAAATTCCAATATCATAATTTTAGTATATTTATTACCCTTATCTGAAGAGCCTGCAACATTGCATAATAAAATAATGGGAGTATAGAATTTATTCCATAATTTAAAATTTTATTTGTACTTCATATTTGCATGAAATATCGTTTTTAAATCTTATGAATCTATATATCTATCATGGATGGCATAGACGAGTTAGGATTGCAAATTATAGAGCAACTTGAACATCTGAAGTTATAGAAGAAAAATAATTAAAGACTCCGAAATAAGCTACTGGAACTAGAATCATGGTCAAAATCTCTTATTTTCATATTTTGTCTAGATTAAGAAAGTTTATTTTTATTGATTTTTTTTTATGTTTACAACTGGGGAGGGGGGATTCGAATTTAGTAGTCATTAGGGGTAGATACAATTCAATTCGACATGGTTTATCTCTCGAACTAAATCGAATCGTATATTACAGTTCAGTTTTTCTTCCTAAATTGAATTTGATCATACTATTTGATTTGTAATTTTTCGAGCATAAAAAAAAGGGTTTAGTTCAGTTCGATTCACTGTTCAAATTGTTTTTACACATGTTATCAATTTCTATATATAAATAAATAAGTTATGAAAAATTATATTTAACATGAAAAAGGTTTATTTTATTATCATTTATCTAATATTATTCACCATCTTTAATACCCATTTAATATATTTAAGGTGATTTTATTATTTTTCTTAAGATAATTATGATTTTTATATTAATTAATGAGCAAAAATATAAAATAAAATGAATATTAAATTATTTGATGAAAACCAAATAAGTAGAGGAATTAAATAAGTAACATTGAATCTTCTTTTTTATTCATATATTCTCTAAATTTTCACCGCCCTTTTCTTTTTTATACTTTTCACAATTCGATTTTACTCAAAACAATTCGATTTTGTTCATAATTTTTTTAAACTTAAAAAGAAGGTCCAGTTTGATTTGTAATTTTTTTAAACCTTAAAAGACAATTTGAACCTAATTTATGCTTTGGCTTGGTCCAGTTTAGTCTAGTTCATGTTTGGTCAATTTTTTTGCCCACTTCTAGCATCCATTGATTTAATTTCTTATTTTATTTTTATTTAGTTTTCTACTTGTTCTGGGCTCTTCAGTTTATAAATACTTGTTAAATAGTGTTATTAAAGAGAATGGTTGAATTTTATCAATAATAAAAATTATTTCTTTGAATATATTTTGTGTGGATCTTACTTCACATTACATCAATGGAGAGTTTGATTAAGACCAATAAAGCAAAAATTTTAAATTTGGAAACTTGAAAGACGATTAAGTACTAGTTGGACTTATGAACAATGTACACATATATAGGTTTTTTCACAATAATACTTACCTTGCAAGGCTTGATGTACTATGTCAATCTAGATCCAACTTCAAAGCTCTCAATTCATCCTTTCAATAAAACTTGCTAGTAGAAAAGGTTGGGTAGCTATGATATGTTATGGTTGGTTTGAATAATTTGTTTTTTGTTTATATTTGTATATAATCTATATTTGATTTGTGTTTGATTTATATTTGATTTGCATCTGTTTGAAAACCAGTATTTGGATAAACTATTTTGTAATGCCCCGAAACTAGGGCACGTTATGGCTTACCACATGTCTTTATCATACAAGGGCATGTTAAGACTTTAAAACTTACTTTGATACCATGTAATCTTGCAATTCCTGTAAATCTTAATTCACTATTTTCAATACTAATAACATGATATAAAAATATTTCAATTCATCCTTTAAACCTTGAAATAGATTTAACATTAAATTCATCATCAACATATATGCAGCGGGATAATTATAAACATTAGTCTAATTTCACCAATATTTCAATATTAACTAAATATATGTAACACAATTCCTCCAACAATCTAATCACCATAATAATACTATAATTCTTTTTCCTTCCCCATTAAGGATGCAACTGGTGTGGGTCGTAATAGGGTACCCGCCTTGACCGACCCGATAAAACCTTATAGGGTCAGACCCTATAGGGTTTAGGGTAAGGTTATGGGATCTAAGAAAAAAACTGATGAGAAAGCCCGATTAGATTTAAAAAAAATTAATATTATAATTTATAATTAGTATATTTTATTTTATTATTTTTATATTTTTAATCATTATATTTTTATATTGTATTTTATTTTTATATTTAATTTCTCTCTTCTTCCATTATAGGTAGATTAATAATAAATTAAAGAAATGAAATACGAAAATAAGTTAAAGTATGAAAAAAAAAAGATTTAATCGCCATTTAGGTCGGGTACGGGTCGTATCATTTGTTAATTGGGTTGAGTAAAAAAAACCATATCGGGTTAGGGTAGGTTTTGGGCATATAAATCCTCTACTAGGTTGAGTTTGGGTTTTAATGAACCCGCCCCAAACCCGGCCTGTTTACATCCCTATCCCCCATTTATACATTCCTTCCCTGGTCATCATCTTGGTTAACATGACCCTCTATACTTGCATCTAAAAAAATATTCCCTGAAAGGTAAGCTAATGCTTAGTACGTAAAACATAAACACACATGCATAAACAAGTATGAATATATTTCACATACATTATGCATCACTTAAATAATGAATCACTATTTCATGATATACTTTTAAGTCCACAAGTAACAACAAGATACTCATGACTCTCTTAATACATTTCAAGCACTTAGTCATTTAATTAGTGATGGGAACTGCCACCATGAGCCCCATACCTATGAACGATTAATCACTTAAACTTAGTGATGGGAATTGCCATTATGGGCTTCATACCTATAAACACTTAATTACTTAAACTTAGTGATGGAAACTGCCACTACGAGTCTCACACCTATGAACACATAACCAGTTAAACCTTAACCTAACCCAAATCATTTCCAAGCATGACTCTACTAGGGACAACATCATACAAGGATTAGTGGGGTGCTCCCTAAGGATTTGCCACTACGGTCCCCTAAGCTGAGCTAAACACATACAGTAAACACTTAACCATTTAACCAGTCATTTACTTAATCCATTTCAATATATAGACTAACTTAGACAAACACAAGAAACACACAAGTTATACATACCTTCAGTCTTAGTCTTAAGCACTTTTAGCCTTAGACTTAAAGCTAATTTGAAATTTGTAAAGGCAACAATGATCACTTCTTGGTACTAATCGAAGAATAAGTTAATCTCTTAATTTTCTTAGCCTATTAGATTTTTTAAGGTCTTATTAACTATCTAGGTTAAGTGGAAATTTGTTTAATTGGAAATCAATTCAAGATATAATTTTTTTGCTAAGTACATGGTCGTGTTTGGAACCTTATATGTCAATACACCTAGGTTTACGGTTGTGTTGATAGCTATGTACCTTTTGTGGGTTTTAACATTTAACACGCCTAAGTACATGGTTATGTTGATGGTCGTGTACCTTTCTATGAAATTTCTCCTTTAACATACCCTAGAACACAGACGTGTAACCAGCTGTGTTTGACATCTCCTTAACACACCCTATAACACGGATGTGTATCCTAGTCGTGTACCCTTTGTACATACGCACATTCTAGAACTGTTAAGTACATGGGTGTGTACTTGATTGTGTTCCTCAATTTTCTTCACGAACCTTAAGTTCTCCTCTCTTAATTCGTCTTAATTCCAATTTCTTTGATCATGTGCTTAATTAAATCCTAAAATATGTAGTTTTAAATTGAATTATATAGTTAGATTACTTATAGATTTTCGTCTCCTAAATCCTTAATCGATCAATTTTTGTGCTTGTCCTATTCCTTCCTCAATCCAATTTCTATTGAAACTACGTGGCGACAATCATTTTAACCTTAATTTCCATACCCATGTTTATTATTTCTATCATAGAAAGCCTTACCTCATGTACTTGGATTGAACGTTGACGAATTTCTCTTATTCGCTTTAAGGGTTGTCTTGAGAGCATTTTCCTTTTCCTGTTCTTGTTATTGTGCAAAATGACAAAAGGAGGCTCTCTAGGTTAAATTGAGGTATTTATACCCTTCTTTTAAAATGACTCATTTGCCACTCATTTTATATAGGTTTTCTATCCTTCACCTTGGTTTATGTTTTATAATACATGTTAAATAATATACTTGTTCGGGTATTTACATTCTCCCTCCCTTAGAAAAACTTTCATCCTTGAAAGTGACTTGATTCTGGAAGAGTTCTGAGTACTTCTTCTTCATCTCCTCTTCCAATTCCTATGTCACTTCCCTTTTGGTCTTATTGGTCCATTGCACTTTGACATAGAGAATTGTTCTCTATCTTAGCACTTGTTCTTTGGTGTCCATAACTTTGACTGGTCTTTCCACAAATGATAGGTTTGGCTGCACATTCAATGATTCTAAAGCTACTATCCCATCTAGGTCGGGTATATACTTCCTCAGCATAGATACATGGAATACGTCATGTACCCCAACTAAACTTTATGGGAGCGCTAACCTGTAAGCCACTGCACTTATTCTTTTTAAGATCTCAAATGGGCTTACATATCTTAGGTTGAACTTCCCTCTCAAACCAAACCTAATCAACCTTTTGGCCCTTAGAACTCCAAGGGGTGTCTTTTCTTGTCTACATAGTTCTTTTATTTGGATTGAGTTGTTTGTATCCTTTGCTTGATCAGCTTGACCTTATCAACTACCTCTTGGACTAATTTTGGTCAACATTTACCTCTCTTCCACTTCATCCCATTGTAGTGGGGATCTACACCTTTTTTCATAAAGAGCCTCATAAGGACCCATTTGAATGGTTGTCTGGTAGTTGTTATTATAGGCAAACTCAACCAGAGGTATATGCTCATTTTTTTTTGGATAAAGGGTATATGCTCATTTTAGTTACCTCCAAAATCCAGTGCACATTCTGTAAGCAAATCTTCCAGTATTTGTATAGTCCTCTAACACTGACCATCCATTTGATGGTGGAATGTAGTTCCGAACTATAGTTTGGTGCCCATTGCTTTATATAAGTTGCTCTAGAATTTTCGTACAAATTTTGTGTCTCTATTAGAAGTGATGCTAACTGGTACTTCATGTAATCTGACTATTTTCTATATGTTTATCTAGGTCAGTTTCTGCAGCTTGTATCCCACTCTAATAGGTAGCAAATGAGCAGACTTGGTTAACCTATCTACTATTTCCTAAACTACATTTTACTTCTCTTTGGTATTTGAGAGGGCTATAATAAAATCTATTGTTACATATTCTCATTCCATTCTAATATTGGAAGAGGTTGTAATTCTCTAGCTGGCCTCTAATGCTCTATTATGATTTGTTGGCAAGTGAGGCATTTGGCTATGTACCTAGCTATCTCCCTTTTCATGTTCTTCCACCGGTAATGACTCTTTAGGTCCTTGTATATTTTTGTGCTTCCCAGATGTATTATGTAGGCTAAGTAATGTGCCTCTTTCATTATCTCTCTTTTTAATTCCGTGTCCTTTGGCATACATAGTCTTGTTCCATATCTCAAAATTCCCTCTACATCTATGTTGAATTCAGGAGTCTTACCTTATTCCATTTTGCTTTTAATTTCTTGGATGTCTTTATCTTCTATTTGGTTAGTCTTAATTCTGTCTTTTATGGTTGGTTGTATATGTAAAGTGGCCATTTTTGCTCCCACTTCTTGAGTTAAAATCTCTAACTCCAATTTACGCATGTCTTCCAATAACTCCTTCTATGAAGTGATGAGAGTGGCTACATTACTTTGTTTCTTTTTACTAAAGACATCTGCCACCACATTGGCCTTTCTTGGATTATATTAGATCTCCAAGTCATAATTCTTGATTAATTATATCCATCTCCTCTATCTCATGCTCAACTCTTTCTATGTGAATACGTACTTCAGGCTCCTGTGATCAGTAAAGATCCTACACCTCTCTCCATATAAGTAATGCCTCCATAGCTTCAAGGCCAATGCTATTACTACCAACTCCAAGTCATGAATTGGGTAATTCTTCTAGTAAGGCTTCAGCTGGCGAGATGCATATGCCATTACTTATCCACCTTGCATTAACACACATCCCAACCCTTGAATTGAAACATCACTATACATAATAAATTCCTCTCCACTCTTGGGCAATGTTAGAACTGGTGTTGACATGAGTTTCCCTTTAAGTGTTTAAAAGCTGGCTTCACATCTGTCATCCTAATCAAATCTTACATTTTTCTATGTTAGCTTGGTGAGAGGAGTTGTTATTTTAGAGAATCCCTTTACAAATCTTCTATAGTAGCCTGCCAGACCTAGAAAGTTTCTTATATCCGTAACTATCTTCGATCTGTGCTAATCTATTACAGCTCTCACCTTTTCTAGTTCTATAGGTATTCCATCCTTGTTAACCATATGACCTAAGAAAACTATCTGTTTTAGTTAGAATTCACACTTAATGAATTTGGTATACAATCTTTCTTCTTGTAACCTGCTTAACACTAGTCTCAAGTACTCTTCATGTTATTCAATACTTTTAGAGTATATCAAGATATTGTATAGAAAAACGATTACAAATTTGTCTAAGAATTCCCTGAATACTCTATTTACTAAATCCATGAATATTGTAGGTACGTTAGTCAATCCAAAGGGCATCACCAAAAATTTATAGTGCTCATACTTGGTCTTGAAAGCTGTCTTCTAAATATCTTCTACTTTAATTCTCAATTGATGGTATCCTGATCTTAGGTTTATTTTTGAAAACACTTGACCTCCTTGTAGCTAGTTAAATGGGCTATCTATCTTAGGGAGAGGATATTTGTTTTATAGTGACCCTATTCAACTCTTTGTAGTCTATATAATGTCTCATACTTCCATCTTTCTTCTTGGCAAACAAGATTGGTGCACCCTAAGGAGATATATTAGGTTTGATGAAACCCTTATCTTGTAACTTTTGTGATTGTTTTCTCAATTCTTCTAATTCTACTAATGCCATCTTGTAGACTGGTTTTGATATGGTACTGTACCCTATACTAAGTCAACACAAAACTCTATCTCCCTAGTTGAGGGTAAACCGAGAAGGTCTTCTAAGAACACTTTTGGGAATTGTCTCACTACAAGTATCACTTCTAGCTTGACTTCTTCACTAGCTTCAACAAATACAATTGCCAATATATTCCTTCCCGACATCTCATAAGTGGGTAATCTAGTGGGTCATCTACTGGGTCTCTATACTTCCAATTTATATTCAAAATAGACTTCCCCTGATATACTAAACCGCACCACTATGTTGTGACAGTCAATGGTGGCATGGTATTTTGACAACCAGTTGACACCTAGAATTATGTCAAACTCTATCATCTCTAAGATCAAAAGATCTACTGGCATCACCTTACCTTGTATCTCTATTTCTACTCCTTTACATATTCTACTTATCTTCCCTTTAACTCCTAAAGGAATATTAACGGCCAGACTATCACTCATTTGTTCAGCATCTAATACACATGTGCATACAAAATTCTCAAACACATAGGATACATATGCACCTATATCAAATAGTACATAAACATTGCAAGAGAGTATTGGAAGCATATTTGCAATAGTATCTATGTTAGGGATGTCTTGGTGCTGCTATTGCTAAATAGTAAACACCCTGGTACGCACTTGTTGTTTAGGACCCCCTGCCTGTAGTCTACCACCCTTTTTCCTCATTGGAGGTCCGACTGCCTATTGAGTTAAAGCTACCTGATTTCTTACTTATCCTTGAGGATAGTTGACTACTTTGTATCCCTTCCATTTACACACATGATAAAAGATTAGGGGGATTGACCTCTCAATGAAGTGCCTATTAATGTGTCCTATCTTTCCACGGGAGAAGCATGCCTCATCTGGCCATTTGCACTCTCTCAGTTCATGAGGCCCATAGCATCTAGTACATTTTACATTTGAGCCTGTTGTAGGAGGTGCTAAAGGCACTTATCTGATTTATAGAGGAGGGGCTGCAGTACTCTGCATTCGATTTTGATACACATGAGGTCTCTTTCCTTTATCTTGCCTTATTCCACTTGAGGCAGGTCTTTTTCCCGAAGATATTGTTGCTCTACAACTCCTTTGCTCTTCTATACTTTTTCTTCTCTACTTGAGGTACTTGACTTTATCAACCATTTTAATATAGGTATTTAGTTGAAAGGCCGTAACCTCGTGTTGAAGGTCTAAATCCAAGCTTCTCAAAAAAAATTTTGATTAAGATCTATCATCATTACGAACATTTTCAAGAAGGAATTGGATTAGGTGGTTCAATTTTGCCTCATATTTTTCCACTGTTCGGTCCCCTTATTCACAATTATAATTCTCATTCTCTATCTTATCCTTGGAGCTACTAGGGAAGTATCTATGATAAAATAGCACTCTGAACGCTACCCAGTTCATGCATTCCCTTACTATTCTAGAAATTGAGGCCCACCATTTTGCTGTAGTTCCCTTAAGCATGAATGTAGCATTATTGACTTTCCTATCTTTTGGTATTTGAAAGACATCAAATGTTTTCTCCATTTCTTGTACCTAATCTTTAACTTCAATTGGGTCATCCACTCTCAAGTTAAATTCCTTGGCCACCCTAATGAACCTATCAAAGCTAATGGGTTCATTTGCATTTCTGCATTGTGGAGCATTGGGGGCTTAATATTATTGTGTTAATAGCCCTACCAAGTGATTCACAGTTTACAACAGTTGGACCGTCTCTTCAGCCATTTGACCTCTTCCCCTTTGTGGTTGCTAACCCTATTCCCTTCATTAGAGTTGCTATGTCCAATACCCCTTCTAGCTCCTGATCTGGTGATTTTTCTTGGAGGCATTCGATTTAAGAAGAGACAATCGAATGTACTTCGGTTAGTATTAGTCAATGTTAGTGTCAGGTATGTAGGTATATACACATATACCTCTACACATAATGTATACTCATATATGCATATACCTTAGCAGTTGAATTAAGTGAAAATAAAATAATAATACAATAAAATAAATGTCCCATATTTTCCCACCTTCTTTATATCTTATTGTCTTACAAATCAAATGCTTAATTTCTCTAAAGATCATATCCTATACTTTATTGTTAAAAACTTATGTCTAATGATCAATACTTAATTTTTTAAGGATCAACAAATCTAAGATCTTCCTAATTATCAACCTATGCTCTATAGATCAAAACCTAATCCCCTAAAGATCATCAACCTATTCTCTATAGATTTAAACTAAAATCCCTAAAGATCATAAACCTATGCTCTGACACCATTTAAGCTATAACACCCTAAAACCAGGGCATGTTATAGCTCGTCATGTGTCCTTATCATACAAGAACACGTTAAGGCTCTAGACCCACTTTGATACCATGTAATTTTGCAATTCCTATAAATCGTAATTCACTATCTTCAATACTACCAACATGATACAAAAACATTTCAATTCATCCTTTAAACCTTGAAACAAATTTAACATTAAATTCATCATCAACATCTAACGCAGTGAAATAATCATAAACTTTAGTCCAATTCCTTTAATATCTCAATATTAACTAAATATATGTAACACAATTCCTCCAAAAATCTAATCACCATAATAATACTGAAATTCTTCTTCCTCCCCCTCTTATACATTTCTTCCTGGTCATCATCTTGGTTAACATGACTCTCTACACCTGCATCTAAAAAAATATTTATCGAAGGGTAAGCTAATGCTTGGTACATATAACACAAATACATACACATGAACAAACATGAATATATTTCACATACATTATGCAACACTTAAACAAAAAATCACCATTTCATGATATATTTTGAAGCCCACAAGTAACAACAGGGTACTCATAACCCTTCTAACACATTTCAAACACTTGGTTATTTAATTAGTGATGGGAACTACCGCTACGACCCCCTTACCAATGATCATTTAATCCTTAAACTTAGTGATGGAAACTGCCACTACGGGCCCTACACCCATGAATGCTTAATCACTTAAACTTGATGGTGGGAGCTGCCACTACAGGCCTTACATCCATGAATGCTTAATCACTTAAACTAAGTGATGAAAATTGTCACTACGAGCCCCACACCCATGAACACTTAACCAGTTAAACCTTAACCTAACCTAAATCATTTCCAAGCATGACTCCACCAAGGACAACGTCATACAAGGATTATTGGGGGGGTCTGCCACTATAGGCCCCTAAGCTGAGCTAAACACATACAACGAACACTTAGCCATTTAACCGGTCATTTACTTAATCCATTTCAATATATAGACTAACCTAAACAAACACAAGAAACACATAAGTTATACATACCTTAAGTCCTAGTCTTAAGCACTTCTAGCCCTAGACTTAAAGCTAATTTGAAATATGTAAATGCAACAATGATCACTTCTTAGTACTAATCTAAGAATAAGTTAATCTCTTAATTTTCTTAGCTCATTGGATTTTCTAAGGTCTTACTAGCTATCTAGGTCACGTGGAAATTCATTTAATTGGAAATCAATTTAAGATATAAGTTTTTCACTAAATATATGGTCATGTTTGGAATCGTATACTTCAACACACCTAGGTATAGGGTCGTGTTGATAGTTGTGTACCTTTCTGTGGGTTCTGACATTTGACACGCCCAAGTACATGGTCGTGTTGATGATTGTGTACCTTTTTGTGAAATTTCTCCTTTGACACGCCTTAAAACACGGGTTTGTAACTAGCTATGTTTGGCATCTCCTCAACACGCCCTATAACACGGGTGTATATCTTAGCCATGTAACCTTTGTACACACACGCATTGTAGCACGGTTAAGTACACGGGCATGGTACTTGATCGTGTTCCCCAATTTCTTCACAAACCTTAAGTTCTGCTCTCCCAATTCATCCTAATTCCAATTTCTTTAATCCTATGCTTAATTAAATCTTAAAATATGTAGTTTCAAATTCAATTACATAGTTTAGATTACTTACTTGTTGATTTCCATCTCCTAAATCCTTAATCGGTTGATTTATGTGCTCATCATGTTCCTTTCTCAATCCAATTTCCATTGAAATTATGTAGCAACAATTGTTTTAACCTCAATTTCCATACTCATGTTTACTATTTCTATCATAGAAAGCCTTACCTCAAGTACTTGGATTGAACGTTGACGAATTCCTCTTAGTCGCTTTGAGGGTTGTCTTGAGAGCGTTTTTCTTTTCCTATTCTTATCATTATGCAAAATGGTAAAATGAGGCTCTTTAGGTTAGATTTCGATATTTATACCCTTTTATAAAATGACTAATTTGCCCCTAATTTTATGTAAATTTTCTATCCTTGACCTTCGTTTATGTTTTATAATGCATGTTAAATAATATACTTATTCGGGTATTTACATATTTGATCTATATCTGATTCATTTATATTTCAAAATAGGGTTTAAGAATTTGGTTTTTCTATTAAGGGTATATGTATAAGTGTATTTTTATTTTTTCTTTCTTTTTGAATTCCATCTGTAAACACCCCATTTTTGCCTCCCATATAGATTTTTTTAATAAATAAATAAATATGATAAATATATATATAGTAATAATAATAAAAGGGGGGCCTAGTTTATGAGATAGTAAAAATTAAATGAAAAATAATAAAAATAAAAATAATAACAAAAAATAATAATAATAAAATTTTCAACAAAATTAAGGAAATATAGGTTTCTAAATCAAGCTCGAGAATTTCAAATGAATAAAAAACTAAATAAGAACGATAGCTTATATGCAAATTCATTGCATATAATAAACGAGAAAAAAGGACTAGCTCAGCTGATCCATTTATGCCCCTAAATAGCTAAGGAAAGTCATAGGTCATGGGTTCGAGGCGTCCAAGCAGCAAAATTCGAATTTTATTTTTTTAGAACAGGCTACCATGTGTTGACATTTCATTGGCCAAGAGAGATCATATGCCCAGCACGTGGTCATCTTCAACCTCTAGAATGCAGCCGAGAGTCACAAAGGAGAGATACATGTATGGGATGTTAGCAAATCTAACTAAACCGGAGTTGTTTTTGTCGAATTTGATACACATTAATCACTTGGAACTAAAAAAAAATGGGTTTAATAATAAAAAAAAATGATTAGATTTGTGTCGATTATTGGAGATTAATTCAAATCTCAAAGGGATAAAAACAAGTCTCAATGGCGAAATCGATTCAAGCTTATTAAGCTCAGCCTTACGGGTCTATAAATAAAGCTCGAAAAAAAAAGGCCAAGAAAACACCCCTAAATCACTATACCCACAACCACCCACGACCACCATCACTCCATTCACCAGCCATTCAAGCTCCTTTTGCATCATTACGGTGGAGCTTTCATCATCATAGGATTACCTACGCACCTGGAGAAGATTGACGATGCTGGCTTTTGAACCAAATTGGCTCGTGTCTCCTTGATTCGGTTCATGGTGTGTACCACGACGGCCGCCGTTGCTTTCCTCCGTTGATGCCATAAACTCAACTGTACTCAACTTGCCTCCATGCCTACATGTGCCTAGGAAGCGTTCTGATTTCCCGCCTTACACCACCGCTTGTTGGAGTACACCGAGTTGACTAAGCCTATGATAAGCTTGCTAGCACTCGATCCGAAAATTGACCCACTTATTATTATTATTATTATTATTATTATTATTATGTAAATTAATTGACTTATTCAATTTTATTTTCTTATGGTGATTAGTACCTAATTAAATACATATGATTAATAAGGTAAGTCTTAAATTAATTAGGTTAATAACCTTAGCTTAGTTTAGTCAATGATCTAAGCTTAATAAGTTTAATCATAGGATTGATATATAATATATATATATATATATATATATATATATATATATATATGATGACATAACATGATTAAGAAAATGGTTTCAATAAATGTCATGATTATGCGATTTTTTAGGAGGGAACCATTGTGTAGGTCTTAGGTGTTGTGGTGTAACCGTCGCTTGAGGATGATTAAGTTCCCAATTATTTTTTAGTAATACCTAGTTTACAAATATAAAGATATAAATAATTAAAATTAAGGGCTTAGGATATGGTTTTATTTTGAAAAATAATAAAAAATGTTTAGTCACATAGAAAAAATGATTTTCATGAAATAAAAATTTAATTGATGCTTTTAAAATTAGAAGTTTTTTTTTTTTTTTAGTTTTTCAAAATTGGTAAATAAAAATTAGGTTTAGAATTTTTCTTGTTTTTTTTAAAAAAATGGTAATAAATGTAAACTTGGATGGTTCTTTTAAAAAAAAAATTAAATAAAGTCACTAAAGTTTTATAAACAAGCGATCTACGACTTGTTTGATCCCAAATAGTAAGTAAATAAGCACCCTTATGGGGAAACTTTAAAAAATTAATTTTTAAAAATTAATATTAGTATAATCGTTATTATTTTTCTTTTCTCTTACCTTTTTTTTAAAAGTAATTTTTTAATATATGCTAAAAAGGATATCACAAAAATATAATCCAAATTTTAGAAGGTTAAGGTGGTAACTTTAGGGTTTTAATAGGTTAGCCCCTAAATGAAGAATCTTGGTTTTTTTTCTTTTCTTTTGTTAATAAAAGAGATAATTTTGTTGACCAGTGTTCAAATTAGGATTAATCCGCTCAATTAATTATAAACTTGACAATTTTTCCCAAATAAATAAAAAAAATATTTTTTCCTAATTTAAGTCAAGGGTTCATACTAAATAAGCATAGGTTTTAATATAAATCAAATTGGGAAAAAATAAAATTGAAATTAGACTCGACAGCTTGACGACTTTACTAGAGATCCCTTAAGTGGGCTAGCTACCTAAGCCTTTTGAAATTACAATTTATTAAGATATCCTTGATTTACATTTTCTTTATAAATATTTAGTTATACTAACATTTGTGTTTTATTATGATTTAGGGATTTGATAAACTTAGCCTTGAACAGTTTTCATGTGTGTGATTAGATATGGTCAAACCTAGGCTGTTTAAGACCTTAGGGCGGGGAGCCATTGTATAAGTTCCGGGTGTAGTGAGGTAATCTTCGCTTGAGGCTGATTAGGTTACCCCACCCAATGCTTCGATGTAGCCTGAGATCCATTTTTTCGAAAATGTGGTAAGGCCATAAAGCTTGAAAACCTTTAGAACCCACCTTTCTGCATACATGAGATTGTGAATTAGAAAATGATTAACAATGTGTCATCTTATAAAAATTGAACCTCGAAGTTTGGAGACAATTTATTTTTGTAAACATTTCCTGTGGTGATGTATTTTCCATGCAAATTTGTAAAATGATATATTTGTTTGTAACACAAAAATTTTTATTTGTAACTCTGTTAGATGGCTAACACTTCGATTGATCGTCTTCTTTGCAAAGAGATCCGTGTTTGCAAGCCCTTAGACCCTAAGTTGATACTGGATTATTGGCTCACTCTATATAATCTAGAAGAACAGGCCATCATCCAAGACAAAGTAGGGCCCATCCTCTCACTAATGAAGATCGACGTTAACATACCTTTGATTCGGGTCGTGTTAGACCTCTGGGAGCCCGAGCTTGTGGCTTTCTTTATTAGGCTGCATGAGATTACCCCAACCATGGAAGAGTATACCCAACTTCTTCAGCCCCCTCCACTTTCTAATGGGATATATGTGCCAGATTTAAAGGCTGGGCCAGCTAGCATATTCAGCAAACTTTTAGGGGTTCACAGATCACTGATCAACCAAGCGTTGGAGAATAGCAATGGATACTACCTTCGAATGGATGACTTGGAGACGTGGTTTGTGGCATGATTTGACAATGGAAGTAAGAAAGATATCCTATGTGGAAACCCTAAGTATTACGAATAGAGTCAAATTCATGCCTTCATCTTAACGGCATTTGCAACCATTCTTTTCCTTATTAGGGTCTTCCACATTCATTATAGAGTTACGGAGCTAGTAACTTAGTTTTTAGAAGGAAAGTCTTGCATCCTAGCCCTTCTAGTTGAGCAGATCCAAAATTTGAATTTTGTGAAGAAAAAGGGTCATGAAATCCTTCGCTCTAACATCAATCTCATCTTGATCTGGTTCGTGAGCCATCTCAAGTGTTTTAGGCTAAACATGGTTAGACAATCACTAGCCTAATAGGTGGACCTCATAGATTCATGTGCGGATAAGATGAAGTTATTAGATGACATTCCCAGCTATAGTTGGGTTGAGGTACTCAAGAGCTTCACTATTGAAGACATCTTATGGACTGCTAGATGGAGCTACTACAATAAGGTCACTTTGATGTGCAGAAACTTTCAAGCTGTTCCATTAATTAGGCTTAACTGGTGTACGGGTTATCATCTAAATTCAGTGGTCTGTCAATTTGGCACCATCTAAGACATAGTTCATAGGCCCTCATTAGGGATGGTTACAGTGGGGTTTCAAGATCTAAACATGTTAATAGCTGACAAGATCGCTAAGTTGGTGGAGGTAAGGGCCTTATGGGAAGCTTGAATTGAGAGCCCTAATATTGACTTTGGGGAATTGGAGGGTAAAGTAGGAATACACTAAGCTACTAGGGATTTTATCATCAACCAATTGTACAAGATGGGGAAAGGATATACCAAGCTCCTGATGTCACTCAGCCTACGCCAAATAATCCAAGCCTAGAAATGAAGACTTACATGGAGCAAGTGCAAGCTCAGATGGAAGTTCATTTTGAAACCACAGAAGGCAAGAAAGATGTAAGGAAAAATAGATTCAAGGAGTCTAACAAGAGGAATAAGGCACTTGAAGCCCAAATGAGGAAGACCTAAATGAAGGTTAGGGAACTAGAAGCTGCCATAGATGTTAAGGAGAAAAAGAAAGATTCAACACCTACCTGATAAAAGAAGAGGAAATGCATAAGTTAGCTAAGGAAAAGAAGAAATTAAATTATAGGATTTTTTTTAGATGTTTTAAATAAAGTGGTTGAACACTAAAGTTTGCAATATTAATAAAATTTCAGTATTGTTACGTCGTTAATTAATTGCTGGTTATTTTGCATCTGTATGTTATACATGCATCATATTTCATTTATTCACCCTTTACATTTATGTAAAGTATATATAATAAATAATAATAAAATGAAATAATAAATAAATGCTTGCTAATGGGGTTCGAGTCTAGCTTGCCAAGTATCAAAGATAGCTTTTAAACAACTAAAACCCCTAAGAAATCCAATCAACACCCGCTCTAAGACTAAGATGGCTAGCAGTGGCAACAACAATGGCCATAGCCATACCAACAATGGCAGTGGTAACAACATTGACACCTCCCCTGACCTAAGGATCATTTCATTGGAACAAATAGTCTAGCAGTTGACCACTCAAGTTCATTTCTTGACTAAAAGCATTAGTCTCCTTCGTGCCACCCAGCCTGCTCAAGAGGAACGTTCAGGGGCTCAAAAGGGAAAGGCAACTGAAATCCAGGCACCCAAATATGAGGAAATCAACTTCTGACTCAATCTTGCATTTGAATATAAGCCCAAAAAAACAATCAATATGGGGCTAACTTCTGATAGGCAGAAAGAAATGGAAAGGAAACTCTTCCAGCAATTGGCTGATAAAATAAAGACTTTGGAAGGCCCTAACAGTTTCGATTAAGTCGGCATCACTAATCTATTGATATATAGTGTAGGTGCTTACCTAGAAAAATTTAAAGTGCTAGAGTTTAAGAAATATAACGGCACTGGTTGTCCCAAGATGCACATAAGGCTATATGTGAGAAAAATGAGCAAGTGTGCACAATGGTCCAAACCTTTCAAGATAGCCTTACAGGTCCCACTTTAACATGGTATGCATAATTAGATCTTAGTCAAGTCAATACATAGGATAAATTGGCACGCGCATTTTATAAGCAATATAAATTCAACATTAAGGTTGCCCTTTCGATGTTAGACTTGGGAAGCCTTCGAAAGAAGCACAACGAATCTTTCAAAGAATACGCTCAGCATTAGAGGGCTCAAGCTGCTAGGGTTTCCACTCCAATCTTGGAGAAAGAGCTAACCTTTATTTTCATCAATACATTGGAGAAGCCCCATTTCACACATTTGGTTAGGCAAACCTCATCTAAATTTGCAGAGGTAGTGGCAGCAGGAAGTAGAATAGAGAATATCATTACATCTGGAAAACTCAAAGCTATTGACTCTTCTAGAATCGCATCATCACCAAGACTCATGGGGATCAATAAAGGTAAAGAAGCCACAGTTGATATGGTTAACTTAAGCAGGAACAATAGATTGGGGTCTCACATGATTTTCTTGACTATAACCACCCCAATCCAACAACCACTAGTGAATCAAACCCTGGTGAATTAGACCCAAGCCACTAGGACCCCAAGACAGTTCACTCTAATCCTTGTCCCACTTAGCTAGGTTTTCGCTCAACTATGAGTAGATAATTTGATCAATTTTGAAATTCCCAACAACTGGTACAGGCCGAGGAATTTTGATCCCAACCTCAAATGTGAGTATCATATGGGGCAGGAAGGACACTCAACTGACAAATGCTGGAGACTTTGAAACAAAATCCAAGACTTGATTGATGCATGAATAGTATAGTTGGATTTCGTTAATGCACTAACTCTAAATATTAACAATAATCCACTGCCCAATCATGGTCCCACAATCAACATGATCACAGTCGAAGAGCCAGAGCTTGAACTGAATAAGCTCCCTACCCTAGTAGAACATATGGCATGGAACTCGCAACAAGTAGGCCATTTATAGTATATGAACCCAAAGGACAAAACTTAGGCTAGCCTGCTATTTACCAGTCGTTTAGAGAAGGAAAGAACAAGAATAATGAAATTATGGCCTCATTAGCTCCCAAGCCACACAAGAGTCACATACAAAGGGAGTTAAGAAGGAGGTGGTTGGCGGGAGATTCGATAGTTGGCACCTTAAGCGAATCATTTGAAAAATTCGAATACCTGGTGGATTACTCATTCACACCAACAGTTTATGCTGATGTACCATCTACTAGTTGAGGACCCGAATTTAAAGAAGAAGACAACTGTCGAAACCGGAAAGATAGGTCCATAAATATAATTGGATCTAATACAAAGCTAGTGGTTATAAAGTGCTATGAGGAACTAGAGGCAAAGGTGAAGGTTCCAAAGAAAAAGTATGTGTTCCATGTCCCAATCTCCCTAGAAAAATATAAAGCAGCACCATTCAACTACCAAGCTGTCAATCAAGAAAAAGCTTCAATAATAGGAGGAATCACTTACTCGGGAAGGGTCTATGATCATAAAAATAAGGCTTCTGTTGAAGAGCCCATTGTTGAGTCTGAAAAAGAAGAAGAAGATGGACTTTCTGCATTCATAAAGATGATTAAATCAAGTGAGTACAAGATCATGGAGCAACTCGCTAAAGTCCCTACCCAAATATGACATATGGGCCCACTTATGTCATCTAAACCACACCGAGAGGCACTCTTAAAAGTACTCAGGAGGTTATAATATCGAAGGGTATTGTGATAAAAAAATTGAGCCACATCACTAACTCAATTCTCACCATAGATCAGATATCCTTCTCATTCGAAGAGTTAGGAGAGGGTGGTAGTCAGCATACCAAACCACTTTTTATAGTGGTAAAATGCAACAATACAATAGTGTCCCGAGTTCTTATAGATAATGGATCCTCTCTTAATGTATACCGTTTAGCTACCCTCGACTTGCTGGGAGTCGATATGATCAATGTTAAACTAAGCTCAACGGTAGTTAGAGCCTTTGATAGTTCTAAAAGGGAAATTGTAGGAGAGATTGGTCTGCTAGTAGAGATCGACCCACAAGTTTTTAATATCTCATTCCAAGTCCTTGACATCTTGAGGTCCTTTAACCTACTATTAGGGAGGCTTTGGATATATACAACAGGAGCCATACCTTCAAGCCTCCACCAAAAGGTCAAATTGATATCAAATGGCCAAATAATCATTATGCTAGGCAAGCAAGACTATGCCATCTATAAAGAGACAACCATACCTTACATTAAGGAGGATAGGCTTGAGGACTTTGGGCTCCAGATATTCGATGAGGCATGCATGGTCATTAAAGAAGAAATGAGTGAAGTAAGGCCTCAATTCAAGAAGGGACAGCAAGGGACATTTGGGTTACGATCTGTTCCTACTTTTGAAGAAAAAATTCAAGCAATGTGTGCTAAGGGTAAAAGGGGAGGAAGACTATATGATACCCTAATGAATTTTCCATCCCTTCATCAGACTTTTTTTTAGCCGGTTAGCACTCAAGACCCGAAATCAATCCAAGCTGACTTCAATAAAGTTATCAATAGTGACAACCTATTAATAGAGACCTCGGCTGCTCACGTTTGTAGTCTACTTTCGGCTCTTAATAATTGGTTTTCTTATCCTCTTAATAGCACTAGGTCTACTTTAGAATATGAAGTAATCATAATTAATATTTTTTAGTTTACAACCATCATTGTTCAGAAATAAATTGAACTCTTCAACAAGATCAATAAAATTACAAGTTATTTCAATCATACCTCCTTCCTTTACTTATACACTTTTCTTCTTCGCTTTATTTCCATATAGACCCAATATTCTTGATGAACACTAGGGATATCTTGTGCATTTAAATAATGAAAATATTGATATCACTTCCAACACTACTGGGTTAGCCATCGGAAATGATATTAATGACCACGAAGTAGTACAAGAGAGTTGGCAAAAATATGAACAAGGTAGAATTTCGATTGATGAACCGATGTAGATAGTTAATCTAAGAACTGAGGAAGACCCCAAAAACCTTAAGAGTGGAGGTAATTTGAGTGATGAGCAAAAAAGTGAGATAATCAAGCTACTGTCTGAATATTTAGATGTATTCACCTAGTCATACGGAGACATGCCAGGACTTGACCAATTAATAGTGGTTCACAAGCTGCCCAAGAGAGAAGATGTCAAACCTAAAAAAAAAAAAAAAAAAGAAGATTTAGGCTTCGCATCATATTAAAAGTCAAAGAGGAAGTCAAGAAGCTACTAAAGGTCGGGTTCACTGAAGTATCAGACTATTTAGAGTGGGTAGCAAACATAGTCCCGTTTTTAAAGAAAAATGGAAAGGTTCGAGTATGTGTGGATTTCTAAGATTTGAACCAAGCTATGCCTAAAGACAACTTCCCCTTACCCCACATAAATGTCTTAGTAGACAACACAACTGGAAGTCATCTCTTCTCCTTCATGGACGACTTCTCGAGATATAATCAGATAAGAATAGCATAAGAGGATAAGACCAAGATGACCTTTATCACGACTTGGGGTACATTCTGTTATAAAGTCATGCCCTTCAGTTTAAAAAATGCTGGTGCAACATACTAAAGAGCAATTGTTGCAATACTTCAAGACATGATGCATCAAGAGGTTGAAGTATATGTTGATGACATGATCGCTAAATCCAAAGAAGGGGAAAACCATGTGGTTGTTTTAAGGAAACTATTCAAGTGATGAAGGAAGTCTCAGTTGAAATTGAACCTAGAAAAATGAACTTTTGGGGTCACATCTGGTAAGCTATTAGGGTTTATTAGGGCATTGAAATCAATCCTGATAAGGTAAAAGCCATACTAGAAATGCCTTCCCCACGTACTATTGAAGAGATAAGAGGCTTATTAGGAAGATTAAATTACATAGCTCGGTTCATCTCACAATGCACGAATAAATGCCGCCCACTATTTCGGCTCCTCAAGAAGAATGCCACTATGAAATGGGATGACAAATGTGAGGAACCGTTTATGAAGATCAAGGAATATCTTATGAACCCTCTAGTTTTTGTAGCCCCAAAATTAAGAAAGCCTTTATTTTTATACCTCACAATACTTCTTGAGTCAATGGGGTGTATATTAGGGCAAAAGGATGGAAGAGGAAGGGAACGAGCCATATAGTACCTAAGTAAGAAATTCACTGAAGGGGAACAAAGGTACTCTAAGATAGAAAGAACCTGCTGTGCATTGGTTTGGATCATGCACCGATTAAGGTAGTATACTCTCTATTATCCCATTGAACTGCTAATAAGACATGATATCTAGAAATACTTCGTAGAAAAGCCTGTTTTGTTGGGAAGGATTTCCAAGTGGCAGATGCTCTTATCAGAATTTGACGTTACATACATAACTCAAAATTTAACGAAGGGGTAGACACTAGCAGATCGGTTAGCTAAGCATTCGATCGAAGGAGATTCTCGAGAATCACAAGCTCAATTCCTAAATGAAAATATATTGATGGCAGATAATGAGTTAAAAGAGGAGTCCAAAGTAGAAAAAGATCCCAAATGGAAGATGTATTTTAATGGAGCTACCAATGTGTCTGGATGTGAAATTGGGGCAGTGTTGGTATCACCAAAAGGAATGCAATTCCCCACAGTGATCAGACTTACATTCCCATAGACCAATAATATTGCAGAGTATGAAGCATGTATCCTTTGCTTCAAAATGGCCCTCTATATGGAAATCCTTGAGTTAGATGTATATAGAGACTACTCACTTATCATATTGCAAAAACGAGGAGAATATAAGACTAAAGACCCCAAATTAGTGCCATATCACCAACACCTAACAGAAATAATTGAGGAATTCGAGGTTGTCACCTTCACATATATCCCAAGAACTCAAAATTAGTTCGCTGATGCCCTTGCCACATTAGCATCTATAATTCAAGTAATAGAAGGGACAAAAGTTCAGCATTTGAAGATAGAAATTGAGGGCAAACCCGCTTATTGTCTAACAATTGAAGAAACACAAGATGACAAGCCTTAGTACCACGATATCAAGAAATTTCTCTAAGAAGGTAGATACCCTGAAAAGGCCAACAAAAATGACCAAAAAACGCTAAGAAGGTTGGCAAGCCATTTCCTATTAAATGGGTCTACACTTTATAGAAGATCATTCGACACTATGTTGTTGAGATGTGTAGACAAAGAAGAGGCAGATAAGCTAATAAAAGAAATACATGAAGGGGTATGTGGCCTCTACATGAATGGACACATGCTTGCTCGGAAGATTATGAGGATGTGCTACTATTGGTTGACAATAGAGTCGGACTACATTAAATATGTAAGGCACTGCCACTTGTGCCAAGTTTACACCAACAAGATAAATGCTCTACCTTAATTACCCCAAAGGCGTCCAATGGTCATAGGTGTATATTGGTAGCCATTGATTATTTCACCAAGTGAGTTGAAGCCCCATCATATGCCAGAGTCACTAAAGGAGTGGTAGCCCGGTTCATGAAGAAAGACATAATAGCTTGGTATGGAGTTCCTGAATCGATCATCATCGATAATGGTACCAATTTTAACAACAAATTGATGATGGAATTATGCCAATGATTTAAGATAAATTATAGAAACTCAACTTCATACTGACCTCAAATGAACGGAGCAATGGAAGCAGCTAACAAGAACATTAAGAGAATTATCGAGAAAATGACTATCAACTACAAAGATTGGCACGAGATGTTACCCTTTGCACTCATGGCCTATAGAACCTCCATTTGAACATCTACCAGAGTTACTCCCTACTCCCTAGTGTATGGTGCTGAGGCAGTATTATCGGTTGAGGTGGAGATTCCATCCTTCAGGGTCTTGTTAAAGACACAACTAGATGAAGGTGACTGGGTGAAGAAAATGATTGATCAGCTAAACTTGACTGACAAAAGAAGACTCACGACATTATGCCATGGTCAATGCTACCAACAAATGATGGCCCGGGCATTTAACAAAAAAGTGTGGTTACGGCATTTTGAAGAAGGTGACTTAGTACTAAGGAAGATTCTACCTAATGTACAAGATCCAAGAGGCAAATTCACGCCAAATTATGAGGGTCCATATGTTGTGAAAAGGGTATTATCAGGTTGGGCATTAATATTAGCTCAGATGGACGGTCTAGATTGGAAGGACCCCATAAATGCGGTTGTGGTTAAGATGTACTATTCTTAAACAAGATTAATGAAAATTTTGTCGAAAGTTCTTGAATGATAGCAATCTCAACAACTTCATAGTTCAATTTTCATTTTTTGCAAGCAAAGTCGATATCCCTTGGCAGTCATCGAATGTTGGAGCAGCCTTGACCAATCGCCACATTGACAAATTCTTACTTCACTCTCCTATCTTATCCACATTCCACCCCATGTGCAAGAGAAAAATGACTAATAGACAATGGTGAAATTGTAAAACTCATTAAATATTGCGTTATGATCTTACCCTTCTTGACTAGCAGGTTTGGTGTTGTTTCAGGATAGGGCCAAAATCATAAGAGCTAAATTTGTAGAAAAACATAAAAATTTTAAAAGAATGCTTACATCAAAATTTTCTACTCAGGTCAAGACGAAAACAAACAGGTGAAGATTAGACTATCATGAGGGTTTGGTTGTTAGAAATAATAACAATAATAATAAAAGAGAGGGGTTATCCTTCAAAACTATTTCTTTCAACCATTCCACTAGGCTTGTAATGATGAATCATTTTCTTTTTAAGGTTGCTAGTCTAGTGAGGCGCTTCCTATCATTGACTAGTCAGCTTGTAAAAGCACTTTTCTAGATAATCTCTTCTTTAGGGTTGCTAGTCTAGTAAGACGCTTCCTATCATCAATTAGTCAGCTCATAATAGCACTTTTCTAGATAATTTTTTTTTCTTTTTTAAAGATTGCTAGTCTAGTAAGACACTTCCTATTATCAATTAGTTAGTTCATAAGAGCACTTTTCTAAATATTTTTTTAAAGGTTTCTAGTTTAGTGAGATGCTTCCTATTATCGATTAGTCAACTCATAAAAGTACTTTTCTAAATAATATCTTCTTTAAGGTTGCTAGTATAGTGAGACACTTCCTATCATCGATTAGTCAACTCATAAGAGCACTTTCCTAAATAATAGCTCATAAGAGCACTTTCCTAAATAATCTTTTCTTAAAGGTTGCTAGTTTAGTAAGATGCTTCTTGTCTAAGACCACTCCCTAAGGAATATTAGTCATCATGAAGCGACTATCTTCCTTTGCAACATAGGATTACTAGCTCGCAAGATGTTTTCCTTACTCGATCTTTTGGTCAGATAACTCCCTAGTGGCTCCAGGTTTGGATAGCCAGTTGAATATAGCGTTATCCGTCTTTTCTCTTAGGCAAAAATGGTGTCCTTTTTTGCCTTTGTAGCCAAGTTTTCCCAAACCTTACTACAACGAGGAGTAGCTGTAGACACCTCTTTTTTGCCTCCCCATATAGATTTTTTTTAATAAATAAATAAATATGATAAATTATATATATATATATATATGTAATAATAAAAGGGGGGGGGGGGGGGGGGGGGGTGGGTAGTTTACGAGATAGTAAAAATTAAATAAAAAAATAATAATAGCAAGCAACAAAAAATAATAATAATTTTTTTTTCAATAAAATTAAGGAAATATAGGTCTCTAAATCAAGCTTGGGAATTTCAAATCAATAAAAAACTAATTAAAGACAATAGCTTATATGCAAATTCATTGCATATAATAAACGAGAAAATGACCAGCTCAGTTGGTCTACCCATGCACCTAAATAGCTAAAGAAGGTCATAGGTCACGGGTTTGAGTTGTCCAAGCAGCAAAATCGTGATTTTATTTTTTTTAGAACAGGCTACCACGTGTCGACATTTCATTGGCCAAGAGAGATCATGTGCCTAGCATGTGATCATCTTCAACCTCTAGAATGCGGCCGAGAGTCATAAGGGAGAGGTACGCGCGTAGGGTGTTAGCATATCTAACCAAGTCGAAGCTGTTTTCATCGAATTCGATACACATTTATCACTTAGAACTAAAAAAAAAGGGGGTTTGATCACAAAAAAAATGAACAGATTTGTGTCGATTATTGGAGATTAATTCAAATCTCAAAGGGATAAAAACAAGTCTCAACGGCGAAAGCGATTCAAGCTTATCAAGCTTTGTCTTGCGGGTTTATAAATAAAGCTTGATCTTGTAAACAAAGAAAAAATCATTGAAAAAAAAAAAGCGACAAGAAAACACCCCTAAATCACTATACCTACAACCACCCACAGCCACCATCACTCCATTCACCAGCCATTCAAGCTCCTTTTGCATCATTGCGGCGGAGCTTTCATTGTCACAAGATCACGCATGCACCTAGAGAAGATCAACGATTGCTGCCTTTTGAACCAAATCGACTTGTGTCTCCCTGATCTGGTTCACAATGTGTACCACGACGGCCGTCGTTGCTTTCCTCTATTGACGTCACAAACCTAGCTAGACTCGACTTGCCTCCACGCTTGCACGCGCCTAAGATGAGTTCCAATCTCCAGCCTTATGCCACCGCTTGCTAAAGTACACCGAGCTGACTAAGCTCATGACAAGCTTGCCAGCACTCGACCCGAAAATCGACTCGAGATCTGACCTGCGATCAGTCTGAATCCGACTTGCGCCCAGGTAAGTAGTATTATTGTTATTATTATTATTATTATTATGTAGATTAATTGACTTATTCAATTTTATTTTCTTATGGTGATTAGTACTTAATTAAATACATATGATTAATAAGGTAAGTCTTAAATTAATTAGGTTAATAACCTTAGCTTAGTTTAGTTAATGATCTTAACTTAATAAGTTTAATCATAGGATTGATAATATATATATATATATGATGACATAATATGATTAAGAAAATGGTTTCAATAAATGTCATGATTATGCGAGTTGTTAGGAGGGAACCATTGTGTGAGCCTTAGGTATTGCGGTGTAACCGTCGCCTGAAGATGATTAAGTTCCCAATTATTTTTTAGTAATACCTAGTTTACAAATATAAAGATATAAATAAAAAAAATTAAGGGTTTAGGATATGGTTTTATTTTGAAAAAATAATAAAAAATGTTTTGTCACATAGAAAAAATGATTTTCATGAAATAAAAATTTAATTGATGTTTTTAAAGTTATATTTTTTTTTTAGTTTTTCAAAATTGGTAAATAAAAATTAGGTTTAGAATTTTTCTTGTTTTTTTAAAAAATAATAATAAACATAAACCTGGATGGTTCCTTTTTTTTTTTTAAATAAATAAAAAGCACTAAAGTTTTATAAACAAGTGAACTACGACTTGTTTGATCCCAAATAGCGAATACGTAGGCACTCTTATGGGACAACTCTAAAAAATTATTTTTTTTAAATTACTATTAGTATAATTGTTATTATTTTTCTTTTCTCTTACCTTTTTTTAAAAGTAATTTTTTAATATATGCTAAAAAGAATATCACAAAAATATAATCCAAATTTCAGAAAGTTAAGGTAGTAACGTGAGGGTTTTAAGAGGTTAACTCTCGAATGATTTTTTTTTTTTTAATAAAAAGAGATAATTTTGTCGACCAATATTCAAATTAGGATTAATTTGCTCAATCAATCCTAAACTTGATAATTTTTCCTAACTCCAGTTGAGTGGCGACTCCAAATAAATAAAAAAAAATTCTAATTTAAGTTGAGAGTTTATACTAAATGAGCATAGGAATTAATATATATCAAATTAGAAAAAAATAAAATTGAAATTAGACTAGACACCATTTAATTCTAACGAAACGCTTATATTCAAATAGATATAAAATGAACGCTATATATATATATATATATATATATATATATGTATGTATATTTATATATTTATATGCTTGTGAGCCATTACGTACGTTACGAAAGCCAGCTACTATTAGTGGTTATAAAAACTTTCGGCTATGTATTTTTTCGTAGCTTGTGCCTACTACTAGATATTTCGTATCACTAAGCAAGCTATTAAGCAATCCTCTAGGAATTTACACCAAAGACATTTTTTTTTTTGCATGATTAATTAGTTAATCAAACTGAAGCCCACAGTCTATGTTCTATTTTCTATAATTGTGAGACTTTTAATGATCTCGTGTTGAGGGGATAGACTTTTGATTTGAAGCTTATTCTAACATAGGGTTTGATTTGGTTTTTCCATTTGGAAATATCGCTCAAAGCCAAACCAAACCAAGTATTTTGGTTTCAACAGTTTTCAAAGGAAATGCCAAATCCAAATACCGAAACAACCGAAAATTCCGCTTGGTTTGGTTTGATCTAATGTGGTCCGGTTTTCAATTTTCGATTTATAATGCACATTCCTAATGGTGGATCTAGCTAAATTATGCCACCTCTACCAGCTAAGATAGGTAGCCAACCACCACGATTGATGGATCATGACTTACTACTTATTTCGTGGCATCAATCTTGGAGTAATTGGCCTAGATTTTTCTTTCTATTTGTAATTTTTCCATGTCACTTTTGATTATTGTGGCTGCGCTTAGCAGCCATGGGGGTGAATAATGGGCAATGCGAACTGTCTTTAATCTAAGCATGGCAGCATATTTTGCTGTTGACTTTGCACCACCAGCTTAAATTGGGTAATGAGTTACGTAGAAATTATTATGAACTTCGATGCTTTTTACTTGAGGCTGTATTTCACAGTATCTCACTTCTTTGCACATCAAACCGATCACTATGATGACTGCAATGGTTACCCAAAACGCATTGATCAGATCATGCTAAGTTATGACACTAAAAAATGAAGAAGATCTTAAACATTCACTTCAAGGCCACCGGCAATGATCAAACACGCAGTCCATTGTAATACTAATGCTTAACTTTTCCTATGGAAACACGGATTGGCGAAGAATGGACTAAAAAAAAGAAAATTGTTGCATAATCTGATGAGATGTCTGCTGCAACTTCTCCAGTTCCTTGATGCGCACCTCAAGAATGCTCAAGAATGTACTAATATTAAGCAATCAAGTACAATATGTAGAAGGAGTGTGTATTGAGGTTCAACCCAAGGAGAATTTCAGTGCAAATTGTTTGGTGCTTAGAGCAAGCGAACGACTTTATATATCTTCATTTGATATAACTGAAAGCCGTAACTAAATACAAACACATAAAATGCAGCGGAATTAGGAAAATCACTAACCTCTTGCCATTGCTTAATCCGGAGAGGAACAAAACGTCAAGCCCCGGAACCTTCAAGATCTTCAGAGCACTCAAAAAAATTTCTCACAAGATGGTAATGTGTTTTTAATAGAATTTTCGTGCTCTGGGACCTTGAATCCATTAGCTATTTATAGAGAAACTTTCCATCAAAGTTTCCTAAAATCATGCTAATGGGTTAATGGGTTAGTGGGTAATGTGGTTGATTAGGATTAAGTGGTTAGTGGGAACATGGGAGTTGTAGTTGATGAAGTTGTGGTTTGTGGTTCCTAAAAATAGGACCACCATACTTCCACTATTCCAACAATAGCATAACCCGTGCACGTAGTATTTAAAATGTACTTAATGCAAACAATCTTATAAAGTCTTTGTTGATGTTTCGTTAAGATTATCGGGTTCCATTTATATTATCTTAGTTTGAATAACTCAAATTGTTATATTGCAATGCCAGAATATCCAAAGAATTTGCTTTTCAATTAAAAAAAAAAAGAAAAGGAAATGATCTTTTGAATAAAAAATTGATAGTTCTCAAAAATACTCAAGCCTATAACCACTCTTAATTGTCCAATGTCTATATTCTTGTTAGAGTAGGGGCGAATATGCTTTGGTCTTTTTCCAAGTTCCAACTGATGCTATAAGCATTCTTCTTGGCGCAACCTTTTCTGCCAAAAGAAAGTTAAAAAAACCCAAGACCTGCGTAATTTGGAGAATGTCTAGCTGTTCCATAACTGTTTCATTAAGCATTCTTCTTAGCTGTTTTTTTTGCATTATCCCTCCATTTCGAATTTTTCCTTTAGGAAAAGTGTTCCATATGTCAACTCCGAACCAAATGTTAGCCTTTTGGGCTTCACGGTACCAAGTAACAAATTTAAACCTGGGAAACTACCGAATCCTTTGACAAGCTTTTCATCGTATGAAATCACGTAGACTTATACACTTATTCGTTCACAGCTGTTAAAGAACTTAATTGGTTTCTAATCTTGAAATCTAACTCCTAGAATCCAGTTACAAGATTTTGATTTCTTGAAAATTGATTAACCATTCATTGCTTGGTAATACATAAAAAAAGGATATCGAATGTTATTTTAGTTTATTTCATTGATTTTATGTTAATATTGGGAATTATGAGTAAGAGTGTTGGGATGTCAATCCAATATCTCACATCGGAAAGCTAAGAAAAAATTGAGCAATATATAAGCATCTACACCCACCACATAGTATGAGGCCTTTTGAGAAGGAGCCCAAGAACAAAAACCGTACGAGCTTGGCCCAAAGTGGACAATATCATACTATGTAGAGTGGATGGGCGGAGTCTGGAGCCCAATAAGTGGTATCAGAACTTGCAGATGGATCTGTGTTCGGTGTGTTTTATGTCAAAAGTCTTCTTGATATTGTGGTAGTCAAGCGGCATGTCCCGTTGAGTAACGATAGTGCAAAATGATAGACGGATTGATGTGGATAAACACAAAGAAGAAGATGAAGGGGTAACGTGCAAGTTGGGATACTAATAATATGATAATGAAATGAAATGAAATAAAATTTCTCCTAACTTATTTTAATTGCCATACAATAGAATTGGGCTGCGAAGGAATTTGAATCCTATTGCTAGATGTGACTTATTTTAACGTCCATAATCATATGGAAACATTTGGATTGCACTTCGCAGCCGCCGTCACTTGCAAATCTGAAACGGTCTCTAGTCTAACCCGTAGCAGGATATTTGGTTTCACTTTGCACCATGTCTTACACCAGTGGAACTGTTTTAACGGTGAGATTTAGGTTTATTCTTCGAAAGGATTTACTGGAAATACACCAATCTACTTATAAGTTGGCGTCTAAAATCTAACACTAACCCATTTCAAGATGGTATACATCTTCAAATCCAGTCGAGTTTAAGCTACATTTCATACTCAATCCTTTGCACTGTATACTGACTACAGTCCTAATCTCAAAATGGCTGAATAAAAACGGATAATGATCTCAAGCATAGACACTAGGTAATGATGCTTGATGTGAATGCTAACACCAAACACAAAGTCTCTGCAATGCCATGGAATTTTAATGCTTAACTTCTCCTTTGGAACATGGATATATGAGCGAAGGAAGAAAAAACAAATATATTGCACTGCAAAATTTGTGCAGTTCCCCTGGTTCGCACTTCAAGATTGTACAATTATAAGAAAACTATACGATGTGATAAACGAGGAGTTATGGTTGGCCAAATATGAAATAAAGGACGAGGTTGTTGGGTTAATTCAAATCAAAAAGGAAAAAAAAAAAAAAATCCAATGCCAACCGTGTGGTTGCTTAGAGCAGCTTTACGAATCTTATTTTGCGATAAAATAACTCATGAATATATCAGTACAATGAATTTGAAGCGAATAATCTCATAAAATCTCTTCAACTTTATGGCAAGATTGTTGGATTCAAGTTATATTATCATGGCATGATAAAACGTTGCTCTAAAAAAAAATAATAATTAGAGTGAAAACCGGGTTTAGAGTTTAGTGCTATGTAGAAAATTTATAAGAATTTAACACATAATTAACCATTTTATATCACAATTGGTTTAAGTAAACTTTTACTCATCTCTTATTCACTTGTACTTATGACTAAGCGATTCATGTATTGTACCTACTAAATAATCCGCTAAAAATTTACAACTAGCGAGTATTTTGCATGAATAATTACAGTTCTCCATAAAACTCAAGCCCATTGTCTATGTTCTATTCCCAATTATCTTGAGATTTAACACTTAAATAATGATTTTGATACGCTAAGGCCATCAAAACATTACTCTTCATTAATCTCTAAAGTTACAGTATAATCAAGACAAAACAGACTGTAATTTATATGATATATGTCGGATAGATTTCTTTTATTTATTCATTTTTTTTTAATATCTAATGGGTGCTTTTCAGTTGGCATTATCAAATAACATGCTATTAGATGCAATAATTAGCTAATATTAATTACTTTTTAATTGTATCTTTTTGTTAATCAATGTGAATAAAGCGAACAAAGGAAAAATCAGTTATGTTGATGCTCAAGGATATTCATTCATACATATTTATAAGTATTTATCATGAGAGACCTTTTATGATTTGTCGATTCTATTTATTATTTTAATAAAATTAATTTAATTTTTAATCTTATTATTTATTTATATTTTTTAAATTTTTATTATTGATCATTATTAAATTTTTACTATTAATACACAAATTATCAATAAAATTAAAATTTGAATCTATCCCATCAACAATATAATAAATGAAAAAAAATTTCTAATCTTCGATACCTAATTAAAATCTTAAATTGGAAAATATGCAAGCATATCTTTTCCACTTGAGAAGGACACTTGTCCTCGCTTTTCTAGAAAACTTGTGGTAGAAGAGGCATTGAAATCCCAGAATGCTATCTCTGTCGAGGATCTTTTAAGTCCCACCTCATCGTCATATCACAAACAAATCTCTATCTATCTTCCCATAGATCATTATATCAGCATTATCTTGTCCCACCTCAGGTATAATAAAGTCCTTTCATCTAAACAAAAATTGAGGTAAGCTACTAATAGAGATTTTTGGAATTAAGGTAATTAATAATTAAAATTATGAAAAAGTACTATAATATAGTATAAAAAAAATCTAAATAATTTCGGTTATTCAATTAAAATTTGATGAAAATTGAAAGAATCCACTTTCAGTATCATTTGGCTGGCTATATTATCTCATGAGTATTAGTTGTAATTCAATTCGAATGCATTGCATGGTTTTATATAATATATCTAATTAAGGTATTGTTGAAGTATTGGATTAAAACTAAAAAAATTATATCTTATATTTAGTAGTACAAAAATTTATTTTATAATACAAAAATATGTATCTTCAAAACTTCAAAAAGTATTCTACATCAAAATTCTTAAATTGGCAACAAACATTATCACTTTCTCTCTCTCTATTTAGTACAAAATCAATGTGTCAAAAAATTAATATCTAGTAGTAGACACATCAACTATAGTATAAGAAGATTATATTATTTTATTTTTTTTATATTAAGCTATCCAATTATAATAATTGTCCTAACTAAATACTATGTGACTAACATATCCTTCAATTGCAATAGAAAAAGAATGGCTAAAATTATCCCTAATCCATGCATATATAAATAAAAGAAATTGGTTATTTAGGGAGCATCAAGAACAAACAAATTGATATGCAATAGTTTAAAATTTTTTGTATTTTTCTTGAATACCCTAATACGTAATGAGTATTATTGTATATGTTTTAAGGAAAATTACACAAAATTGACCTATGTTTTTGCATTTTTACAAAGAGTTAATTTGTGTTATTTTCTTTTGCAAACAGCAGACCCGTAAGTTATTTCTGTAAGGTTCCATTAGTAGGGACATTATTGGCAGCACATGTATTGCAAGTGAATGGGGAAAAAACACACACCAAAAACTCCTTTTACCTTGAAACCATGCATTATCTTCACTTCAAACCCTTGCTGTTTTACTCCCAAACCAAAATGGTGTGTCTCTGAACGCTATTTAAGGAAGTAACGGAGAATCTTGAACAGTTCTTAAAGACATATTAGTTTTTTCCATTTACATGTGCTATCGCCATTTTCATCCAAACCCATGTACTTCTCCAAAATGAAAATCTTTACTTTGTTGACACCATAAAAAGGTCAAAATCAAATGTTTCATCTTAATTTGATGATAAAAGCTCTATAGGGTTGAAACCCCCAATCCACTTCGTCTCTCTACTTTTAAAATCAAAGGTGAACACTTAAGACATTACTTCATACTTGATTACTTCTACTTATATATTTATTATTTGTACTTTTTGAGCTTCTCTTCAATTTGATTCGATCTAATGTCTTCCATGAATAGATTCCTTCACCAAAAGAAAGGAACGTATAGAAAAAGGAAAAGAGAATGGACTTAGTGTAGGAGAAGAATAAAAGTAGAGTAAGTGATAAAATTAATTTTAGATATGTCATTTAGTATAATTTTTTGTCATGTTTAAGGTGTATGTAGTAGTGAATGGTTGCAAAGCTAGTGTTTTAATAGCATGTTCCTTAGCTATTTAATATTTTAAATAAATTAAGTTATAAACACTTGTAAATGTGAAGTTATGTTTTTAATTGATGATGTCGATTTGGAATTGGATATAAATTTACTTTTATGGTTTCTATCATGTCTTACCTATTGCTCTGAGGACATAGGTTTTGATGCTTTTTTACATGTGCCTACATTTTGTGTTTTCCTATGATTCCTATTTCTTTTTTTTTTTTCCTATTTAGATTTTGAAGACTTTTTGGAAAAAAAGTGATGTATCTAAATATGCTCTATGTTTTTGTATTGCACACTTTGGAAAAGAAATACTATGACTACCATGTGATCATGATTGAAAGCATATAATTTCAATGTCATTATGAAGTCTATAGCATTGGTATTTCAATACATAAATTATGTATATCTAAAACACATCAGCTTAATTTTTGATAAATTACTTCTTCTTTTTTTAATTTTCAATAAATTAATTAGATCATGTTGATTTATAGAGGCACCTATTTTAATAAACTACTCAATGTCCTCATCAAGTAAGAAAAATATAAATAGATACTCCAAATCACTAAACTTCATTAACTTTGACATGTGGCACTACCTTGTGTATATACATACGTGTATACATACATATGCTTAGGTGTGGCCAGCCAAATATTAGTTATAGTACTGATTAAAGTAAAATTAAATTTTCACATCTTTTAAGCACAACTGTTTCCACAGAACCAAACTATTTGCCAATTCTTTTAAGGAACTTCTACCTTGTAATGGAATCAAACCCCCCAACTTGGTGAACTAAAAAATAGTCCCATTTGCATGAGGTGGGTCTTAAGAAGTTCGACTTGCAATGTAACCAAAATTCACAACTCATTGTGCCGGACCTGGGTCCAAGTTAGATCATGTTTTAGCTGAAACAGAGATCCACAAACAGATGATGGTAAGGGCGTGTGGATAAAACGTGCATTTGAATCCACCAATCGGAATGCAGAGAAATCCCCACATCCCCACGTTCTCCACAATTTCAATTACAGACATGGCATTTTGTCTGCCCTATAGTCAATAGCTTCGTGCCACAAAACGCCAAAACCTTCCAAATTCCCTTTTTTCTACACAAAATTAACCAAAACCGAAAACGACCCATTATTTTTCACACCCTAAACTCAAACCCCTTTTCAGCATTCAACTAACAAAACCGGGCTTACACTCCAATTTCAACGCTTTCTCTTCATCACCCCTCTAAACCTTTGTTCTTCATAATTTTGATCTGATTTCAAGGTTAAAGGGGTGAAATTTAAGAGGAAAAAAAAAATGGCGGTTTCAAGTGGTTTTACAGGCGCAAAATTTGAGAATTTGGTACTTTGCAATGCATCACTGTCGTATTCGTCTTCTTCTTCTCTATCAAGGGCTTGTTTGGGAATTTCGCAAAATGGGGTTTTGAAGAGGAAGTCACTTGTGCAGAAAGTTGTGAGATGTGAAGTTGCTTCGTCTGGTTCTCCGAAGCTTGATACTTCCAATTTATCCGCTCTTGAACAGCTTAAAACCAATGCTGCTGATAGTAAGTCAATCTCAATTTATGAGGTTCAAAGTTTTCGCATTTCCTGATTTTTGGCCATTTGTATCGATCTTACTGGTAGTTTAATTAATTAATTTATTTTTATTTTTATTAAGGAATGCATTGTTTTGTTTAGAATAATTTGTCATTTCAATTGAGGATTCTCTTTCTTTAGGATGTTGGGATGTTTTACTTTGTTATTCGTAGCTTGGTTATGTTGCTCTTGGGAGTTTCAGGACAGGGTAATTCAAAGGTGTCAATAGTGGGGAAAGAGCAGAAAACCCTTGTGCTGATTATTGGTTATGCTTGTAGCTTAGTGGAAATTTTTAAGGTGGGGGATCAAGTTTGCTTTTTGGCGGATTCTACTGATTATCAGTGAAATTCCTGGAAGCAGTTGGAGGGTTAGTGTTACTAATACACATTTAGTTTAGACAATCCATTCTATTATCTTTTACTTCCACTATTTCCTAGTCTTACCTGCTAGAAAGGGAAAAAAGAAAAAAAAAAGATGAAAGAAAGAAGAAAAAGAGTTTATTAAGCCTCTCATGGAGGAAGTGCCGAGTTCAGACTAAAGGTTATTCAGAATTCCTGTCATTTCTTCCTTCTGAAGCTTCATTGTACAATGTTTATAGCTGTTTCTGGCAAGAGCTCCATGTTTGGATGGACATCTACAATCTGTTGTTTAATTATTGCTTGAAACTTATGATCATTCTTCATGTATATTATTCAATGATTGTTTTTCCCTCAACTTGCTATTACATTATAATGCGATATATGCTTTCAGAGCATTTACACAACCAGAATTTTCTGAGTAATGGATGAAGAAAGTGCTGCTCTGCATGTCTGACATTTCCCATTTTTCTCTGGGTTTATTGATATGTGAATTGACTGCTGAAATGCCTATTGAACTACCTATCAAAGACATCTCTTTGGCTGGCCAAAATAAATAAATAAAGCATCACTTCAGAGAGAAAGACAAATTGGTGGCAGTTATTCCTTTTTTTTTTTTTTAATATTTATTTGGTAGTTCCCCGATTGAAGGTATGCTAAGTTATCCATTATCTGTTGAATATCAGGATACACTAAAGAGAGGAGCAGTATTGTTGTTATTGGACTTAGTATTCATACTACACCAGTTGAAATGCGTGAGAAACTTGCCATTCCTGAGGCTGAGTGGCCTCGAGCCATCGGGGAGCTTTGTGGTCTGAATCACATTGAAGAAGCTGCTGTGCTTAGCACCTGCAACAGAATGGAGATATATGTTGTGGCATTGTCTCAGCATCGTGGGGTCAAAGAAGTGACTGAATGGATGTCTAAGGTGCTTTTACAATTTTTTTAGCATCATTACTTTTATAAGTATCAGCGGCCACATATCTTATCTAGAAAGTTATGTTGCTCTGTTAATGCTGAAAGTAGTTTGATTATGACTGACATGCTATCTGCTTCTTTGGTATGAAATGCTGGAGACGCTTGTTGTTTTTCATACGTGTCTTTCTGCTGTACCACAGTTGTGCTTCAGTTTCACCAAGTTATTGTATCCTAATTCCTAACTTTATTCTTTGCTCTTTGGTAGACTAGTGGAGTACCTGTTTCAGAGCTTTGTCAACATCGGTTTTTGCTGTACAATAATGATGCTACACAGCATCTTTTTGAAGTATCAGCTGGGCTTGATTCTCTTGTCCTGGGAGAGGGTCAAATTCTTGCTCAAGTGAAACAAGTTGTTAAAGTTGGCCAAGGAGTTAATGGATTTGGGAGAAACATAAGTGGGCTTTTCAAACATGCAATCACTGTTGGGAAGAGGGTTAGAGCAGAGACAAGCATTGCATCGGGAGCAGTGTCTGTTAGTTCTGCTGCAGTTGAACTGGCATTAATGAAGATCCCTGAGTCTGCACACTCTACTGCAAGAATGCTGGTCATTGGAGCTGGCAAGATGGGAAAACTTGTGATCAAGCATTTGGTGGCTAAAGGCTGCACAAGAATGGTGGTTGTTAATAGGTCTGAGGAGAAAGTTGCTGCTATTCGTGAGGAGATGGAGGGAATTGATATAATCTACAAACCCTTGTCTGAAATGCTAACTTATGCTGTTGAAGCAGATGTCATATTTACTAGCACTGCCTCAAAGACTCCTCTGTTTTTGAAAGAGCATGTCAAGTTTCTTCCTCCTGTTAGTCCTAAAGTTGGGGGTCTAAGGTTGTTTGTTGATATATCCGTTCCTAGAAATGTTGGTTCCTGTGTTGCTGATGTTGAAACAGCACGTGTGTATAATGTTGATGACCTTAAGGAGGTTGTGGCTGCCAACAAAGAGGATCGACTCCGGAAAGCAATGGAAGCACAGGCAATTATTGCTGAGGAGTCTAAACAGTTTGAGGCATGGAGGGACTCATTAGAGACTGTTCCTACCATCAAAAAATTGAGGGCTTATGCAGAAAGAATCAGAACTGCAGAGCTAGAGAAATGTTTATCTAAACTGGGCGATGACATATCAAAGAAAGAAAGGAGAGCAGTGGATGATCTCAGCCGTGGTATAGTTAATAAGCTTCTGCATGGACCAATGCAGCACTTGAGATGTGATGGCAGTGATGGGCGTGCCCTAAGTGAGACACTTGAAAACATGCATGCACTGAATAGGATGTTCAGCCTTGAGACAGAAATATCAGTATTGGAACAAAAGATTCGAGCCAAAGTTGAACAAATCCAAAAGTGAGCTCCTGAGAAATTTTCTTTACACTATTTACTTGCTCATCGCAGAATCTGGAATAAGAGGACATTTTCCTCAGTGTTGCCACAATTTTTAGTACTTGCATAAAGACATAAGGAGCTTGACAATTGCAGGACGTCTTCAATTCATTCCCTGGAGTGAGACACTTCTTCAAGGATCTTGCTTGTGTTTGGTTGCCACCTTGTTGTTTATTCGGACTTGTAGGATACAAATGACTTATGAGTCAATGATGCTCTGTGCATCTGTTGATTGTAAACCAACAATACTTGAATCATTGTAATTACGCCACTGATTAATTCTGTCAAATGTTACATTTACTTTGTCGCCCCTTCTGTTTCCGTCAGCATCTTCGACCACATTAGACCGTTCAAAGGTCTTATTTCAGGACCGACAAGCCAGAGCTTTAGGAGAGTTCCAAGCAATTCTAGAAATAACCCAGCAATATATGGATTGGCATTGGTGCTTTCACATGCATAAGCAAATGATCGTGGACCTTCATGCATCTCTCCATGAAAGTAGAATGTAACATGGCTGAGGCTGAGGTGTAGGCGCAGCATCACAATTCTGTTCATTGCAAGATCAAAATGCATGAATTCTGTGTATCGAAAAGTTATACCTAAGTGATATGCTGTACCATTCAATTTCTTTTAGGCTTGCTTTGGTTGGAGGATAAATGAGGGTGAATTCCTCATTGAATAATTTAACCAATGCCCTTAATTCCTTAAACATGGATTAGCTATTTGTAACTTTCAAAAACGATGTATCCGTTAAGAAAGTCCGTGCCTTTCATTGGAGTAAAAATTAGTCATTAAACCAAGAATTGCAGAAGTTATTATGTGTTATAGTGAATTGTCCCCCATCCTTCCAAGCCCAACAGCACGTTTATTTGGCATATGAATAAGGCCATATTAACTATCCTATCATTCAGGAACATAATAACCAAGCGACAGTGTAATATTTTATTTGTGTTTTTTCGGTAAATCAGGATAGTTTCATTAGTAAATAAAACCATAGAGTTCATACTTATTTAACTTTATATACAGAAAGGTTCCCCGCCAAAAAACATAGGATTCAGTGGCATCCACTAGTAGCAACACATCGTTCATATACATAAGAACTAACATCCCTTACTATTAGATAATGATAAGCTACAGGAGGAACAAAGGCCTGCCATATCTCCTCCTGTTCATCATGCATCTGGCTAGCTATTGCATCAGCTATAGAGCTTACTTCTCTTATTGCATAGAGTATCTTGCAATCCTCAAATGCTGAGCATTCTCGCCTACAGGCAAAGGCCATATGAGCTAGTTAAATTTATCATTGTCACGAGTAGATGCATTTAAAATGATTGAAGCTGTTTCTGAATCTGTGCACACTTCCAGTCTTTTAAATCCCATGAGTTTTGCATAATGCAATCCCCAGCATATGGCCCAGATTTCTGCATAAGGGATTGAAATATTTCCCAATTTGCTCCGAAGCCAAAGATCCAGGATCCATTCTCATGACGGAAGACACCTCCAATTGTAGTTTGTTGAGAGTCCGGCCTTCTTGAGGCACCTATGTTTAGCTTGACATATCCTTCTAACGGATAAGTCCATTTTAGTTGAGCTATTTGGGTGTGGAGCAGAATTTATTTATTTTTTTCTGTGATAGTTCCAAAACTGATTAGCTTTTAGTTGCGTTTGCTGATGAGGAAGCAGGTTTGCTTGGACTCTTTCGAAAATGAGAAAATTCTTTGATGTCCATATATGCCAACTTGTGAAGGCAAATAGGAGTGATGTTGGTGGCTGAGTATGCATGGGATCTATTTTCTATTGCTTTGAGTTCAAGTAGATCCAATCCGACAGTTTTAAATGAGAGTCACTCATTATCATATTCTCTAACCCTATTTCAGTCCAAATGCTTCCCACTTCCATACAATCTCTAAAGGCATGCAGAGTATCTTCTTGCTGTATTGTGCATCGAGGACACAAATACTCAGTGTGAAAGATCCTTGATAAATCTCCAGTCGGTAGTGCATTGTGTAACATAGAAATAGTTTAATCTTTGGTGGAAAGGGACTTTACCATGTCCATTTAGTTAAATGAAGATCTGGTGTACCTGAGAGTTGCTGTTTGTGTTGCTGCAACACTTCTTAGAATTCACTAATTGAGGTCTTCTTCCTTGATTGAAATGAACAAATGGGTTGATCCTCTACTCCATCATTGAGAGCAATAGGTCCCATGTCTCGTGTCAACAAGGAGGATATCTCAAATCCCATTTTGTTATCATCCCATGACTGCTCATTAAGGAACACATCTTTAACTATCAACTTTCAAAGGTGTGGTGTAATGGGCCCATAATTCTTGATCGTATAGCTGATGTTCCTGCCCAAATGTCATGCCAGAAACTTATAGTTCTACCATTATCAACTAATTTTACTCTTTGATTCATAGTCCATGCATCATGCTACTAGTTCCTTCCACAGAGGAGATGAGCATGATGAGTTGATTAGTTCTTGGCCTCGAATGTTTCGTTATATTTTTTTTTTGCAAAGTCTTATCCAGAGGGTGGCTTTGGTGTGAAATTCGTATATCCTTTCGAGAGCACAAGCCTTATTGTGAAGAAGAAGATTTTGCACCCTAGTCCCCCCAGATGTTTTGGTTGTGCAATCAAGTTCTATTTGATCCAATGAATTTTTGTTTCTTGTTGTCTGAACCAAAATAATAATAATAATAATAATTCTAGAAATACTCTCCATTTTCATGAGTACTTTCTTGGAAGAGAGGTGGATTACATATAATATGTTGGTAGAATATTAAGGGCCGAATTGATCAGAATAGTTCTACGAGCCATGCTGAACAATCTTCCCTTGCATCCTGCTAGTTCGGTTTGCATTTTATCAAGAATAAAATTGAAGTCCTTTTCTTTAGGTGAAAATCCTCTGCTAATGGGAAAGCCTAGGTATTTACCAAGAGATGACAACTCTTTGAGTTGCAGTATCTCTCCAATTGCAATTTTATCTTTTTGAACAACATATGGAGAGAAATATCATTGAGGATTTTCTTTCATTGATTCTTAGTTGTGTCTAGGAAGTAAAGAGATCCAAGGTTTCTTTTACATACTTGGCGATTTCCATATTGTGCTAAAAGTCTACAAAGAATAGACAACAAATAGAAACAAAGTAATCAAAAGACTAGTTTGTTTTAGAAATCTAAATCCCAAATCTCAATCATAGTTACCATCCCTCCATCTCAAACCCTAGCCATCGTTGGCTCCTTTAAACCTAGCCCACCAACTCAAACCATGAAATCAACATAGGTTGGGCTTGTAAAATATCCTAAAATCAAGTCCTATTTGAGTAGGAAAGTACCTAAGTACTCTGGGGACTTGGGCCAATTTAGGCATATAACATCAAGTATAGGTGTACGTGTGTGAACCTAAACATATTTGATACAAGTGAGCCTATGTGCAACACAAACCTAGTTGGTTTTGATCCAATAGATGAGAGTAGAAGTGGGCAAAAAATCCAAACAAACCAAATTAAATTAAACGAAACTAAAAATATGGTTTTTTTTATGCAATTTAATTTGGAAAATTCCCAATATGAACAAAATAGAAAATTTATAGTTGCTTTAGAGAAATAAATCGAACCACAAGTATAAAATTGAACCAAACCATTTAAAAAATATATATAATAATACATTACATGTAACTAAAAAAAACTTTTGTTGTAATGTAACATTTTTAAAAGAATTTTTAGTTTACATTTACTTAAAAGTATATGTTTAAGACCATAATTTAGCAAATATATATAGATTTAGTCAAAATTTATACTATGCTACCTTTAAGAATAAAATTAATTGTTAATATACATTTGAAATTTTTTAGTTGCTTCAATATGAATTTTATCAATTTCTTATATGATATTAATACATATTATTATCAAATGAATTTAGTATTTTTCATATGAGAACATATGTTAGCATATATGTAAATACCTAAAAATTTATTTTATTTAATATAAATTATAAGGGAGGCTAAGGTTGAAAACGAAAATTTCATAAGAATTAAGGGGTAATTCCATCTTTTTACAATTAGGGTATATAACCCATTTTCTGACCTAAAGTGCCTCTTTTGCCATTTTTCACAATGACTGAACAAGTGGAAGAGGAAAAATGCTCTCTAAAGCACAAAACAACCTAGCAAACCACAAGAACGGATATGAGCCAATTAGGTAAGAAGTGTCATGAATTAATGGTTATTATGCATAGAGAATTTATAAATAAATCAATTTCCATCGTTTTATTCACTAGAATTTGGATCAAGAAGTGGAAAGCGATGAATACGGAAAATCAACCCATTTAAGGATTTAATTCATAGAAACTTAGAAGTAAGTATGCTAATCCACATAAAATAATTAGAAATTTCATGTTTTAGGAATAAATTAAACCTAAGAACAAAAGAATTGAAATTAGGATGAAATGGGGAAGAGAGAAATTAGGGTTTGCGAAGGGGTACCGAGAGATACACGGCCTCTCAATACGGTTGTGTTTTACCCCATGTTAAACCCAGAATGTACATAAAGATATACGGCCTCCCAACACGACTATGCCATGTCCCCATGTTAAACCTATACTGTGCAAGAGGGTACATGACCTCCCAACATAGCTATGTCATGCCCCGTGTTGAACCTAGACCTTATAGAAAAATACATGGCCTCCTAACATGATCATATCTCATCCCGTGTCAAAATATATAATACATAGAAAGGTATACGACTTTTGGCATGGCCATATACTATCCTGTGTTGAGTTACATGGCCTCTAACATGGCCGCATCGAGTGAAACATAACCTATTTGTTTAACGATTTAAGTTCTAATTACACTAATTTCTACGCAATTTAGATAGCTAGTAAAATCTTAGAAAACTTAATAGACTAAGAGAATTAAGAGATTAGATTATTCTTATATTAGTACTAAGAAGGAATCATTATTGTTTTAATAGATTACAAAGTAGCTTTAAGTCTAAGACCAGTTGTGCTTAAGATTGAGATACTAGGTACGTGTAACTTGTGTGTTATTTTGTGCTTATTTAAGTTAGCATACGTATTGAATTTGATTAAGTTGAATGAATTAGCTTAAGTGTTTAAGTTTTTGCTATATGTGTTTAGCTCGACTTAGGGGTCCGTAGTGGTAGATCCTTAGGGAGCACCCTAATGATCCTTGCGTGATGTTGTCCCTAGTAGAGTCGTGCTTAGAAATGGTCTGGGTTGGTTTAAGGTTTAAGTGGTTATTTATGGGCATAGGGCCCATAGTAGTAGTTTTCATTACCAAGTTAAGGATTTAAGTGATTATGGGTGTGGGGTGCATAATAGCAGTTCCCATTACCAATTAAATGATAAAATGTTTAAGTGTGTTAAGAGAGTCATGAGTACTCTACTATTGCTTGTGGACTTAAATTATATCATGAACTGGTAGTTTGTGGTGTAAGTACTACATAATATATGTGAAATATGTTTGTGCTTGTTCATGCGTGTGTGTTTGTGTTATACATACTGGCCACTAGCTCACTCTTCGGGGAATATTTTTTTTTTTAGATGCAAGCATAGATGGACATGTTAACTAGGACAATGATCGAGGAAGAAATGTACAAGAGGGGAAGGAAAAGAATTGCAGTATTATTATGGTGATTAGATTGTTAGAGTGATTGTGTTACATAAATGTTAAAAGCATTGAAATATTGGAGAAAATAGACTAGTGTTTATGATTAATTGAGATGTAATCATATCACGCAGTAGTATTGCTTATATTGAATTGAGATTTATAGGAATTATAAGATTAAATTAGTATTAATTTAGCTTCAGAGCCTTAGTGTGTCTTTGTTTAGTAAAGACATGTGATAAGCCATAACATGGCTGAGTTTTGAGGCATTATAGCTTAAATAGTATCAAAGCATAGGTTTATAATCTTTAAGGACTTAAGTTTTGACCTATAGAATATAGGTTGATGATTGTAAAGAATTGACATTTAGTGATCCTTAGAAAATTAAGTATTGATCATTAGACATAAGTTTCAAACAAGTAGGGTATAGGATATGATCTTTAGAGAAATTAAGTATATGATATGTTAGGTGGTAAGACATGAAGAGAGTGGGGAATTATGAGACGTTTATTTTACATAGTAAATTATTTTATTGTATTGTTATTTTACTTACACTTCTTTCAATTTTTAAGTATTTATATATATGAATATGAAATCATATGTAAGGGTACATATGTATATATACCAACACATATTGACATTAACACTAGCTGACACTAACATTTGAATTGACATTAACTTTTGGGTATTCTAAATATTTGGATAATCATTTGAGTGTTAGCACTCCCTTAAGAGTTGTACAGATTTTAAATAGAATTTGTAGAAAAGTAAGAATAGAGATACAAGGCAGGATGATGCTAGCAAACCTCTCGATTTTAGAAATGATAGAGTTTGACAACATTCTAGGTGTCAATTGGTTGTCAAAATACCATGCTACCATTAATTGTCACAACATGGTAGTGTAGTTCAGTATACCTGGGAAAGAGTATTTTGAGTATAAATTTGATGTTTAGAGACCCACTAAATTACCCACTTATGAGATGTGGGGAAGGAATATGCTAGCAGTTGTATTTGTTGAAGCTAGTGAAGAAGCCAAGCTAGAAGTGGTACCTATAGTGAGGGTGTTTCCAAAAGTGTTTCTAAAAGACCTTCCTGGTTTACCCTTAGCTAGGGAGATAAAATTTAGTATTGGCTTGGTATAGGACACATAAGCAATATCAAAACTGGTCTATAGGATGGCACCTGTGGAATTAAAAGAGCTGAGAAAACAATTACAAGAGCTATAAGATAAGGGTTTTATCAGACCTAGTATATCTCCTTAGGGTGCACCGGTCTTGTTTGTTAAGAAAAAGATAGAAGCATGAGATTATGTATAAATTACAGAAAGTTAAATAAGGTCACTATCAAGAATAAATATCCTCTCCTCATGATAGATGACCTATTTGACCAACTACAAGGAGCGTAGGAGTTTTCAAAAATAAACTTGAGATTAGGGTATTGCCAATTGAAAATCAAAATAGAAGACATATAAAAGAGAGTGTTCAAGACTAGATACGACCACTATGAATTTTTTGTGATGCCCTTTGGATTGACCAATGCACTTGTGACATTCATAGACTTTATGAACAAAGTATTCGGAGATTTTCTTGATAAATTTGTAATCGTCTTTCTAGATGATATCTTGATCTACTTTAAAAGCACTAAAGAACATAAAGAGCACTTAAGACTAGTGTTGGGTAGATTGTAGGAAGAAAGGTTGTATGCCAAATTTAGCAAGTGTGAATTCTGGTTGAAATAGGTGGTTTTCTTAGGTCATGTGGTTAATAAAGATGAGATATATATAGGCCTAGAAAAAGTGAAAGCTGTAATAGATTGACACAGATTGAAGACAGTCACAAATGTGAGAAGCTTGCTAAGTTTGGTAGGCTATTATAGAAAATTTGTAAAGGGATTTTCTAAGATAGCAACACCTCTCACCAAGCTAACACAAAAAATGTAAGATTTTGGTGAGATGACCAAGGTGAATCCAACTTTCAGACACTTAAAGGGAAACTCGTATCAATACTAGTTCTGACATTGCCCAAAAGTGGAGAGGAATTTACTGTGTATAGTGATGCCTTAGTTCAAAGGCTAGGATGTATATTAATGTAAGGTGGGCAAGTGATAGCTTATGCATCTTACTAACTAAAGCCCTATGAGAAGAATTACCTAACTCATGACTTAGAGTTGGCAGTAGTCGTATTGGCCTTAAGTTATGTAGGCACTACCTATATAGAGGGAGATGCAGGATCTTCACTAATCATAGAAGCTTAAAATATATCTTCACACAAAAAGAACTAAATATGAGACAAAGGAGATGGTTGGAGTTGATAAAAGATTATGATCTAGAAATCCAATACCATCTACAAAAGGCCAATGTGGTGACAGATACCCTTAGTAAAAGAAATAAGGTAATGTAGCCACTCTCATCACTTTATAGAAAGAATTATTGGATGACCTGTGTAAATTGGATATGGAGATTTTAACTCAAGAAGTGGGAGCAAAAATGGCCACTTTATACACAAAATTAAGATTGGCTAGATAGAAGATAAAGACATTTAAGAAATCAAAAGTAGAATGGAACAAGGTAAAGCTTTATAATTCAACTTAGATGTAAAGGGAATCTTGAGATATGGAACCAAATTAGGCGTGCCAAGGGATATAAAATTGAAAAGGGAGATAATGAAAGAGGCACATTATTCAACCTACACAATACATTCGGGAAGCACTGAAATATATAAGGACTTGAACAGTCATTATTGGTGGGAGAACATAAAAAAGGGAGATAGCTGGGTATGTAGCTAGATGCCTCACTTATCAACGTATTAGAATTGAACATTAGAGGCCAACTAGATAATTATAACCTATTTCAATACCAGAATGGAAATGGGAGCATGTGACAATGGACTTTCTTACAACCCTCTCGAATACTAAAGAAAAGCAAGATACAGTTTGGCAATAGTGGACAAGCAGACCAAGTTTGCTTATTTTTTACCTATTAGAGTGGGATATAAGTTGGAGAAACTAGCCCAAATATATATACAGGAGATAGTCATAGTATATGAAGTGTTAATGACCATCACTTTTGATAGAGACACAAGGTTTGTAAGTAGATTCTAGAGCAGCTTACATGAAGCATTAGGCACCAAATTGCAATTTAGCACTGCATTTCACCTTCAAATGGCTAGTTAGTCTGAAAGGACTACATAGATATTGGAAGATTTGCTTAAAGCATGTGTATTGGATTTTGGAGGTAACTAAAATGAGCATATCCCTCTAGTTGAGTTTGCTTATAATAGCAGCTACTAGGCAACCATCTAGATGACTCCTTATGAGACTCTTTACAAAAGAAGGTGTAAATTCCCACTATATTGGGATGAAGTGGGAGAGAGGCAGATACTAGGACCAAAATTATTTCAAGAGGTAGTGGAGAAGGTTAAGTTGAACAGGCAGAAGATACAAACAGTTGAGTCTAGATAGGAGAACTATGCAAACAAGAGAAGATGTGCCTTGGAGTTTCAAGTAAGAGACAAGGTCCTATTGAAAGTTTCTCCAATCAAAGGGGTGATCAGGTTTGGTTTAAGAGGGAAGCTAAACCCGAGGCATGTAAGCCCATTTGAGATCTTGAAAAGAATAGGTGTAGTGGCTTACAAGTTGGCTTTCTCACCAAGTTTAGCTAAGGTACATGATGTATTCCATATATCCATACTAAGAAATATATACCCAACACGGATTAGATCGTAGCTTTTGAACCATTGAATATGCAGCCAAACTTGTTATTTGTGGAAAGACCAATCAAAATTGTGGACACCAAAAAACAAGTGCTAAGACGAAAAACAATTCCCTAAGTCAAAGCGCAATGAACTAATCAAATTGGATGGGAAGCAACATGGGAATTAGAAGAAGAGATCAAGAAGAAATATAAAAAACTCTTCTAGAATCAAGTACTTTCGAGAAAGAAAATTTCTATAAAGGAAGGAGAATGTAAATACTAAAAAAATTATTTTATTTAATATAAATTATAAAAGTGGCTAATGTTGAAAACATAAATTTCATAAGAATTGGGGGGTAATTTCATCTTTTTACGGTCATGGTATATAAGCCCTTTTCTAACCTAGAGTGCCTCTTTTGCCATTTTTCACCATGATAGAACAAGTTGAAAAGGAAAAACGCCCTCTAAAGCATAAGACAATCTAGTGAACCATAAGGACAAATACAACCCAATCAAGTAAGAAGTGTCATGAATTAATGGTTATTATACATAGAGAATTTGTGAATAAATCAATTTCCATTGTTTTATTCACTAGAATCCGGATTAACGAGTGGAACGTGATGAATATGAAAAATTAACCCATTTAAGGATTTGATTCGCCAAAACTTAGAAGTAAGTATTTTAATCTATGTAAAATAATTAGAAATTTCATGTTTTAGGAATAAATTAAATATAGGAACAAAGGAATTGAAATTAGGATGAAATGGGGAAAAGAGAAATTAGGATTTGTGAAAGGGTGCCTAAAGATATATGGCTTCCCAACACAGTTGTGTTTTACATTGTGTTAAACCCAGACTGTGCAAAAAGGTACATGGCCTCCCAACATGGTTGTATCATGCCCCGCGTTGAACCCAGACCTTATAGAAAGATATACGGCCTCTTAACACGGTCGTGTCTCATCCCATGTTAAAATATATGATACACAAAAAGGTACATGACCTTTATCACGACTATGTACTATCCATGTTGAGTTACATGACCTCTAACATGGTCATGTTGTGTAAAACATAACCTATTTGTTTAACGATTTCAATTCTAATTAAACTAATTTCTATGCAATCTAGATTGCTAGTAAGATCTTAGAAAACCTAATGGACTAAGAGAATTAAGAGATTAAATTATTTTTAGATTAGTACTAAGAAGGAATCATTATTGTTTTGACATATTACAAGGTAGCTTTAACTTAAACAAGCACAAAAAAAAAAAAAATCAAATCAAATTGTGCCCACTTCTAAATTCAAGGCTACCCATGTTCGCATGTACTAAGGCTAACTAACCTAAACCTGTTGCTTTTGCTATGATTTGGTTAACCTATAGTTTTTGCGTTTGTCATGGTTAATTTTTTTTTAATCTCTATGAGTTCTTGCTCTACACTAAAACATTTAAATGCAATAAAAATAATAAATACATATATTTACATATGTTTGAAAATTTATAATTATAATTAGTATTAATCTTAGCAAGGAGAACAAAAGATTAATTAGTGATATTTGAGGAATTGATTAATGAGTAATTAAACAACATTTAAGACCCACAATAAGAAACCCTTAATTAGTGATATTTGAAGAATTGATTTATGAGTAATTAAACAACGTTTAAAACCCACGATAACAAACCATTAACTCATCACAAACACTATAAATAGGCCCTAGGCCTTCTTTCACCAACTCCTATAGTTGGAGATCACTTCCCCCGATAGGAGAGAGGAGTATCATCTCAAGGTTACAACGTATTTTAGGTGAGACTCCAAATGCAATTATTGTATCATAATCACTGCTTTCAAAAACTTAGAAACATGTAAGATCTTAAAATGGACAAAAAATCAGAAACCAAATCCTAAAAACTAACCCTAAATTGCAAGCAAAATTTAAAACTAAATAATATTTATATAATTTAATTCAATTCCTATAATAGTTTTATAACTAAAATAATTTTTAATAAAACTAATGTTGTGAAATTAAATTATGATTTTTATTAAAGAAATCACTAAATTAGAAATGAATGCCCTAAATTCAACCTATAAATATCCTAAACCTATAACTAAGGTAACTAAATAATTTAAAATGTTTTCCATGGAATTGAAATAAAGTATGCCCATTAGAAGCCCTAGAGGTTAATTTTCAAGATAACTTAAAAATATTTCAATTAAATTAAAGCCCTAAAATTTGTAGAAATAAGATTTTAAACCTTAATTTAAGAAAATTTTAGACAAAATATATATATAAAAAAATGCAATATAAAGCAAAGAAGGCCCACATGATTAACCAACTAAATATGTGGTCAACTACACTTGAATCGGTGGTCAATCATTTTATTTTATAGTGGACCAAATTTGTATATAGTTAATCATATGCCCTTGTGATTGATAATATCCTACTTTAGTCAATCACTACCCTCTTTTCTTCCTACCAAATCTTATTCTAATTCATCTTCAAACGTAGTTTTTAACCATAAATAATTAGTAATTCCCTATAAACATTAGAACCGAGCTTGATATTAACTAGCCATTTCTCATGTTCAAGTCTAAGCAAATTTGTGTTAGAAATCTCAACATGTAGCATGACTCATTTATTAATCATGTTTAAAAACCTAAACTAGTAACCTACCATGCTTAATAGGTGTATTTTGTTTTCTATTTTGACAAGTTCATCAAATTAAAAATTCTAAAAGATGTCCTAGCTATCAAGTCTCTATTTGAAAGATACATTTGTAATATTGTCTTTAATTTGCTAAATGCTCATTACCTACATTGAGAAATATGAAACACTTGCAAAATAGCTTTTTATTTTTGAGATAAATATATAAACAAGTCAAATAAAAACATAATTGTTCAATAATTTGACCTCTGGTTCGGATTTTGGGAGCTACTTAACTCAAACAAACATTTATGGCTTGTTTTATAAGGTTAATGCATAGCATGTCATAACCAACTTAAACAAAAACTTATTCATACATCAAATTCAATTTCAACTAGCAATACCAAATAGCTTTACTAATGAAGTTAGGATTTTGATAAAGTATGCCTTGTAAATGAGTTTATGTGTTGGGCACAAACATGAAAATATTCTTAAATGGGTCTAAGTCATTTATTAATTATGTCAAATTTTGCAAACATAAACTTGTTTATAATCATATCATATTATTTTAAATTTTAAAACAAGATTTTTGTAAGTAATTAAGTTTTGCATAGTTTACAAAATTGAAGGTGATTTTGGATAATAGATCCCAAGAGAGTAAAGATTGGAAAACAAGTGTAAGTAAATGAAAGTTCTACCCTATTTGTCCTACTTGCTTGTGTAGCTTTTAAAGATATGTTGCTTGTATGTGCATACTTGTGTATTCTCTATGTAATGCCTCAAGTAAAAAATAATAAATAATTAAGCTAATAAATATTAATGAGCCTTTTTCAACCACTTAGTCTAAAAGTTTTTAATTAGTGTTGACATGTTATTCACAATTTTACCTTATAAACCAACTAGTTAAAGGCCTGCATAATGTGAAGGTTTCATTTTAAAATATATTTATATAAATGAAATAACATATTTATGCAAATTATAAAAAGAAAATCAATATTTTTTTCAATGCTAATTTATCTTAGATTTTCCTCTTACCAAAACCCATGGAGGAAAGTCATGCATCATTATTGATGATAATTATAGACACCTCATTTTTGCCCCCATCAAGATTTTTTTTAATAATAAATAAATAAATAAAAATGATAAAAAAATAATAGTAATAAAATGTCTGGTTTATGAATTACATTTAGGTTTCTAAATTAAATTTATAAATCTCAAAATAACAAAAAAAATTAGCAAAAATATTAGGTTAATGTATAATTTGTGTGCAATAATAAATTGAGAATTGGGTTGGCTCGGCTGGTCTGCATGCTTGCTTAGAATGTGTGAAGGAAGGCATCGGTCACGGGTTCGAATCTGCGAAGGCACTCTGTGCCCTTTTTTTTTTTTCTTTCTTTTTTCCCCGAGTTGCCACGTGATAGCATGCAATAGGTCAATCCAAGTCACGCGCACAAGACGTTATCGTCTTCTCCAGCAGGTCGTCTACCGCGAAACGGAAGGGAGAAGAAAATGGTGCAAATCCAGGCAAACCTGAACTGATTTTTTCGAATCTTTTTGGATTTATCACAAAAACAAATTGGATAAATCCTAAAAACAACTCTAATCTAAGGGATTTACATCATTTTTTGAAGATAAAAACAAATCCCCCTCATAGTTTAGATCCATGTTCATCCACATCTAGCCCTCGACATCTATAAATAAAGGTCGATTTCGGGAGGTTGAAGGAGGAAGAAAAAAGAGGGGAAATCAGAGAGTAAAAAAAGAGAGAGAGAGAGGAGAAGATAAAAAAAAAACCACTGCAACCCCCACGGTCGTCTTCCCTAGTCACCGTCAACGCCGAGAACCATCCAAACGTGGTTGATTTCTACGTTGGCCCATACTTAGGAGGCATCTCAAAGCTTCATCTCGCATTGCTGTTCACCAAAAAGCCGTCGACAAGGAGCTTCCAGCTGATGCGATCCGATCCACGCCGATCCGATCTGACCCACCCCGAATCATATCGACTCGCATCCAGGTTAGTGGGTTTCATCATTATATTATTATTATTATTAATTGATAATAATATTAGTAAATAAGGAAAAAAATAAATAAATAAATAAAAATAATAAAAAAATGATAAAAGACATATGTTTTAGGAATTTGTTTTATTTTGTTATTGATAAAATTAGGTTTAAAATTTCTCTTTGTGTTTCTTTTAAAATTTTCTTAATTTAAGGTGTGAGTTTTTCTTAAAAAAAAAAACATATATGTATATAATGTTTTATCACATAGAAAAATGATTTTTATGAAATAAAATTTTAATTGATGTTTTCAAAACTAAAGGGTTTTAATTCTGTTTTTTCAAAATTTAGAAATAAAGTTTATTTTTAGAATTTTTCTTAAAAAAATTAAAATGATAATAAACGTAAACCCAACCTGTTTTCATAATTAAAATTAATCAATCCATTAAAGTTTTATGAAAAATACAACTATGTTGGTTTGATCCCGAATAGTAGGTATGTAAGCACCTACTGAGCAACCACATATTAAAAAAGAAAAAATCTATTCTTTTCCAATTTCAATTTACCATATAAAAAACAAATTTACAAAAAATATTTTATCCTTTTAAAATTTTCATTTATAATATAAAACATAAAAATATGTTATCCTATTTTTAATTCAATTTTAATTTAAGTAGAAATGCAAATGTTTTATTTTCTTTTATTTCAATTTAAAATAATGATAAAAAATTTATAAAAAAAATCGATTAAAAATTTTTTCATGCTATTTCGTACTTTATATGGAAACATTATGTTTTATACATATAATGACAAAGGGGAATTTACAAAAAGTTTTTAATTCAGTTTCTTGAAGAAGATAATAAGTGATAACCATTTAGACTTTAATAAGATAACCCCCCAAGTCCAGATTCTTTGGTTAATATTTTTTAAAAATTGTTATTTTTAAAAAAATTCACAAACCAGTAGCTAGTTAAGGTTAATCCACCTCATTAACCTTAACTTATCTTATTTTCCAACTTAAGTTGGTGGCAACTCCAATTTTCTTAAGATAATTAAAAATATAGCTTTTCCTTAATTTTATTGTTGAGTAAATTATATTAAGTGAGTTGGACTTAATATGGGTTAATTAAGGAAAAATCCAAAATTAGGTTCGACTCCACTGGGGACCCTAATTCTTTAGTAGGGCTAGCCATTTTTATCTTCTTCAAAAATTAAGAGCTTCTTATAAATTCCTTTAACATGTGTTATTATGTATATTTCTTATATGAGTAGTTTTCTTTTATATAGACTAATTAGGCTTCATGATCCAGATGAAATAGCACTAGGCCCATCAAGCCTAGTAATGATCTTTTAGGCAAGATGTTATCATACATATATGTGTGTTAAATACGGTTAGACCTAAGCCGTCTAGGACCTTAAGATGGGGAGCCGTTGTGTAAGTTTCGGGTATAGTGGGGCGACCACCACTCGAGGCCAATTAGGCTTTCCCACTCTTGCTTCGATATGGCCCAAAGCCCATTACCTTAGAAATGAGGGAGGCCACAGAGCTTGAGAACCTTTAGAACCCACCCAACTTGCATTCATTTAATTTATATATGATTGAAAAATAGTGCAACTTTAATAAAATGCAGATTTATTGATTTTCCAAATGATGTAAAGCTTTGTCATTATATATATATTCTTTGTAAAACTCTTATGTATTATGAAGGACTGACTAACTCTAGGTTACGCAACGACCATGTTCACATTAGCCAGATTTATGTCAACCAGCCCTTACCATCTATGCATGCACTTTCTAACTGGTTTTAACAGTTTAGCCTAAAGTAACAGGAAACCACCATAGCCAAAGTGGGGCTAGTCCTCTCACTCCTCAAGGTCCAATATAACTGGGACCTCATGAGGGCCCTAACCTACATATAGGATCTAGAGTTAGCGGCATTCAGCTTTGGCCCACACATCCTATCTCCAACCATTGAAGAATATTCCCAACTGCTACAAGCTCCCAGATCTGCAAACTAGCTTAGCAAGCACCTTCTACAAGTTGCTGGGGATTAAAAAGTTAGAAGTAACTCGGGCCCTTGATCAATGCAACGGAAAGTTTATAAGAATCTCAACCCTTAAAAAGTGGTCTGGAACACCTATAGACTACTAAATTAATCAAGAGATTTTCATAGGTGACTAGCGGACTTGGGAGCAAAATCGAGTTAATGCCTACATCCTAACAGTTTTTGCTAGTATCCTATTTCCAACTTGAGTTTTGTATGTCCATTTCAGGGTAGTAGAATTAGTAACTTAGTTCCTATTAAGTCGGTCTTACATCCCAACCTTACTTGCCAAACAAATTTGATCTCTGAAATTTCTAAAAGAAAGAGGGAAGGGAAACTTCAAGGGTTGTTCAACATTACTAATAGTATAGTTCACTAGTCATATTAAAAGTTATGGATTGGATCTCGTTAAGAGATCTTTAACTTCACAAGTTGACTTGATAGACTACTTTGTAACTAAGATACAGTTGCCATAAGGAGTTCAAACTCACTGATTGATGGAGATTATGCAGAAGGTTTTCCCTGAGGATATATTGTGGACTGCCAAGTGGAATCACTGCACACAAGTTATTCTAGGATGTGCCGATTTTGTTACTATACCACTAATAGAAATTACTAGATGCATTGGCTATTTCCTAGTTTGTGTGGTCAGATAGTTGGGACCAATCTAAGATATTGCTTATAGGCCCCCATTAGATTTAGTTACACTTGATTATCAGGATCTGAACATTCCCTTAGCCTTTAAAGTGAACAAGCTGCAAGCCATCAAAGCCATTTGGGACACAAGAATCTTGAGCCCCATCATAGATATAGGAAATTTGGATGGACGGGTGGGGGGTTTCAAAGCCACTAAGGAATTTATTGTGGACTTCATGCATAAGACAGGGTAAGTCGAGTACCAAGCTCTAAGTATATTAGAATCTACGCTAGAAAACCCAATCTCAAAATTGAAGGCTTACATGGACATGGTTGGAGCTCGAGCAAAGATCCAATGTTAAGATACAAAAAAGAGGGTGGCAATTTGGAAGGAGAAATTTGAAGCTTCACAAGATTATGTGAAGGTTTTAGAGAACCAGCTGAGGATGTCAGAGAAGATAGTCCAAGACCTGCTAATGGAGCAAACTAGTACCTACCCCAACAAGATCCAAAGACTATTTCAAATTCAATTAAATCAGTGGTCTGTAGCCCTGAAATTTCAATAAATCTGCAGTCAGATTTGACAATCTTGTTTAATAAAATTGTTGCACTATTATTCAATTATCAAATTGCATCCGTGTGAGCATTTTGTCTACATATTTACTAAAAAATAATAACAATAAAGAAAAGAACAAAGCCAAGAAAATTGAAGATTTGCTAACAATAAGAGATCCTTTCAAGGTCCTAAAAGTTGCTTTTAAATGGTTAGCTTAACCCAAAGCTCACAGTCACTTACTCTGAACATAAAGCCAAAGACCCCTATAACCTACTCTAAATTTGAAAGACCCCATTCACTTCAAAAGGTCTCCTCATGTATTGATTTAACCTCGAAATACAAAACCTTCCAACTCTCTCCAATCCTAAGGGTTACACTAGAACTTTCTCTCCATCAGGAGTTATATAAAATAGACACAGAGACAATTAATTTTGGGGCACATTTTCGAAGTGGCTATGGTAAATTATCAATAAGAGCATAAAGAAGACTATCCTAACTAGCTAAGTCTTGGGTAACTAAATTCCCAAGAGAGCCAAGTTAAGACTAAATCACTTGACAGGGGCACATAACTCCCAATGACATCATGAGACATGGTGAATATGAGCAAATCTGGTAAAATTTAAGGATATCTCATTTGTTTGAGTGGTTTAAGATGACAAGAGGCAAACCACATCCCAAACACTAACCCTTAAATACTCGAGAGTTAAGTGTTATTAATGTGAGGTTTTTTACTCATTCCTTAAAGGAGGTCTATCTTGAATTTGATATGTTAATCAAAATAATGTTAAGCATTTATTTTTGCTATCCTAAACACAATAACCCTTTGCCAACCTCATTTGAGCTTATATAAAAAGAGTTTCAAAATTTAACCATGTCGAGAACTACCATATAATGGGATGATTAAAAAGATAAGGACATCAATCAAGAAAGGAATTAACTAAATAGTGCTTGCCCTAATTACAACAATTTAAGGGTAATTTTTGCCGTAGATAATTTATTTCTTTTGATGAAGAAAAGTCTACATTTTGAAAAAACACACATGACCCACAAGAGATAATCACCATTGGACTCAAAAGAAAAGGAAAAAAGATGGAAAAAGAAAATGAAAGAAAAAGAAAGAAAAGAAAAGAAATGAGAAAAGCCCAAGAATGTAGTTAAACTTATACACAATAAAAAAGCCCAACAATTCTTGAAAATACCAAGACCAAATACAAGAACCCAAACATTACAGCTCAAAAATATACTACCCTTCTTTGAAGACTTCTCTAAATCATTGAAAATAATTTATCTTAAGCAAAAATTGCTAGGGCAAGTGCTATTCTAGTTTTTCTCAAGGTTTCTTCACTTGTAAACTTAGGTTGAAATGATGATTCTTTCAAAATAAGACCTTGGCATTGGTGCCTTTTAAACCAAAAGCCTATTGCATTATAAGTCCTAAAAAGGCCTAATATATTGTTCAAAGCGTATTACTTACAAGAAAGACTATAATTTTTGGAATAAAAGTCAAGGTGGCATCTAAACCGAGAGATTGCAAGGAAGTCATCTTAAATTAAACCAATTAAGAATAAGATATCTGTTTCCAAATGGAATGAGGGAATTTAAAGTTATTTCTCATTAACGTTGTTTGACCCAAATATTAATGCCCCCAAAAAGAAGATATAAGTCTTAATTGCAAGGAACCCCTCAAGAGATTATTGACTAAACTAGTACACCACTTTTTCCAAGATTAAACCAAATCCTCCAAGCAAAATGAGGCAAAAGAGTAAGTGATTATTGAGTAATAGGTTGAGCCTGCCCTTTATTTGTATTTTTAGGAGCCCTTGTCATACTCTTTATTTGTTAGCAATGCTTAAAAAATAAAAAAATAATAAATATATTTCTTTTAGAAAAGAAAGAGAAAAATTTTCAAAGTTTGCTAAAAAACACTTTGCCACCTTATTCTTAAGTTTCAGAAGAACATTTGTCTTGAAAATTTTTAGAAAAAATTTAGTTCTCATTTGTTTAAAAATCTTAAGTCATTCTAAATTTAGAAACTCTTGACCGTTATTGGAAAAATAAGATTCTCACTTAGGAATTCATTCCCACTATCGGCTAGTTAACCCACAATGGGAAACCTTCCTAGATATCCTTTCTTAAGGTTGAAAATCCAAAGAGACACTTCTCACTGTCAGATAGTTCACAATAGTTCACTTCCCTAAACTTTCTCTCTCAAGGTTGCAAGATTTAAAAGTCACTTCCCACTATTGGTTAGTTAGCCCATAATGAGGCACTTTCTTAAATAAACTTTTCTTTAAAGGTTACTAGTCTAGTGAGACTCTTTCCATCATTGATTAATCAGCTCATAAGAGCACTTTTCTAAATCATTTCTTTTTAAGGTTGTTAGTCTTGTAAAACGCTTCCTATTATCAGTTAATTAGCTCATAAGAACACTTTTCTAGATGATTTCTTTTTAAGGTTGTTAATCTTGTAAGACGCTTCCTATTATTAGTTAGTTAGCTCATAATAACACTTTCTTAAACAATCTCTGTTTTAGGTTGTTAGTTTAATAAGATGCTTCTTATCATCGATTAGTCGGCTCATAAAAGCATTTTTTTCTATATAATCTCTTTTTAAGGTTGTTAGTCTAATGAAACTCTTCTTGTCATCAATTAGTTAGCTCATAAAAGCACTTTTCTAAATGATCTCTCCTTCAAGGTTACTAGTCTGGTGAGATGTTTCTTGTCTAAGACCACTCCCCAAGGAAGATTAATCATCATAAAGTAACTATTTTCTTTTGCAACATGGGATTGTTAGCTCGTAGAGCGTTTTCCTTACTCAAACATTTGGTTAGATAACTCCCTAGTGGATCAAGGTTTGGATAGCCAATCGATTATAGCGTTATCTATCTTTTCTCTTAGGCAAAAATGGTGTCTTTTTTGTCTTTGTAACTAAGTTTTTCCAAACTTTACTATAAAGAGGGGCAGCTGTAGACACCTTATTTTTGCCCCTATCTAGATTTTTTTGATAATAAATATATAAATGAAAATGATAAAGAAAAATAATAGTAATAAAAAGCCTGGTTTATGAATTACATTTAGGTTTCTAAATTAAATTTATAAATCTCAAAATAACAAAAAAAAAATGGCAAAAATATTAGGTTAATGTATAATTTGTGTGCAATAATAAACTGAGAATTGGGCTGGCTTAATTGGTTCACATGTTTGCTTGGAACGTGTGAGGGAAGGCATCAATCATGGGTTCAAATCCGCGAAGGCACTTTGTGCCATTTTTTTTCTATCTTTTTTCCCTAAGCTGCCACATGGCAACATGCGATAAGCCAATCTAAGTCACGCGCACAACACATGATTGTCTTCTCCAGTAGGTCGTCCATCATGAAACAGAAGGGAGCAAACCTAAACTGATTTTTTTGAATCTTTTTGGATTTATCACAAAAATAAACTAGATAAATCCCAAAAACAACTCTAATATAAGGGATTTACATCATTTTTGAAAATAAAAACAAATCCCCCTCATAGTTTAGATCCATGTTCATCCACATCCAGCCCTCGACATCTATAAATAAAGGTCGATTTCAAGAGGAAGAAAAAAGAGGGGAAATCGGAGAGTAAAAAAAGAGAGAGAGAGAGAGAGAGGAGAAGATCAAAAAAAAAAAAAAACACCCACCGTAACCCCCAAGGTCATCATCCCTAGTCACTGTCAACGCCGAGAACCATCCAAACGTGGTTGATTTCCACATCGGCCCATACTTAGGAGGCATCTCAAAGCTTCATCTCGCGTCGCCGCTTGCCGGAAAGCCGTAGACGAGGAGCTTCCAGCTATTGCAATTCGATTCGACCCGAACCGTATCGACCTACGTCCAGGTTAGTGGGTTTCATCATTATTGTTATATTATTACTATTATTATTAGTTTTTAATTGATAATAATATTAGTAAATAAAGAAAAATAAATAAATAAATAAAAATATTAAAAAATAACAAAAATGATAAAAGACATATGTTTTAGGAATTCGTTTTCTTTTGTTATTGATAAAATTAGGTTTAGAATTTCTCTTTATGTTTCTTTTAAAATTTTCTTAATTTAAGGTGTGATTTTTCTTTAAAAAAAGACATATATGTATATAATGTTTTATCACATAAAAAAATGATTTTTATGAAATAAAATTTTAATTGATGTTTTCAAAACTAGAGGGTTTTGGTTCTGTTTTTTCAAACTTGAGAAATAAAGTTTAGTTTTAGAATTTTTCTTTGAAAATTAAAATGATAATAAACATGAACCCGACCTATTTTCATAATTAAAATTAATCAATCCATTAAAGTTTTATGAAAAACAGAATTACGTCAGTTTTATCCTGATTAGCAGTATGTAGGCACCTACTGCGCAACTACATATAAAATAATAATAAAAAAAAACATTTTACTCTTTTCCAATTTCAATTTACCATATAAAAAAAACAAATTTACAAAAAATATTTTATCCTTTTAAAATTTCAATTTATAATATAAAACATAAAAATATGTTATCCTATTTTTAATTCAATTTTAATTCAAGTAAAAATGCAAACGATTTTATTCTCTTTTATTTCATTTTAAAATAATAATAGAAAATTTATATAAAAAAAATTGATTAATTTTTTTTTCATGCTATTTCATACTTTATATGAAAACATTATGTTTTGTACATATAATGGCGAAGGGGAATTTACAAAAAGCTTTTAATTCAGTTTCTTGAAAAAGATAATAAATGGTAACTATTTAGGTTTTAATAAGATAGCCCTCGAGTCCAAATTCTCTGATTAATATTTTTTCAAAATTGTTTTTTTTTTTTAAATTCACAGACCAGTAGCTAGTTAAGGTTAATCCACCTCATTAACCTTAACTTATCTTATTTTCCAACTTAAGTTGGTGGCAACTCCAATTTTCTTAAGACAATTAAAAATATAGTTTTTCCACAATTTTACTGTCGAATAACTTGTATTAAGTGAGTTGGACTTAATATGGGTTAATTAAGACAAAATCCAAAATTAGGCTCGACAATAATCATGCTAAATTAATATTATATTCATTATACATGTATTTCACCATAAACTTAGTCATGAATCAAACATATGCACATATTAAGAGACATACTATGGAAAGTATAACTCATTCAAACTTATATTTACAACAAAGGGACACATTAAGATCAAAACGAATTTGATTAATAATAATACAAAAGCTATATAAATAGACGATCAAACTAATTGAGAACCCTAATTACTAGACATAATAAGGACCAATAATAAAGCTATAGAAGTTCATTATTTATTTGTCTTTGTACAAGCGACTATAATTTTTAATCTATAAACATGCCTTAGGGGAAAAAGAGAAAAAAGAAAAGAAAAGAAAGAAAATAAACAATCAAAGCCATGTGAAATTTAATAGAAACTTCTCATTCAATCTTTATTGTTTTGGCTGGGTGATTGGATGTTTCTTCATCTACATCATTATAATTATTCTTGTCTTGATGTAATTGTTTGTCCTCAAAATTTGTAGAGTAATGTTGTGAAGAAGATGGTAAATCTTTGTCTAGTGATTTTGCAAGTTGATTATTCCCTCCTTGGTGTATCATTTGAGGAAATAAAAGATACAATTAAATTGGTGTTGGTAGACCTATGGTCAAACAAATTCATAATATATTATTAAACTTAAGAGCAATATGTAGTATTGAGTTTATAGTTTCACACCAAGAATATTTCTTTCAATAGTGCATTTGTTTTAGTAGAATGGGCAATCTTGAACAATTTATCAATAGCATATTGTTGCCTTCCTTTAAATTGTAATAGTTAAGCTTCAATCTAAAAACAAATCTCTTTTCACATGATTGTTGTACTTGACTTGGCAATTTGAAAGGTTCTTCCTGTATTATTTAGTTGTAAAAGAAATTATTTGTACATTGAATATTCATTAATTAGGAAAGTACAATTGCTTTAATAATATATTAAGGATAAAGTACCTAATCTTATTTTGCCCGTAGGTCATTAGCACTTATTGCTAATAGTTTTTCGGCCTAGTGATCAAACATAACAAATGTAGTTGTTGTTGTGCTGTTAGCCACTTCCATTTGTATTAGATATATTTATTGGAGAACATTATGATTTTTATAAGAATAGTAAGCAATTCTATTTTATAAACAAAATATACTTTATATCTAATGCTTTGAAAAAGTGAGAAATGTGATGACTTAGGTATTGGTGATTGTGACTATTTATTATAATATTTGCAAAAGAATTTATTCCTTTCCTTTTAAAGCTTTCATCTCGCATCCAATATAGTACCATTTTGAATTACTTGTAATATGCAAAGTCGTCACCATCCATTTAAACGTTGTTTCCTATAGGCTACAACAATAAAAGTAATATTTTCAATGGGATCTATTCATTATTTATAAATGTACAAATTTGAGGTAACTTACTTGATTTTCATCCTTCCATGTCATTTTTATGAGTATCTCTACTTTCAAATTTGAACAATTTAGTATCTAAAATTTCATTTTTTTTTTAAATTTAGTACTTAATAAAGATGTTACATCATACATTATTTCAAATTTCATGCATTAAATTTCTAATAATTTAAATAGGCACTGAATTGCCCAAATATAAAAATAGACACTTTATATGCCTTTATCCCCATATTACATAAGTTGCATGATTTTTCATTTAGTTGAAATGCTATTTCTTAAACCTGTACATAAAAATTGATTAAGTTACATTATCAGAATATAATTAACATGATGGAGGCTTTGAAATATATGTACCTTTCCAAAATTGCTATTGTTTCTACAACTTCTAAAATAACATAAACTTTGATTACATTTGTTAAGGACAAATAATTCACCTACAAAAATTTAAATTTTTATAATTGGGTAGGGATATGCACAAAATATTTCTATAAAATGATTGCAAAGCCCTTTATGCATCAATCTATGAGAAGATAGAAAGAGGGAAAATAAAGAAAAAAAATCTAATTCAGTTATATTAAATCCTTCCACTTCTTGCATCAATGTAACTACATTGCAACATTGATTTTGTCTTATATTATACTAAAATAAGCAAAGAAAACAATAATTTTTGGAAGGATAAAATAAAAAGGGTAAATGAGAAGAATGTAAAAATCATACACAAAACTCAATTAATTATGCATATATGGGTTTATAAACTTGTGGGACTAATTGACAAAGAAGAGGAAAAAATCATAAAGAAAAGCTTCAAATACTAAGCTTGCACTATAAATTCCAAAATAACCACTTCTATCACTTAGTTAATTTCAACAAATGACCTATAGTAAAGATGCACACACATTATTTACAAGTTCTAAGTCTCGAATGAGTAAAACAATCACTATAAAGATGCAAGCAGTCAATGGTTGCAAACGAAATAGAAACAAATTACTATTGAAGTCACAATGGTCTTATATTTAAATAAATCATTTATGCTTTCACCAAGCCAAACATTTATAAAAGTGCTTCCAAAATCTACAAAGAAGGCTTTAAAGAATTTTCTTAAACACAGTGAATTTTTTTTACCAGCAAAAACATAGAAGACTCATTTGAATTTAACGAAAACTGCATACTTCTTTGACTATGTATCGCTATTTCAATATTTAGACTACAATGACAAAGCTACACAATTATAAGAAGGTAGTTTATTGAATAAAATCAAGAAGATTTCCAATTCAATTTGCATGTCGGCATTTTATTTAAGAGTATTGTTGTTGCCAAAATACATTCTCCTCAAAAACATTTTGGCAAATTTATGTGAAGTCTAATTGTGCAAGCTGTTTCCACTAAGTGTTTGTGCTTTCTTTAACTATCCCATTTTTCTTAGGTGTATATGGTGTGGTAGTTTGATGTATAATTCCATTTTCACGGAAGAATTGTTGACGTGCTAGTGATAAGAATTCTGTTCCATTATCACTTCTAATATTCTTTGGTATGATTTGAAATTGATTCTTTGATAAGAGATGAAATGATTCAAAGTAGATATTGTTTGGTGTTTACTTTGAATCAAATAGGTCCAAGTATGTCAACTCATGTCATCAACTATTGTCAAGATGTATTTTGCACCAAATAATGATGGTGTGTTATAAGGATCCCATAAATCAATATGTATAAGCTCAAAAATATGAGAAGAAGAAGATTTTCCAAGAGAAAATGGTAATCTATGAGACTTTCCCATTTTGGAAGCATCACAAAAGAAACTACTAGTATTAATGGTTCTAAAACCATTTACATATTTTAACTTGTCAAAAGAAACATGACAAAGATAATAATGCATCAAGTTAAAGGAAATGTCTTGAGCATTATTACATGAAGAATAAGGAACTAAAATTCTAGAATCAAAACATACATTCTGATGAGTTAATTGCAAAATATACGACCCTTTTCTTGCATCAATTTGTGTAATAGCCCTCTTAGTGTTCGTATCCTGGAATAGGCAACAATGAAGATAGAATGATACTATGTAGTTCGTCGTATGTACTAATTTGTTAATGGATAAAAGATTACAATGAAATGATGGAACTAAGAAAACATTGTTTATGACAATGAATTCATTTGTTCGAACTTGACCAATAGTTCTAACTTCTTTTGTAGTTCCATCTAGTAGTTTACTATGAATTGGTTCTTGAAGATTTTGTTTATGGTTTAAAAGATATGGAAAAAGTGTCATATGGCCAATGGATTCAATATCAACTATCCATTCACCTATAGAATTATCATTCTTATAAAAAGATCCTACAAATGACACATACTTTTGAATTTGACCTACGAAATGAAGTGGCAAGGAATCTGGGCTATCTGAAATCGTCCCAGTATTTTTTCCTTTCATCATACAACCAACTTCATTGCATATCTTTATTATCAATTTTGATTCATTCACTTCTTGCTTTCTTATGGAAACGCTAGCATTGCTATCTAATGGATTGTCAATCATCTAATTCACGCGCCTAACAAATTTCTAATTCTTTTTATCTTTGCTTCCTTTGTACCAATCAGGGTATCTAATTATCTCAAAACAATTTTCAATTGAATGGCCATTTCTTTTACAATGTGTACAAACAATCTTTGATAATGGTTTTATCCTCCTATCCTTCCTTTTTGCAGCAAAAGATTTCTGTTGTGAGTTCATTGCACATGTTGATACATCTTCAACATTAACAAAACCTCTGGATATTTGTTTTGGCTTTTCAACTTGGTAAATCAAATAGCATGTCTTACTAATAGATGGCAAATGTTCCAAGGATAAAATATGGCTCCTCACATTTTCATATGACTCACTCAACCCCATAAGGAACTGTAACAATTTGTTCCTGTTTTCAATTTCACTTAGCTTGTTCAACGAACCACATGAACAATTTTTTAGAACAGCACATGAACAATTTGGAAGACCACTCAAACTATTTAATTCATCCCATAGTTTCTTTAACCGATTGTAATATGCATTGACATTACTATTTCCTTGTCTTGTATTTACAACTTCATACTACAACTAGAAAAGCAATGGACCATTAGTCTATCCAAACCGCTCAACAATATCATCCGAAAGTTCCTTTGTGATTGCGCATACATAAACCCTTCAGCCAATTTCTTTGTCATGGAGTTTAAGATCCAACATCTTATCATATAATTACATCTAACCCATCTTTGAAAGTCTTCATGTTCATCATCAAGTTTCATGCAGGTTCCATCAATAAGCCCCAACTTTGATTTAGATCTCAAGGCTAACTTTATAGACCGACACTAGCTAAAGAAGTTCATTCCATTGAATATAAGACTAGTAATTACTGATCCAAAATTATCAAACTTAAACAAATACAATGGATCATTGTACGAAAAATCCATGGATTGATTCTTTATTATAGTATTCATTTCAAGAAAGAAATCATATAGAAAACTAAAAAAAAAATTGATGAAAGTCAGTCAGAAACTTGCAAGATCACTAACGAACCTTGCTCCGATACCATATTAAATGGCTGATCCTTTCTAAACTTTAAGAATCGGAATCGAGAACAGAAGGCTAGAACAAAGTATTAGCTGTTCATGTATAGAAGAAAATGAAAGAGTATATTTTGTTATTAGTACAAGTGTATCTTATAGTAGTTAAATCTGTTATCTATCTATTTATATACATATTCATCTACACGTGTTGTACTATCTATCTATTCTATTACATATTCTAACAATCAAGCATGATCTTCCAAACTGTATAAACTTTTCTATTATCCTACTTACAAAATAGCCTCAAAACTAAATAACAAACAATACCTAGATCTCAAAATCAATAAATAAACATCTTAAACACAAAAATAAAACAAAAGGGACACAAATCAAATCCAAGATTAGTACTTTACTCTTTCTCACCTTCAATCCCATAATGGAATATCACAACACCAAAACAACAAATATAGTTATTCATTGGTTTCAGATGATATATATTCATAAAAGAAATCTTAGCATCTAATCTTCAATTGTATATGTTAAAATCAATTTAAAGTCACATGTTGGTATGACTTGAAAACATAAAGATACTAAACAATTTATAATAAGGGAGTAACCATTTGAATAAGCAAAGTAAATCTTATGATCTAAATGGAGCGTCTATTTTTTATTTATTTATTATTATTTTTGTTACAATCTCTCGGAGGGCTTTAATGATTCCATGTTAGACCATAGAAAAACTTCCATATATCTTTTCAAAATAAATGTTACAAGAATATGCATAAATTGGACAAAGATATGTAAGAATCATTGTTAAAGTCTTATATTCACATGGCTAATAATTCTTTGTTTATTCTCATATGTTATTGCCTATAAGAAATGCACTTCTATATATTGAATTACATCAATTTGCCTTCTAAAATTTGGGCGTTCTTATCATGCCTCAACTAAAAACAAAATTCTCACTTTTCCTTCAAAAATACTCCAAACCAATCATGCTAACACAAACAAACTAGCTTATTCTATTTTGTTGATAAAATTTAATCATGTAATTTATAGCATTAGGTAGAATCCAAAAAAAATTAGTGGTAGACCATTAAAATTGGGAGAAGTGTTAATTATATTGGTGCCATCTCCTTTAAATATTTTACCTTAAGCACAATGATCAATCAACAAAAAATTATAAGGAACGGTTAATAGGGTTAGACAAAATTCTTAAATTGAATCACCAACCGTTCGCACACAAACAAATGATATAGAAACAATTATAGCAACATGAATTCCAGTACTCATTATAGTTAATGGGATAAACACTTTTTGCATATTATATCAAACATAACATTCCCAAGATCAACAGCATATAGTTAATGACTCAAGATGTGGGAGTGGCAACGATTAGACCAACTCATCATAAGGCCCTAATAGAAGGTAATACAAATGCGCTGAGCATACAATAATTGTAAAAGGTACTAAACTAAATTTTAGATTAAAGAATTACAAAAAAAAAAATATTCCAATATATACAAAGAAGTACCATTGAAGCTCTTAAAATTTTTGACAAAACAATAATTGCAAGTGGGTCATTATTGTTATTGAGAATGCTCTAATCAATTGTTGTTGCAAGGAAACCCCACAAGGTAACTCTAATTTTCTTCTCCCTTATAATAGAAATAAATATATTAGAGAAAAAATGTTAATTTATTACCTAATGATGTAAGATTGCAAGTTCTTACTCTAATGTCAATAATTTTATATTTCTAAGTTATGCTATTGAACTTCCCCATTTCCTTTCTTCAACCAGACCAACTGCAATTAATTATCCATTTACATCTAAAGGAGGTGATGAATTAATATGCTTTGTTAATTTATATTACATAACTACTGAAAACGATTCTAAAAATTAAATTACCTGTGAGCAATTCATTGTCATTGTATCTTGTAACAATCATATAAAATGGGACAAAATCGAATTTGTGTCTTGGAATTTTAACATCCCCATGGGTGATCTTTTTTATTGATGTCGCCCACAAGAATCTTAAACTATGTTCATTGTCCACAGGTTTGTAATTGGGGTTTGCAGCTATGACTTTCAAATTTGCAATGTTTTACATCTTCCCTTTCTCCATAAGATGCATAAAATTATGGACATGTTAAGCTCTTATGGATGCATGCATATTGCTGTTCTATGAAGTTGCAGTGTTTTCATGTTATTTTTTTCAATTATATTGATAATATATTAATGCTAAAATAGAATACTGTTTTGAGTAAAAAATGTATATTACCTCTTGATCGATAACAATTATGTTCATACTAATTAATTCATTGTTCTTCTTGGTATTGAAAGTATTCCAAATCCTTGCAATTCTAACTCTTATCTTGCAAGCATCTTCATGTATGGATCACTCTTTAAGTAGATTGTATTTCTTCAATGTCTCTACATGACGAAAAAAGAAATAAAAATATTCAATACAAAATTATAAAATAACAAAGGTATAATAGAAATCTTATATTTTAAATTATGCAAACCTTAAAATGAAGTGGTGAGAAATATCACTTTCACATTAAGTTGTTAAATACTTCTTTATAAAGGAAATTTTTGTAGTTGTCGAACTGTTGGACGATTCTTCATCAGGCATCAAAATTTTCAATCTTTCTTTATTCGTAACTCTTGACACAACAGCATATAATTGCCCATGTGCAAAAATTGGTCTTCGCAAATAAAGTCTCTATGATGAAGGGATTGCCTTTGACTCTTATTTATAGTCATAAAGATGTATAGAGCAAGTGGACACTACCTTCTTTTTAAAACAAATGGTAATTTTGAGTCGTTAGGAGAAAAAATAATCCTAGGAATAAGCACCTTTGTGCCAATGATAGGCCCAAACATTACTTCCGCTTCAATGACATGGTGTAATAGTTGAGTAATGTAGAGTCTAGTTCCATTACACAGTCCATTTGTTTGGCTTAGATTCCTCAAAGGCATAACCGGTGCTAACACTTTCAGTTTCAGTGAATGATTTGGGATTCTAGGGAATTTCAATGTATTAAGAAATTTGATTGGATGGAGTAAATCATCATCAAACATTAATAGAGCCCCTTCATATGGAGTCTGAACTAAGATATTTTCTTTTCTTCTCCATTAAGTAATGATAGGATGTAATCATTAACCTCTTCAACAACTTCATTAGTTGATGCTAAAATTGCTCTTTCTTATAGGTATGTGCCATCTTCATACCTTTGAAGTAAATTCAAGTATGGTAATTAGTAATCCCCTTTATTGGATCGTCTAAATGTGGAAGAAGAAACTCTTTTGGAATCTCAACTAAGTTTTCACCATCCCCTTCACCAATTTCACCATTACCGATCTTTAAAATCTAGTCATTGAAGCTTTGAAGTTTAGCTAAATTTGTTGCACTATGTATGCCGTTTCTCAAAAGCATGTTGACTGTAAGCTTGTAAGCCTTGCATGATTGCGAAAGATAAGACATGTTCAATGCAGCGGCTATAGTATCTTCTCTTCCACTGTTGGGAATAATTGGTAAAATGTGTCAAAAATCTCCTCCAAAAACTACAATCTTACCTCCAAAAGGTTTCGATGCACATTTTGGAAGGGAATGCTTCATAATATCCTCAAGGGTTCTATCAAGAGACTTAACGCAATATTTATGTGCCATCGAAGCTTCATCCCAAACAATCATACTTGCATGTTTTAGTAAATCAACAATATCTGAACCTGGTTTAAGGTAGTATTCTAGTCTTCATTTAAGGGGATTTGAAATCTTAAATGTGCAGTTCATCCACTAGGCAATAATAATGTTGCAATGATTGAAGATGCAACAGCAAGTATAATTTTTCCTTCTGATCGTAGACGTGATATTATTGTCCTATATAGATATGTCTTACTAGTACCACCATGGCCATAAATGAAGAAAGTTCCTCCATTACCTGAATATACTACTTGAATGATGAAATCAAATTTATTTTCGCTCCTCGTTAAGATTGGCTAGAAGGAAAATATGGCCTCTCCTAAGAGAGTTTATATCATAAGATAATTCTTCCTGTAGCAGCTTATTCCCAATTTGACTTGAAAAACTCATATTTGAGAGAGGCATTGCTAGGAAGTTCTTAAGAGAGCTACCATTACAAAGAAGAATCGATTCAATCTCATGAAGTGCATAATTTTTTATATGCCCTTCTGTCATTTGCAACTCAGGAAATTATAGGATTCGCCTTTATTGATAGAGTATATCTTCTAACAACAGTAACCAAGATTTTTTCCATAATTCTCTTGTTTTAGCAACTTCACAATATAGCAAAATGTTAGCAAACAATTCACGCATTTTTTTTTCCGCTAGCCTGAGTAGAAGCTTCTTGTAAGTGTCATACCATTCCCTATAACTATCTAAAAGACCGAGTGCACAGCAAGCCACCTTGTATGTTGGATATAAAGCTTCATTAATAGTTCTTATATGCTTAAATGATGTGCAACCTCTAACAATATTAAACAACATTTAGAGATAAAAAAGCTCACCACTCGTAGGATGTGCATACTAGATCCGTCCTACGCATCATCCTCTTTTCCTCCTTAACCATAGCTTAACATTGCTATGCCAAACCTAATGTTCTAGAAATTCACAATAAGTTAGTTGTCTTGCACCCTCATATAACTCATTTGTTTTCATCCATTGTGTAAACATGGTATCCTCAACTCCTAATTGATTGATTATATTATGGATGCTATCGGACTCTAAGAAGTTCATAGTTTGCTCATTAGCTAAATGGAAGGCAAATCTCTTGATAGTTGGATCATGGTAATGAATATCAAATGAAAAAAAAATCCTCTAAGAAGCCTTACAAGCAGAAATATACCTACAATCTAAGTATGTTTTGGTTTCATCGACATTAACGTTGTGATTAGAATGAGGATGTTAACTTTCCTCAAGCATAACAGTTGATCAATCTAATCCTTTGTTCATGTACTTGAACAAATATTTTATTGATCATCGATTGCACCATTCGACATTAATGTGTACTTGGCATCTGATTAACAAATGAGCATTGTATGACACAACATAATGGTTATCCAAATGAATGCCACCTGTATTAGCAAAGTATTTGTTATTCCTCCTATATATTGGAAATGCCTTTGTATCAATTGTAGTAGTATCATGGATCCTCTTAGGAAAATGTTTTCTACATTTCCCATTGACCATACATGATGATATATGATTGAAAACGCCACATGGACCGAGCATCATGAACTATTTAACTACTTCATATAAAACCGGATTTTCTTTTTCATCTTGTATTTCAACAATTATAATGCTCTTAATATCATTAGGTGTTGGATACTTATCCTATGGGTGAAGAAACAAGACAATATGAGCATGAGGGAGTGATGAATATCATGGCCCTATCATTAGGGCGAGAGTAAGAGGACTTCACAATTTGGTTAGAAGAATCATTCATGATTTAGGTCATGCTAACTAGTTTTTGGAGAGTTCCCAGCTTCATGCCATTCAGATTGGTGATAGGACAAGTTTAGTTTGTTAAAATGAGACATATCACAAGTTTTTCTTTTTTATTTTGCATTTTCCTACAATATTAATTCATAAAATATTGTTATTTCATATAAATTAAAAAAGAGATATATTACAAAATGTGGCACAATTTTTTATTCAAGTATTTTTCCACTTTTTTTTTTTTGGAAAAGTAAATTTATTTTTAGACTAAATTAGAGAAAATGCAAAAGAATAGTATTTTTTTTCAATATTAGAAATTTGAATTTGTTCATTAATTATAATAATTGGAATCAATTTCTTGTATTTTTCTAGTTTATCTACAAAAATCTATCAATTTCACAATTACTATTACACCCCCACTAGACCGCCCCCCCCCCCCCCCCCCCCCCCCCCCCCACCCACCACATCTTACTTATTTTTTATGTAAAAAAAAAAAACTAACAAATAAATAAAGAAAAAACCAAAAAAATCACATAATATATAGAAAAAAAAATTCGAACATCACATTCGGATTCTTCCACTATGTTTAAATACATTATGATATTTTTCCCATTTTCAAGAACCTTTTTTTTTTAATCTAAAATATTAAAAAAAAAAAAGAAAAAAGAAAATTGCAAAACTCCATATTTTTCTATTCATTTATATATTTTATAAAATATCCCTACATTTTTTGGATTTGAAAAATCCACAAATAAAATAAATAAAACATAAAAACCCAAAAATTAAAATATTTGAGATTTTTCTATTCATTTAATTAATCTATCCAATCTCTCTCACATGTATCATATTATAAAAAAATATCACGAATAATTTAAATAAAAGGTAGAAAAAAATAGAATATTATATATCATGAAGCAAATATGCAAAATCCACTTCTTCTTTTTTTTTTTAATAAGCCATAGGCATTACTACATCAAACTTTAACGTGCTAAACACTACATTTAAAAATAAACATATAGAATAACAACATATTCAATGCCTAAATGAAAAATATAGCATATTAATATTTTGATTGCACCAAAAATTTATAAATATGTTACAAATATAAAAATAAATAAGTATAAAGAAAAAGATAATTCAATCATTCATGGAGAGAAGGTGAATATAACAATCTCTCTTTTTTTTTTCTATTTACAAAAGAAATGTAGATATCACAATCTAATATTTCTAAAAGAAATAAAATAAAACAAAAAATATGGAAGAATATGGTGTTTATGAAGGCTAGAGCTTTTTCAAGGATGAGGAGTAGAATAAATGAAAACAAAATAAAGGAAATATTGAGGGAGTTGTGATGTAGAGAGGGTATGGAGGGTTAAAATGAATCAGGAGATAGAAGAAGACAATACAGTGGGTATATATAACATTTGGAAAATCAATTATTTAAAAAAAAAATTCTAAAAGATATTGCAACACGAGTTGTGCACTGAATGTCAAACAAAGCACTAATTGCTACCATAACTTAAAGACTACAAAAGAGCAGTCTTGGTCATAACATTTTGACCTTGGTATTCCGCAACACAGCCAGTTCCTAGAAAAAACCAAGATAAGAACGCTTTGACCGAGATTGCTCTATGGCGGTCTTTTGGTTATGGTAGCGAGTAGCGTGGGACGATATCTTTTAAATTTAAATAAATAAATAAGTTCGAATCAAATGTGGGTGGGATGATTTTTTTCAAATTTGAAATAAGATTAAAAAATATGAACTTGATTTTTTCTTATGGAGTTGTTCCTTGCATTAAATAAAATTTTAAAATAAAAAGAGTAAATTACTTGATATTTCTTGAAAACTAACCCCGTATTTTTTTCAAAAACCAGTATTAGAACCCTTGAAACAACTATTGAGCCAACTTCCTTTGTGTTCACTACTTATGTGTAATATCTTACTAACGTAGATAGCATAAGTAATATATTTAATTAATAAAAATAATGAAGATTTATTAAATTAAAAAAGATAAAAAAATTCAGAAAAAATAGAAAAAATAAAAGAAAACTAGAAAAAAATAAAAATATAAAAAACATTGCGGCCATCACTAGCCACCAAACTTTCTTTCAATTGTTTATTTTAAAATTTTCTTGCAATTTTTTTTTGTTCTAATCTTACGAATTTTTTAGTTGTTTATTGAATTTACATGTATTGTCCATGTCAATAGGAAATCACACATAAACAGTTAACACAAAAAAAGTGAGACACATAATTGTTTCAAGAGATTCAAATGTTGACTTTTGAAAAAAAGAGTTGCACCTTTTTATAGTGTTTACAATTGACATCTTAATGATTTTCGAGTTGATATTATTCCTCAGGTCACTAGGTTTGATATTAAATAACGATTTATATTAACCCATTGATTTTTTTTTTTTTTGGTAGTCAACTATATTATCAATTAATTTAGAACAATAACTTGATTTTCTTGCAAGAAGTTATCCCTTACATTGAATAAAATTTAAAAAATATATATATTTGCTACAAAAGCTTACTCCCTGCAATATCTTAGTTATGATAGGTGCAATTTTTTTTTAATGTTTATAATTGATATCTTACTTATTTTTTAGTTGATATCACTCCATGAGTTATTGGATTTGAGTTTAAATAACAATCAATATTACCTTTCAAAATGGATTTTTTTTTGTAAGAGTAACACCACATGTTATCATTAGATAATGATACATAAAAGTTTATAACATGTCTAAAATCACCAAAATACCTATAAATAACTACAATTCCATATATTGAATATAATCTCCAGAAATTACATCATTGAGTAACTCAATTGAGTTTCACTCTAACCAATAACTACAAATTAACCAAAAAAAAAAAAAAAAAAAAGAAAGAAAGAAAAATGTCACTAGAGTCCATACTGGCTCCTACATCAATTGGCAACCCCAACACAAGCTATTGAACCATCTAACATAATTGTACATAACAAAACACAAGAGTTTAATGTCTAAATACACAAACACAAACTAGAACGAATAGAAAAGCTAATGACCTCCCATTGCATCTACTCAGCATAATAAAAGAACTCCACATCATCACTCCAATCATGATAAAGGCCATCATCCAAATCATAACAATTCATATCCTCAAAGTTACTTGTAGCTAAAAAGGATTTCCCACGATGGGTGTGCTAGAGCCCAATACATGAAAACCATCAAGTACATGCAAATACCAATACATATCAATCACACACATGTAACCATATCCATTAATGCACACTTAATCAATAAATTATCTTTCCTTTAGGTGATACACAACACGGTTTTAATATCCAAAGACTTGGGGTCACATATATAATAGTATACATACATGGTGTTATGTACTTCTAAACACCTTAGAATCCAAACTTAGCTTAGATCTCCCTTGATCCTTCGATATATAGTTCTACTCAAGACAGTGCCACATACCAAGCATTAGGTTGCCATGCCAACATCATCAATACTCCCAATCCATCGACCAAAGCTAAGTACAATTAGCACATTATTTGCAAGCTGGATATTTATTAAGTTTACTAAATTTTAGTCTTAACATGCATACATAGGAAACAAGTTGATCACGTACCTAGAATAGGTGGCTCAAGTATCTCTTAGATTTCTTGAACTCCATCTACTTATATAAGACATGAATACATACTTAATGCTTTAATTCAACTTTGTTGTAAATCAATTCACTCTCTTTAATCCTCTTATTAACCTTCTGTCTAACCCTTTTATTTAACTTTTACTCCCCTTGACTCTTTATTGAATCTTCTACTTAATTTTCTTATTAACCTTTACTTCCCTAACCCTTTACTAAACCTTCTAACTAACCTTATGATTAGTCTTTTGATGCGAACCCTAGGTATATTAAACCTAGAACCTGACGATCGAGATTTGAAATCGGATCCCCAAGAATCGTCTTGAACAAGAGATGAACGGAACTAAACCCCAACCACACCTGTTGATTGAAACCTAAGTTATCAAGATGACTTCCCCAAGCGTTTAGATCGAAGAAATCGAAAGGAGTTCTTTCGCAAAGAACAAAAGAGAGAGATCTCTCAAAATGTGTATTCAACAATGAAATATCCGTAATAATCATCCTAGCGTATCTGACAAGAGGGTATTTATACTAAGAAATAATAAAATACACGCGTAGTACACGGCCTCCATACACGGCCGTGTCTCCAAGCCGTGTATGATGATGGGCATGCGACGAACAAAGTACACGGTCTCATACACGGCTGTGCCTCTAGGCCGTATATGTGTCTGTGTATATGACGAGCACAGTACACGGTTTCATACACGACCGTGCCTTTTGGCCGTGTATTCTTCTGTGAAATTTCGACTGGGACACACGGTTGTGCCGTTGGCCGTGCTGTTAGGCCATGTAAGTATACACGGTTGTGATACACGGCCGTGTATAGAGGCCGTGTATGATCCTGTTGATTCCTTCCGGTTCCTTCTCTTGCAGCTCCATCACTAATCCTTGCAAAGCTTCTCTCATCCGCTTAGCTCTGGCTCTTGTCATTGGACCTCCAATACCATGTAACGGGTCATTGGACTTTGACTCTTGAACTCTTGATGCTAGCTGATCCCCATCATTCCCTCCGTCCTCGAAAAGATTCGTCCTCGAATCACCTGCATCATATAGAGTAAGATCAGAAACATTAAAAGTTGCGCTTACATTACTATAGTGACTTGGTAAGTCAATCTTGTAAGCGTTATCATTGATGCATTCCAACACTTGGAATGGCCCATCTCCCCTAGGGTGCAACTTAGATTTTCGTTGTTCGGCAAATCGCTTCTTTCTCAGGTGCACCCACACCCAATCTCCTGGATGAAAGACAACCTTCACACGACCCTTATTGGCCTGGCGAGCATAATGCTCATTCTTCTTCTCAATGTTAGCCCGAACCTAAGCATGCAATTCCCACACAAATTCTGCCTTTTTCTTTCCATCAAGATCAACAAATTCATTAACAGGCAAAGGCAAAATATCCAGTGGAGTCAAAGGATTAAAACCATACACAATCTCAAATGGAGAGTAAGATGTAGTGGAATGCACAGTCCTATTATATGCAAATTCTACATGTGGTAGACATTGCTCCCATTGTTTCAAATTTTTATGAATCACAGCACGCAACAAGGTTGAAAGAGTCCTATTGACTACTTCGGTCTGACCATCAGTTTGAGGATGTGCAACAGTAGAGAACAACAACTTAGTGCCTAGAATATTCCACAAAGTACGCCAAAAATGACTCAAGAATTTCACATCCCTATCACTCACAATAGAATTGGGCAAGCCATGCAATCGCACAATCTCTCTAAAAAAACAAATCAGCAATATGTTGTGCATCATTAGTTTTAGAACAGGCAATGAAGTGAGCCATCTTACTAAACCTATCAACAACAACAAATATGTTATCTTTTCCACTTTGAGACCGTGGTAACCCTAACACAAAATCCATAGAAATGTCAGTCCATGGTTGATTAGGCACGGGTAATGGAATGTATTCTCCATGGGGCATTACTTTGGATTTAGCCTGTTTACATGTAATGCACTTGTCACACATAGTTTGCACATCACGCTTCATTTTTGGCCAATAAAAATGTTCATGCAAAATATCCAAAGTCTTTGTAACACCAAAGTGTCCCATTAAACCACCCCCATGTGCTTCCCTCACAAGCAATTCACGCACAGAACTTTTAGGCACGCACAACCTATCTTTCTTAAACAAGTACCCATCATACCTATAATAGTCAGCATATCCAAACTCAGCACAAGCAGCCCAAATTTGACCAAAATCAGCATCAGTCTCATACAATTCCTTAATGAGTTCAAATCCAAGCAATCTAGTATGCAAAAAAGTCAAAAGTGAATACCTTCGAGAAAGTGCATCAACCACCACATTCTCTTTTCCTTGCTTGTATTTAATCACATACGGGAATGTCTCAATGAACTCCAGCCACTTTGCATGCGTCTTGTTCAACTTACCTTGAGTTTTCAGAAACTTCAAACTCTCATGATCGGAATGAATGATGAACTCCTTAGGCCATAGGTAATGTTGCCAAGTTTGCAAGGTCCTCACCAAAGCATATAACTCCTTGTCATAGACTAGGTAATTTAATGCAGCGCCATTGAGTTTTTCGCTAAAATAAGCGATTGGTTTGGATTCCTGCATCAATACACCACCAATTCCTTTCCCAAAAGCATCGCATTCAATCTCAAAAACTTTCTCAAAATTAGGTAGAATAAGTAATGGTGCATTCGTCAACTTACCCTTTAACGCATTAAAAGCCTCCTCATGCACTTTAGTCCACCTAAACTCAGCATTCTTCTTAACAAGACCATTTAAAGGAGCAGCTATAGAACTAAAGTCCCTAACAAACCTCCTATAAAAACTTGCTAATCCATGAAAACTTCTGACCTCACTTGCGTTCCTAGGTGTTGGCCACTCTCTGATCGCCTTCACCTTTCCTTCATTCATAGCAATCCCATCTGCACCTACAACAAATCCAAGAAAAACCACAGATTCCATACAAAAGGTGCACTTCTTCAAGTTTGCATACAACTTGTTTTCTCGCAAAACAGTAAACACACTTTGTAAATGCTGAACATGTTCATTTAAAGTCGTGCTGTAAACTAAGATGTCATCAAAGTAGACAACAACAAACTTTCCAATGAAAACGCAAAGAACATGATTCATCAACCTCATAAATGTGCTAGGCGCATTTGTTAATCCAAAAGGCATTACCATCCACTCATATAAACCATGTTTAGTTTTAAAAGCCGTTTTCCACTCATCTCCCTCTTTCACGCGAATTTGGTAATAACCATTCTTTAAATCAATTTTGGAAAACAAACAGGCACCATGCAACTCATCAAGCATATCATCAAGTCTAGGGATAGGATGTCTATACTTAACTGTGATCTTGTTGATTGCTCGATAGTCAACACACATTCGCCATGTTCCATCCTTCTTAGGAACCAAGATGACAGGAACTGAGCATGGACTGAGACTTTCTCTCACAAACCCCTTCTCTACTAGATCATCAACCTGCCTTTGAATCTCCTTAGTTTCCTCTGGATTGGCCCGATAAGCTGGCCGATTAGGAATGGAAACACCCGGGATGAAGTCAATCTGGTGCTCAATGCCTCTTATTGGAGGCAATCCCCTTGGTACTTCCTCAGGAAACAAGTCCTCATATTCCTGCAAAAGAGACACAACCATACTTGGCAAAGAAGAGTTAAGGTTAGTAGTAGTAAAATACAAATCCTTGTACATGAGTACAAGTAGTTGTTTCCTGGCCACTATTGCACTCTTAACCTCACTTTTTCTTGCAACTCCACTCTCTCCTGCAATTTTCTCTCCACTCAGTGTGTTAAGCTCTTCACTCTCTTGGCTCACAAGTGTTTGCCTCTCACTCTTTCTTTCTCTTTCACTCTTTTCTTGTCCACTCAAGTGTTTCTCTCTAAACTCTTTTGCTAGCCTCACTTGATCCTCACAAGCCTCCCATGGTTTCTGGGGAGTTAGAACCACATTTCTCTTGTTTAAAACAAAAGAGTAATGGTTCTTGTACCCATCATACGTTACCCTCTGATCGAACTGCCATGGTCGCCCCAACAATATGTGACTAGCCTGCATGGGACCTACATCACACATCACCTCATCATGATAACTCTCAATAGAAAATGAAATAAGAACCTGCCTAGTCACCTTCACTTCCCCACACTCATTCAACCACTGTAACCGGTATGGTTTCTGATGCTTCGAAGTTTTCAACCTCAACTTATCGACCAATAAGGTACTAGCAACGTTAGTACAGCTACCACTATCAATGATCAGGCTGCATACCTACTTCTTCACATGACACCGGGTGTGAAAAATATCCTCACGCTGAACCCCTTCACCCTCATCCTTAGGCTGAGTACTAAGGACTCGCCTAGTAACTAGCAATTCCCCACTCACGGGTCCCTCAACGTCCACATCACTACAATCCTCCAATGGTGGCATGTCGTCATCACTGGAACTAATACTCTCCACATCTCCATTATCCCGAATGATCATGGCCCTTTAATTTGGACATTGAGATGCAATATGTCCAAACCCCTGACACCTGAAACATTTGACATCACGAGTTCTAGTGAATGGTTTAGTGTCAGATTTACCTTTAGAGGAAGTAACTGGACTCTTGGCCTTCGCATCCTCTTTTGGTTTTGAGTCTGCAGTGTTCTTCTTCCAATTTGACTTCCATGAAGAGTTAGAAGTCGCCCAAGATTTAGAATTCCCTTTATACTTCAACTGCTTCTCTACCTTGATCGCCTTATGCAGCAATTCCTCAATATCCACATAATGTTGTAAGTCTACGACATCAGCGATCTCCCGATTCAACCCATTGAGGAATCTAGCCATTGTAGCCTCATCTTCCTCATCCACTTTAGCTCTAATCATAGCTATCTCCATCTCCTTATAATAATCCTCTACACTTTTGGATCCTTGTGTCAACCCCTGTAATTTCCTATGCAAATCCTTATAATAATGACTAGGGATAAACCTCTTCCGCATAATTGTTTTCATCTCATTCCAAGTGCTAACAGGCCTCTCACCATACCTTCTCCTATTACGCACCAGCTGATCCCACCATACATTGGCATAATAAAAAAATTCAATTGCAGCTAACTTTATCTTCTTCTCCTCACTGTAATTATGGCAATCAAATACATGGTCCACTTTTCTCTCCCACTCCAAATACAGCTCTGGATCATTCTTCCCTTGAAAGGAAGGTATCTTCATCTTAATACTACCCAAATTACCATCTCGCTGTTGGGTATCTCTTCTCTCCCTCATGAAATCATATTCCCCTGAATCAGTATCCTCCTTCTCTTCTATACTCACTCCCCCTCTTGAATGCCTATTGGTTCTTCTCCCCACAACATTACTACCTGACGGTTCCCTACTCTGCTCCATCTTATCCAACCTCTCATGGACTTGCTCCATTTCAGCACTCAACATTTTTCTCATCTCACCGAATAATGCCTCAAACATCAATTTCTTATCTACGCCTCCCTTCTCTCCATTAGTAGGACTTTGATCAGACATATTGCTGCAACAAAAGGGTTAGAAATAACACAAAAAAAAATATAAACCTCACAATTCACTCCCTCGCCTGTTTACACTCACAGATATAGATTCACTCGTATTTCGTTCAATAAATAGATGATCCTCACAACTCGCTCTTATAGGCTCTTTGATCAGAACTCAATCAAAATTTCTTTAACAGAAACCACTAAGGCAACTCAACTTTTTAAATAAACGATTCCAACTCAACAGCTAATTAAGAGAAACACGGACAAGGACTCCAATAGGGGCACAATGAATACAATTCGAATGAACGGAAAAATATAGATACTAGATTACTAAAATGTTCTTCTTTTTTTTTTAATACGAATTTCTCTTCTTCTTCTTTTTTTTTTTTTAAAGAAGACAACGATAATTAATCGAAAAGGATAGAATTACTTGAATCAAGAAGCCGTGGCTCTGATACCAAATGATGCGAACCCTAGGTGTATTAAACCTAGAACCCGACGATCGAGATTTGAAATCGGATCCCCAAGAATCGTCTTGAACAAGAGATGAACGGAACTAGACCCCAACCACACCTGTTGATTGAAACCTAAGTTATCAAGATGACTTCCCCAAGAGTTTAGATCGAAGAAATCGAAAGGAGTTCTTTCGCAAAGAACAAAAGAGAGAGATCTCTCAAAATGTGTATTCAACAATGAAATATCCGTAATAATCATCCTAGCGTATCTGACAATAGGGTATTTATACTAAGAAATAATAAAATACACGCGTAGTACATGGCCTCCATACACGGCCGTGTCTCCAAGCCGTGTATGATGCTGGGCATGCGACGAACAAAGTACACAGTCTCATACACGGCTGTGCCTCTAGGCCGTGTATGTGTCTGTGTATATGACGAGCACAGTACACGGTTTCATACACGATCGTGCCTTTTGGCCGTGTATTCTTCTGTGAAATTTCGACTGGGACACACGGTTGTGCCGCTGGCCGTGCTGTTAGGCCGTGTAAGTATACACGGTCGTGATACACGGCCGTGTATAGAGGCCGTGTATGATCCTGTTGATTCCTTCATTCCTTCCGGTTCCTTCTCTTGCAGCTCCATCACTAATCCTTGCAAAGCTTCTCTCATTCGCTTAGCTCTGGCTCTTGTCATTGGACCTCCAATACCATGTAACGGGTCATTGGACTTTGACTCTTGAACTCTTGATGCTAGCTGATCCTCATCATCTTTACCCAGTAGTTTTCAACTTTTTAAAGAAAAATTTCAAGAAAGCATACATAAAGTACAATAACAAAGACTAGGAAATGCAATTAAAATTTGATCTTAGTTAGATAGGATTTTAAATTAGTTAAAGGAAAAGTGAATAAAAGAATTAACATTATACAATTAAGTTTCTACTCCTTAAAACCTTCAATAGAAATTAAGAATACAACACAAAATTCTTACTTCCACACACCATTCAATACCAACATATTCTAAACACAAACCAACGTTCAATACACGAATTTTCAACCCTTTCTTCAAACCAATTCTTCTATAACTCAAGATAGGTTCTTTTTGCACTTGCTAAACCAAAATTTGAAGAGAGGCACACAACCCACACACTAAAAATTCTTGTCTTTTGTTTTTTTTTTTTCGACCATAACTTTTTTTATTGCAAGGTTTTTCACCAAAATTGCAATGAGGGCATGAGAAATGAGGGAAATAAAGATAAGAAAGAAGTAACTTACCTTAATGTTTTACCTTGAACATGATAGGAGAGAAGAGAAGAGGCAATTTTTTAAGAGGGAGAAGGGGAAATTGTTGATGGAAAGAAGAAAACTTTAGTGGAAAATGAAAAAGAAGAAAAAAGAAATGTGATTTTTAAAACAAATGGATAGTTATAATTTGAATTCAAATTTACAAAATCACCATTAGTTAAATTACTCAAAATACCAAATAACTTAAAATAATAATTTTTTAAGAAGAAGCTTGACACTATATGAACTTTGCCTTTTTTTGCAATAAACAACCTAAAATTTAAAAGTGTCAATTTAGTACATATAAACTTTTAGATGCCATTTATAGTACCTAAACTAATTCCATTTAAGTAGTTAATTACGAAAAAGGGAAAATATTTAGATAGTTAGCTGCAAAAATGAGTATAATTTTTATAGTTAATAGGAAAGATGGACAAAGTTAATGTACTGAATTAACACTTTTTAACTTTTGGTAATTAATTATAAAAATAAATAAAGTTCTCGTATCAAATATGAATATATCATTTTCAATAATTAACATATTTTCATAATAAAATACATGTCTTTTTATGTATTTTTTAAATAGTTATTAATTTTTACACAATTTAATATAAAGTAACACAACTTTTCCTATAAAGTGATATTTCACTCCTATATTCAAAAAAATAATAATTCTTTTTCAATGATATATAATTTTATTTAAAATTATTCAATAGTTATATAATATATTATAAACATAAATCCATATCATTAATATACAAATTATAATATCTTTTAAATAAATTTATTATTTTTATCATTTAATATACTTTAAGCTAAAATCCACGCATTACGCAACAGTTTAACTAGTTATTAATTATTTTAGAAGAAGATAGCATACGCAAAAGGATTAATGAGACAAATTGAGTCCATTGATACAATAACGTGCACCATCGTAGACTATTTCCAACATCGAGAAAAGTTAGTTAGTATTGTAGATGTACTCGGGTCCATCAATTGATAAAACCCAAAATTTTATTACCTAAATGATAATAAATTAATGGGATGATTCAAGCCATGCTGGTCGTATCGTCCTATTTTAATATTAAACACGACACAGAAGTTAGAGATCGTAGCAGTTACATCACTTCGCCCCATGTGCCCAATAATTGCATCATCTCAACGTCCCAAGGACAGAAGATTTAGTTTTATTTTCTAAACTAATCTAAATCTTCCTTTTTCGTTTTTTATATTTTCGAATTTTAATGGCAATATTCTCTCGTGGACCAGTCGATTATCTTCTGAGCCATCTTCAGACTCCATGTGACGTTCACCAGACAAATAATGTCAGTTCAACAAACGAACTTGAGCCATCGGTTGTTGTTTCATAATAATTAATCTTACACAGGCCTCATGGATGATTAATTAATTCAACACAGGCCCACTAGATGGTAATTACCACTTTAATTAAGCAAATACAGGTCCTGTTTCAAGATTACGTTCACGACGCCCCTGCTACATAAAACCCCCACAAACCCTAATACATGGACTCGGCCACATGATCGACCTTGATCTCCATCATGAGTATTTATTTAATTTCTAAGGAGCCAAAGTCGTAGGGTTAATAATCCTTACCAAGCAATAATTGATGGATATATTGATATAAAATTTCTCTTTCAAGTTCATTATCTTTGCCCTAAGTTGCATAAAAGGCCATAGTGTATAGTTTGCCGTGTGCCATGTACCATAGCAATCTATTTTTTAATTAAGATCAATTGAGGATTTTGATTTATTTAAAATTGGAATTTAATCTGATTTAATTCGAGAAAAATTATAGGTTGTTCTCTTAATCTTTTTTCTCTATACTTATCTTCTGGAAATAGGCCACAAGCTCTTTCGATAATGGCTAGAACAAGAGTATCATGAACCTTCTGCTTTAAATGTCCTAGAGTTTTCAAAGGTTGTTTTATTTTTCATTTCTTTGTGTCTCCAAAATATTTTATTTTGAATTATCATATAGGGGATGATTCATTACTACCTAAGCACAACATTTTTAGAAGCTAAAGTGGGTTGAAGCATCTTCTTACAGATCATGTAGGGAGCAATCTGCAATTTAGGAAGAGATTATGAAATTAGGAAAAATAGCTGTGGGAGTTCGCAACCCTCTAGCCAACATTTAATTTAGCACTAAAACTTCCCAAGAATGTTGTGGTAGCTCTTTCTCTTCAGTTTTATTAAGATCTTTTACAGCTTAATTGTATAAAGATTGATTTCTTAATACGGTGAATAATGCTCAAACCTCTATATTTAATTATTTATAATTGTAATATGTTGAAATTGGTAATATTATTAAAGTATATTCCGTTATACTATTTGGAATTGCTAATCGAACCAAATGAAAGACTGAAGGGTTTGAAGGTCATACTAAATTGAATATTGACCGAAAAATTAAGGATCCAAAATGCACTTTTCCTGATTAGATACTTCTCCTTTTTTTCTACCAATCGATTGGATAACTCAAGGCTCGTTTTTCATACTTGTAAGCTGTATTTAAATTGTTGCGATAAAATGTCCAATCAATTCCAGGTGCCTTTCTAAGCCCGCCATCACAACCCTTTTGGAAAATTTCACTACTTTTCCTTTTGAGTTTACAACTTCTTTTTTTCTTTTATCAGAAATTCTCAATACCTTTTAATTTTTTTAAAAAATAAAACTTTTATCAAATCCCTTAAATTTTTTATTCATTTTTTACATATGTTAACTTATAACTAGCCTTACAATGACCCACTAAGGTAGTTGAGATTTATAGAATTTTTTGGAACCCTTTTTTCATCTTTTTAGTATCTTTCATTGTATTATGTAATTAGATATATTTGATGTTATTTTTTTTATTACATTGTATAATTAAATATTTTTCACATTATTATTTTATTAGATTAATTATTGCATACCAATCAAAAGTTCATGCATACTAAAGCTGAAAGGAAAACTTTAACGAAATAAATAAAGTCTTAATCCTATAAAAGTTATGAAACATTAAGAATTCAACTAGAAAAAAAAATTAAATATTGATGATTTAAATAAAAAATTGATAGACATTAAGAATCAAAAGTATATTTTTCTCTTAGTAATCAAAATAACTAGAGCACCCTACTTGCCTCGCCACGTTTTCTATGGAGTTTCTGTTAAGATGGTCACTTTGCCCAATTGATCAATAGGTTTGTCCGACGAAAACTAGACTCTGAATATGATGTGAAGTGTAGTTTCTATCTTAATCCCATCACATATTTTTAGGGTTTGATGCCTTTTACTTTGAAATGGTTCGTGAAAGTAAGTTGAACGTAACATCATTATTGTCTGGAGAGAAGTCCATACCATATGAAAGGAAACTAAGGAAAATCATTTTTCACCCAATGGCATTCCAATGAAGTGGATTCAAAGTAACTGAATAATCCTACTTTGGACCGTGTCTGGAGGATATTACTATTTTCATATGGGTGGTCCTACTTTTCCATGTGCAATGTGGGCAGTTCCAATCCAAAGGGCATTCAGCAGACTGGAAAATGAGAAACTTCATTGTTGCTTAGCCAATTGGTGGGCTTTTTGAATCTACTGAAGTATTGTTTCGTATAGATCATAAAACCAAATGCAATCAGCTCTATGTGTTTTTGTTACTCACTAAATTGATCAAAATATTCTGATGTGGCGTAAAAATCCGCAACATGCCATGTATTTTACTCTACAAAACAATCATACCATTCATTTTTTGTCTAAGTCTCACTGGCTCTTAAAATCTAAATTAATGGTTGAACTCTTAAGTTATTATATATCACTTGACTTGTCTATACATATAGGCAAGATATAACAAGCTACTGTTGCTTGCATTCTTATAGGTTTTAATGTAGTTTTCATTTACATATTTTGCAAATTGAAGACAATAATTAAAACATTTTTTCTAATTGAGACTAGCTATAATATGAATTTATTTTAGAGTTTTTTTATCAATAAACAAGTTCAATTAGTACAAGAAATATGCTTATTAAATAAGTCGGAAGTATAGGATTAGACTAAAATACGATTAATAAATCGAGTTGTATAGGGATAGAGATTTCCAAGCACGGCCTCATTAAGACCCAAATATGAAACATAACTCATTACTCATCAACATTACAAATAGTATGCTGCACATGGAGAATGATGCCTATGCATTATGTATTTTTTTTTTTATGAGTAAAATTACATAGAAAAAGTCTAATATCGTATCAAAGTTTAAATAGAAAATGAAAGACCTTATAAGTTTAAAGAATATATGAACATTACAAAAGGTGATGTAAACAGAGAGCATCATTATACTATTCATATACTCTATTATATGTTAGAAATATAGCACCTTTTAAGTGTTAAATTGATGTAACATTTTAAGAACTCCAATAGGTGAAAGAAGATAAATGAGGATAGGTATAAATGCGTCCTAGCCCCAAAATTATGAACTCTACGCCCAAAATTGGAAAATCGTTTCTTCTTCTTCTCCAATCTATCAAATTAAGGTTGATGCACGAGTAAGAAGAAGAGTTCGAAAGATATCTACGTACCCCGATGTTGTCCAAGCGTTAACGTCCACAAGCAGCTTTGTCAACAACGTAGGTCTCGACAAACATTGCTTTTTACGACTGCTCTTGCCTAAGCAAACAAGTTGGACGAATGAAAACCCCCGGAAAAAAAGGTCCCATAGTTGCCCTTGTCATGTAACAGGAAGGCATTGCAGATTTTCCAAGTGGGTGTATAGACTTTTGGACCCAGTGGAATTTGGAATTGGGGAATTCCATTAATTTATGGGTAGATTTCTTGATTTTCATCATACTGTGTACACTTCGGGATTGTTGTGGGGTGGGGGGTTGGGGGTTATGGGGCAGGCTTGCTTAGTGTAGGAAGTAGGGTCCAGTTAGATTGAGTAGATTTTCATTTGTATGTGAGTAATTTTTTTATTTATTTATTCTTTTTCTGTGAAATATGTCACGTCAACATTTTATCAAATACTCAATATTATACATGATGTTCATTTCTTCTTTACATTATTAAATTTTTACATTTGTTTGGATTTGGACCCAACATATATTCTTTGGTATGTAAATTTTCCAATGCCTAAGGGTGCATCTCACGTCAAAATGGGAGACAAATTTATGCCTTCCATTTCTTGATGCTCTACTTCCAAATATAGGTCACTTTATCACTCTCCATTATTCCCACTTAAAATCACAAATATCTCTAAATTTCTCTACTCAAACAATTCTTTTTAAATCTATGATTGCTACTTTAATCCTTAGCTTTGAAGAAGCTAATGATTGATCCTCATTCTGATTTAATCACTCTTCTAAATTTTCTCCATTGATTTGCAAAGTCAAATAGTGAGTTCATGTTGTCAAAATTCAATATGGTATCTTTGACACTATATTATCCATGTTTTATTTAGTTAATATCTAATTAGCCAGTATAAAAATAGTCTTTGTACAAGGACATATAACTACTTCGATGACTTTCTATGACTAGAAACATTTTTAAATGTTTTGTAATTGCATTCTATGAAGAGAAGTGGTGAATGCTCTACCTCATCAACAGTAGGTTAATACATAATTTTAAACTTTTCCAATCTTTATTTAATTGTAAGACCAACTATATTCCAAACACATAATTATAAAAATCTTAGACGGAATGATAGCAATCACCAGTGAAGATGATCGTCAAATAGGATAAGCAACACTGTGATAAATGCACAATAATGTCTTACCCGATCAGATGGAAGTGAGCAAGGTGTTACAGAAACAAAATGCAATGGAGAATGTAATGGAAATGTCCAGTCATCAGTCTATTTCAATGTTGTTTTCATGAAAATGTATGACAACAGAAGGATACAACTTATTCCTTTGAAAAGACAAAAAACGAAATGTCGTAACAAATCCCTATCACGCAGGGCAAAGAATCGTAAACAGTCAACAGTGATGACAAATAAACCGGACCATGTGCCATGTTCCCAATTAATATTAATTGAACTTAGTCGAAAGGGGTAGACATGGTAGGCACATCCATTTATAGATAGTTTTCTGAGCAATATTAAAGTTTGCTTGCCGTTAGATTGTCACGTTTGTACATCGAGTTACTCAGGATTGCAATTTGTATTCGCAGATTGCGACTTGTATTCCTATCTATAAACTTAAAAACCATATAATAACAAGGGTTTAATTTATTAAAAAGAAAAAAGAAAAAAAAAAGGGTAATATGATCCACTAAATAAATGGATTTCGCTGGTTGATAGTAAAGTTAATAGACCTTCCAATGATATCAGATATTTGCGATAAGGTTTTTCTATCTTGGAAACGGATAAAGACATATCTGATAGCTGTGAGGAAAAATCATGGTTGACTTGAGCTCATATATGCGAAGTTTCTTGGAAATACTTAAAGACATAAGCGATATGCTTTTCCGTAAATCACACAAAGCACTAGAGAACTTGACTTAGCGGCACTTAGCCCATGGCTAGGGGATGGAGAATTTGCTTGGTTCTAAACTTAAGTGGAAGGATATATTGTAAATCGCACTATATTGCCTTATATGATTATAGTCTTAAATTCCTTTAAGTTTTTTCTTTCGCACCATGATAACCTTAGCCAATTTATCATGTTTGATATAAAGAAATACTTTAAAATAGAATATTACAGAGTAGAATGAAATCATGATTTTTTTTTTAATTTAGAAATCAAAATCTTATTTATAAATAGAATTGCCGATTTTAGAAAATCAAGATCCCAATTCTCCTACCACAAACCTAGGAATGAAAGTAAAACATGGAATTGCAAATCTATTTCATACCCATTCTTAAGTATCAAATATGCCATAAGAGTATGTTGACTTTCAATCCTTTAAAAATTGCTAGGATCTTTTGGAATTGTGTATCTGATGGGTCAATCTGAGTCTTACCGGGAAGGGTAGGAGCAACTTGTTGGGTTTAAGTTTGAGTTTAGACCTCTTTTGTTGGCCTAGTTATAATTATTAGATACCATATCCTTATATAATCCATATGCCTCTTACTGTGATTTAGTCGTTAAAGCATATTAAAAACAGAACAATAGGAACATGGTTTGAGGAAATCTTTTCCCTTTCTTTTCTCTTGATCCTTTCTTCCATATGTTGAATAAATATATATACACGAGAATGTTATCTATTCCTTCCTAAACTTACTCCTACACATTAGCTAAGTCAATAACAAGAATATCTCCAAATATCTATCTACCTAAATTACAAAGATTACAGATATCACAATCGTGGAGAGCCGTCAGGAGATACACAACCGTGTACTTTAGCCGTGTACTTTATGTACATTTCTGTGCATATTCTGGCAGGGGATACACAACCGTGTACAAGACCGTGTACTTTCTGTACATTTCTGTGCACATATACACGACTGTGTACACGACCGTATACTTTGATCGTGTATGGTTCTGTGCACTTTCCTACCACATACACGATTGATATCAATAACATCATTCTCAATACCCTCCCTCAAGGTGGAGCGTGAGGATTACGAATGCCTATCTTGCGAAGAAGAAACTGAAATTGCTCTCGTCCTAAAGCCTTTGTCAGAATGTCTGCCAACTGCTCATTGCTGCGAACATAAATGGTTTTGATCAGTCCAGCTTGTAGTTCATCACGTACGAAATGACAATCAACCTCAATATGTTTTGTGCGTTCCTGAAAAACAGGATTTGCAGCAATATGCATTGCAGCTTGACTATCACAAAACACGGTAGCAGATTGACCATGATGCACACCTAAGCACAACAACAATCTTTTAAGCCATTTTAATTCACAAACCGTGGCTGCCAAAGATCGATATTCTGCTTCTGCTGAAAAACGAGAAACAGTATGTTGTTTCTTGGTCTTCCATGAAATTGGAGAGTTTCCAAGGAAAACAAAATACCCTGTAAGTGATCTTCGAGTCAATGGACAACCTCCCCAATCTGAATCACAATAGGCTGTCAACTCAAGATTGCTCTCAGCTTTCAGAAGAATACCTTGTCCAGGACTGCCTTTCAAATATCGAACTATACGCAACGCTGCATCCCAGTGTTCTTTTCTTGGTTGTTGCATAAATTGAGCTAAAATATGAACACCATACGACAACTCAGGTCTAGTGATAGTTAAGTAAATCAAGTGTCCTACCAGCCTTCAATATTATTCAAGATCACACACCAATTCACCTTTGGCAAGTGCTAGGTGGTGATTTTGCTCCATCGGAGATTGTGAGGGCTTAGCACCTAGCAACCCAGCTTCATTAATGATGTCTAAGGCATATTTTTGCTGACACAAAAACATGCCTTTGTCATTTCTAGCCACTTCAATACCCAAAAAATACTTCAAAGCACCTAAATCCTTCATATGAAAACAGCGATTCAAATATTCTTTTAACTCATCTATCAAGTGTGATTCACTTCCAGCAATAATGATATCATCCACGTACACCAAGACAGCCAAGTGCACTTTATCTTGTATCAAAGTAAACAAAGAATAATCTGAACGAGATTGACAAAAACCATATCGTTTTAGTGCTTCAACCAATTTTGCAAACCAACATCGCGGTGCTTGTCGTAAGCCATAAAGAGACTTCTTTAAACGACATACTTTTCCGGGTTGACGAGTATGAAATCTAGGAGGCATTTTCATATAAACTTCTTCTTCCAAATCTCCATGAAGAAAGGCATTGTGGACATCCATTTGATGCAGTTCCCAACCTTTAGCCACTGCGACAGAAAGAAATGTATGCACCGTAACCATTTTTGCTACTAGGGCAAAGGTTTCATTGTAATCTATCCCTTCAACTTGATTATTTCCGAGAATAACCAAACGCGCTTTATACCGCTCAATTGTGCCATCAGAATTATACTTAATCTTGTATACCCACTTGCTATCGATTTCTTTCTTCCCTGGTGGTAAGTTAACTAATGTTCATGTTCTATTATGCTCAAAGGCATCAATTTCTTTTTGCATAGCTTCTCTCCAGCGTGCATCCTTCACTGCCTGATGGAAGAATTTTGGCTCCACATTGCCTGTTATGGCTGCTAAGAAACCTTGATGACGTGGTGAGAAATTTGTGTAATTTATATATTGAGCTAAGTCATAGGGCATACCTGAGATGATGTTGGTTTGGCTGAACCTGCAGAGGGGCTATTACTGTGAGCAGCATAAGTCACACAATCTTTCAACCGTGTAGAAACTTTCTTAGACCGAAGGCCACGACCAAGGACTGACGAACCTTGTTCTACACTCTCCAATCTGACCTCTAGTGATATATCACCCTCCCTGACTTCAGCACTAACATTTTGAGCATCATTCAACTGCTCAGGTGTTTCATCAGCAAGTTCTATGAGTTCCTTTTCTTCTGTCCCAATCAGATTAGTTTCTCCCTTGTCAACGCACTCATTTATTTAAGAGTGCACTGCAGTATCCTTGTTCATTTGTACACACGCATCTACATATGGATACTCATTTTCATGAAAAACTACATCCCGAGACACAAAGTAGCGTTGTGTTTCCAAATCATACAATCTCCAACCTTTCTGTCCAAATGGATATCCCACAAAAATACATTTATGACTTCGACTAGCAAACTTATCCTTTTCACGATTCAAACTCCTTGCATAGCACAAACACCCAAATATACGAATGTAACAATAATCAGGTCGTTTACCATACAAAATTTCATAAGGTGATTTTCCTCCTAACACCTGAGAAGGAGTGAGATTGATCAAATATCCAGCCGTCAACACACATTCCCCCCAAAACTCAATTGGCAAATTAGCTTGAAATCACAATGCTCGAGCTACGTTAAGTATATGTTGATGCTTTCTTTCGACTCACCCATTCTGTTGTGGTGTTCCAACACACGAAGTTTGATGTATTATCCCATTGTTCAAGAAATAATCTTTCAAGCTAATGAACTCACTTCCATTATTGCTTCTCACTATCTTAACGTTCTTATCAAACTGCCTACGAACCATAGCAACAAAATTTTGCAGGATGCATCCTACTTCAGTTTTAGCAATCAGCAAATATATCCACACACATCTAGAAAAATCATCAACAATTGTGAGGAAGTAACTTGCATTAGAGGAACTAGAGATTCTATAAGGTCCCCATAAATCACAATGGACAAGTTCAAACAATTCACTAGCTCTACTATCACTAGAATAAAACATACTTCTGGTTTGCTTTGCTTTGAAACAAGCATCACAAGTCTTATTTGAATCTAACTGAGTCTTATTTTCAGTAATTAAGCCTACAATCTTTGGTGACGGATGCCCCATTCTTCTATGCCAAAGTTCATCAGTAGTTAGCGTCCGAGACTGAAGTGCACGAATTGGTGGCTCCTTCTTGAAAAAATATAGCCCCTTGCAACGTTCACCCGCTCCAATCACCATCCTCGAAGTGTGGTCCTGTATCAAACAAAGCTTATCAGTGAACAATACATTACATTCTGATTCATCAACTAATTGTGACACAGAAATCAAATTGCAATGCAATCCCGGAGCATGAAGAACATTATCTAGTTGAATGTTCTTCCCTAAGCAAACAAACCCTTCCTGCAACGCCAGCAATTGTTCTCCATTAGGCAAGCCAATTGGACAGCCTAATATGTTTCTTAAGCTAGATAAACATTCTGAATTCCCTACCATATGTTACGTAGCTCCAGAATCAATTATCCAAACAGTATTTTCCTTACCAGTCATCTTCTCACTATTACTCCCTGATTTGTAAGTGTTCAGCATGCTCATAACTGCTGCCCATTGTTCATTCGTCAATGTACCAGGAGTCGCAACTTCCTTTGTTTCTGTGTTTGGCTCCTCAATCACTTGAGCAACATTAACTCGAGCACCGCTCCGTCCTCTTCCTGTCATCTTGCCTCGACCTCTGCCTCCCAACTGTCTTCCTCGACCTCTACCAACTGCTTTAGGCCGATCACCCCACCAAGCGGGATAACCTATAAGCTGAAAGCATCCCGCGGAGTCATGTCCTTCTCTATTGCAATGTGTGCAGACAACACTTTTGTCCTTGGTTCCTTCATTGGTTTGGACCATAAAACTGGCAGCCTCATTCTTAATCTCCTTTTCCTTGGAGATATTTCAAACCCTTTCCTCTTGGCACATTAACGAATATGCCTTACTTACACCGGGCAACGGTGTCGCACTCAGGATATTTGTCCTCACTGTGCTGTAGGCATTGTCTAACCCCATCAGAAATTGATGAAGTTTTTCTTCTTCTCGTTTCTTAGTTATTTCAGTTCCGATATTGCACTTGCAACCCCCACATTTGCACGTAGATATCACATCGTAATTTGCCAGTTCTTCCCACAATTGTTTCAATTTGGCATAATAACTCATGAGTGACATTCCTTGTTGTCTGCAATTTGCAAGTTCTGTCTTCAACCACTGCACTCGTGCACCATCTGTCACAGAGAAACAATCTTTGATGTCTTCCCACAAGTCCTTTGCAATTTCCATGTGCGTCAATGTGGATCGCACCGTTGGCTCGATTGTATTCATTATCCATGATACAAGCATGGAACTCACAGTCCACCAATCTTCTAACTCATCCGAGTTTTCGTCAGGCTGAGTCACAGTTCCATCGAGAAAACCAAATTTCTTCTTGGCTCTCAAAGCAGTCCAAATAGCTCTAGACCATTCATCATAATTGTCTTCTTTCAATTGCACCTGGGTTATTATATTTCCAGGATTGTCATTCGCATACAATGTGTATGGTGACAACGATTTCTTTTCTTCTCCTGCCATTATTGTGTTCAAGGCTCTGCTACCATATTAAAAACAGAACAATAGGAACATGATTTGAGGAAATCTTTTCCCTTTCTTTTCTCTTGATCCTTTCTTCCATATGTTGAATAAATATATATACACGAAAATGTTATCTATTCCTTCATAAACTTACTCCTACACATTAGCTAAGTCAATAACAAAAATATTTCCAAATATCTATCTACCTAAATTACAAAGATTACAGATATCACAATCGTGGAGAGCCGTTAGGAGATACACGACCGTGTACTTTGGCCGTGTACTTTATGTACGTTTCTGTGCATATTCTGGCAGGGGATACACGACCGTGTACTTTGGTCGTGTACTTTCTATACGTTTCTGTGCACATATACACGACCGTGTACTTTGGCCGTGTACAGTTCTGTGCACTTTCCTACCACATACACGATTGATATCAATAACATCATTCTCAATAAAGCACCATCAGCAATCGCATCTTTGTTTATCAAAATGTTTTGCGATAAACAATCGAAAAACATTTGGACCGAGGATGGTTCCCAACCTTCATAATGGCTCTTATTATCAGATTATGGTAAAGTGGTTACATCACTATGTAGCTTGGCGGTTTTGCCATGTTGAATATATTTAGTAAGAAAGGCTTAGGAAAGGTCATGCAGTTGGTAAATGTTTTGAAGGGATATGCATTCCGTCAAGCATTAGCGCTATCCTTTAATGAAAATGGGAATGCTTTCAACCATTTTATGGCAACAATAAAAATAAAAATATCCGTTTTATGAAACTATCAATCGTCTTCACAAATATTATTAACAATTTTTATGAAAATGATTGACATCTTTATTTATCATTGATAAATTTTATTTATTATAATTTGAGATAATTTTATATAATTCAAAAATGATTCTACTATATAGTTATTTTTAAATATTTATAGCGAATCTCCCTTATTGAATACCTTCACTTTCTTGAGAATTAATTGCTAATCCGACGTCCTTTTTGTCTCTCAATCTCAATCGAGAAGTTACGCTTGCCTAAAAATTTTATATACATTCAACTCCACTAAAATCATTCTAGATTCCGGCAGATCGCCTTCATGGTTTAGCCCTACCTACTCACATCATACATTGTCGAATTTCAATAAATGTTAAAAACGTGATAGAAGCCGGATACACAAAATATAGCAAATAAACAAACAACCTGAAATGAGACTTTGACACCGACATAGAAGTACAACGTGGTCACATCCCTCGTATAGATTTTGACCTACACCAATAAGTTTGCTAAAAGGATATACTAGGTCTCACGAGATACAATCTAAGTTTAGATGAATTGGATAGTAATCTCAAATCTTCGAAACCACACTTAGAATATAGAATAGGATTTCTCTTGTGTAATTACATAAAAAAGGAGAGTTTTTAAGGAAAAGAAGTTAGAGTCACCCATAAAAGGAGTAAAATTTGTAGTGAATAAACATAAACAATTTTACAACTTGAATCATAACTCTTGATTCAAGCTTAGGCAAATCATTGAATAACTTTGATGTTAACACATTGTTTTAAGTAATTTGTTACTTGTAATAGTAATATGGCTATCTACTTATTTAAACAGATAGATCAATGCTTTGGTTTGAAAGAGGGTGTTACTATTCAAAATACACACTTTTGTCATAATTTCACTTTGATCAAATTAATGGATTTAATTCACAACTAATTACTTCCACTCTTTGTTCTTAGTACTATTTAACCATACTAATTCATTCCCAAGCTAGTGCAAACATTGCTCAAAATCTATTTAACTTTTTATTAGTAATCCATACAACACTCTCCACTAGATTACTCATTTATTATATCATAAACATTATGTAATTTGATTGTGCCTACGAATAGTATCATTTGATTTGAATCATTTATTAGCATAAAACTATCAAAGTTGCAACAAGACAATAAATTCCTAACTAATTGGACCATCATGATTTGTATCAAAACTAGAGAACCCACACATACAAGCACTTTCACATTCTTATAAGTGGATTTACTTCTTTAGCATAATTATGGAAATATGCTCATCCTAGTTTCTTGAGTATTTACAAGAGTAAACTCATCAAACTCTTACTAAGAGCAAAACCACTACTAGACTCACATAGATGAAATCCATCAATATCAAAATTGGCCTTTTTTTTAAACAAATTGCCAAAATTGTTTTGAATGCTAAAAAAATCAAATAAGTGATATTTATAAAATCTCATACTCATTTAACCGATAGCATTTTCAATGCATCCAGTCAATTATAACTTATTTTTATCCCTTAAATCTCAAAACTAGTTATAAACTAAAATAAAGTAGTGTTTCCATCATAATTAACTAAAAGAGTTTAAGATTCATTAACAAGATTTCTTATCAAGTCTCTTGTTAACCCTTTGATAATTTCTTATCAAATCTCTTGTTAAACCTTTTGTCAAAGGATTTTTTATATTACCACTAGTTTTAACATTTGCGGTGGTTATATCTTCATCCTTTATTAATTGTTTTATATATTCACGACTAAACTTTTTATATCTACATTTTTTATAAGATATTTTACTATAAACATGAGGTATTATTGTTTTACTATTACAAAAAACTCAAATAACTAACATTGATTGTCGCTATAACTCTAATTTTATTAATAAGTTTTTTATTAACCATTTCTTTTTATATCATCTATAGCAGGTGCTATATATCCATTGTCAAATGCAACGTATGTGTTTGTTTCATTAAAGCCCATATGATGTCTCCACATCTAAGGTAAATACCCATTTAGATTTCAAACCCTAATAACTAGCACTTTTAATCCAACCAGCATCAAAGTAACCTTCTGGAACAGCTGGAGTGTCACTAAAACTCAATCTATGATTCATAATTCTTTTCGAGTAATAACCAAAAGCTAAATCAAATAAAGTAGTGACTTTTTCTTAACCAAGTATTTGAACTTTTAGAATCCTCTCAATATGATAAAATCAACTCATTGTAAGACACATTTACCCCTAATATCATGTCTATCTCACTTATTTTTAGTGACTTGTACAACGAATCTTAACGAATCCTAATTATATTATTATAGTAGACAATTTAATCATGCCTACCCTGAAGTTCGAGGGCATCTATTCAGATAATTATTCTTCCGTTAATGTCAACATCTTCTGCTATAGAAGACAGCGACTTTGGATTTATGATTCCCAATTGCAATATGTGAGAGTATTTCCTTTTACAAGCACGAACGTAAAACAATAAAAACTAATCCGATGAAAGCCATAAAGTCTTAACTTCCACGCAAGCTTTCCACTTGAAGAAATTAAAGAAAACACTAAAGAATGGTTTTAAGTGACTAATTACAAAGGAAAGTAGGTTTGAGCTGCCTAACTGAATGGAAAAACGAACCATCAAAATATTAAACAAAAAGAGTTAGTGAGAATTGGTACAGGAATCGACAACCGGCTACTCTTTGCAATTCCAAGGAGTTGACAATAAATAAGATGTATTCCATAGAGTAGGATCCTATAGGAAACATGCATGGGGACTTGCACATACTTTTCTAGCTGTCCCAAGCATGACAGGAATTCAGTCATAAGTCATAGGTCTCGATAGGCTCACGTCAGTGTCGGAATTGTTGACTTTTGGATGATATAAATGACAAGTCCATTCCCATGGTGATAATATTAGCTACATGTTGGTTTAATTTTTTTTTTTTATAGGTAGAAATACTTCTTGAAATTATTTACCAGATGTGAATTTTTTAATTTGTAATTTTATATTTTTATAATCTTTAAAAATATTTAAATAACTCTAAATTGTTATTAAAACTTCTAAATCACTATTAAAAGGTTTTTTTATACATAGCTATATTTCCAGATATAGTGACAATTGAAAATGTATTTATATATAGTTATAGAAAAATAGAATTATATTTTAATAATTTAAGAAATATAATCATATATATTTGTAATTTAAGAAATGCATTTGTACTTTAAACACATACATACACAAAAGACTAAAAAAATTCTTAACAAATCCTTATCTTCATATATGAATTTTCATTTTCCATTTTTCAATCCACCATAAATATAACAAGATATCTCAAAAACATATTCGAATGACTAGTTTCAAAATGAAACAAACTAAATACAAAATTAAATAATTTTCCAAACATTATATTTGAAACAAACGTAAACCGAATACAACCTAGTTTGTAAATTATGGTACAAGATGAAATAGGTCTCCATCAGGAAGATTTTTAAATCTTTAAACATGATGCAATATACTATACCATATGATCTCACCTAAAAATTACTTCCAGATAATGTGCTCCATAGATATATAATGAATTTTCCCAATATATGTTATTAATTTTTCAACTAATAAATTAATCTACAGTCATCATTTAGCATACATGATTGATTTTTTAAAATAAAATAAAATAATTATTCTTTTTTTATAGATTTGCATAATAACATTCCTATTATTTGTAATGCAAGATGGCTCTTTCTTGAAGTTAAGTGAGAAATTACTACTCATCATTCTACAAAATGAGTATTTCTTATGAAACAGGGCGAATGTTAAATTTGGCACTCACTTTATATATTTTTACAGCATATATTACTTGAACTTTTTCCGGGACACGTTTGGTCTTTTATTAAACTTTCCTTTGCCAATGTAAATACCTAAACTACGGGCGGTGGCTAACTCACTACTACTCGATGGCTGCCCCTATAGTTTCTTTTTATAATTTTTTAATGATTTGTAGTTTTCGATAAATTAGTAAATTTAGCTATATATCATATTTATTATGCTAATAAAAATTATTTGATGCCTTAGCAATCGTTTTAATGGGTTTAAAGTTTTAGTACTTGACTATAAAATCCTATATCCGAAAAAAAAAATTATAATATTTCAGAAGTTTTAAGACTAATAATGACATTTTCATATTGATTTAAAGTGATCATAGTTTAATAACCATACTATGTTTTGATAAGAAGTTAATCTCACATCGTACACGCACATTAGGATGTATTTGCAACATATTTGGGGAGTTGCTTGCAAAAATGTAAATTTTTTAATTTGACTACCAAAACTCGAAAATTAAACATTAATGCAAATAAAAAGTCTTTGGATTTCTATTTTTTATTAGTTTATTTAATAGAAACATTATATATTTTTTACCACCTACCAGACCATGTATGCATTATATGGTACTAACTATGTTAATCACGTGGTGTTAAATAGCCAAAATTATCTGTAAGAATAGTTTACAGTGTCTAAATCAGTTGAACGAGATTACATAGATAATTGTTGGTAAGCAACACATTGAAACACTCGTGTGAAGATGGAAGAAGTTAGAATTTTGTAGAAATGGATTAATAATTTAGGGTTATTTCATAGGTAAAATTGCATATATCTTGTATCTTTCTTTTTTTCTTTTTTCTTTTTTTCCAGCTAAAACATATATAACTTATACTAAATGGTTTAGAATGCGGCCACATTTGACGAGGTTATTAGAGATGGTAACATGGTAATTGAAAGTCCAATTGAGTGTATATGAAGCTACCGAAAACTTCAGGTCAAATGACCAAACTTCAATTTTATAAAATATTAATGCACAGTAATATATTGACTAATTATGGTAATAGTTTTTTAAAAGAAGAAGAAGATGATGATGATGATGACCACGTAGGAATTTAATTATGAAATATTAATGCACAGTATTATAAAGGGACCACGTAAGAATTTAATTATGTACCTGTATCTCATGTCTAATCAGAGATGTGCATTAAATATACGTTTATAAGCATTTACCCATTTCGGATGACTTACCTGGGGTATGCATTAAATGTATCTTTAACACAGTGTACGCATGGATCATGAAATTATGAATATTACCTGCCATGTATGGCTGGAGACCTGGCATTCTAAAGCTTTTGAGTTAAGACATACAACGATGATGACATTGGAATCTTAGGTTCGGCCCACCCTGGGGTTTCTCATTTTGGTGGTGTGTTGGTATCAATGGAAACTTTTAGGTACCATGCAATGCGTGTTCTGTTATGGTCCATCACCTTCTCCTTCGTTTGTCTCTACGAATGGTCCTTACCCTAGAGAGAAAATCGGAACATTCCACAGAGAAAGAAAGAAAGAAAGAACCTCGCAATCATCATTATGTGAAAGTCCGCTGGAGCAGGTCTTTCGGGGGACCTACACATGACACATGAGTGGCTAATACTGCTGAAACGCGTAGTGAATTTTTGTGTGTAACGAGTTCGCATGTGGATTGTTTGGTTTCACTACTCCAATTCTTGTCTGAATTTGCGTTTACTTTTTCGTGTATAGCTAAGCTATTCGCAGGTTAGGCCAATTTAACATTCCATGTTACAATCCAATTCCAATCCCATCTTTTAGTATTGCTTGCTGTTAATGTACCCGTGATTCGGATGCCAAAACATATAATTTCATCATATAACAAAATGTTAATCACGTTTCTTTAAATTCAAAATTATGAAATTACATAACGATTTAAATTATGAATATGCATAACTACCTAATAATTTGACTTATCTTTATTTGGATGAAAGTGGTTAATTTGGCTATTTAAAGTGTTACACGAGAACTTCCGTCTCCTAAAGTAATATAGATGATTGTAAAACTAAATTTGAAGTGAATAACAAAAGTTGGGGGGAAATGTTTTGGTACAGCTGATATAGAGATAGTTGAATATCAAGGTTGATGTAAATAGATTTACTTCTCAATGTATACTCTTTCTAGCTGAAATCTGCTTTAGTCCGTTCCGTTTGCCACCAAATGAATTATCTATGTTGCGGGATTTCGAAATTACCCAAGCGCCAGCCATTTCTAACTAGGATTCGTCATGGGTGCATTTCTTTCCGGATATTTATGGCACTTTTTTGTTCGCAAGGTTTTCTTTAAATAGAGAGTGATGGCCATATATATATGGTGATAAGAATATCAATGGTTCACTTCCATACTTATATTTAAAAGGAAGATATCTTTCTATAATAAAAGATTAGTTTTTATTAAATCTCTTAAAAATCAACTTTTTGTTAATAAATGTTATGATTACCCTTCAAAATTAAATGCATGCATCTTATTGCATGTATAGTTAAAAGTTAATTCTAGTAATCTAGTAATTTTCTCAATGTTGTTGGATCCAAACCTGCATGGCCAATTCAACTTAATTCAATAAAAAAACTAGCCACAAAACAGGCTGATCCATTCTCATTGCATGCTTTTGCCTCAATCCAGTCATACTCATATAATCCAAGTGAGTCAACCATGACCCAATTAGTCTAGCTAGGTCGAGCAGGTCAAAATGCAATAAATTATTTAAAAAATAAATAAATAAAAGATTGAGAAAAGTGTTGTGCTTGAAATTCTCCTAAGTGGAACTTACTTGTATCAAAGAACGGGTAAGGCATAAAGGGATGCTGAGAGTAATTCCAGTGTAACCACTTCAATCCTTAAGTCAACACAAATGTGTTTGTAAAACCAATAAGCTAAAGAGAGTATTAAGGTTTAAGATTTCAAACCCGAATTCAAATGGTATCAACCCCTATTTATGGGCACCGGAGGCTAAGACAATTTGATAGGTAGAGTAATAGCATTATAGATGGATTTATCTCATGTCTCATGTCTACAGTGTTTCCTCATGCAACTTGTATCTTCCCTAGATCCTCTTGTCTTATAGGCAAGTGTGGCCGACCTAAGCTCAAGCTTAGTCTTAGCTATACACTGGAGCTTAGATCGATCTCCAATTCTTAAACTAGGATTTGAGAGTGTAAATTTTGGTTTTCAAAGCTTGACTATAAACCTAAGTAGTTCAAATTAGGTCTAGGGGGCTCAAGTTCAAAAAGTACTATTAACAAACAATGACAAAGAAAATAAAACTTGTAGTTCTTTCTTAGTTTCTCTTAGCTGAACTTCAACTTAGAGTAGCCTAAAAAGTAAAAATAGAAATCGAGAAGTAAAGAGCAAAAAGACATTCTCTCAAAGACTTAAACTTTAACTCTCATCCATCCCACTCAAACTCATAATCAATCTATGATCTTAGTGACTCAAAGCTCAAATCTTGGGAATAAGTTAAGCTTGCTTGGTTCTCTCCCTCTCTATCAGTTTATTACTTTTGTGTTTGGCTCAAAAGATTAAAAAATTTTAATGGTGTCTAAAAATTGCATAACTTCTCTTTCAATTTATTATGTTTAAATATAGCTCATCATTTTTATTTGTATATTCACACTATGGCCTCTTTAGCCATGTAATTTGTGTATTTATATCTGAAAATAAAAAATGTGGATTTAATTATGAAGTTGTTATATACTATATCTTGTTATGAAGTTCAACTTTTGAGACAAAAATAGTGGGAGAGTGTTTGATTTTTGGTTGTTTTTTATATAAATTAATCAATTGAGTTAATCTATTTTATATAATCTAGGTGGACTTCTAAAATTGGGCAAAAAATTAGTGCGTAAAAAATACAATTTATTCCCTTATTGTTTGCTTCAATACTAGGCATGCCCAATTCATGTTTTGTCAAACCTTTATATTGTTCTTTAAATTAGTTTGAATTTTATTCAAGTTTGGATTATGTAGACATATACATCATTTATAGTACATGTTTCATGTCATTCAATGGCTAAAAGATGGATTTGATCCAATCATGGAATTGATAGTGTAATTTTACATTTATTTGTCTTTTATAATTAAAATATGACTTATATTATAGTTTTTTTTTATTTTTTATTAGGTCAAACCTAGTTCAATCCCCTAACCTTTGACTCACCTCACATGTTTAAGTCAAACTCAGGGTCAAGTCTAGAAATGTTGATTTCTCTTTATTTTTATAGTTTTCACTTTCGTATATAATAGTTTTCTACTTTAGGTGAAAAAACTAAATTTTATCAAATTAATGTGCAAAAATTAGAAAGTTTTCTAACTCATGTGGTAATTTTTCAACATATATTATTTTGGGCATATGCATAATAATTATTAATCAATATATAAAAAATTATCTTAATTTTTCTTTTTCCCCCCACCTCCACTTTATTCATCAGTAGCTTTTAGTAATGAGTACTAAAAAGATATAAGAGAAATGCTTGGCCTTTAATGCCGGTGGTTAACACTACTCATTGTCTGTCACATTCGTCTTCGACCATCATTATTTGTTGGTAGCTAGCTTATAGTAATCTCAACCTCTAAGGATTATTATTTTTAATGATAATATTTGAAAATTATAAACATTAATTTAACAAATTTCAAAAAATTCCACAAAACGATTTCCATAAAACAAATACACCCAAAATCAACTCATTTAAAATCATTCATCAACCGGAGGAATTGAATCACAGAAACATTGCTCACAATAAGATCCATTACGCGTGTTCATTACCACCTCCTCAACCTTAGAACCTACTGCCCACAATATGATCCATCTCCCAGGCACATCAAGTCATTGAAACACCGTTTACTGAATAGTTGATTTTTCATTTTTCCAAATTAAAGAAAGGATTTACTAAATAATACACATTAATACTATCATGTGTCCAAACATAATTAATAATACACATGGTACATAATACCTAATTAATCTTTCTTTCCTTTTTTTTTTCCCTTCAAGTTGATACTAAATTTGTCAATTTTTAGAGAAAGCAACGAAAAGGAAAAACAAATGGATGTCAAAAGAAATAAAAAAAAAAAAAAAATTGAGAAGAAAGGCCCCCACAGAACTTTTCACTTCCATTGTTTGATTACCTTCATATAAAGAAAATTATCAGAAATTTCCTTCCTTTGATTTAGTAATTCAAATACCAAGGCACCGGGATAACTTCAAATTATTTTCCATTTAAATCTATATATATTTTTCAAAACAATTTAAAAATAAAAAATAAAAAAAAAAACTTTTCACAAATTTCCCATCATTTCTATCGGTTTCATTCTAAACGTGGAGCTGTTACAATTTAGCTTTATTTCTTTCCTAATAACTATGGCTATGGGGCTTTGGGGTTTCGGCAAACAATGAAATCCACAGAATTTGATATTCGCACATTTTGAACATTTTCTTGTTGAGTATACATTGACTGATGACATCGTTGTTTGACCACGATGAGAGGGAGAGGAGAGAGAGAGAGAGAGACAGAGTGTTGGATAGTAGTAAAATAGAACCTTGCAATCACATTTCAACTAATCCAATCCCACCAAATTCACACTGTTTACACTTTCCAAGGAATATAAATATTCAATCCCAGGATAGGAATTAGGATAGTATATTAGCTGCATACCTTATCACCAGATGGTTGCAATTACAGTCTCCTAGTCTGTGATAAAAAGCCTTGAAAGTGGTAGCAGATCTCTGGTCTTTTTGTTGCAGCGATCTTCTTGGGTCTCCCCTTACCAAAAAAAAAAAAAAAGGATATAGAAAACTACAACCCAGACAGAGTACCACCATAAAAGTTGCCTCCTTTTTTGTTTCTTTTCCATTGATTTCATCCCATTATTATTTTGTCTTCTTCATTGTAGTTGTTTTCTCATTATCCTCTCCTCAGCCATATTTACATTCATCACTTCCTTTTTTTTTTTTAAGTGGTGTTTACTCATGGGGACTGGTTGGAGAAGAGCGTTTAGTACGACAAGCTCTCGAGATTTATCCGAATCCAAACAGCAGATGCAGCTGGATCCGAGCCCGAGTCCGAGTCCGAGTCCGAGGTCTCGGTTGAAGTTGGGGTTTCTCTATGGGGGAAGTAAAAGCAGCAGAAACAGCAAAAACAATAGTAATTCCTCGACGCCACGGTTGGATTCGTGTCCAAATTTACGTTGCCGAACAGCTCCAGAAGCTTCTAGTGAAACTCCAAGTCCTAAACTTCAATGCAAATCATCTAAGAGCCCTAAGGCTTCCTCCTTGCTGAATTCGAATCCTTCTTCTCCTAGATCGCCTCTCAAGATGTTCCTTTTTAAGAACAGCTTCAAGTTCAGAGTAAGTACACCATATAATTCTATTCACTGGTTGCTTTTAGTTTGTTACGCGAAAGAATTAGTTACGGTTAACGAGCCGTTACGAATCTGTTATGGTTTTCTCTTGCAGAGTAGCTGCGGAATTTGTTTCAGCAGCGTGAAGACTGGACACGGGACGGCCATTTACACCGCCGAATGTGGTCACGCGTTTCACTTCCCGTGCATTGCCGCACACGTGCGCAAGCACGGTAACCTCACTTGCCCCGTCTGCAACACCGTTTGGAACGACGTTCCGTTGCTCGCCGTTCACCGAAATCTCCACCATCAAGACCGTCTAAACAACGACGACGAAGCAAAGACTCCATCTAAAGCCAAAGTTGAAGACAAGGTCATTCGCGAGCAATCTCCTCGAGCTCATAAACCTTCTTCAAAGCAAAATCAGGTTTCTCGTACTCCGAAATTCGGAGATTTGAAATTGTATTGTGATGATGAGCCTTTGGTTTCTCTGGTGGCCGGGCGGAATTTCGGTCCGATTCCGGAAGCCGACGAGAATGCACATGAATGTAGAGAAGAACAAAATGAAGACGAGGAAGAAGAGTTTCAAGGATTCTTCGCGAATCAGAAACCATCTCACTCTTTTGGATACACCAATCCAATCCAGACGAACAGTGCTAGAGACTTGAGAAACATTGAAATAAAATTGCTTCCAGAGTCTGCCGTGATATCGGCCAGCAGTACCCACGAGACTTTTGCAGTTGTTTTGACTGTAAAAGCCCCTCCGCTTCGAGCATTCGGTTGCGCGCCAACACGCGCCCCGTTGGATTTGGTTACGGTGCTCGACGTTAGTGGAAGCATGACCGGTGCAAAACTGGAGATGCTCAAACGCGCCATGCGTTTGGTAATTTCTTCATTGGGTCCATCCGATCGGCTCTCGATCGTGGCTTTCTCAGCCACTCCCAAGAGGCTATTGCCACTGATAAGAATGACGGCTCAGGGTCAGACCGTGGCTCGGCGCATAATTGACGAGCTCGTTTGTGGCCAAGGGACGAGCGTGGGCGATGCATTGAGAACAGCCGCTAAGGTGTTGGAAGATCGGCGGGAAAGAAACCCGGTCGCCAGCATTATGTTGTTATCCGACGGTCAGGATGACAGAGTCCAAAATGCTGAAAACCAACGGACCGGATCGCGCCACGTGTCTTCTACCCGCTTCGCACACATCGAAATTCCGGTACTTAAAAAGAAATCCGGCCACAGCCACGAGCCCGACGCCGAGGACGCGTTCGCCAAATGCGTCGGTGGAGTACTCAGCGTTGTGGTGCAAGATCTGAGAGTCGAGCTGGAGCTTTCATCCGGCTCTGGTCAAGCCGAGATCGCAGCCGTTTATTCGTCCGGTGGACGGCATGCATTTCTCGGGTCGGATTCCATACGAGTGAGCGATTTGTACGCCGAGGAAGAGAGAGAGTTTTTGGTGGAGTTGAAAGTTCCGACGTCGTCAATCGGGTCCCACCACGTGATGACCGTACGTTGTAGTTACAGAGACCCTGCCTCCGGAGAGTTGGTTTTGGGCAAGGAGCATGGGCTCTTGGTACCGAAGCCTCACGCCGTTAGATCATTCTTAGGTCCTAAGATCGAACGGCTCAGAAACGGTTTCATCACGACCCGAGCAATAGCCGAGTCAAGGAGATTAGTGGAGTATGGAGACTACGCGAGTGCTTATCACATGCTAACGTCGGCTCGAGCCTTGCTATTGCAGTTGAGGTCCGTTTCGGCAGGGGAGAATGTGAAGGAGCTTGAGGATGAGCTGGTGGAGCTGTACTGGAGACAGCGTCAGATGGAAAGAGACCAAATGATCCAACGGCGGAGAGGGGAAGAATTAGACCGTGGGGTTGAAGATGAGCCGATCACGCCAAGCTCGGCTTATCTAGCGGCTGAGAAACTTGCACATGCTGCAATGGTGAAAAAGTCGGCCAGCAGAGTCAGCGATTTGCATGGATTTGAAAATGCTAGGTTTTAATTGAAAAAATAAAAAAGAAATAAAAGAGAAAGTGTTCCAATTCCAAGTTAGATATGATTTCATATTTTTCTTATATTTGATAATTTGGTTCATCGATATCAATGAAAAAGAAAGGGAAGTCAGCACAAGTTTTGTTTGGTTTTAATTGTTTGATTATGTATATGGGATTCTTTGGGCCATTGATAGCATTAAAATCATAGATTCATAATTATTTTTGTGAGGGGGTCGTGCGTGGTGGCCACATGGTACTGGAAATAGAAAGCGTCTGGAGTTGATTGCTTACGTATTATTATTATTATAATTCACATTTCATAAAATATGGTATTGTCAGTTAATACATGACTTAGACAGTGGACATAGGATAGGATCCCTACTAGGAATGGAGGATCCGGGGAAGGCACACATGATTGATAGGTATATCATATTCTCGTTCGTTTGAGTGCCATTTGACCTTGTGTTGGGCATGGTTGGGGTCTGTAGTTGTACTCTGTAGAAAGGATATTTGCATTACACAGTCTTTATGAGTTTTGAAATGGAGAAAAAGGAATTCAAGTCTAGCACGTGCAATCTCAATCCTCTCGGCACAGTATCGTATCCATTGACGCCGGTACAAGCATGTGAGATGATAGACGTGTTTTTTTTTTTTTTAATAGATAAATATATCTTGATATATAATATCTTAGATTGATATTGTGATATATATAAAATATAATTCTATATGTATTATATTTTTAATATATCACTCTTCCAATGAAGATTATTATTGAAAATAAATGTATTAAAAGTCTATCCACTTTTTACTTTGTTTTCAATTTATTTTGCGAGCATAATTACAGGCTATAAGTAGAAAATCAGAAATGGAATGCGTACGTTACAACAAAGGACTTATATATATACATATATATATATATATAAGTTGGTTTCACTCAAGAGCGTGTACTGCCCAAATCGGTCTCGCATTGGTAATCGAATATTTCAGTTTTTTTCTTTTTCTTTTTTTTTTCTATCACTTAAATGGCACAATTACAAAATAAAAATAATATATAAACAACCCATTCAAGTAATCCATCACACAAGTGCAAAGTGATATAACGAAACAGCTCAAGCGCATATAAGATATCACAACTAGAAATAATTCAGTTGGCTGTAGACACGGTTATCGATCTCATGAGAATAACGTCTAATATCTACTCCAGACGAAGTTAAAGATTCCACGTAAAAAATAATTCAGTTGACATAAACTAAAAATGATGTAAATTGATAATAAAAATTGAATAAAATTATCTAATTTCTATGGGTTAACTTATCGCAAAATTCAACTATTCACTGAATTACCTAATAATATTCCTCTCGAGCAATGTCAAATCTATTTCCCTGATTCGATATCCCACCTCTCCATAATTATTAAAAATTAAGCAAATGTATGAAGACCAAGACAATATAAACTGAAATCACTCTCTCGTTCTTTTCTATGATTATGATGCGGGGGGGAACATTTAATGTCCCCTTCAACTTGTTCAAAATCTATCTAAGCCATCAAATATATCTATTCCAATTTGAGTTGGTGCAGCACCCAATTATTCACTTTTAATATGCATGTGCCTCAGAGTCTTCTTCAACAGGCTTTAATTTACAAATCCAGCCAGCCAAATTGCGTGGACCTTGCTTACATTATGAGATGAAACAAATTGGCTTTATCTAATTTTCATTTCAAAGAAATTCACATTTGCCTAGACCTGGATCCTGGACTTAATCATGATTATTACATGTCATGAAGAACATTAAATTGGAAAAACTTTCAAATTGAAAAGAAGAGAAATGAGCCTATCGTACTAAACCAGTGTAATTTGAAAACAAAACGAAATTGAAAGCAAATCCGAAGTAGACAAATTGAAATTATATATAAAAAAAAATTAAATTGAAAAAAAAAACAAGTACAATTCAAGAAAGCATAACTCTAAAGAAGTAAAAATTTGAGTATTGTGAACCAATAAAAAGTTGGAAATTTTCACTCTTACCGTATTTTTGAATGAAGTTAAGGGAAAGATTCAAAATTGAAAAGTTTTAAAGCATTCATGAATAAATAAGAAAAAAAAAATTATTAATGATTTAAATTTAAAATAAAAAAGCAAATAAACGCTATAAACTAAATATGTATTTTTTTCTTTAACATGTTGTTACTAATTCAATTTATCCAATACATGATAGATCAAATGGTCTAACTAAACATTTTGCTTTAAAAAAAGAAAATAAATAGAGGTAAAAATATGCAAACAAAGAATACAACCAAAGTGAATTAGAATATGCTACAAACTGAAGAGTATTAAGATGTACGTCCTAACGTAATCGAAAAATCAATACTCTATCTAATCTAGTAATAGATAGATTTTTAAACATGATGTTCATATTGATGTTGAATACGTTGACCTTCTTTTTAACCTTCTCAATCGCCTAATCATAGAATTTCCTAAAGACAAGATCATGAGTTAATCATAATCCTTAATAATCCTAAAGCATTCCCATTCCCATCTTCCTAACATTCTTCTAACATCACTAAATATAGCAACCTGAACAACTCCTATCCAAAATGATGTCTTCTTAAAATCTTACGATATCTACGATTTTCCATAACATCCATCTAAGTTAGCTTGAGTTGCCACCTTTATGTATCTTGATTATGTTTAAAAGAATGATAGTACAACTTCATGTCATGAGTAAACTTTTCGGTAGCTTGAGTTGCCACCTTTATGTATCTTGATTATGTTTAAAAGAATGATAGTACAACTTCTTGTCATGAGTAAACTTTTCAGAGCCCCTTATATCAATTCATCCACAACTCTATTGTAATGGATCATTCATCTGTGGTCTAAGATCAAGAACCATTCAAAAGTTTCATTTTTTTTTTCTATTTATTCAGATTCAAAGTACATTAGTATGGATCACAATTATCCTATTGATGAGGCATTATGAATATAAAGGGGAACTTTATCTCATTTGTAAATCATAAATTCTTTAATGAAAAAACATTTCTCTCATAGCATTTATCTCTAAAACTTTAGTGCTATGATAATTAAGTTGACTTAGCACTCTCAAATAAACTTAAGAGTGCCCGAGTGTCAATGGGAGTCATCATAGGAAATTCTTCAATGATAAGTGGTATCAAAGTAAATCTTATAGAGTGAAGACGCCACCAAATATAAAAGAAAAATGTCTAGGCTATTAGAAGGGAGAGTGACCATAAGGAGTGAGTAGTAACCCATTACTAAATAGAGGGCTCAATCAAGAGATTTATTAGTAGTGCTTGATGTCAGGCTTAAAAATGTGGAGATGGTATCACCAAGGTAAAGGAGGAATTCAAAGACTCTCATGCCTCAATAGAGGAGATATAGAAGAGTTTGTAATGGAAGATATAAGGGGTTCTAAATGGAATCATAAATAGCCTGTAGAGTTTGACAACACTCTTAAAGATAAGTTAGAAGACTTGGGGGTCAAAATTGGTACTTTAGATGGTAGAAAGCTACCACTTTAGCTCTAGGCAAAGAGATTATCTTCTTACACAATTGGCTACTTGTGGGGTTACTCTAAACTCGAGGGTAATTATTCATCCATCCTTGAGAATTGACATGCCAAAGCTAGAGTATGTAAGGGAACTTAAGTCCCCATAAGAAGTGGACAATTTCCTAAAGGGTGTTACATAACTTTTTGAGGCTATTAGGTTAATAGATGATGCAAAGTAGGGTTCTTATTACTACAATTACTTAAAAGATTCATGTATGGTGTAGTGATGGAGGAAGGCTCACTAGATTGTCGCTTGGAAATAGTTTATTCAAGAATTTAAGGACTAGTTATTTCAATGCTAAAATAGAGGTTAAGATTGAATTTTGCCACCTTAGGTAAAGGGTGATATGAAACAGTGTCTATAGGAATTTTAAAAGCCAATATTGAAAATCCTAAACATTAGCATAGATGATACTTTTGCCATGTTTTTTTTTGGATGAATTGAGATTGTAGGCTAAAGTGGAGTTAAAACAATGGGGATGAAAAACATTTCTAAGGTCATTGCCATTATTGAGGATCTAGTGGAATTTGAGAAGTTAAATATAATTTCTTCTATTAATAAAGAGAGGGAATGAGGAAGAGATCAAGAGCAAAGGCCTTCAAATCCATCAAAGAGGAAGGCTAGAAGAGCAAGGTGAAGAAAAAAAGAACTTAATTAAAAAAAAAAAAGAAAAAAGAAAACTCAGTAGTTAAGGATTTACTTTTGCAAATGACTCCCATATGTCTAATGGTGCATGAATAAGGAATGCCTAGCAACTTTAAAGGTAGAGGATGAGTCAAACAAATCCAAGAAGCCCAACTTAAGATGTTGCATCTCTTATATGCCATGACGTCTCTATAAATCAAGAAAAGGCTTGATGTAATACAAAGCTAAGGTGGCTAGAAGAAAGTGGAATGTCATAGTAGCTACAAAAGCCTTGCATTAATTTATTTCCATATGTGCAGCTAAGAGTGAACATGAGTAAATTACATATAAAAAAAATATACTTTAAAGAAATGTCGATGTAAGGAGTTGCTAAGGATGTAAGTCTTAGCATTGTAGGCTGGTAAGGAGAGAAAACCATAAAAGTAGCTCCTATCAATGACTGTAAGGGTTTGTTTGGATTGCCTTTTCTTTATATATATTTTATCTATATTTGATATAAAATTTAACATTTAAGAAATTACCTGATTTAATCTCTTGGCTCTTGATAAGTGTCAAAAGACTCTTAATTCTAATACTTATTAGTTATAATTTTATATGGATTTCATGTAATTTGTGAAGAAAATGGTACTTATATGATTAAATTTTAATTTCATGCATTAATGGAGACAAAAGAAAGGTTTAAGGATGATATGATCAAAGGTGAAGTGAAATTTAGCGAAAAATGAAGAAAATTGATTTTCAATTCAGCATAACCTTTAGCACAACCCATGCAGACACCAGTGCTAGACGAAAAAAATGACTAGTGGCTAATTTTTTTTCAACCCTACCCTAAACATGCCCATGTTGGAGGCCATGCTGAATTGGGCAGTGAAAAATAACGTGTTATGAAATCAACACAACCTCGAGCACGACCATGCTGACGTCTATGCTGAACCCTATTTTCACAAGAACTATAAATAGACGGTTTGTTTTATTTTAAAAAGACTTCTTTTCTTTAGGCTTCGTTCTGGAAACTCTAAGGGAGCATTATTACGAACTTCAAGAGAAGAATTGACCGAGCATCATTGGAGATCACAAAACAATAAAAGATTATTCTTTTTAGCATGAATCAATTCTGTTTCTCTAGATTCTCTATTTTTATTTAAAACTCCATGGAGGAGTAATTATTTATATCTTTCATCTTGTGAAACCCTAACTCATGTGCTGATCCACTGGTTGATTAATAAATTATTTATATCTTTGCATTTATTCATGTGTTTCTATTGTTTTTGTAATTGGTTTATGCACACAGATTGATTGCATGTCTGATTTTTATTATATTGAAAGAGGTTTCGTCTAGTAAATTAAATCTTCATGAATAGAGAGATTACATGTTTTACCTAGAGGTAGAAAAATATTGATTTTCTGTAATTTATTGGAATTGTGAACTTAATGAGATCTTACATAATGGTAATGAGGAAGAGGTCTCCATTACCTTATGCATGATTATGAATTAATTAATTCGATGGAGTAATTGATTTTACTTGAGAATTCCAATAGTGTGTGTTCTTTAAAGAAGTTAAATTACATTTCTAATTTATTCTGATCAACTTAGATATTTTCTTATTCTACAACTTAAACCAAACAAGTTGGGCTTTTGGGCCTAAGGTCAACATGGGCTTATAATAGTATTCGATAGTAAAATTAAGATTTTGCAAAATAATCTTTTTAATATAAAAAATATTAATGGCTAAGAAATATATGGTAAAATAGGTTGGCATAAAGCTATGTTTATTTTTTTTTAAAAAAGATAGAATATATGGTGGTAGATATACTTTCCATTTTTATCAAATTCAGTGATGATATGTGACTATAAAGACATTTTGAAAAGGTTTCTTATGATATTGAAAATACTAGCTTTTATAGGTATACAATTTAGCAAAAATCTTTTCTTTGTATAAGACTATTTTATATTTTGAAAAAAATCATTTTAATAATTAGCCTTCACAATTTTTATTTTTCATCAACATAAACTTCATAAGGTAAGATCTTTACTAAAAATATTTTAAAAAATAATTAACCCCTTAAAATAACAAAAAAAATATTAAAAATTGTTCTTCATCCTAAATATATTACTCAAATACACTTAATTAGTAAGTGTCGAATCTTATAATTTGTTTCTATCAAATTTTTTCACTAGCGCTTCTACAATTTCTTACAATTAGCTTGAAAACGTATAAAATGATACGTGCTTCATAAAAAACAGGTTATCCGTAGTGGGTAATAATTAATAAGTTTTCAACGTTTGGAAATAATAATAATAATAATAATAATAATATAATAATAATAATAATAATAATAATAATAATAATCAACCAGATAGAGCCAAAGAAACAAATTCTTGAAAATTGAGATAAAATCCTAGAATTTCATCGACTTTAGCTTTTGTTGCCGCAAGATCTCAATCGGAAGAATGGTCACTTTTTAGTTGGAACGAAAAACATAAAATAAAAAATAAAAAATAAAGAAATGGTCCATGACTTTCTCATTTGAAGGTTATCAGAAACGGTTAGGAGCCGATGGCGATGTACCCAAATTGAAGATGGTTGAGGCATGTGGGCTTGGCAAAACTGCTTGGCGGAGAGGAAACTGGGAGGTAATTGTGGCTCTTTTTTTCATTATATGGACATCAAAATAAGATACGGGCCACTTTTCTAAACTAAAAAGTAAAAAAGAGAACAAGACTCAGTGCATACATGTAGCTGATACATGGACCAATTGTCAAAACACATAGTCGAACTATAAGTTTTTTATTTTTTAAATTAAATTTTGTATATCTTGTAACTTTTAGATTTGCTTTTTACCTCTAGGGGCCATGTCATTCTCAGCCTGAATTTGGAAATTACACGGCACATCCAGCATTTCATTGTATATTGTGCATATATATACAGCCCAAGTTGATGACAGATGTAAAGGGACATGTTAGGTCAATGCAAAATGGGCTGGCTCGCATTTTTAATGTTGGTCTATGAATATGGTATGTGGGCTAGTTATTTAATGGACCACTTTTAGTGTTTTAGGTGTTTTAAAAAATCTATCATTTGTAAATTTATACACATTTTCTCTCTCTCTCACTCTCCAAGTTTTTAGCAAATCTCATGAGAAGCTAAGCAACATTAGTAAATTACTCTCCGCATCTCATCTCCATTACTAACTCCCACTCTCCTTAATCTTAGCAAATCTTACGAAAGACTAAGCAATATGAGTAAAAAATAAAAATTGATATCCGTTAAGTAATTAACTCTTTTTTATTTGTTATTATAGAAGTAGATTTTACAAGTCCAAAAGTAAATTAAATAATACTAGACGTGCATATACTTACTATATGTGTGAAAAAATAGCTATCCGTGATATAGATGATTAAAAAAAAAACACAAATCACTTTTTTTTATATCATTTTTTTCCAACAAGTTATTATTATTAAATATATATATCACAAACGATTTTTATGGATAGAGTAGTAAATGGTCACAAGTAGTGGAATGGTGCAAAATTTTCTAAATATGAATTATTAATTATTTATAAATATAATTAAAGTTAAATATCATTACAGCGACATAAGACACTAAATAGGTGTCTTGCTTTTTAATATAATAAATAGCTTGGCATATATCAAAAGAAAATAATTTATGTATAAATGGAGTTAAATTCTCATGGATAATTGCTCAGCACTCTTTTTACTCTCGTAAATTAAGATTCACAATATTTTTAACCTTTGTTTGCAATTTATTTTCTTGAAGAGCACTTAACATAAATTTATCTTTCAAAATAAACATATTTTTATCATCACAAAATCTTTTGCATACTTAAATAAAATAGGGATCCTATTAATCAGTTTACTTATTTTTTGACATGTGACTTTACATATGAAAACTTACTTATCAATTTTATTGCTATTATATATATATATATTTGCCAATACTTATTAAAATTTTGTAAAAATAAAGAAAGCAAAACAAGTCACATTATGTCAGGTTTAAATACACACACATATATATGTTTTGGTTTCTTATGAGTTTTATGATTTTTTTATAAGTTCCAAAATATACAAGATTAGTAAATATGATTTAATAATCAACCTCAACCTCAAGCCTTTTGATACCAATACATGTGGCTTAATGGAGCACTTTGCCAACAATCATGGGAGTTAATTGTTATCTAACCATAATTTTGAATTTTAGTAATATAACCACACTTCCAAATTTACAAGCATTCATAGCTTTGGATTTGCATATGCTTTGTTATCTATATTATTGAAGTAGATGAACCATTCTTTTCTTTACACCCTTCAAAAATTGTATATATAATAATAGTCTACATGATTAAGTATATAACTCATAAAATATCAAATATAATTAATATAACCTCTCTTGCTTTTATAGGAGAGTGGTTACATTACAATTTTCTCTCTCTTTATCAAGAAAAAACTCAATGGTTGATATACACTACGTTATGCACACGTGATGTATAAATACCAATAAAATTGTAATATAGATAAATGGAATAAAACATGGATGGTAACTTTTTTGAAAGCTATTAATTTTTCTATCATATGTGTCAAAATCTTATTAATATTTATACATCATATGACATATGTTAATTAAAGAATCTTTTTTCCTCTCTGGACCATCTCCACTTCACAAGATGATAGTTATACTTGTGTGGGTGAATAAAATAATACCCCCTCTTATTTAAAAGATAAAAAATATTAAAATTATTTTTAAACTCGCAACATGAGTGGATCATCAACTTGTATTCATTTAATGGGATGAAAAAAAAAATCCCAACATTTTATGTCATGATGACTAATCATTATTGTGGATGCGCTTCTAGGCTTGAAAAGGAATTAACACAACAACGTTGAGACAATGTCGCTACGATAAATTAATTTTATAGGATTTTAGTTTAAGGTTCTAATCTAAGTTTTTTTTTTCATTTTTTTTTCTTTTTATTTTTTTGTGTTTTTTTTCTTTTAAACTTAGGTTTTTCTCTTGATTTTTTTTGACATTAACTTTTTTGCTTAATTATATATAATTTTCTCTTTCTAGAAACACAAGTACTTTGTTTTCATTATTGTTTTACCTGCAATATTAAAATCAATTAGCTTTTTAGTGCCCTATGTTAATAAATAAACATACTATTTTTAGTTTTATCAAATTGACTTGGAGGCATATTAAGCACAAAAAAAAGATGTTGATAATTGGAACCAAGTCAATGCAAAATGGGCTGGCTTGCATTTTTAATGTTGGTATATGAATATGGTATCTAGGCTAGCTATCTAATGGACCACTTTAGGTGCTTTAGGTGTTTTAAAAAATATATTATTTGTAAATTTACAAAAATATATTTAAATACTTATCTTTTTAAATGAAAATTTGGTTTGAGGGTACTTAATTATAAAATTACATCTTCACTATCAATTACTACCTCCCTCTCTCTCTCTCTCTCTCTCATTTTTAGCAAATCTCATAAGAGGCTAAGCAACATGAGTAAATCACTCTACACATCTCATCCCCACTACTAACACTCCTCAATCTTAGCAAATCTTATTAGAGACTAAACAACGTGAGTAATAAGTAAAAATCGATATCTATTAAGTAACTAACTCTTCTTTATTTGTTATCATAGTAGTAGCTTTTGTAGGTCCAAAAGTAAATTAAATGATATTAGATGAGCATATACTTACTATGTGTGTGAAAAAATACAAAAAATATTGCTACCTATGATATAGATAACTAGAAAGAAAAAGAAAACCACAAATCACTTTTCAAATCTAATGATTATAGGAGCATATAGAATTAATTTTTTTTATATCATTTTTTCCCAACAAGTTTTTATATATATATATATATATATATATATTGTCGATGATTTTTATGGATAGAGTAGTAAATGGTTACAAGTAGTTGAATGGTGCAAAATTTTGTAAAAATGAATTATTAATTTATTATAAATATAATTAAAGTGACACAAGACACTAAATAGGTGTCTTGCACTTTAATATAGTAAATAGCATGGTAGATTTTAAAAGAAAAGAATTTATATATAAATGGAGTTAAATTCTCATGGATAATTGTTTAACACTTTTTTTACTCTCACAAATTAAGATTCAAAATTCATATATATATATATATATATATATATATTCAAGTACAAGACTTTTTTAACCTTTGTTTGCATTATTTTCTTAAAGAGCACTTAACATAAATTTATCTTTTTTAAATAAACATATTCTTATGATCACAAAATCCTTTTTATACTTAAATAGAATAAGGATCTTAGGGATCTTATTAATCAATTTACTTCTTTTTTAACATGTGACTTTACATGTGAAAATTTACTTATCAATTTTATTGTTATCATTATATATACATACACACACACACACACACACACACACACACACATATATATATATATTTGCCAATACTTAATAAAATTTTGTTAAAATAAAGAAAGCAAACCAATTCACATTTTGCCAGGTTTTATATATATATGTTTTGGTGTCTTATCAGTTTTGTGATTTTTTTTACAAGTTCCAAAATATGCAAGACTAACAATATTAGTAAATTTGATTTAATAATCAACCTCAACCTTAAGCTTTTGAGACTAATACATGTGGCTTAATGGAACCATTTTTTTCTTTACACCCTTAAAAATTTGTATATAAATTAATAATCTATATAATTAAGTACATGACTCATAAAATATCGAACATAATTAATATAACCTCTCTTGATTTTATAGGAGGATGGTTACATTACAATTTTCTCTCTCTTTATCAAGAAAAAACTCAATGGTTGATATACACCATGCATTATGCACACTTGATGTATAAATACCAATAAAATTATAACATATATAAATGAAGTAAAATATGAATGGTAATTGTTTTGGAAACAATCTATTTCATTGTTATGTATGTTAAAATCTTATTGGTATTTATATACCATATGATGTGTATCAATCAATGAATCTATTTTTCCTTTTTATCTACTACACCATCTTCACTTCACAAGATGATAGTTATATTTGTGTGGGTAAATAAAATATAACCCCTCTCATTTTAAACTTTAAACAATATGTGAAAAATATTTTTAAACTTACACTACGAGTGCACCATCTACTTGTATTCATTTAATGGGAAGAAAAAAAAAATCCTCGCATTTGATTCCATGATGACTAGTCATTATTATGGATGCACCTTCAAGACTTAAAAAAGAATTAGCACAACAACATAGAGACAATGACACCATGATAAATTAATTTTATAGGATTTCACTTTGTGGTTCTAATTTAAGGTTTTTTCATTTCTTTTTTCTTTTTTTTTTCCTATCTACTTTTTTTTTTTCCTTTTAAACTTAGGTTTTTCTCTTGATTTTACTAATGTTAACTTTTTTTCTTAATTATATATAATTTTATCTTTCTAGAAAGACAGGTACTTAGTTTTGATTATTATCTTACCTATAATATTAAAATCAATTACCTTTTCAATGTCTTACATTCATCAATATACATATTATTTTTAGTTTTACCAAATTGACCTTGGAAACATATTAAGGACAAAAAAGGATGTTGATATTTGGATCCAAATCAATGCAAAATGGACTGTCTTTCATTTTTAATGTTGGTCTCTGAATATGGTACATAGGCTAGCTATCTAATGGACCACTTTTGGTGCTTTAGGTAGGATAATTTTGTCTTTTTACGATTAGGGTATATAAGCCCATTTCTAACGTAGAGCGCATCTTTTTTTTTTTTTTCATAGTGACAAGAATAAGAAAAAGGAAAATGCTTTTAAGATAACCCTAAGGATGAGTAAGAGGATTCCACTAGAGGTTAAGTTCCAATTCACTAGGTAAGAATTTTGATGATGGAATTTTACTTAAGATTAATGGATTGAGGAATTAAATCAATTCCCATCGTTTTATTTACTAAAATTTGGATCAAGGAACGGGATGTGACAAACATGAAAAATCAACCAATTAAGGATTTGACTTGTAGAAACTTAGAAGTAAGTATTCCAATCCATGTAAATTGGCTAGAAATTACATGTTTTAGAATTAACTTAAACCTAGATGCAAGGGATTTAGAATTAGGATGAATTAGTAAAAGAAAATTAAGATTCGTGAAAAGGGCACAAAAAGATACATGGCCTCCTAAAACGACTGTGTTTTGCCTCATGTTAAACCTAAACTTACAGAAAGGTACACGACCTCCCAACACGGCTATGTCATACCCCGTGTTAAACCCAGACTTTACGAAAAGGTACATAGCCTTCCAACATGGCCATATCTCACCTTGTGTTGAAATGTAAAATACACAGAAAGATACATGGCCTTTAGCATAGCTATATACTATCCCATGTTGAGTTACACCATCTCCAACATGGCCGTATTGAGTTGAAACACACCTTATTTGTTTTACCAATTTAAATTCTACTTAAGCTAATTTCCAAACAACTTAAATAACTAGTAAGACCTTAGAAAATCTAATAGACTAAGAGTGATGAGGATCAACTAGCATCAAAGAGGAATGAACCAAAGTCCTAAGATCTATTACATGGTATTGGAGGCCCAATGACCCAAGCGAGAGCTAAGTGGATGAGTGAAGCTTTGCAAGGACTAGTCATGGACCTACAAGCAAATGAACCAAGTTATACTAAAGGAGAACCAACCTTTATCAACTTAATTCATGTTTCCATAGAGGGATGTAAGGATATAGAAGTCTTAGAATAAATTATTTTGAGAAAGGAAAATTGAACCAAAAAGGGAGAAGCACTGTCGGTTTTATTTGTTATGACTTGCTTTATTTGTTTGGTTTGTGTTTAGTATATTTAGTTGTAAGATTTTAACCTTCTAGAAGATAAGTGGCCGGTTTTGCTATGTTTGGAAACTTAGGTTATTCTTTTGTCATGTGATAACAATATATATCACGGCAATAGGTGGAAACAAAAAAACAGAATTATCATGTTATTGAAAACATATCTTTTCATGGAAAAGCTCTCTCTTGTTTTTTGAGAAAGAACTCCATGGTTTTCTTCAACACAAACACTTGGGAAAATCATTGATAGCTTAGGTTTCAATCAACAGGTGTGGTTGGGGTCTAGTTATGAATTACAACTTATTTAAGATAATTCGTGGGAATTCCGATTTCAATTACGATCGTCGGGTTCTAGGTTTGACATACCTAAGGTTTTACGCATCATTTGGCATCAGAGCTTCGGCTTCTTGAATCAAGTAACATCTATTCTTTGTTAATTGTTTGTTCGTTCATTCCATAGTTCTTGTTCATGCCCTAGAAATTCATATAAAAAAAATTGTGAATTTAGTCATAGAAAGTCTATTGGTGATCGACAACAACAATTTGTTATCTTAAAAACTTGAAATCCAATCTTTAATTATTGTTCTTTGTTCTTGGAAAGTTTTATAAAAAAAAAAAAAAGAAAATTCGAATTCGCCATGAAACATTCAATTACTGAGTTACAAGACAAAAAAATAAAAAATAAAAAATCCTTGCTTTGAAATCACATAATCAAGTGATACAATACACTTTCCAATTCTTACCTTTAACATTATCTTGCCTTTTCCATATTGTAACTGAATTGCATTGCATTCCATTACATGCTCGGTTGAATATTCTACTTTCCTATTTCGAGTTGTGGATATCTCTTGGCTTGTGTTTCCAATTTTGTAGTGAGTCTTTTCATATTAATTAATTTGTGATTGCATCCTTGCTTGCCGTAACTTGAAACCAATAGTTAGCTAATAGATTTGCTTTAGTGGTTTGCGTTGAGAATTTTTTTTTTTCAATTCGAGTTCATATCAAAGAATTGTAAGAGCGGATTGTAAGAACATTGTTACTGTGAGCTAAACATGAGTGAATTGTGAGGACATTACTAGTGAGAGCAACACATGAGTGAATTGTGAGAAATATATTATATTTGTGTTACAATCTCTTTTCTTGACTGTAAAGATATGTCAGGACAGAGTCCAACTGGAGGCGAGAATGGAGGAGGGGAAAGTAGGGTGATGTTTGACTCGTTGATGAGGGAGATGAAGCGAATATTGAGTGGTGAACTTGAACAAATCCCTGAGAGGATAGATAAGATGGAACGGAGTAGGGAACTGTCTAGCAGTACTATTGTCAGGCAAGGCATGAGTAAACCCTTGAGGGGAGAAGTTAGGATAGAAAGGGTGAGGAAACGGATTCAGGAGAGTATAATTTTATGAAGGAGAGAGGGAACATTTAGAGGCGAGACAGTAACCTGGTGTCGAGTTTAATTTTTGATTTTTTATTTTCATTCCTAATCCGATTTTATACTAGACCCTATGCTCATCTAATATAAATCCTCGACTTGAATTAGGAATTTCATCTTATTTTGGAGTCGCCACCCAACTGGAGTCGGGAAAGATTATTAAATCAGGACTAATTGAGCAGATTAATCTTAATTCGGACAACTAGTCAGCGAGATCTCCTCTTTTCATTTTTTGTGAAAGAGGAAAGGAAAAACCAGAGTTTCTGAGTTCAGGGGTTAACTTATTAAAACCTTAAAGTTACCACTTTATTCTTCGGAAATCTAAATCATATCCTAATGTCTTTTATTGTTATTTATTTTATTTTTGTGATTTTTTTATTGTGTTTTTGCTTATTGATTAAAAGTAAACTATTCTAATGTGTAAAAATGATTTTTTTTTGTTTTTTTTAGAGTTGCCCCATAAGGGTGCCTACATACTTACTATTCGGGATCAAACAAGCCGTAATTCGCTTTTCATTAAAAACTTTAGTGGGTTTGTTAATTTTAATTATGAAATTAATTCTGGTTTACATTTTTATTGTTTTTAGCATTTTTTGGAAAAAAAAATCTAAGCCTAAGCTTGATTATTTTATTTTATTATAATTATATTTTTTTTTGAAAAAATTAATTTTGGGAAAAACCAATTTTGGATTTATTTAAGAAAATGATTTTTCTAAGTGATAAAAAATTATTTTTGTTTCCCTATGATTAACCTACCTCCATATTATTATTATTATTTATTTATTTATTTATTTATTTTATAATTTTTTAATTATTTTATCTATCCTAAACTAAACGTAAAAATAAATAAACTAATCTAAATTATTTATTTATTTTTTCTTCTTTTTTTTTCTTTTTCGAATTGTGAATTAATAAATAAATAAAAAAATAACAATAAATAACAAAAAATCTGACTTACTTGGATCCGGGTATGGTGCGCGGATCGGGTCGGATCGAACCACGGCGGCTAGAAATCCTCGTTGGCGGCGTTCCGACGATCGTTTTTGTCGAATGAGGGGTGTTTTTGAAGCTTCCGAGGATGAGGAACCTAAGGCCGGTGGTGGTTGCGGTCGAAAACTTCCCTATGTGGCGTTTCGAGGCGATGGCGATCGGCAGCTGTGCTCGGGAACTCCGGCGAAGCTTCAATCCTTCTTATTTTCTCTCTTTTCTCACTTTTTGATATGTGCTTTGGCTTCCCCACATCGTGCTCTATTTATAGGCACAAAAAATTGAGCTGGATAAGCTCAATTTCTTTTGATTGGGGCAAATCGGATTTCGGTTGAAAAAACCATCTCTGATTTGTGTAAATCCTTCGATTTGTTGTGATTTGATTCCAATGAGATAATGTTTATCCTATTTCAGTTAAAGATTTGGTGGATTTCGTGTAAAAATTGCATCAAAATGGTCGAATTCGAATTTTTCCTCGCCGGCGACGATCTCGGACGGAGGTTGAAGACGATCACGCGCTTGGCGTGTGTGCCCCCTTCGTCCAATCACAAGCTGACACGTGTCTTGGAGAGGAAAAAAAATCTGGCAAAACACGGAATGCGTCCCCGCGATTCGAACCTGTGACGAGCCCCCTTCCCCACGCATGAGGCCATGGTTAGGACCAACTAGGCTAGCCCACTTCTCAGTTTTTTTTTTTATTTATTTATGCAAATTGCATATATGCAATGCAATTTTTATTATTTTTGTATTATTTTGAAATTCAAAAATTTGTAAAAATTATTTAACTCCCTTTCTTATTATTCATATCATTATTTTCCAAGATTGATATATTTTCCCTATTTATTTTATTTTTTGAATATTTTTCCTATTTTTGCTAAATTAGGAGAAAAATTGTAAAAAATGAAAATTGACCATTATTAATTATTAGGGCAAAAAATGAGGTGTTTATAGTTGCCCCTCTTTGTGGTAAAGTTTGGAAAACTTAACTACAAAGATAAGAAAGACGCCATTTTTGGCCTCTAGACTAAATGGACAACGCCTTGGTTTGGCTAGTTATCTAGAATTTGGTCTTTAGTAGAAAATGCTCCATGAGCTAATAATCCCACGAGTGCTTTGTGATGATTGGCATTGCTCAGGAAATGGTCTTAAGCAACCTAACAATCTGAAATAATGTATCCTCCTGAAAAGTGCTCTACGGGTTAACTAATCAATGATAAGAAACATCTCAAGGATTATTTAGGAGTGTGTTGTTGTGAGTGGAATAGCTGATAATAGGAAGCGTCCTATCGGACTAGCAACCTTAAAGGGAAGATTGTCTCAGGAAGCGCTCTTATGAGCTGGCTACCTGTCAACAGAAGCGTCCGGCTAGACTAGCGGTTGTTTGGGGAGAAATACCTTCGAAGAGTGCTCTTATGAGCTGACTAATTGGTTATCGAAAAATTTGAAAAGTGCTCCTATGAGCTAACTAATCAATAGATTCGAAAAGTGCTCATATGAGCTGACTAATCAATAGATTCGAAAAAGTGCTCCTATGAGTTAACTAATCGACAAATTCGAAAAGTGCTCTCATGAACTAACTAATCAATAGCGGGAAGCATCTTCTTAGACTTGCAACCCTAAAAAATAGGTATCTCGAAAGGTGCTCCTATGAGCTAACCCTGAGAGAGGGTGTTTAGGAAAGTGACCCTCTATGGGTTGACTAACCTATAACGAGAAGTGTCTTCTTAGACTTGCGACCTTGGGGAAGGAATGTCTCGACAGGTGCCCCTATGGGCTAACCCTAAGAGAGGATGTTTAGGAAAGTGCCCCTTTGTGGGCTAATTAACCTATAATGGGAAGTGTCTTCTTAGACTTGTGACCCTGGGGAAGGAATGTCTCGAAAGGTGCCCCTATGGGCTAACCCTAAGAGAGGATGTTTAGGAAAGTGCCCTTTTGTGGGCTGATTAACCTATAGCAGGAAGCGTCTTCTTGGACTCGCAACCCTGAAAAATAGGTATCTCAAAAGGTGCTCCTATGAGCTAACCTTGAGAAAGGGTGTTTAGGAAAGTGCCCTTTTGTGGGCTGACTAACTTAATACTTTTGAAAATGCTTCTAGCGAATGGTTAAAATGATTTGATAAGAGATGTCTTATAATATGTGAATGATGGTTATTTATTCTAAGATGCTTACCAATTCATCGTGGATAGCAACCAAACAACCGAACCTTTGTGCTGGTTTGCTTTTCCTTTGCTTACTTTTGCTTCAAAACAGGGCTGAACGCGTTGATGCGCTTCCTTTCTTATGAGCATGGCTCTTGTGATTGTGATATTATCCTATTAATGCACTAGGTTTAATGCTCAAAAGTAGGTAGAATTATGTCACAAAGTCTATTAAGATTCATTATCATTTCAATGTTCATCATTCATTGGTGAAGTGATGGGTAGCGTGTTTAGGAATGTTTGTTTTAATGAGAATTGGTTGGAGTTATCGATCATTTAGAGACATTAACTTTGCTTGTAAAAGAAATGAAAACTAGACTCAACGAAATTTGTACTGAATATTAGCATTCATAAACCTTGGCAAAATCTCAACTTCCTTGCCTAAGGATAGTACATCTTAACAGCATCTGTATTAATGGGGTCTCTCAATTCCAAACCATCCATTTGAGTTAATATCAGACCACCTCCTGACAATACCTTCTTTATAACATATGGGCCCTCATAATTTAGGATAAACTTCTCCCTGGGATCTTGAGCATTCGAGAGAACTTTCTTTAGTACCAGATCTCCTTCTTTGAAACATCGAGGTCTCATTTTCTTGTTGAATGCTCGGGCCATTCTTTGTTGGTAACACTGGCCGTGACATAACGCAATGAGTCTTTTTTCGTTGATCAAATTCAACTGATCGAGCCTCTTCTTTACCTAATCTGAATCATCTAACTGCGCTTCTGATAGAATTCTGAAGGATGGTATTTCGACTTCAACTGGTAGGACTGCTTTAGTACCATATACCAGAGAATATGGGGTAACTCCAATAGATGTTTGAATTGAGGTTTTGTAAGCCATAAGGGCGAATGGCAGCATCTCGTGCCAATCTTTGTAAGTGATTGTCATCGTCTCCATGATTCTTTTGATATTCTTTTTGGCTGCTTCCACTACCCCATTCATCTGAGGTCAATAGGGAGTTGAATTTCTATGGTTTATGTGGAACTGTTGACACAAATCTGTCATCAACTTGTTGTTGAGGTTGGTTCCGTTGTTGGTGATAATTGACTCAGGAACTCCATATCGAGCTATTATGTCCCTTTCCAAGAATCGATGGCTATTAGTATAAATCTATGGCCGTTGGATGCTGTTGGAGTGATTGGGCCGATGATGTCGATTCTCCACATGGAGAAAGGCCATGGTGCAGACAACGAATGAAGTTCTTTAGGTGGGGCATTTATTCGGTTTGCATAAACTTGACACAAGTGACAGTGCTTGATATATTTGATACAATCTGATTCCATGGTTAGCCAATAGTAGCCCATTCTCATGATTTTTCGGGCTAACATGTAGCCGTTTACGTGAGGTCCACATACTCCTTCATGCACTTCTTTCATCAGTTCACATGCTTCATTTCTATCCACACATCTTAATAAGGAGGTATCAGGCGATCTTTTGTAAAGCACAGGCCCATTTAATAAGAAATGACTTGCTAACATTTTGAGTATTCTTTGGTCATTTTTACAAGCCGTTTCAGGGTATTTACCTTCTTGGAGAAAAGTTTTTATATCATAATACTAGGGCTTACCATATTGTGCTTTTTCGATTACCAAACAGTAGGCGGGCCGATTTTCGATTTCTATTTTCAATGGTTAGACTTCGACCCCCCTGTTACCTGAATTATAGATGCTAGTGTGGCGAGTGCATCTGCAAATTGATTCTGAGTTCTCAAGATGTATGTGAAGGTGATTGCTTGTCAAATGTTGATGGTATGGTACCAATTTGGGATCTTTAGTTTTATATTCCCCCCTTGTCTGTAATATGATCAGTGAAGAATCTTCGGATACTTCTAATTCATAGATTTTCATGTGGCAAGCCATTTTGAGGCCGAGTATGCATGCCTCATATTCTGCGATATTATTAGTATATGGAAATGTGAGTCTTGTTGCTGAAGGGATTTGTATTCCTTCTGGTGATATCAGCACTGCCTCGATCTCACAACCAAATACATTGGCAGCTCCATTAAAGAACATCTTCCATTTAGGGCTTTGTTTTGTCCCATAGTCTTCTGCCGGTGCGCCCTCCGCTGTTAATATATTTTCATCAGGGAATTGAGCTTGTGATTCTTTGGGATCTCCCTCAACTGGGTGTTCTACCAATTGGAAGGCTAAAGATTGCCCTTTTATCGAATTTTGATTTATGTATGTGATATCAAATTCTGATAAGAGCATTTGCCATTTGGAGATTCTCCCTAACAAAACGGGCTTCTCTACCAAGTACTTCAAAGGATCATGTTTTGTTAGCAACTCAATGGGATAGTAAAGGGTGTATTGCCTCAATCGGTGCATGACCCAAATCAAAGCATAGCAAGTCATCTCTATTTCCGAATACCTCTATTCCCCGTCTGTGAATTTCTTGCTTAGATAATATATAGAACGCTCTCTTCCCTCTTCATCTTTCTGTCCTAGCATGCACCTCATGGATTTAGGGAGTATCGTGAGGTATAAGAATAAGGGTTTTCCTTGTTTTGGAACTATCAAGACTGGGGGATTTATGAGATAGTCTTTGATTGTCCTAAATGCTTCTTCACATTCATTGTCCCATTCTACTACAACATTCTTTTTTAGTAGACGAAATAGTGGGCGGCATTTGTTTGTGAGCTGTGAGATGAAACGGGCTATAAAATTCAACCTCCCTAGCAGTCCCCTCACCTCTTTGATAGTACGTGGAGAGGGTAGTTCCAGTATGGCCTTTACTTTGTCAGGGTTGATTTTAGTGCTTTCTCGGCTTATGACAAACCTTAATAACTTGCCTATTGTGACCCCAAAAGTGCACTTTTCTAGATTTAATTTGAGCTGAAACTTTCTCAATCGCTTGAACAATTTCCTCAGAATAACCGCAAGGCTTTCTTCTTCCTTAGACTTGGCTATCATATCATCGACGTATACTTCGACTTTTCGATACATCGTGTCATGAAGTATTGCGACCATGGCTCTCTAATACGTTGCCCCGACGTTTTTCAAACCAAAGGGCATAACCTTGTAATAGAAAGTTCCCCATGTTGTGATAAAGGTCGTTTTAATTTTATCTTCTTCAGCCATTTTTATTTGATTATATCTAGAGAAACCGTCCATAAATGAGAAGAGATGATTTCCTACGGTGTTGTCTACCAGGACATCGATGTGAGGTAGAGAGAAGTTATCTTTTGGCGTAGCTTGGTTTAAATCCCAGAAGTCTACGCATACACGTACTTTCCCATTCTTTTTTAGAACGGGGACTATATTCGCTACCCATTCCAAATAGTCAGACACTTCGATGAATCCCACTTCTAGTAGTTTTTTGACTTCCTCTTTAATCTTTAGTAAGATGTCAGGGCTAAATCTTCTCAATTTCTGTTTGTAGGTTTGACATCTTCCCTTGTGGAAAACTTGTGAACTACTATTGACTGGTCTAGTCCTGGCATGTCGCCGTATGACCAGGCAAATACATCTGCATATTCAATTAATAACTCGACTATCTCGCATTTTTGCTCGGCACTCAAATTGGCCCCAATCTTGAGGTTTTTTGGTTTCTTAGTGCTTCCTAGATTTACTGTTCCACCGGCTCGTCAATTGAAATCCCACTTTGTTCATGTTTTTGCCAATTTTCTTGTATTATTTCATGGTCAAGGACATCGCCTCCAACGACTGACCCAACAGTGTTGGAAATGATATCGGTGCTTTCATTTCTTACCTACACGAAATGTCCCTAACGTTCGACGATAGGGAATCTGTGGCTAAAGTGAAACGAGAGCACGTATATATAAGCTCAGATTTCTTTTGATTGGGGCAAATCGGATTTCGGTTGAAAAAACCATCTCTGATTTGTGTAAATCCTTCGATTTGTTGTGATTTGATTCCAATGAGATGATGTTTATCCTATTTCAGTTAAAGATTTGGTGGATTTCGTGTAAAAATTGCATCAAAATGGTCGAAATTCGAATTTTTCCTCGCCGGCGACGATCTCGGACGGAGGTTGAAGACGATCACGCGCTTGGCGTGTGTGCCCCCTTCGTCCAATCACAAGCTGACACGTGTCTTGGAGAGGAAAAAAAATCTGGCAAAACACGGAATGCGTCCCCCGCGATTCGAACCTGTGACGAGCCCCCTTCCCCACGCGATGAGGCCATGGTTAGGACCAACTAGGCTAGCCCACTTCTCAGTTTTTTTTATTTATTTATTTATGCAAATTGCATATATGCAATGCAATTTTTATTATTTTTGTATTATTTTGAAATTCTAAAAATTTGTAAAAATTATTTAACTCCCTTTCTTATTATTCATATCATTATTTTCCAAGATTGATATATTTTCCCTATTTATTTTATTTTTTGAATATTTTTCCTATTTTTGCTAAATTAGGAGAAAAATTGTAAAAAATGAAAATTGACCATTATTAATTATTAGGGCAAAAAATGAGGTGTTTATAGTTGCCCCTCTTTGTGGTAAAGTTTGGAAAACTTAACTACAAAGATAAGAAAGACGCCATTTTTGGCCTCTAGACTAAATGGACAACGCCTTGGTTTGGCTAGTTATCTAGAATTTGGTCTTTAGTAGAAAATGCTCCATGAGCTAATAATCCTACGAGTGCTTTGTGATGATTGGCATTGCTCAGGAAATGGTCTTAAGCAACCTAACGATCTGAAATAATGTATCCTCCTGAAAAGTGCTCTACGGGTTAACTAATCAATGATAAGAAACATCTCAAGGATTATTTAGGAGTGTGTTGTTGTGAGTGGAATAGCTAATAATAGGAAGCGTCCTATCGGACTAGCAACCTTAAAGGGAAGATTGTCTCAGGAAGCGCTCTTATGAGCTGGCCACCTATCAACAGAAGCGTCCGGCTAGACTAGCGGCTGTTTGGGGAGAAATACCTTCGAAGAGTGCTCTTATGAGCTGACTAATTGGTTATCGAAAAATTTGAAAAGTGATCCTATGAGCTAACTAATCAATAGATTCGAAAAGTGCTCATATGAGCTGACTAATCAATAGATTCGAAAAAGTGCTCCTATGAGTTAACTAATCGACAAATTCGAAAAGTGCTCTCATGAACTAACTAATCAATAGCGGGAAGCGTCTTCTTAGACTTGCAACCCTAAAAAATAGGTATCTCGAAAGGTGCTCCTATGAGCTAACCTTGAGAGAGGGTGTTTAGGAAAGTGCCCCTCTGTGGGTTGACTAACCTATAACGAGAAGTGTCTTCTTAGACTTGCGACCTTGGGGAAGGAATGTCTCGACAGGTGCCCCTATGGGCTAACCCTAAGAGAGGATGTTTAGGAAAGTGCCCCTTTGTGGGCTAATTAACCTATAATGGGAAGTGTCTTCTTAGACTTGTGACCCTGGGGAAGGAATGTCTCGAAAGGTGCCCCTATGGGCTAACCCTAAGAGAGGATGTTTAGGAAAGTGCCCTTTTGTGGGCTGATTAACCTATAGCAGGAAGCGTCTTCTTGGACTCGCAACCCTGAAAAATAGGTATCTCAAAAGGTGCTCCTATGAGCTAACCTTGAGAAAGGGTGTTTAGGAAAGTGCCCTTTTGTGGGCTGACTAACTTAATACTTTTGAAAATGCTTCTAGCGAATGGGTAAAATGATTTGATAAGAGATGTCTTATAATATGTGAATGATGGTTATTTATTCTAAGATGCTTACCAATTCATCGTGGATAGCAACCAAACAACCGAACCTTTGTGCTGGTTTGCTTTTCCTTTGCTTACTTTTGCTTCAAAACAGGGCTGAACGCGTTGATGCGCTTCCTTTCTTATGAGCATGGCTCTTGTGATTGTGATATTATCCTATTAATGCACTAGGTTTAATGCTCAAAAGTAGGTAGAATTATGTCACAAAGTCTATTAAGATTCATTATCATTTCAATGTTCATCATTCATTGGTGAAGTGATGGGTAGCGTGTTTAGGAATGTTTGTTTTAATGAGAATTGGTTGGAGTTATCGATCATTTAGAGACATTAACTTTGCTTGTAAAAGAAATGAAAACTAGACTCAACGAAATTTGTACTGAATATTAGCATTCATAAACCTTGGCAAAATCTCAACTTCCTTGCCTAAGGATAGTACATCTTAACAGCATCTGTATTAATGGGGTCTCTCAATTCCAAACCATCCATTTGAGTTAATATCAGACCACCTCCTGACAATACCTTCTTTATAACATATGGGCCCTCATAATTTAGGATAAACTTCTCCCTGGGATCTTGAGCATTCGAGAGAACTTTCTTTAGTACCAGATCTCCTTCTTTGAAACATCGAGGTCTCATTTTCTTGTTGAATGCTCGGGCCATTCTTTGTTGGTAACACTGGCCGTGACATAACGCAATGAGTCTTTTTTCGTTGATCAAATTCAACTGATCGAGCCTCTTCTTTACCTAATCTGAATCATCTAACTGCGCTTCTGATAGAATTCTGAAGGATGGTATTTCGACTTCAACTGGTAGGACTGCTTTAGTACCATATACCAGAGAATATGGGGTAACTCCAATAGATGTTTGAATTGAGGTTTTGTAAGCCATAAGGGCGAATGGCAGCATCTCGTGCCAATCTTTGTAAGTGATTGTCATCGTCTCCATGATTCTTTTGATATTCTTTTTGGCTGCTTCCACTACCCCATTCATCTGAGGTCAATAGGGAGTTGAATTTCTATGGTTTATGTGGAACTGTTGACACAAATCTGTCATCAACTTGTTGTTGAGGTTGGTTCCGTTGTTGGTGATAATTGACTCAGGAACTCCATATCGAGCTATTATGTCCCTTTCCAAGAATCGATGGCTATTAGTATAAATCTATGGCCGTTGGATGCTGTTGGAGTGATTGGGCCGATGATGTCGATTCTCCACATGGAGAAAGGCCATGGTGCAGACAACGAATGAAGTTCTTTAGGTGGGGCATTTATTCGGTTTGCATAAACTTGACACAAGTGACAGTGCTTGATATATTTGATACAATCTGATTCCATGGTTAGCCAATAGTAGCCCATTCTCATGATTTTTCGGGCTAACATGTAGCCGTTTACGTGAGGTCCACATACTCCTTCATGCACTTCTTTCATCAGTTCACATGCTTCATTTCTATCCACACATCTTAATAAGGAGGTATCAGGCGATCTTTTGTAAAGCACAGGCCCATTTAATAAGAAATGACTTGCTAACATTTTGAGTATTCTTTGGTCATTTTTACAAGCCGTTTCAGGGTATTTACCTTCTTGGAGAAAAGTTTTTATATCATAATACTAGGGCTTACCATATTGTGCTTTTTCGATTACCAAACAGTAGGCGGGCCGATTTTCGATTTCTATTTTCAATGGTTAGACTTCGACCCCCCTGTTACCTGAATTATAGATGCTAGTGTGGCGAGTGCATCTGCAAACTGATTCTGAGTTCTCAAGATGTATGTGAAGGTGATTGCTTGTCAAATGTTGATGGTATGGTACCAATTTGGGATCTTTAGTTTTATATTCCCCCCTTGTCTGTAATATGATCAGTGAAGAATCTTCGGATACTTCTAATTCATAGATTTTCATGTGGCAAGCCATTTTGAGGCCGAGTATGCATGCCTCATATTCTGCGATATTATTAGTATATGGAAATGTGAGTCTTGTTGCTGAAGGGATTTGTATTCCTTCTGGTGATATCAGCACTGCCTCGATCTCACAACCAAATACATTGGCAGCTCCATTAAAGAACATCTTCCATTTAGGGCTTTGTTTTGTCCCATAGTCTTCTGCCGGTGCGCCCTCCGCTGTTAATATATTTTCATCAGGGAATTGAGCTTGTGATTCTTTGGGATCTCCCTCAACTGGGTGTTCTACCAATTGGAAGGCTAAAGATTGCCCTTTTATCGAATTTTGATTTATGTATGTGATATCAAATTCTGATAAGAGCATTTGCCATTTGGAGATTCTCCCTAACAAAACGGGCTTCTCTACCAAGTACTTCAAAGGATCATGTTTTGTTAGCAACTCAATGGGATAGTAAAGGGTGTATTGCCTCAATCGGTGCATGACCCAAATCAAAGCATAGCAAGTCATCTCTATTTCCGAATACCTCTATTCCCCGTCTGTGAATTTCTTGCTTAGATAATATATAGAACGCTCTCTTCCCTCTTCATCTTTCTGTCCTAGCATGCACCTCATGGATTTAGGGAGTATCTTGAGGTATAAGAATAAGGGTTTTCCTTGTTTTGGAACTATCAAGACTGGGGGATTTATGAGATAGTCTTTGATTGTCCTAAATGCTTCTTCACATTCATTGTCCCATTCTACTACAACATTCTTTTTTAGTAGACGAAATAGTGGGCGGCATTTGTTTGTGAGCTGTGAGATGAAACGGGCTATAAAATTCAACCTCCCTAGCAGTCCCCTCACCTCTTTGATAGTACGTGGAGAGGGTAGTTCCAGTATGGCCTTTACTTTGTCAGGGTTGATTTTAGTGCTTTCTCGGCTTATGACAAACCTTAATAACTTGCCTATTGTGACCCCAAAAGTGCACTTTTCTAGATTTAATTTGAGCTGAAACTTTCTCAATCGCTTGAACAATTTCCTCAGAATAACCGCAAGGCTTTCTTCTTCCTTAGACTTGGCTATCATATCATCGACGTATACTTCGACTTTTCGATACATCGTGTCATGAAGTATTGCGACCATGGCTCTCTAATACGTTGCCCCGACGTTTTTCAAACCAAAGGGCATAACCTTGTAATAGAAAGTTCCCCATGTTGTGATAAAGGTCGTTTTAATTTTATCTTCTTCAGCCATTTTTATTTGATTATATCTAGAGAAACCGTCCATAAATGAGAAGAGATGATTTCCTACGGTGTTGTCTACCAGGACATCGATGTGAGGTAGAGAGAAGTTATCTTTTGGCGTAGCTTGGTTTAAATCCCAGAAGTCTACGCATACACGTACTTTCCATTCTTTTTTAGAACGGGGACTATATTCGCTACCCATTCCAAATAGTCAGACACTTCGATGAATCCCACTTCTAGTAGTTTTTTGACTTCCTCTTTAATCTTTAGTAAGATGTCAGGGCTAAATCTTCTCAATTTCTGTTTGTAGGTTTGACATCTTCCCTTGTGGAAAACTTGTGAACTACTATTGACTGGTCTAGTCCTGGCATGTCGCCGTATGACCAGGCAAATACATCTGCATATTCAATTAATAACTCGACTATCTCGCATTTTTGCTCGGCACTCAAATTGGCCCCAATCTTGAGGTTTTTTGGTTTCTTAGTGCTTCCTAGATTTACTGTTCCACCGGCTCGTCAATTGAAATCCCACTTTGTTCATGTTTTTGCCAATTTTCTTGTATTATTTCATGGTCAAGGACATCGCCTCCAACGACTGACCCAACAGTGTTGGAAATGATATCGGTGCTTTCATTTCTTACCTACACGAAATGTCCCTAACGTTCAACGATAGGGAATCTGTGGCTAAAGTGAAACGAGAGCACGTATATATAAGCAAAAAAGGAACGAATTGCAATTTATTGAATCTGAAAAATAACCACAATAGAAATTTGTTCAATAATTGTTCCTTATCCTTAAGTTGACCTAGCGCTATCAATAAGATAACAGAACCAATTGTTAAGAGCTAGACACTGCTCAGATGTGCGAGAGGTCGGGCCTTCATTATTGATGTCGGTTTTGCTTATCCTTGGCTCTTAAATGGTAGTTGCTTGCTTGAATGATTGTTGGAGGGGTGGAAAACACATCTAAGTATCGCTTGGCTTCTCTTTCCTTCTACCTCTGATACCTCTTGCTTGTGCCTCTTCTTAGGCTGTAGGAACGTACCCTAGTCCAAATGTCTGTTGCTGTCCCTCCTTAAACTGATGGCCTTCCTTGCTAGTTACCACGTTCACCTCGTTGAATATTTAGAGACCGAAGTCCTTGGAACCGTCTTCCCCGATGTAAGGTATGGCGGTCTCTTTATAGATGGCATAGTCTTGCTCTTCCAGCACGGTGATGATCTGTCCATTTGCTATGAACTTGATCTTCTGATGTAAACTTGAGGGTATGGCTCCAGCGGTATGTATCTATGGCCTTCCCAATAGCAGATTGAAAGACCTTGGAATGTCGAGAACTTGGAAGGAGACGTGGAACATCTGTGGACTAATCTCCACTGGCAAGTTGATCTCCCCCACTATTTCTCTCTTGGACCCATCGAAGGCCCTAACCATTGTTGAGCTTGGCTTGATGTTGCTTGGATCGACTCCTAGCAGGTCAAGGGTGGCTAAAGGGCATACATTGAGAGAAGATCCATTGTCAATGAGTACTCTGGAGACAATTGTATCGTTGCATTTTACCACTATGAACAGTGGTTTCGTATGTTGGTCTCCATCTTCCCCTAGCTCTTCGGGAGAGAAAGATATCTGATCTATGGTGAAGATTGAATCTGCTACATGGCTCAATTTTTCTGTTGCGATGCCCTCCAGTACCTTAATCTGTTTAAGCACTTTGAAGAGTGCTTCCCTATGAGGCTCAAACGTCGTGAGGAGGCCTATAAGTGATATCTGGGCTGGAACCTTGTTCAGTTGTTCCATGATCTTATATTCACTTGCCTTGACCATCTTTATAAATGCAGAGAGCCCCTCTTCTTCCTCTTTCCCTATCTCAGTGTTGGGCACTTCGGTTGAGATCCTGTATTTTGGGTAATAAATTCTCCTAGAACGGGTGATTCCTTCTATGATAGGGGGTCTTTCTTGATTGAGAGCCCGGTAATCAAATGGTGCCACCTTATACCTCTCTGAGGGTATTAGGACATTGAATACATATCTCTTCTTTGGAATCTACACCTCAGTAGATTGTCCCTCATAGCACTTTATAATTATCGGTTTTTGGTCCGATTTAATCATGTTCATGGACTTCTCCCTTTCCTTTGGTGGGTTGTCTTCTTTCTCAAACTCGGGCCTCCATCCACTAAGTGGCCTATACTCGGTTGGCGTGAAAGAGTAATTTACTAGATACTCAAATCTCCCATGTGATTCGCTCAGGGTACCGACTATTGGGTCTCTGGCTAACCATCTCTTCTTAATATGTGATTTAGGGGTTTCATCTAGGACTTGGCGTGGGTGACTTTCTTGCTACACTGTTGCTTTTTGCTATTTTGGGGACTCTTTGGAGTCCGACTCTTCGGATGTGATCTTATTGACAGTGGGCTTATGGTTGGGTAATGGATTAGTGTTGACATTGGGTGCCGATGTGTTAACAAAGTCCAATTGCACTATTCCGGCATCAATCAGATCTTGAATCTTGTTTCAGAGCCTCCAGCATCTATCTGTGGAATGCCCCTCTTGGCCCATATGATAATCACACTTGAGGCTTGAGTCAAAATTTTTAGGCTTGCATCGGTCACTTAGGATCTTGAAGCTGATCAAATTATCTGCTCACAGCCAAGCGAAGACTTGGCTAAGCGGGATTGGGATTGGAGTGAATTGTCTTAAAAACTTGGTAGCCTCGGTGTGATTCATCGGCGACTGCTGGATCGGGGCATTCGCGGTCTGAAATGTTACGTGGGTCTCAGCCTTGTCCACTTATCAGAGTTAACCGTGCTGACGGTAGACTCCTTGACTTTGTTACCTCCTAGGGGCCTCTACGATGATGAGATTCTGGGAGAGTCCACTATCTGGAGTCTCCCTGATGTGATGGCATTCTCGATTCGCCACCCTGCTGCCATTACTTTTGCAAAGCTAGATGACGTCTGGCTCACCAGGTGTGAGAAGTAAGTCTTCTCTAGAGTGTTGACGAAGATGAATGTCAACTCTTTTTTAGAGATTGGGGTTGTTAACCCTAGTAACCTGAGCTCTCCAGCGCTGAGCATACTCCTTGAAAGACTCAGTGTGTTTCCTTCGGAGACCTTTTAGATCCATTACCAAATGGGCAACTTCAATGTTGAATTTGTATTGATTGTAGAATGCCCGAGCGAGTCTTTCCCATGTGTTGACTTAGCTGAAGTCCAAGTGCGCATACCAGACGAGGGCAGGGCCTGTGAGGCTATTTTGGAAGGTCTGGACCATGAGCTGGTCATATTGGGCATACTTGCTCATCTTCCGTACATACAGCATTATATGCATCTTGGGGCATCCAGTGCCATCATATTTTTCAAATTCTGGGGTCTTAAACTTCTCTGGGTACATCTCCCTATATACTGGTAAGCTAGTGATCTCTGCTTGCTCAAAACTGTCAGGCCCCTCTAGTGTCTTCATTTTGTCCATCAATTGTTGGAACAACTTTCTTTCCATCTCCTTTTGTCTATCTTCCATTTCTCTTTTTATATCGTCCAAGGTTGGACCAAGGTTGATTCTCGGCTCATACTTAAACGCTGGGTTAAGGTGGGAATTGATCTCCTCATACTCTGGAGGTTGGCCCTCTACTGCCTTCCCTTTTCTAGCCCTTGAATGTTCTTCCTGAGTTGGGTGGGTGGTGCGAAGGAGGCCAATACTTTCAGTCAGGAGGTGGACTTGAGCAATCAATTGCTGGATTGTTTGTTCTAGGGATACGATCCTAGGGTTTGAGGCGGTATCTGTGCTGTTGTTGCGGTGGTCGCTGCTGTTTGCCATTTTGGTCTTTAAGCGGGTGTGAATTGGGCTCCTTTGAGGGTTCGATTGTTTAGGAGCTATCTTTGATACCTGGGCATGCATCTTTCTTAGTTCAATGCATGTATGTAAATATGATGCGTGTATCATACAGATGCTAAAATAAAGGGGCTAACAATTGATTAATAATATAATACTAAAATTTTATTTTTATTAATATTGAAAACTTGGAGTTCGATACTTGAAACATGAAAAAGTACAATGCTAATCTATTTCATAGTCCTCTTCTTCTTTTGTTGCGTAGGCGCCGGTTTTCCGCTGATGATAGCTTCCAACTCTTTGACTCTAGCCTAGGTATTCTCCAGCTGAGCTTCTAAGGCTTTGTTCCTTTGATTAGACTCTTTGAATCTACCCTTCCAGATATCCTTTTTGTAGTCTGTAGCTTCAAAGTATACCTCCATCCGGGCCCTGACTTGTTCTAAATAGGTTCTCAACTCTGGGTCTACCTTGTTTGGCTCAGGTTGGGTGATATCTGGGACCCGGTATATCCTTTCTCCTGTTTGATATAGCTGGTGTATCACGAAATCCCTAGTGGCTCGATGCTTGCCTACTTCGCCATCCGGGTCTCTGAGATCTACATTGGGGCTCTCGATTCGGGCTTCCCATAGGGCTTTAACCTCTGCTAACTTAGCAAACTTCTCGAATACCAACAGACTTAGGTCCTGGTATTCGAATGTGATCGCTTCCAAGTTTAGATGATATCCTATGCACCATTGACACCGATTAGAGGAACAACTTGATGGTTTCTGCAGGTTAAGATGACTTTGTTACAATAACTCCATCTAACAGTTTAGAGGATGTCATTGGCACTGAAGCTCTAGAGTACTCTTACCTAACTGTGGCTGGTGAGGTCATTGGGTAACTTTATCCTCTCTATGCAGGAGTTTACAAGGTCTACTTGCTAGGATAAAGATTTTTGAACCATGTTCAACCTAAAGCATTCGAGATGGCTTACAAACCAGATCAGGATGAGGTTGATGTTTGAGCGGAGGATCCCGTGGCCTTTCTTCTTGACAAAATTCAGGTTCCGGATCTGTTTAGCCAATAGAGCTAGGATATAAGATTTCCCTCTTAGGAATTGGGCCACTAGCTCGACGACTCTGTAGTGGATGTAAAAGATCCTGGTGGGGAACAGTATGGTAGTGAAGGCTGTTAGGATGAAAGCATTCACCCTTCTCTATTTGTAGCTCTTGGGGTCCCCACATAATATGTCTTTCCTATTCCCATCATCTTCCCGGGCTATAAACCAGGCTTCCAACTCGTCTATCCGTATGCAATATCCATTGCAGTTTGCTAAGGCTTTGTTGATTGTTGTCTTGCGGATACCCATAAGTCTACTGAAAATACCGACTAGCCTAGCCTCAAGATCTGGCACATACACCTCATTGGTTAGTGATGTAATACGAACTATGCCCACGTGTGACGAAACCCTGTACCAATACGTTTGGAATTGCAACCCAAGATGCCAAAACAATCAAGTGGAACCGCTACCCGTTTCCTATAGGTGAGGCAAGAACCTTGGTATATTCTGTTGACACCATAATTGGGATAAAAGACCGATTGATAAGTTGGTGTGAACGCCATAGAAGAAATCCAATAAGTTTAAGAGAAGTTCTTTGGAGAATCAAGAGAGGAATTCTCTCAAATTGTGTTTATCAATGTTGTATGTATGTTCTATGTTTTGTTTTCCAACCCTAGCAGCTTATATTAGGGTTTACAACTCGTAAAAACAAAAGCCTAAAACGATATAACATAATAAAGTCACGGAAAAATAACAAACAGGCAATGAAAGCCGGCGGCGTAGGATGTACGCCGGTTATATAGTCTGGTGGCATAGTAGGCTGGCGTAGCCCTCTGTCGCGCTCTAATTGCAATGCCGATTCAAGGCCGGCAGCATTTAAGCCAGCGTTGTCAAGGCCGGTAGCTTTGATCTCCTTGAATGACTTGTACAAATTCAAGGTCATTCTCATGGTTACTCCACTCTTTTCCGGCTTCTTGGATATCCTTTATCAGCCCGTTAAGTGCTTCCTTTAATCGTTTTGCTCGAGTTCTTGTGATCGGTCCAGGTCGCACTTCAAGAGGATCCACATTCCATCTTCTAGCTTGACTCCCATCATGGCTCTCATCATTCCCCTCATGTTGAAAATAATTTGTCCTCAAATCGTCACCTACATCAAAAGGACTTAGATCAGTAACGTTAAAAGTAGCACTTACTTGATACTTACCTGGCAAATCTAACTTATAGGCATTATCATTGATGTGCTCAAGAATTTGGAATGATCCATCGCCTCTAGGAAGTAATTTAGATCGACGCTGCACAGGAAACCGCTCTTTGCGCATGTGAACCCAAACCTAGTCTCCAGGTTCAAAGACAACTTGTCGATGACCCTTATTGGCTTGTTTCACATACTGTTTTGTCCTCCGTTCAATGTTGAGCCTTGCCTTCTCATGGATCTGTTTAACAAATTCTGCTTTCTTCTTACCATCTAGATTAACATACTCAGAAATAGGAAGAGGTGATAAATCCAAAGGAGTTAGTGGATTAAAACCATACACAATTTCAAAAGGAGTAAACTTAGTAGCAGAATGCATTATGCGATTATAAGCAAATTCAACATGCGGCAAACAATCCTCCCAACTTTTAATGTTCTTTTTAATGACAGCCTTCAATAAAGTAGATAAGGTTCGATTTACTACCACAGTTTGACCATCAGTCTGTAGATGACAAGTAGTAGAGAATAATAACTTAGTTCCTAACTTAGCCCACATGGTCTTCCAGAAGTAGCTAAAAAACTTAGCATCCCGATCCGACACGATTGTTCTAGGCATACCATGCAATCTCACAACTTCCCTAAAGAACAAATTAGCAATATGGCAAGCATCATCTGTTTTGTAGCAAGGAATGAAATGTGCCATCTTAGAAAACCTATCAACGACTACAAAAATAGAGTCTCGACCATACCTAGACCTGGGTAATCCTAATACAAAATCCATGGAAATGTCTACCCACGGCTCATGAGGAATGGGAAGTGGGGTATAAAGTCCATGAGGTTGGACTTTAGACTTTTCTTGCTTACAAGTGACACACTGCTCACAAATCCTCTCAACATCTCGTTTCATGTGAGGCCAATATAAGTGTTCCTGCAAAACTCCTAAGGTTTTAGCTACTCCAAAATGCCCCATTAAACCTCCTCCATGAGACTCCCTCACTAATAATTCTCTTAAAGAACAATTTGGAATGCAAAGTTTATTCTCCCTAAACAAGAATCCTTCATGCTTATAAAATTTACCATGACCACTTTTCTCACAGCGCACATACTCTTCACAAAAATCTCGATCAGTAGCATAAAATTCTTTAATATGCTCAAAACCAAGCAATCTAGAACTAAGAGTAGAGATAAGAACATACCTTCTAGAAAGTGCATCAGCAACAACATTCTCTTTACCTTGCTTGTAGTGGATGACATAGGGAAATGTTTCGATGAACTCCACCCAACGAGCATGCCTTTTGTTTAGCTTATTTTGTCCCTTCAAGTACTTCAAGGATTCATGATCAGTGTGGATCACGAACTCTTTTGGTCAAAGATAGTGCTGCCAAGTCTCCAGCGCTCGAACCAATGCATATAACTCCTTGTCATAAGTAGGGTAGTTCAAGGTTGCCCCACTTAGCTTCTCACTAAAGAATGCAATTGGTCTCCTCTCCTACATGAGAACTGCTCTAATACCTATTCTTGAAGCATCACACTCAATTTCAAAAGTTTTAGAGAAATCAGGTAAAGCAAGTAATGGCACATCAGTCAGCTTATTTTTAAGCGTCTGAAAGGCCTTCTCTTGTTGCTCTCCCTATTTGAACCCCATGTTCTTCTTGATTACTTCAGTAAGTGGTGCTGCAATGGTGCTGAAATTCTTCACAAACCTCTTGTAAAAGCTCGCTAGTCCACGGAAACTCTGAACATTACTTACATTAGTTGGACTAGGCCATTCTTGGATCGCACGAATCTTCTCTTCATTAACCTGTATTCCCTGTGCACTAACAATAAAACCAAGAAACACAAGTTTGTTGTGCAAAAAGTGCACTTTTTGAGGTTAGCATATAATTGCTCCTTTCGAAGCACTTCCAAAACATCCCTCAAGTGAGATATATGGTCTTCCAAACTCTTGCTGTAAATGAGGATATCATCAAAATAGAGAATCACAAAATTTCCAATAAAAGTCCTCAAAACATGGTTCATAAATCTCATAAAAGTACTAGGTGAGTTAGTTAAACCGAAAGGCATTACTAACCACTAATATAATCCATATTTTGTCTTAAATGCGGTTTTCCATTCATCACCTTCTTTTATTCTAATTTGGTGATATCCGCTTTTCAAATCAATTTTGGAAAAGACACTAGACCCATGTAACTCATCTAACATGTCATCTAAGCGAGGAATGGGATGACGATACTTTACCGTGATGTTGTTGATGGCGCGGCAATCAACACACATTCTCCATGACCCATCCTTCTTAGGCACCAAAATCATAGGCACTGCACATGGGCTCATGCTTTCTCTCACGTACCCTTTCTCCATCAAGTCATTAACCTGCCTTTGAAGTTCCTTTGTTTCCTCTGGATTGCTCCTATAAGCTGGCTTGTTTGGAATAGATGCTCCGAGTACAAGGTTAATCTGGTGCTCAATACCACGAATAGGTGGTAACACCTTTAGAATCTCCTCAAGGAAGACATCTTCAAAGTCCTGCACAATAGATACAACCACACTAGGCAAAGAGTTAAAAAGTTCGTTAGTATTCAAACAAGTTTCCTTAAAAACCAGCAACAACATAGGTTGCTTCATCACTAACGCTCTCCTCACGACACTCGCTCTTGCCACACAACTCTCCTTTTGCAAGGCTGCACTCTCCTTTTCACTCACCACCAAAGTTGATCCCCCCTCAACTTGGCCTCTCACACTCTTTCCAGCCTTCCTCTCTTTTTCCTTTTGATATTGACTTTTGTGTTCTTTTTCTTTTTCTATGTCTTTTACTTTCTCACTCTCCCTCTGTTTTTCACTCACCTTGTATTTTGCAAAAGATTGCTGTAACTGCAACTGATCCTCATACGCCTGTTTAGGTGTTAAGGGTTTAAGATTATAGCTTTTGCCATGGTGAACAAGTGTATACTTGTTAGAAAAACCATCATGAATAACCTTCCTATCAAACTGCCATGGCCTCCCCAACAACACATGACACGCCTGCATCGGCACTACATCGCATAACACCTCATCCTCATACTTACCAATGTGAAAAGCAATTAAGGCTTACTTACTCACCTTAGTTTCGCCACTATCATTCAGCCACTGCAATTTATATGGGTTAGGGTGTTTAGTGGTCTTGAGCCCAACCTCTCAACAATGAAAGTACTCACTACATTAGTGCAACTCCCCCCCATCAATGATCAAACTGCAAATATGGTCACCTAGATAACATCTAGTATGAAAGATATTTTCTCGTTGCACCTCCTCTTCTTCCTTTACCTGCACATTCAAAGCTCGCTTAACTACTGCCATTAACTTCCCTGCTGCAGGCTCCTCGTCATCACTAGCATCCTCCAATGGAGGCATATCATCGTCTTCACTATCCCTCTCAGTCTCATACTCACCATCATCACGCATAATCATAACACGTCTATTCGGACATTGACTAGCAATATGACCTCTGCCTTGGCATTTAAAACATTTAATGTCACGATTTCTAGGAGTAGAAGAATCAGGTTTACCTTGATTACCAGGAGTAGAACCTGCTTGCTTCTGCTCTCCTTTTGGCTTGGTGGGTAAAGACTTTTCTTCCTTCTTCCATTGGTTAGTCTTCCAAGTAGATGAACCAGCACCCTGTTGAAATCGTGCAGTACTACTACCTTTCCTTCTGTGTTGGTTCTCAACCTTTATAACCATGTGAACCATATCTTCCAATTCCACATAATGCTGCAATTCTACTACATTTTGTATCTTTCTATTCAACCTAACAAGAAATCTAGCCATGGTAGCCTCTCTATCCTCCTCAACATTTGCTCTAATCATAGTAACCTCCATCTCCTTGAAATATTCATCTACACTTCGGCTTCCTTGCTTAAGAGTTTGTAATTTTTTGTGCAATTCACGATAGTAGTAAGTAGGAACAAACCGCTTCTTTATCACCCCTTCATCTCTTCCCAAGACTCAATGGGTGGTTCGCCATTCCTTCTTCTATTCAACATTAGTTGATCCCACCACACTATGGCATAATCTGAAAACTCAATGGCAGCAAGCTTCACTTTCTTTCTCCCACTATAATTGTGACAATCAAACACCATCTCTACCTTCTTCTCCCACTCTAAGTATGCTTCGGGATCATTCTTCCTTTGGAAAGGAGGATTCTTCATCTTTATACTACTCAATTGATTATCCTCTCTATTCTTATCTCCTCTATCTTCCCAATCCCTAGTTCCTCTATTCCTACCACCATAACCTCTATAACTTCCGATAGAAGGTTCATCAAATTCATCATCAGAAATTTCATCTCCAACCCTTTGTCCTCTCTTAGAACAACTCTCCCTCTTACACCCTTGAAAACGTTTTTAGATTGCTTTAGTTTTTGCTCCACCGTCTCATGAATTTGTTCCATTCCCTCCTGAAACATCCTCTTCATTTCACTCCTCAACGCCTTAATCACTAACCTAGCATCAAACCTCCCCCTGTCACCTTTAGGAGAATGTTGCCTCGACATAGTTCCTGCAATAAAGGTTAGTACTAACACAAATATATAGGATTAAGCCTCACGATTCACTCCCTCACGTGTTTCACTCAAAGAAGGATAGTCCTCAATCACTTGTGTATTCTCACAACAGCGATGTTATCAACTCGTTAATACCTCTTCTCAATTCTCTTGGAACTAATCCAAATTGCACCAAATTCTTCCGTAGAATTCAAGAAAAAACTCTCCGGGTTGGAATTTTCCTTTTTCTTTCTTTTTGTTGTCTTTGTTTTCGTTCTTTTGTTCACGTTTTTTTTTTTTTTTGTAACAAGATTAATAGGATGAACTACACTACTCAAGAACAATTAACACTATGGACTTGAGTATGAAGCGACGGTAATACAAAACTTGATATGAACAATTGATATGAACGATTAGAGTTAGGGTTTTGATGTTACCTTTCTCAAACCAAACTGATGTTTAACAAACCTAGGCTCTGATACCAAATTGATATGAACCACACCCATGTGTGATGAAACCCTATACCAATACGTTTGGAATTGCAACCCAAGATGCCAAAACAATCAAGTAGAATCGCGACCCATTGCCTATAGGTGAGGTAAGAACCTTTGTATATTCTGTTGACGCCAAAATCGGGATGAAAGACCGATTGATAAGTTAGTGTGAACGCCATGGAAGAAATCCGATAAGTTCAAGAGAAGTTCTTTGGAGAATCAAGAGAGGAATTCTCTCAAATTGTATTTATCAATGTTGTATGTATGTTCTATGTTCTGTTTTCCAACCCTAGCAGCTTATATTAGGGTTTACAACTCGTAAAAACAAAAGCTCAAAACGACATAACATAATAAAGTCGTGGAAAAATAACAAACAAGCAAGGAAAGCCGGGTGTGTCGTAGTAGGCCGGCGTAGTCCCTTTGTCACGCTCTAATTGCAACGCCGATTCAAGGCCGGCAGCATTTAAGCCAGTGTTGTCAAGGCCGGCAGCTTTGATCTCCTTGAATGACTTGTACAAATGCAAGGTCATTCTCATGGTCGCTCCACTCTTTTCTGACTTCTTAGATATCCTTTATCAGCCTGTTAAGTGCTTCTTTGAATCGTTTTTCTCGAGTTCTTGTGATCGGTCCGGGTGGCACTTCAAGAGGATCCACATTCCATCTTCTAGCTTGACTCCCATCATGGCTCTCATCATGATGGGGCTTGTAGAAGTTGGGTGTATTCTTCCAGAGTAGGAGTGATCTCATGCGGTCCAATAAAGAAAGCCGTGGGCTCGATTTCCCATAGATGGGGGATAGCCCGAATCAGAGGTAAGTTTATTTCCATCTTCATTAATGAAAGAATGGGCCCTTATCTTTTGTTGGATGAAGGCCTACTCTTTAGGGTTGTACAGAGTAAACCAATGGTCCAGTACTAACTTTGGATCCAGAGGTTTGCAAACCCGGATCTCTTTGCGAAGAAGGTGGTCGATTGTAGAACTAGCCATCTATTACAATAGAAATCCTAATTACAAAAACTTTTTACAAAGTACAAATGATGTTATTATAGGGAAATGTATCTGAACTCCAGGAACGGAACAAAAGCATTACATCATTAATCAATTGCTAGCCCATGACTTCATGTATGCAGATAGGTGGGTTCTAACAGGTCCCCAAGCTTTATGGCCTCCTGCATTCTCGAAGAAATGGATCTCAGGCCATATTGAAGCATTGGGTGGGATGGCCTAATCAGTCCGAATGGTGATCATATCACTTTGCCCGAAACCTACACAATGCCCCCCTGTCTTAGGGCCCTAAGATGGCCTGGGTTTGACCATATCTAATCACACGATTACATGCATGCAGACTCAATAGTAGAAAAAATACGTAAACCCTAAATTTCATTAAATCCCTGAAATGTTAGCATTAGTAGTATAACAATCAAGAGATATTTTGGAAATGGTGATTTCAGAAGATTCAGGTGGTTAGCCTACTAGAGAAGATCCCCAATGGAGTCGCCATCCTGTCGAGTCTAATTTTTTATTTTCATTCCTAATCCGATTTTATACTAGACCCTATGCTCATCTAATATAAATCCTCGACTTGAATTAGGAATTTCATCTTATTTTGGAGTCGCCACCCAATTGGAGTTGGGAAAGATTATTAAATCAGGACTAATTGAGCAGATTAATCCTAATTCGGACAACTAGTCAGTGAGATCTCCTCTTTTCATTTTTTGTGAAAGAGGAAAGGGAAAACCAGAGTTTTTGAGTTCGGGGGCTAACCTATTAAAACCTTAAAATTACCACCTTATTCTTCTGAAATCTAAACCATATCCTAATGTCTTTTATTGTTATTTATTTTATTTTTGTGACTTTTTTATTGTGTTTTTGCTTATTGATTTAAAGCAAACTATTCTAATGTGGAAAATGATTTTTTTTTGTTCTTTTTAGAGTTGCCCCATAAGGGTGCCTACATACCAACTATTTAGGATCAAACAAGCCGTAATTCGCTTTTCATGAAAAACTTTAGTGGGTTTATTAATTTTAATTATGAAATTAATTCTGGTTTACGTTTTTATCGTTTTCAGCAATTTTTGGAAAAAATCTAAGCCTAAGCTTGATTATTTTATTTTATTATTTTTTTTCTTGAAAAAAATTAATTTTGGGAAAAACCAATTTTGGATTTATTTAAGAAAAGGATTTTTCTAAGTGATAAAAAGTTATTTTTGTTTTCCTATGATTAACCTACCTCTAATATTATTATTATTATTTATTATTTATATTTTATTTATTTATTTATTTTTTATTTTATAATTTTTTTATTATTTTATCTATCCTAAACTAAACATAAAAATAAATAAACTAATCTAAATTATTTATTTATTTTTTCTTCTTTTCTTTTCTTTTTTAAATTGTGAATAAATAAATAAATAACGAAAAATCTAACTTACCTGGATCCAGGTACGGTGCACGGGTCGGATCGAACCATGACAGCTGGAAATTTTCGTTGGCGGTGTTCCGGTGGTCCTTTTTGTCGAATGAGGGGTGTTTTTGAAGCTTCCGATGATGAGGAACCTAAGAGCAGTGGTGGTTGCGGTCGAAAACTTCCCCAGGTGGCATTTCGAGGCGGTGGCAATCGGCGGTCGTGCTCAGGAACTCCAGCGAAGCTTCAATCCTTCTTATTTTCTCTCTTTTCTCACTTTTTGATCCATGCTTTGGCTTCCCCACATTGTGCCCTATTTATAGGCACCAAAAATCGAGTTGGATAAGCTCGGATTTTTTCCGATTGGGGAAAATCGGATTTCAGTTGAAAAACCCATCTCCGATTTGTGTAAATCCTTTGATTTGTTGTGATTTGATTCCAATGAGATGATGTTTATCCTATTTCAATTAAAGATTTGGTGGATTTCGTGTAAAAATCACATCAAAACGACCAAAATTCGAATTTTTCCTCGTTGGCGACAATCTCAAACGGAGGTTGAAGACGATCATGCACTTGGCGCGTACGTGCCCTCCGTCCAATCACAAGCTGACATGTATCCTAGGGAGGAAAAAAATCGGGCAAAACGCGAAATGCATCCCCTGCGATTCGAACCTATGACGAGCCCCCTTCCTCGTGCGATGAGGTCATGGTCCAGACCAGCTGGGCTAGCCCACTTCTCAGTTTTTTTTTTTTTTTTTATGCAAATTGCATATATGCAATGCAATTTTTATTATTTTTGTATTATTTTGAAATTCCAAAAATTTGTAAAAATTATATAACTCCCTTTCTTATTATTCCTATCATTATTTTTCAAGATTGATATATTTTCCCTATTTATTTTATTTTTTGAATATTTTTCCTATTTTTGCTAAATTAGGAGAAAAATTGTAAAAAATGAAAAAATTAAAAATTGACCATTATTAATTATCAGGGTAAAAAATGGGTGTTTACACCTGGGAAGTATAAAAATGTAGATACCCTCATTTTAGGGGAAAAATGATCCAGAGTTATACTTGGAGTGGGAAAAGAAGGTGGATCATGTGTTTGAGTGCCACAATTATACTGAGGAGAAAAAGGTTAAATTGGTTACAGTCGAATTTTCAGATTATGCTAGTGTTTGGTGGGACCAGCTAGTACGTAATAGACGTAGGTATGGAGAGAAACTTGTTAGTACCTTGGATAAGATGAAGACCATTATGTAAAAGCGGTTTATCCCTAGTCATTATCATAGGGATTTTCTCAGGAAGTTTCAGGGGTTGACATAGGGGTCCAAGAGTGTAGAGGACTACTATAAAGAAATGGAAATCACCATGATTAGAGCCAGAGTGGAGGAGGATGATGAGGCTACAATGGCTAGGTTCATTAATGGGTTGAACAGGGAGATTGTTGACGTGGTGGATTTGCATCATTATTTGGATATGGAAGAGTTGTTGCATAGGGCGATTAAAGTAGAGAGACAATTGAAGTATAAGAGCAATCTAAAGTTTGGGGCAACGTCTAACTCTTCATGGAAGTCCAATTGGAAGAAGAATCTTACATATTCAAAGTCTAAAGAGGATGTGAAAACTAAGAATCTAATCGCTGCTTTTAAAGGTAAAACTGACACTAAACCATCTTCATGAACTCATGATATTAAATGTTTCAGGTGTCAGGGGTTTAGACATATTGCATCTCAGTGTCCAAATCAAAGGGCTATAATCATTTACGATAATGGAGATATGGAGAGTATTAGTTTTGAGGAAGAGGATACATCACCCTCAAAGGAGTATGATGATGTCGACTTGGAGGGACCCGTGAGTGGCGAGCTACATGTTATAAGACGAGTTCTCAATGCTCAATCGTAGGATAATGGTGAAAGGGTTCAACGTGAACACATCTTCCATACCCAATGTCACGTGCAGAACAAGGTATGTAGCTTGATCATTAATAGTGGCAGCTGTACTAATGTTGCTAGCACCTTGTTGGTTGATAAGATGCAGTTGAAGGCTATGAAACATCCTAATCCATATCGGTTGCAATGGTTGAATAAGTGTGGGGAAGTGAAGGTGATCGGGCAAGTTCTTATTACTTTTTTCCATAGGGAGTTACTGTGATGAGGTGATGTGTGATGTAATTCCCATGCAGGTTAGTCACCTATTACTGGGTCGACCATGGCAGTTTGATAGGAAGGTGATGTACGATGGGTACAAGAACCAATATTCTTTTGTTCTAAACAAAAGGAAGGTGGTTTTAACTCCATAGAAACCGTGGGAAGCTTGCGAATATCAAGTGAGGATAGCAAAAGAATTCAGAGATAAACACGTGAGTGTGCGAGAGAAGGGTGAGAAGAAAGAAAAGAGTGAGAGACAAACACTGATGAGCCATGAGGGAAAAGAGTCTGAAACATTGAAAGGAGAGAAAATTGCTAGAAAAAGTGAGGTTAAGAGTACAATGTTGGTGAGGAAACAACTACTTGTACTTATATATAAGAATGTTTATTTTACTAATACTGACATTAACTCTTCGTTGCCTAGTATGGTGATGTCTCTTTTGTAGGAATATGAAGACTTGTTTCCTAGAGAAGTACCGCAAGGCTTAATTCCACTATGAGGTATCGAGCATCAGATTGATTTCTTGCTAGGTGCATCTATTCCTAACTGACCAGCTTACAAAACTAATCCTAAAGAGGCAAAGGAAATTCATAGCAGGTTAATGATTTGATGGAGAAAGGATTTATAAGGGAAAGTCTCAGTCTATGTTCAGTTCCTGTCATCTTAGTTCCTAAGAAGGATGGGACATGGTGAATGTCTGTCGACTGCCGAGTAATCAACAAGATAATAGTTAAGTATAGACATCCTATTCCTAGATTAGATGATATGTTCAATGAATTGCATGGTGCTTATTTATTTTTCAAAATTGATTTAAAGAATGGTTATTACCAAATTCGTATGAAAGAGGGGGATGAATGGAAAACTGCTTTTAAAACTAAACATGGGTTATATGAATGGATGGTAATGCCTTTTGGGTTAACAAACACACCTAGTACTTTTATGAGGCTAATGAATCATGTTTTGTGGCATTTTATTGGAAAATTTGTTATTGTCTACTTTGATGACATTCTAATTTACATCAGGACATTAGATGATCATGTTCAGCATTTGTAGTGTGTGTTTAATGTTCTGAGGGAAAACCAGTTATATGTTAGTTTGAAGAAGTGCACTTTTTGTATGGAAACTATGGTTTTTCTTGGCTTTGTTGTAGGTGTAGATGGGATAGCTATGGATGAGGAGAAGGTGAAGGCGGTTTAGGAGTGGCCAACACCAAAGAATGCAAATGAGGTCAAGAGCTTCCATGGCTTAGCAAGTTTTTATAGGAGATTTGTGAGGGACTTTAGTCCATAGTTGCTCCTCTCAATAACCTTGTTAAGAAGAATGCCAACTTCAAGTGGACTGAAGTGCATGATCAGGCATTCCAAACTTTGAAAGGTAAGTTAACTAACGTACCTTTATTAGTATTGCCTAATTTTGAGAAAGTATTTGAGATTGAATGCGATGCTTCCGGGAAAGGTATTGGTGGTGTATTGATGTAGGATTCCAAGCCAATTGCATACTTTAGTGAGAAACTCAATGGTGCTGCTTTAAATTACCAGTGTATGATAAGGAATTGTACGCTTTAGTAAGGACCCTGCAAACGTAGCAACACTACTTATGGCCTAAGGAGTTCATCATTCATTCGAATCATGAGAGCTTAAAGTACTTGAAAACTTAAGGTAAGTTGAACAAGAGGCAAGCCAAGTGGTTGGAGTTCATTGAAACCTTTCCATACGTGATTAAATACAAGCAAGGGAAGGAAAATGTGGTGGCCGATGCACTATCTAGAAAGTACTCTCTTTTGACTTCTTTACATACTAAACTGCTTGGATTTGAATGCATGAAAGAATTGTATGAGAATGATGTTGATTTTGGTAAATTTAGGCCGCTTGTTCTGAATCTGGATATGTGGACTTTTATAGGCATGATGGGTATTTATTTAGAAAGATAGGTTATGTGTTCCAAAAAGTTCCATACGTGAACTACTGGTAAGGGAAACACATGGTGGTAGTTTAATGGGACACTTTGGTGTTAGAAAAAATTTGGACATTTTGCATGAACATTTTTATTGGCCTAAGATGAAACATGATGTACAAAATGTGTGTGATAAGTGCATTGCATGTAGAAAGGCTAAGTCCACAGTGATGCCCTATGGGGAATATCTTCCATTGCCTATGCTTAATCAGCCTTGGACTGACATCTCTATAGATTTCATATTAGGGTTACCACGATCTCAAAGTGGCAAAGATAGCATATTTGTTGTTGTTGATATGTTTAGTAAGATGACTCATTTCATTGCCTATTCTAAAACTAATGATGTACGACATATTGCTGACTTGTTCTTTAGAGAAATTGTACGGTCGCATGGTTTGCATAAATCCATTGTGAGTAATAGGGTGTAAAATTTTTGAGCTATTTTTGGCGTACTCTATGGAATAGGTTAGGCACTAAATTGTTATTTTCTACTGTTGCACACCCTCAAACCGATGGTCAGACTGAAGTGGTTAATAGGACTCTCTCAACCTTGTTGCGTGCAGTGATTCATAAGAACTTGAAACAATGGGAGACATGCTTGCCTCATGTAGAATTTGCATATAATAGGACGGTGTATTCCACTACAGCATATTCTCCATTTGAGGTTGTCTATGACTTTAATCCTTTGACCCCATTGGATATGTTGCCTTTACCCACTAACAAGTTTGTTGATCTTGATGGAAAGAAAAAGGCAGAATTTGTTAGGGAATTGCATGCTCAGGTTCGGACCAATATTGAGAAGAAAAACGAGCACTATGCTCGTCAGGCCAATAAGGGATGTGTCAAGACCGCGTTTCATCCAAGAGACTAAGTTTGGGTGCATTTGAGAAAGGAAAGATTTGCAGAATAGCAAAAGTCTAAATTGCATCCTAAAGGAGATAGACCTTTCCAAGTGGTGGAGTGCATCAATGACAACGCTTACAAGATTGACTTGCAAGTCACTATGGTAATGTAAGCGCAATTTTTAATGTTTCTGATCTTACTCTTTATGATGTAGGTGATTCGAGGACGAATCTTTTCAAGGAAAGAGGGAATGATGAGGATCAATTAGCATAAAAGAGGAATGAACCAAAGTCCCAAGATTCATTACATGGTATTGGAGGCCCAATGGCCTAAGCAAGAGCTAAGTAGATGAGTGAAGCTTTGCAAGGACTAGTCATGGTCCTACAAGCAAAGGAACCAAGTTACACTAAAGGAGAACCAACCTTTATTAACTTGATTCACGTTTCCATAGAGGGATGCAAGGATATAGAAGTCTTAGAATAAATTATTTTAAGAAAGGAAAATTGAACCGAAAAAGGGAAGAAGCACTCTCAATTTTATTTGTTATGACTTGCTTTATTTGTTTGGTTTGTGTTTAGTATATTTAGTTGTAAGATTTTAGCCTTCTAGAAGATAAGTGGCCGGTTTTACTATGTTTGGAAACTTAGGTTTTTTTTTTTCATGTGATAACAATATATGTCATGGCAATAAGTGGAAACAAAAAAAACAGAATTATCATATTATTGAAAATATATCTTTTCATGGAAAAGCTCTCTCTTGTTCTTTGAGAAAGAACTCCACAATTTTCTTCAACACAAACGCTTGGGAAAATCATTGATAGCTTAGGTTTCAATCAACAGGTGTGGTTGGGGTCTAGTTATGAATTACAACTCGTTTAAGACGATTTGTGGAATTCCAATTTCAATTACGATCGCTGGGTTTTAGGTTTGACATATACTAACTTGTGTGCTGTTCTATGTTTTTTTAAGTTAGTATATGTGTTGAAATTGATTAAGTTGAACAATTTGGCTTAAGTGTTTAAGTCATATGCTGTATCTGCTTGGCTCGGCCTATGGGCTATAGTGGAAAATCCCTAAGGAGCTCCCCAATGATCCTTGTGTGACGTTGTCTGTAGTGGAGTTGTGTTTGGAAATGATCTGAGTTGAATGTTGATTAAATGGTTAAGTGTACATGGGTGTAGGGCCCGTAGTGGCAGTTCCCGTCACAAGGTTTAAGTATACATGGGTATGGGGCCCGTAGTGGCAGTTCCCATTACCAAGTTTGAGGATTAAGGGATCATGGGTGTAGGGTCAGTAGTGGTAGTTCCTATCTCCAAATTATGCTCCAATGTGCTAAGTGTGTTAAGGGGGTCCTAAGTACCCTGTTGTTGCTTGTGAACATAAATTGTCATATGAAATGGTTGTTTGTATTTAAGTATTGCATAACGTGTGTGACACTTGTTCATGTTGTTTATGTGTGTGTGTTTGTGTTATATGTACTGGGCATTAGCTCACCCTTCAGGAACTTATTTTTAGATGCAGGTGTTGAGGGAGATGAGAACCTAGAAAATGACTTAGGTTTGGGTAGGCTATAGTGAGAGGAAGACGAAGATTACCATTATTATTATGATGATTAAGATTTAGAGGATTATGTTATTTAGCTGTGATAGGTAGTGATTTTTTTAGGGATTTTATTTTTGTGTTCAAAGACTTTCACTACGTTAGATGTTAGATATGATTTAAGTTATTATTTGAATTTTGAGGATACATGAAATAATTTTATATAAGAATTACATATTAAAGTATATCAAAGTTGATTTAGAGTCTTAACGTGTTTTGGTGAGATAAGGACATGTGGCGGGCAGTAGTGTAGCCCGAGTTTTGAGGTGTTACAGCTTAGGTGGTATCAGAGCTTTAGGTTTTATGATCTTTAGAGACTTAAGTTTGAATCTATAGAGAATAGGTTCATGATCCTTATGAATTAAGTTTTGATCTATCGAGCATAGGTTGTTGATCCTGGAGAGCTTAGATAACGATCCTTAGCACTAAGCGATGATCAATAGACATAAGTTTTAAACAATAGAATTTAAAACATGATCTTTAGAAGGATTAAGCACTGGATCTATAAGATAGTGAGACATAAAGAAAGTCAACAAAATATGGGACGTTTACTTAATTATGTAATTATTATCTTGTATTACTTTACTTGTATTCTTTTAACTGCTAAGCTTTATGTATGAATAGACCCATGTGTAGTGGTATATGTGTATATACTTACACACTATGAAATTGACCATGACTGATACTAACATAAGAAGATCTAGTTGTCTCTTCTTAAACAGAATGCATCCAAGAAGAATTACTAGATTAGGAACTAGAAGGGGTGCTAGGTGTGATAACCCCAATGAGGAGGAAACTCAGAACCCACAACCACAAGGGGAAAGAGGTCAAATGGTTGAAGAGGCAGTGCGGCTATTACATATTGTGAACCACCTGGTGGGACTACTGGCATAACAACACCAAGCCCTTAATGTCCCACAACACATGAAAGCTAACGAACCCATCAGCTTTGATAGGTTCATAAGAGTGGCTAAGGAATTTAACCCAAGAGTGGATGACCCAATCGAAGCTGAGGATTGGGCATAGGAAATTGAGAAGACCTTCGTTGCCTTCCAAATACCAGAAGATAGGAAGGTGAATTATGCGACATTCATGCTGAAGGGAATTGTAGCAAAATGATGGGCTTCGGTCCCTAGACATGCAAGGAAGTGCATGAACTGGGCGGTGTTTAAGGAGCTGTTTTATCAAAGATATTTCCCCAGCAGCTCTAAAGATAGAATGGAGAATGAATACTACAACTATAAATAAGGGAACCAAATAGTTGAAGAGTATGGGGTAGAGCTGAATTGCCTCATTCAGTTCCTTTCCGAAAATGTACGTAATGATGATAGGTCCCGAGCCAAAAGGTTCCTAAGAGTATTGGAATTGGACCTACAACTTACAATAGGGGCCTTTTAGCTAAATACATATGCTGAAATGATAGATAAAGCAAAGTACCTTGAGTAGAATAAGAAAATTATAGAAGAACAGAGGAACTGTAGAGCAGCAATAGCTCTAGGAAAAAGACTTGCCTCTAGTGGAGTAGGATAAAACAAAGGTAAAAGACATCACTTGTTGCAAAGCAGAACACCCAGAGTTATGGCCTCTCCTCTCTAGATCAAGCAAGTGCCTTGGCACTCATTGCAACAGGCATAAATGCTAAATATCCTAGATATTACGGACCTCATGAGTTAAGAGAGTGTAGATGGTCAGATGGGGCATGTTTCTCTTGTAGGAAGACTGAGCACATTAGCAGACATTGCACTGAAAGGTCAATTCCCTTAATCTTCTGTCATGTGTGCAACCGAAGGGGACATAAGGTAGACAATTGTCCTTAGGGACAAATTAGAAACCAAACAGGGCCAGTTCAACAAGTAGCTAGACCTCTAGTGAGAAGACAGGGAGATAAACTATAGGCAAGAGGTCCTAAACAAAGAGTCCCTACCAGGGTGTTTGCCATTCATCAGCAGCAGCACCAGGATATCCCAAATGTGGACAACATTGCAGGTATGCTTCCATTACATTCCTACAATGCATATGTGCTATTCGATATCAGTATGTCTGTATCCTGTGTGTTTGAGAATTTTGTCTATGCAAGTGCTTTGGATGTTGAAAATATGAATGATTGCTTGGCTGTTAGTACTCCTTTGGGAGTGGGATGAAGAATAAGTAGGATATGCAGAGGAGTGAGAGTAGAAATACATGGTAGGGTAATGCTAGCAAACCTGCTGATATTAGAGATGATAGAGTTTAACATTATTTTGGGTGTCAACTAGCTTTCAAAATATCATGCCACAATTGACTGCCACAACATGGTGGTACAGTTTAATACACCTAGGGATAGATATTTTGAATACATGCTCGAAGTGTAGAGACCCACTAGATTGCCTACCTATGAGATGTAGGGAAAGAGTGTACTGGCAACTATATCTGTTGAAGCTAGTGAAGAAGTTAGGATGGAAAGAGTAACGATAGTGAGGGAATTTCTTGATGTGATTTTAAAAATCTTTTTGGTTTACCCCCTACTAAGGAAATAGAATTCAACATCAACTTGATACAAGATACAATACCTATATCAAAACTGGTCTACAAGATGGCACGAGTAGAATTGGAAGAATTAAGGCAACAATTGTAGGAGCTATAAAATAATGGTTTTATAAGACCTAGTGTCTTTCTTTGGGGTGCACCGGTCCTGTTTGTGAAGAAGAAAGATGGAAGCATGAAATTGTGTATAGACTATAGGGAGTTAAACAATGCTACAATCAAGAACAAATATCCTTTTCCCAAGATAGATGACTTTTTTGATCAGTTGTAGGGAGCTCAAGTGTTCTCTAAAGTAGACTTGAGATCAGGTTACCATCAATTAAGAGTAAAAGAAGAGGACATCTAGAAAACGACATTCATGACTAGATATGGACATTACGAGCTTTTGGTGATGCTCTTTAGACTAACGAATGCACCAGCTGCATTCATGAATTTAATGAATAGAGTATTCAGAGATTTCCTGGATAAGTTTGTTATCGTCTTTATAGACGATATTTTGATATACTCTAAAAGTATTGAGGAGCATGAAGAACACTTGGGACTGATATTGGGTAGATTACAAGATGAGAAATTGTATTCCAAATTCAGTAAATGTGATTTTTGACTGACCAAGTAGTCTTTTTAGGTCATGTGGTTAACAAGGATAGGATATCTATGGACCCAGAAAAGGTGAGAGTGATAGTAGATTGGCACAGACCGAAAACAGTTATAGAGGTAAGAAGCTTCTTAGGTCTAGCAGGCTACTACAAGAGATTTGTAGAAGGGTTTTCCAAAATAGCAACTCCTCTCACCAGATTGATAAAGAAAAATGTGAAATTCGAATGGGATAACAGATGTGAAGCCATTTTTCAGATGCTCAAAGAGAAACTAGTGTTGGTGCCAATTTTGACTTTGCCCAAGAGTGGAGAAGAGTTTACAGTGTATAGCAATGCCTTAATCCAAAGGTTGGGGTGTGTATTGATGCAGGGTGGTCAAGTAATAGCATATGCATCTCCATAATTGAAGCCTTATGAAAAGAACTACCCAACTCACGACTTGGAATTGGTAGCTGTAGTGCTAGCTTTGAAACTATAGAGACATTACTTCTATGGAGAAAGGTGTAAAATCTTTACTAACCATAGAAGCCTGAAGTACATATTTAGGCAGAAAGAGCTGAACATGAGACAGAGGAGATGGTTGGAATTAATCAAAGATTATGATATAGAAATACAATACAACTCAGAAAAGCCAATGCGGTGGCAAATGCCCTTAGCAGAAAGAAACAGGGCAATGTAGCCACTCTCATCACTTCATAGAAAGAGTTGTTAGAAGACATGTGTAAATTGGAGCTAGAAGTTTTAACTCAAGAAGTTGGAGTAAGAATGGTTACTTTAAAGATTCAGCCAACCATAATAGATAAGATTAAAACTAGTCAAATGGGAGATAAGGACATTTAAGAGGTTAAGAGTAGAATGGAATAAGTCAAGGCACCAGAATTCAACTTAGATGCAGAAGGGACCTTAAGGTACAAAACGAGGCTATGTATGCCAAATAATGCAGAATTGAAGAGAGAGATAATGAAAGAGGCACATCACTCTGCCTACATAATACATCCTAGAAGTACTAAAATGTACAAGGATGTGAAGAGTTGTTACTGGTGGAGAAACATGAAGAGAGAAATAGTAGAATATGTAGCTAGATGCCTCATATGCTAGAAAATTAGAATAGAACATCAGAGACTAGCTGGAGAATTACAGCCTCTTCCAGTACCCAAGTGAAAATGGGAGCATGTGACAATGGACTTTGTTATAGACCTCCCAAACATCAGGGAGAAGCAAGATGCAATTTGTGTTATAGTGGATAGATTGACTAAGTCTACCCATTTTATACCTATCAGAGTAAGATATAAATTAAGAAACTAGCTCAGATATACATACAGGAGATAGTCAGATTGCATAGGGTGCTAGTGACAATCACTTCTAATAAAGACATAAGATTTGTGAGCAAATTCTGGAATAGCCTACATAAAGCATTAGGCGCTAAAATGCAATTCAATATAGCATTCTACCTACAGGCAGATGGTCAGTCTGAAAGGACTATGCAAATATTGGAAGATTTGCTCAAGGCATGTGCACTAGACTTTGGAGGCAACTGGAATAAGCATATACCTCTAGTGGAGTTTGCTTATAATAGCAGTTATCAAGAAACCATCCAAATGGCAACATATGAAGCTCTTTATGGGAGAAGGTGTAGATCCCCACTACATTGGGATGAAGTAGGAGAAAGACAAATGATGGGGCCTGAGTTAGTATAAGAAGTGGTAGACAAAGTAAAACTAATTAGGTAGATAATACAGACGACCCAATCACGACAAAAGAGCTATGTAGATAAGAGAAGATGCCCTTTAGAATTTCAAGTGGGAGATAAGATATTATTGAGGATTTCTCCAACAAAGGGAGTGATCAAATTCAGGTCGAGGGGAAAGCTAAACCCAAGGTATATGGGCCCGTTTGAGATCTTGGAAAGAATAGGCACCGAGGCTTACAGGTTAGCTCTTCTACTGAATTTGGTCGGGGTGCATGATGTATTCAATGTATCCATGTTGAGAAAGTATGTACCCAACCTAGATCAGATAGCAGCTTTGGAACCATTGAATTTATAGCCAAATCTGACATTTTTGGAAAGGCCAACCAGAATTTTAGATACTAAAAAATGAGAGCTAAGACGGAAACAATCCCTCAAGTTAAAGTACAATAGACAAACCAAATAGAAAGGGAAGCGACATGGGAACTAGAAGCAGAAATGAGGAAGAAGTATCCAGAACTCTTCCAGAATTAGGTACTTTCAAGGACGAAAGTTTTTATAAGGGGGGGAGAATGTAATACTTGAAAATTTTAGTAATTTATTTATTCAAAAATATATATTGTCATAAAGAACAAAGGACGATGATGAGAATTTTATAATATTTAAGGGACAAATATGTCTTTTCACAATTAGAGTATAAATACTCTATAATAACCCTAGGTCTCTTCTTTTTACTCTATCAGTAATCACATAGTGATAAGTAGGAAAAGGAGGAGAGGCTCTTGTCAAGAACCCTAAAGACAAAAGGTAAGAAATCCTATACAAGTTTTGATTTCGGTTAGTAGATTTGGAACTCGTTAGTATAATTTGCGTATCAGATTCAAAAATTGAAAAGGGTGTAATGGAAAAAAGACTCAAAAGGTTTAAGGATTTAACTTGTAGGAAATTTGATGTAAGTATGCAAATCTATGTAATTTAATTGTAATTACATGTTTTAGAGATATAACTGAGCTTAGGAATATATAGGATTGAGTTTTGGAGAAATTGAAGTAAAAGAATTAGGGTTCGTGGAGATTTCTGAGGGTAACACGACTTACCAACACGGTTATGTTTCGACCGTGTTGAAATTGAAAAGTACACTGAGAGATATACGGCCACCCAACATGGTCGTGTTTAGACTATGTTGAGTGTGAAAGTTACACCGAGAGATACATGACCTCTTAACACTGTCGTGTTTCAACTGTGTTGAGTCAAGGGTAACACGACCTCCTAACATGGTCGTGTTTAGACCGTGTTGAATGAAAAAGAGCACGACCTCCCAACATGGTCATGTTCCAACCATATTGAAACCAAGTTTTACATCGAAAGATACATACCCTTAACACGGTTATGCTCTCATCGCGTTGAGCAATACAGTCCCTAACATGCCCATGTTTAATAAAGTATAAAGTAATTACATATTTATTTAACTTCAAATTAAACTAATTTCCACGCAACCTAGATAGCTAGTAAGGCCTTAGAGAAATTAAATAAATAGGATTAAGAAAATTAAGAATGATATTGATCTTATATTGAATACTAAGAAGAGCTTATTGATGTGTACAGATTTCCAATTAGATTAAATCCAAGACCAGAAAGTGCTTAAGGCTAGGATTTATGGTATGTGTAACTTGTGTGTTGTTTTGTGTTTTCTTAAGTTAGTATATGTGTTGAAATTGATTAAGTTGAATGATTTGGCTTAAGTGTTTAAGTTATATGCTGTATGTGCTTGGCTTGGCCTAGGGGCTTTGTAGTGGTAGATCCTTAGAGAGTACCTTAATGATTCTTATGTGACATTGTTCTTAGTGGAGTCGTGCTTGGAAATGATCTGAGTTGAATGTTGATTAAGTAGTTAAGTGTACATGAGTGTAGGGCTCGTAGTGGCGGTTCCCATATCAAGTTTAAGGATTAAGTGTTGTAAACACCCCATTTTTTCCCTTTAATCACAAATAGTGATCAATTATGCAATTTTTCATTTTTTTTAATTTTTCTTCTATTTAGCAAAAAATAAAGGAAAAATATTGAAAAAAATAAAATAAATAGGAAAACATCCCAATTTTGGAAGATAATGGTAGAAATAATAATAAAAGAGGTTAAATAATTTTTACAAATTTTTAGAATTTCAAAATAATATAAAATTAATAAAAATCACCACGCTTATGTATAATATGCGTGTAAAATAAATATGAGAATTGGACTAGCCTAGCTGGTCCGGGCTTCGGCCTTGCGCGAAGGGGGTGCTTGGTCAGGGGTTCGAAATGCGGGGGAAGCAATTCGCGTTTTGCAATTTTTTCTCTTCGCCCAAGACATGTGTTAGCTTATGATTGGATGGAGGGAGTGCACGCGCCAGGCGTGTGATTGTCTTCAACCTCCATCCGAATCGGTCACTAGCTACGGGAAAAAACGGAATCCGACCATTTTGATTTGTTTTTTTTTTTTGCACAAATCCAACAAATCTTTAACAAAAATAAGATAAACATCATCCAATTAACATAAATCATAACAAAATCGAAGATTTAAATGAATCTAGAGTAAATTGGATTTAGGTTTCAACCGAAGATATGATTCGTGCCTATCGAAGGGAAATCCGAGCTTATTTAGCTTGATTTCTGGTACCTATAAATAGAGCATAATGTGGGGAAGCTAGATCACAGATCAAAAGTAAGAAAAGAGTGAAAAATCAGAGGTTTCGAAGCTCGTCGGAGTTCCCCCTTTGCCGTGACCGCCGACCAAGCAACGAACCACCACTTAGAGGCATTTTTGAAAAAATCCACCACTACAGTTGGATTACCCACTCTCAGAAAGCTTAGAAGCAGCCTTCAATCACCTTCGAAAGCCATAGGAACGCCACCGACGAGGATCCTCCGACCGACGTGACCCAACCCGACTCGATTTGACCCGACTGACCCAATCTGACCCGCGACCAGCATCCAGGTTAGTTGGTTTTTTCGATTTTTTATTTATTTTATTTCATTTATTTATCCATTTAATTTAGATATTCAATTATTAGAAATATTTTTTTTTAGTAATCCGAAAATAGAAAAAAAATTTAAGATTTTAATTAAGTTTTAGAATTTTAATAAATAAATATGTCTAATTTAATATAAAAATAATAAAAAGTAATAAAAAATAAATAAAATTTAATTATTAAATTAGAATTAGATAGATTAATAATATGAATTAAAAATTAATAATGAATTGTTTTGTCACTTAGAAAAATCCTTTTTTTTTTTAAATGAATTCAAAATTGGTTTTCCTTAAATCAAGACTTTTAGAAAATGAAATAATAAAGCTTAGGCTTAGTTTTTTTTTTTTTTTTTAATCTTGAAAATGATAATGAATGTAAACCTAGTGTGTTTTCATAATTAAAACTTAAACAAACCCGTTAAAGCTTTTTTCATAAAAAGCGAACTATGGCTTGTTTGATCTTGAATAGCGGGTACGTAGACACCCTTATAGGGCAACTCTAAAAAGAACTAAAAAATCATTTTTCAAAATCATTATATCATCTTTAGTATCTTCTTCTTTATATAAAAAAAAAGATAACGTAAGGAAAAAAAAAAAGATATCAGAACATGACCTAGATTTCAAAAGGATAAAGTGGTAACTTTAGAGTTTTAATAGGATAGCCCCGAGTCGAGAATATCTGGTTTTTCTTTCTTCTTTTTCATTTACAAAAATAAAAAGAGGAGATTTCGTCGACTAGTTGTCCAAATTAGAATTAATCTGCTCAATTGGTTTTAATTCAATAATTTCTTCCAACTTCAGTTGGGTGGCGACTCCAAATAAATAATAAGATTCTTAGTTCAAGTCGATGATTTATATTGGATGAACATAGGATCCAATATAAATCGGATTAGGAACATAAATGAAAATTTTAAAATTAGACTCGATAAGTGTACATGGGTATGGGGCCTGTAGTGGCAGTTCCCGTCACTAGGTTTAAGTGTAAATGGGTGTGGGGCTCGTAGTAGTAGTTCCCATCACCAAATTTAAGGTTTAAGTGTACATGGGTGTGAGGCACGTAGTGGTAGTTCCTATCACCAAGTTTAAGGATTAAGGGATCATGGGTGTGGGGCTCGTAGTGGCAGTTACCATCACTAAATCATGCTCCAGTGTGTTAAGTATGTTAAGGGGGTCATGAGTACCTTGTTGTTGCTTGTGGACATAAATTGTCATATGAAATGGTTGTTTGTATTTAAGTATTACATAACGTGTGTGACACTTGTTCATGTTATTCATGCGTGTGTGTATGTTATATGTACTGGGCATTAGCTTACCCTTCGGGGAAATTATTTTTAGATGCAAGTTTTGAGGGAGATGAGAACCTAGAAGATGACTTGGGTTTGGGTGAGCCAAAGAGAGAGGAAGAAGAAGATTACCATTATTATTATGGTGATTAAGATTTGGAGGATTATGTTATTTAGCTATGATAAGTAGTAATTTTTTAGGGATGCTATTTTTGTGTTTAAAGACTTTCGTTGTGTTAGATGTTCGATATGGTTTAAGTTATTATTTGAATTTTGAGGATATATGAAATACTTTCATATAGGAATTACAGGTTAAAGTGTATTAGAGTTGATTCAGAGCCTTAATGTGTTCTTATGAGATAAGGACACGTGGTGGGTAGTAACGTGGCCCGAGTTTCGGGGCGTTACACATAGGTACTTAGTTATGATTATTGTCTTACTTGTAATATTAAAACCAATTAACTTTTCAAAGTCTTACATTCATTAATAAACATATTATTTTAAGTTTTATCAAATTGGCCTTGGAAGCACATTAAGCACAAAAAGGGATGTTGATATTGATGTTGATATTGGATCCAAGTCAATGCAAAATGGGCTAGCTTGCATTTTAATGTTGGTATATGAATATGGTACGTATGCTAGTTGTCAAATGGACTACTTTAGTTGCTTTAGGTCTCTCTCTCTCTTTCTCTCTCTCTCTCTCTCTCATTCTTGCTATTAACTCTCCTCATTTGTAGCAAATCTCATGAGAGGTTAAGCAACGTGAGTAAATCACTCACCACATCTCATCCCCACTACTAACTCTCCACAATCTTAACAAAATTTACAACAAACTAAGTAACATGAGTAATAAGTAAAAAATTGATATCCATTAAGTAGCTAACTCTTTTTTTATTTATTATCACAAAATTAGCTTTTGCAGGCCAAAAGTAAATTATACAATACTAGATGAGCATATACTTACTACATGTGTGAAAAAATAAAAAAAAAAGTTATAGCTACCTTTGATATAAATGACTAGAAAAAAGAAAACTAAAAATCACTTTTCAAATCTAATGATTATAAGAATGTGTAGAGTTACAATTTTTTTATATCATTTTCTTTCCAACAAGTTTAATATATATATATATTGCTAATGATTTTTATAGATAGAGTAGTAAGCAGTTACAAGTAATGGAATGGTGCAAAATTTTCTAAATATGAATTATAAATTATTTATAAATATAATTAAAGTTAAATATCATTAAAGCACAATACTAAATAGGTGTCTTGCTCTTTAATGTAAAGAATAGCTTGGTTGATATTAAAAGAAAATAGTTTATATATTAATGGAGTTAAATTCTTATGGACAATTGTTCAGCACTTTTTTTACTCTTGTAAATAAAGATTTACATTATATATATATATATATATATTTTCAAGTACAAGATTTTTTTACCCTTTGTTTGCATTATTTTCTCGAAGAGTACTTAACATAAATTTATCTTTTTTAAATAAACATATTCTTACGAAAATCTTTTGTATACTTAAATAGAATAGGAATCTTAAGGATCTTATTTATCAATTTACTTCTTTTTTTAAACGTGACTTCATATATGAAAATTTACTTATCAATTTTATTGTTATTATATTTATTTATTGCCAATACTTATTAAAATAAAGAATGCAAAACAAGTCACATTCAGTCAGGTTTATATATATATATATAATCAACCTCAACCCTTTTGATACTAATATAAGTGGCTTAATGGAGCACTTTTCCAGCAATCATGGGTGTTAATGGTTATTGAACAACAATTTTGAATTTTAATAATATAACTACACTTTCAAATTCTACAAACATTTATATGTGTTTTCTCTCAGCTTTGGATTTGCATACCCTTTGTTATCTATATTATTGAAGTAGATGAACCATTTTTTTTCTTTACACCCTTCAAAAATTGTATATATAATAGTAGTCTATATGATTAAGTATATAACTCATAAAATATTAAATATAATTAATATAACCTTTCCTATTTTTATAAGAGGGTGATTACATTACAATTTTCTTTCTCTTTATCAAGATAAAACTCAATGGTAGATATATGCCAAATATTATGCATACCTCATGTATAAATACCAATAATATTATAACTTATATAAATGAAGTAAAATGTGGATAGTAATTATTTTGAAAACTATTCATTTTACTGTTGTGCATTCCAAAATCTTATTGGTATCTTTACACGACATGGCATATATCAATCAATAAATCCTTTTTCCTTTTCATCTACTACACTATCTTCACTTCATAGGATGATAGTTATATTTGTGTAGGTGAATAAAATATAACCCCCTCTTATTTAAAACTTCAAATAATATGTTAAAATTTTTTTTAAACTTGCAACATGAGTGCACCATCTGCTAGTATTTATTTAATGGGAAGAAAAAAAAAATCCCATCATTTGATTTCGTGATGACTAGTCATTATTGTGGATGCATTAGAAAGGAATTAGCTCAATAGTGTAGAGACGCCATGATAAATTAATTTTGCAGGATTTACTTTATGGTTTTAATTTAAGGCTTTTTCATTTCTTTTTACTATTTTTTTCCAGTGTATTTATTTTTTTCTTTTAGACTTAGTTTTTTCTCTTGACTTTACTAAATTAAAGATAACTTTGTCTTATTAGAAACACAGGTACTTAGTTTTGATTACTGTCTTACTTGTAATATTAAAACCAATTAGCTTTTCGATGTCTTACGTTCATTAATAAACATATAATTTTAAGTTTTATCAAATTGATCTTAGAAGCATATTAAGCACAAAAAAGGATGTTGATAATTGGATCTAAGTCAATGCAAAATGGGATGGCTTGGATTTTTAATGTTAGTCTATGAATATCATAAGTGGTCTAGCTATCTAATGGACCACTTTTGGAGCTTCAGTCTCTCTCTCTGTCTCTCATTCCTACTATTAAGTCTCCTCATATTTAGTAAATCTCATGAGAGGCTAAGTAGCATGAGTAAATCACTCTCTACATCTCATCTCCACTACTAACTCTCCTCAATCTTAACAAATCTTATGAGAGACTAAGCAATGTGAGTAATAAGGAAAATTTGATATCCATTAAGTAGCTAACTCTTTTTTTATTTGTTATCATAAAAGTAGCTTTTGTAGGTCCAAAAGTAAATTAAACAACACTAGATGCGTATATACATACCACGTGTGTGAAAAAATAAAAAAGTTATGGCTACCTATGATACAAATGACTAGAAAATAAGAAATGTACAGATCACTTTTCAAATCTAATGATTATAAGAATGTACAAAATTACAAATTTTTTTATATCAATTTTTTTGTGACAAGTTATTTATATATATATATATTGCCTATGATTTTTATGGATAGAGTAGTAAATAGTTACAAGTAGTGGAATGGTGCAAAATTTTCTAAATATGGATTATTAATTAATTATAAATATAATTGAAGTTAAATATGATTAAAGCAACATAAGACACTAAATAGGCATCTTGCTCTTTAATATAGTAAATAGCTTAGATGATGTTAAATGAAAAGAATTTATATGTAAATGGAGTTAAATTCTTATAGATAATTATTTGGCACTTTTTTCACTCTTGCAAATTAAGATTCAAATTTCATATGTATATATATATATATATATATATATATTCAAGTGCAAGACTTTTTTAACCTTTGTTTGGATTATTTTCTTGAAGAGTACTTAACATAAATTTATCTTTTTAAATAAACATACTTTTATGATCACGAAATCTTTTGTACACTTAAATAGAATGGGGATCTTGGGATCTTATTAATCAATTTACTTCTATTTTAACAAGTGACTTTACATATGAAAATTTACTTATCAATTTGATTGTTATTATTATATATATATATATATTTCCAATACTTATTAAAAAAATTTTAAAATAAAGAAAGCAAAACAAGTCACATTTTGTCAGGTGTACATATATATATATATATATACAGATGTTTTGGTGTCTTATGCAATTAATGATTTTTTTCTATAAGTTCCAAAATATATAAGACCGAGCATATTAGTAAATCTAATTTAATAATCAACCTTAACCTCAAGTCTTTTGATACTAAAACATGTGGTTTAGTGGAGCACTTTTCCATCAATCATGGGTGTTAATTGTTATTTAATTGCAGTTTTGAATTTTAGAAATATAACTACACTTTGAAATTTGCAAACATTCATATGAGTTTTCTCTCATCTTTGGATTTGCATACCCTTTGTTATCTATGTTATTGAAGTAGATGAACCATTTTTGTTCTTTACACACATAAAAAATTATATATATAATAATAGTCTATACAATTGATTAAGTATATAACTTATAAAATATCAAATATAATTAATGTAACCTCTCCCCTTTTTATAGGATGGTGATTAGATTATAATTTTCTCTCTTTTATCAAGAAAAAAAATCAATGATTGATATATGTCACATACTATGTATATCTGATATATAAATACCAATAAAATTATAACATATATAAATGAAGTAAAATGTAGGTAGTAATTGTTTTGAAAACTATCGATTTTATTGTTATGTATGTCAAAATATTGTTAGTATTTTTACACCAAATGGCATATATCAATTAATGATTCTTTTTTTCTTTTTCTCTACTACAATAGCTTTACTTCACAGGATGGTAGCTATATTTGTGTAGGTGAATAAAATATAACCCCCTCTTATTTAAAACTTCAAATAGTATATATATATATATATATATATATATTTAAACTTGCAACACAAGTGCACCATTTGCTAGTATTTATTTAATGGGAAGAAAAAAAATCCTAGCATTTGATATCATGATGACTAGTCATTATTGTGGATGCACCTATGAGGCTTAAAAAGAAATTAGCTTAACAGCTTGGAGACAATGATGTAATGATAAATTAATTTTATAGAATTTCACTTTGTGGTTCTAATTTAAGGTTTTTTCATTTCTTTTTTCTTTCTTTTCCGGTGTATTTTTTTTTCTTTTAGACTTGGGTTTTTCTCTTGATTTTACTGACGTTAACTTTTTTTGCTTAATTATATATAGTTTTGTCTTTCTAGAAACCTAGGTACTTAGTTTTGATTATTGTCTTGCTTGTAATATTAAAACCAATGAGCTTTTCAATGTCTTACATTCATCAATAAACATATAATTTTAGGTTTTATCAAATTGATCTTGGAAGCATATTAAGCACAAAAAAGAATGTTGATATTTGGATCTAAGTCAACACAAAATGTGCTGACTTGCATTTTTAATGTTGGTCTATGAGTATGGTACGTAGGCTACCTATCTAATGGACCACTTTTAGTCCTTTAGCTCCCTCTCTTTCTCTCTCTCATTCCTCCTATTAACAGTCTTTGTTTTTAGCAAATCTCACACTCTCTCTCTCCACATCTCATTCCTACTTTGGACTCTCCTCACTTTTAGCAAATCTCACTCTCTCTCTCTAGATCTCATTCCTACTATTAACTCTCCTCATTTTTAGCAAATCTCATGAGAGGCTAAGCAGCATGAGTAAATCACTCTCCACATCTCAACCCCACTACTAACTCTCCTCAATCTTAACAAATGTTACGAGAGACAAAGTATATCCATTAAGTAGCTAACTCTTTTTTTACTTGTTATCATATAAATAGCTTTTGCATGTCCAAAAGTAAATTAAACAACACTAGATGCAAATATATTTACTATGTGTGTGAAAAAATAAAAAAGTTATGGCTACCTATGATACAAATGACTAGAAAATAAGAAATGTGCAGATCACCTTTCAAATTTAATGATTATACAAATGTACAGAATTACAATTTTTTTTATATCGTTTATATATATTGCCTACAATTTTTATGGATAGAGTTGTAAACGGTTATGAATAGTGGAATGGGTGCAAAATTTTCTAAATATGAATTATTAATTAATTATAAATATAGTTAAAGTTAAATATCATTAAAGCGACATAAGACACTAAATAGGCATCTTGCTATTTAATATAGTAAGTAGCCTAGATGATATTAAATGAAAAGAATTTATATGTAAATGGAGTTAAAAGTCTTATGGATAATTGTTCGGCACTATTTTCACTCACGCAAATTAAGATATATATATTCAAGTGCAAGACTTTTTTAACCTTTGTTTGGATTATTTTCTTGAAGAGCACTTAACATAAATTTATCTTTCTAAATAAACATACTTTTATGATCATGAAATCTTTTGTATACTTAAATAGAATGGGGATCTTAGGGATCTTATTAATCAATTTACTTCTTTTTTAGCAAGTGACTTTACATATGAAAATTTACTTATCAATTTGATTGTTATTATTATATATATATTTCCTCCAATACTTATTAAAATTTTGTTAAAATAAAGAAAGCAAAACAAGTCACATTCAATCATGTTTATATATATATATACATGTTTTGGTGTCTTATGAGTTTGATGACTTTTTTTATAAGTTCCAAAATATACAAGCATATTAGTAAATTTGATTTAATAATCAACCTCAACCTCAAGCCTTTTGTTACTAATACATGTGGCTTATTGGAGCACTTTTCCAGCAATCATGGGTGTTAATTGTTATCAAACAGAGATTTTAAATTTTAGAAATATAGCTACACTTTGAAATTCTGCAAATATTCACATGAGTTTTCTCTTAAGTTTGGATTTGCATACCCTTTATTATCTATGTTATTGAAGTAGATGAACCATTTTTGTTCTTTACACCCCTAAAAAATTATATATATAATAATAGTCTATATGATTAAGTATATAACTCATAAAATATCAAATATAATTAATATAATCTCTCCTCTTTTTATAGGATGGTTTGATTACATTACGATTTTTTCTCTCTTTATTGAGAAAGAAAAAATCAATGGTTGTTATATGCCACGTATTATGTACATTTGATGTATAAATACCAATAAAATTATAACATATATAAATAAAGTAAAATGTGGATAGTAATTATTTTGAAAACTATCTATTTTACTGTCATGTATGTCAAAATCTTATTAGTATTTTTACATTACATGACATATATCAATCAATGAATCTTTTTTCCTTTTTCTCTACTACACCATCTTCACTTCACAGGATGATAGTTACATTTATGTAGGTGAATAAAATATAACCCCCTCTTATTTAAAACTTCAAATAGTATATTAATTTTTTTTTTAAACTTGCAACACAAGTGCACCATTTGCTAGTATTTATTTAATGGGAAGAAAAAAAAAATCCTAGCATTTGATGTCATGATGACTAGTCATTACTGTGGATGCACCTTTATGGCTTAAAAAGGAATTAGCTTAATAGTGTGGAGACAATGATGCCATGATAAATTAATTTTATAGGATTTCACTTTGTGGTTCTAATTTAAGGTTTTTTCATTTCTTTTTCTTTTTTTTTCTTATGTATTTTTTTTTCTTTTAGACTTGGGTTTTTCTCTTAATTTTACTGATGTTAACTTTTTTTACTTAATTATATATAGTTTTATCTTTCCAGAAACACAGGTACTTAGTTTTGATTATTGTCTTACCTGTAATATTAAAACCAATGAGCTTTTCAATGTCTTACATTCATCAATAAACATATAATTTTAGGTTTTATCAAATTGATCTTGGAAGCATATTAAGCACAAAAAAGGATGTTGGTATTGATGTTGACATTTGGATCCAAGTCAATTCAAAATGGGCTAGCTTGCATTTTTAATGATGGCCTATCAATATGGTACGTGGGCTAGCTATCTAATGTACCACTTTTGGTGCTTTAGCTCTCTCTCTCTCTCATCCTCCTATTAACTCTCCTCGTTTTTAGCAAATCTCAATCTCTCTCTTCACATCTCATTCCTACTATGGACTTTCCTTATTTTTAGCAAATCTCACACTCTCTCTCTAGATCTCATTCCTACTATTAACTCTCCTCATTTTTAGCAAACCTCATGAGAGGCTAAAAAATCACTCTCCACATCTCATCCCCAGTTCTAACTCTCCTCAATCTTAACAAATCTTATAAGAGACTAAGCAACGTGAGTAATAAGGAAAAATTGATATCCATTAAGTAGCTAACTCTTTTTTTATTTGTTATCATAAAAGTAGCTTTCGTAGATCCAAAAGTAAATTAAACAACACTAGATGCGACATATACTTACCGTGTGTGAAAAAATAAAAAAGTTATGGCTACTTATGATAAAAATGATTAGAAAGTTCGAAATGTATAGATCCCTTTTCAAATCTAATGATTATACGAATGTAAAGAATTATAAATTTTTTTATTTCATTTTTTTTTGATAAGTTATTTTATATATATACACATATATATATTGCCTACGATTTTTTTGGATAGAGCAGTAAACGGTTACAAGTAGTGGAATGGTGCAAAAAAATTTAAATATCAATTATTAATTAATTATAATTATAATTATAATTAAATATATTAAAGTGACATAAGACACTAAATAGGTATCTTGCTCTTTAATATAGTAAGTAGCTTAGATGATACTAAACGAAAAGAATTTATATGTAAATGGAGTTAAAGTCTTATGGATAATTGTTCGGCACTTTTTTCAATCTTGCAAATTAAGATTCAAATTTCATATGTATCTATATATATATATTCAAGTGCAAGATTTTTTAACCTTTGTTTGGATTATTTTCTTGAAGAGCACTTAACATAAATTTATCTTTTTAAATAAACATACTTTTATGATCACGAAATCTTTTGTATACTTAAATAGAATGGGGATCTTAGGGATCTTATTAATCGATTTACTTCTTTTTTAACATGTGACTTTACATATGAAAATTTACTTATCAATTGATTGTTATTATTATTATTATTATATATATATTTTCCAATACTTATTAAAAATTTGTTAAAATAAAGAAAGCAAACAAGTCACATTCTATTAGGTTTATATATATATATATATATAGATTTTTTGGTGTCTTATGAGTTTTATGATTTTTTTTATAAGTTTCAAAATATACCAGACTGAGCATATTAGTAAATTTGATTTAATAATCCACCTTAACCTCAAGCCTTTTAATACTAATATATGTGGCTTACTAGAGCACTTTTCCGACAATCATGAGTGTTAATTGTTATCTAATTGCAATTTTAAATTTTAGAAATATAACTACACTTTGAAATTTTGCAAGCATTCATATAAGTTTCTCTCAGGCATAGATTTACATACCCTTTGTTATCTATGTTATTGAAGTAGATGAAACATTTTTGTTCTTTACACCCTTCAAAAATTGTATGTATAATAATAGTCTATATGATTAAGTATATAACTCATAACATATCAAATATAATTAATATAACCTCTCGTCTTTTTATAGGAGGGTGATTACATTACAATTTTCTCTCTTTTTATCGAGAAAAAACTCAATTGTTGATATATGTCATGTATTATGTACTTCTGATATATAAATACTAATAAAATTATAACATATATAAATGAAGTAAAATGTAGATGGTAATTGTTTTGAAAACTATCCATTTTACTTTTATATATGTCAAAATCTTACTAGTATTTTTACACCACATGACATGTATCAATCAATGAATCTTTTTTCCTTTTTCTCTACTACACCATCTTCACTTCACAAGATCATAGTTATATTTGTGTGGGTGAATAAAATATAACCCCCGCTTATTTAAAACTTCAAATAGTGTATTATTATTTTTTTTAAACTTGCAACACGAGTGCACCATTTGCTAGTATTTATTTAATGGGAAGAAAAAAAAAGTACTAGCATTTGATTCATGATGACTAGTAATTATTGTGGATCCACCTCCTAGGCTTAAAAAGGAATTAGCTTAACAGCGTGGAGACAATGATGCCATGATAAATTAATTTTATAGGATTTCACATTGTGGTTCTAATTTAAGGTTTTTTCATTTCTTTTTTCTTTCTTTTCTTGTGTATTTTTTAATTTCTTTTAGACTTGGGTTTTTTTCTTGATTTTACTTATGTAAATTTTTTTTTCTTAATTCTATATATTTTATCTTTCTAGAAACACATGTACTTAGTTTTGATTATTGTCTTACTTGTAATATTAAAACCAATAAGCTTTTCAATGTCTTACATTTATCAATAAACATATAATTTTAGGTTTTATCAAATTGAACTTGGAAGCATATTAAGCACAAAAAAGGATGTTGATATTTGGATCCAAGTCAATGCAAAATGGGCTAGCTTGCATTTTTAATGTTAGTCTATGAATATGGTACATGGACTAGCTATCTAATGGACCACTTTTGGTGCTTTAGCTCTCTCTCTCTCTCTCTCATTCCTCCTATTAATTCTCCTCGTTTTTGGAAAATCTCACATTCATCACTCTCCACATCTCATCCCCACTACTAACTTTCCTCAATCTTAACAAATCCCACGAGAGACTAAGTAAAATGAGTAATAAGGAAAAATTGATATCCATTAATTAGCTAACTCTTTTTATTTGTTATCATAGATGTAGCTTTTGCAGGTCCAAAAGTAAATTAAACAATACTAAATGAGCATATACTTACTATGTGTGTGAAAAAAATAAAAAAAGTCACAGCTTTGTATGATATAGATGACTAGAAAATAAGAAAACTACAAATGACTTTTCAAATCTAATGATTATAGGAATGTATAGAATTACAAAAAATTTTTATATAATTTTTTTCCAACAAGTTATATATATTGCCAACAATTTTTATGGATAGAGTAGTAGTAAACGTTACAAGTAGTGAAATTGTGCAAAATTTTCTAAATATGAATTATTAATTATTTATAAATATAATTAAAAGCACATAAGACACTAAATAGGTGCCTTGCTCTTTAATATAATAAATAGCTTGGCTGATATTTAAAGAAAAGAGTTTATATATAAATGGTGTTAAATTCTTATGGTAATTGTTCAACACTCTTTTTACTCTCACAAATTAAGATTCACAGTTCATATATATATATATATATATATATTTCAAGTACAAGACTTTTGTAACCTTTGGTTGCATTATTTTCTTGAATTGTTCTTAACATAAATTAATCTTTTTAAATAAAATATTTTTATGATAAAAAAATCTTTTGCATACTTGAATAGAGTGGGATTTGAAGGATCTTATTACTCAATTTACTTCTTTTTTTGACATGTGACTTTACATATGAAAATTTACTTGTCAATTTTATTGTTATTATTTTTTTTTTTTTGTTTTTGCCAATACTTATTAAAATTTTGTTAAAATAAAGAAAGTAAAGGTTTATATATATGTGTGTGTGTGTGTGTGTGTTTTGGTGTCTTTGGAGTTTTATGATTTTTTTATACATTCCAAATTATACACGACTAAGCATATTAGTAAATCTGATTCAATAATTAGCCTTTGCCTCAAGCCTTTTGATACTAATACATGTGGCTTAATGGAGCACTTTTCTAGTAGTCATGGGTGTTAGTTGTTATCTAACCACAATTTTTAATTTTAGTAATATAATCACACTTCCAAGTTTTACAAACATTCATATGTGTTTTCTCTCTACTTTGGATTTGCATACCATTTTTTTCTTTACACCCTTTTCTTCATAAAATGTGTATATAATAATAGTCTATATGATTAAGTATATAACTCATAAAATATCAAATATAATTAATATAACCTCTCCTATTTTTATAGAAGGGTGGTTACATTACAATTTTCTTTATCCTTATTGAGAAAAAACTCAATGGTTAATATATGCTATGTATTATGTACATGTGATGTATAAATACCAATGAGATTATAACATATATAAATGACATACAATATATATAGTAATTATTTTGGAAACTTTCCATTTTGCTGTCATACATGTCAAAATCTTTTTTGTATTTATATTACTACATGGTGTATATCAATTAATAAATCTTTTTTCCTCTTTATCCACTTGACCATCTTCACTTTATAGGATTATAGTTATATTTGTGTAGGTGAGTAAAATATAACCCCCTCTTATTTAAAACTTCAAATAAAATATTAAAATTATTTTTAAACTTGCAACACGAGTGCATCATTGGAAAGAAAAAAAAAATCCTAGCATTTGATTTCATAATGACTAGTCATTATTGTGGATGCACCTTTGAGGCTTAAAAAGAAATTAGCTGAGCAACGTCGAGACAATGACGCCATGATAAATTAATTTTATAGGATTTCACTTTATGGTTCTAGTTTAAGGTTTTTTCATTTCTTTTCTCTTTTCTTTTCTTGTGTATTTTTTTTTTCTTTTAGACTTAGGTTTTTCTCTTGATTTTACTAACATTAACTTTTTTGCTTAAATATATATAATTTTCTCTTTCTAGAAACACGGGTACTTAGTTTTGATTATAGTCTCACTTGTAATATTAAAATCAACTAGCTTTTCAATGTCATATGCTCATCAATAAACATATCATTTTTAGTTTTATCAAATTGACCTTGGAAGCATATTAAGCACAAAAAAAGATGTTGATGTTGATATTTGGATGCTCAACACATTCATAGTTAGTATGTGGCGAATGTGAGTAGTGCATGTAAGTTGTAAGTGCTAATAAACCCACCACCCCACCACCCTACCCCCTACCCCAAAACCCAACCCTCCCTTGCACCCACTTCCACCACCAAAAAAAAAAAAAAAAGAAAAAGAAAAAGAAAAAAAAAAGTTTGCATCCTTATTAATAACTTTTTTGTTTTTTTTTTTGTGTTCTTAAATTTACATATGCATTACAAGGATAGTGTCTACTAATATTATTTTGTGCTCATGAATTTTCACATTATTCAACTAGTTCTTGTAAACTAAATTTTGTTTACACAAAAGTTTTGTTTAATTTCGGGATTGTACACCCTAGGTAACTAATGACTTAGCTACCCACTTGAAAGGTTAATGAATTGGGGATGTGATTAGGGATGGACATGGTTTGGTTTGATTTAGTTTTTCCTCTAAATTGACCCAAACCAAATCATAAAAATTTAGTTTGGTTTCAAAACTTTTTCAAACAATAAAATTTTGGTTTTATTTACTAATTGAACTATATTTTGTTTTCTAAAAAGGTATATTTGATTAACAAGTGATCTCATATGAGCAATAATATATATTGATATCATATAAAGATTAATAAAGCCAATATTATTGTAGCTAAAAAATTTCAAATGTGTAATACAAGTAATTTATTTCTTAAGTTAGTATATAAAATAAAATTTGAGTCATTTGAGTCAACTTATATATATTTACTAAATTATGGTTATAAAATTTAAATGCATATACCTTTTAATAAATGTAAACTAATTTTTTTTTTAATATTTTAATACAAGAAAATAATTTTTTTTAGTTACAAATAAAATATTATTATATATTTTTAAATAGTTTAGTTTGATTTTGTAGTTTGGTTTTATTCCTCAAAATTAATCATAAAATTTCAATTTAGTTCAGATTGAAAGATTTCCAAATCAAATAGCAAAAAAGACCATATTTTAAATTAGATCTGATTTAGTTTGATTTACGAAAACGGTTCAGGTTCCTAGATGTCACTAAGTGGTAATTTATTAATTCAGAACAACCGAAATGCGCCACATGAGAGTACCGACTCGGAATTTATGGTCATTGGTTCTTAGGGTCTTTCTACATTTGTCTATGTTTCGATAGCCATTGAAAGTAGAATGTCAGATTGGAGAACAGGTCTAGTATTGAAAGATTGTTAGATAATATAATTAACAACCCAATTTTGCAATCAGTTGACTCATAGATAGCAGGCAACTTTGTAAATATGGAGTATTGCACAGAAATTGTTTGCCAATTATACTAGCTAGATGATGTTATTCGTCCAAATAATGTTTTTTAAGTAAATTCAAATTATTTTTGTATTATCTTATTTCGACCAAACGAAATCAAATGGGACCATAATTCAATAGCTATTAAACACTCAATACCAGTGGGATGGATAACCTAAACCCAAAAGATCAGCATTTTTATAACTTATAAACATCTAGCCCATTATATTATATGCTTCTTCTTTTTATCCTTGGATGCCTCCAAACTAAAGTATGAATTTGTTGACAAGACAATGCTTCACATATCTTCTTCAACCGTCCAAATATATATTCCTCGACATTTAGTCTATAGAGATACTAAGATATCTCGGACCACCTTTAAAGCAATCTTTAGTACATCAAGTTGCTTCACATACTCAATAAAACTCATGTCAAGTGTAAATTTAATATCTCTCTGCGATTAATTAGGAAATTCCTTCCCCGATTTTAGACAAGTAATTAATCAGCATATCTTTGACAACGTATCAATTCAATCCCATCTCAATTGAATAAGCCACAATCAAACTAATATGACCGATTCTATAAAAATAGATTATTATTATTTCAAGTATGCCGCTATAATGAGATCGATCGATACGCTGCTCTTAAGAAGCAGTGTTAAAGCATTCTTGTTTTGAGTTCGAGTGAGTGGTAGCATGGCATCTTGTAAAAGAGATACAATAAATTTTAAAATAAATTTAATTCCGAATTTGAATTTCGTATAATTAATTGGTTTTTGTACAACCAAGTTTTTAAGAATTTTGAAAATATTTTCTACTTTAAAACATATATCAATTCATATATCTTTGTGATAGATTAGTAATAATAAAAACACATAAATAAATAACAAAAGTACCTTCAACCGTTAAACTTTCCAGTAAAATATTGTTTCGTGTCTTGGCAATACTTGCACAGTGCTCGCACTGAAAAAGGAATAGCCCCTGAGAAATCTTGCTCACAGAAAAAGAAGCTACGTACATATACTAGAATTTTCACTATTTTGTATGGCTTCATAAAAACTAGGACTAAAACATGTTTATCAATTGATTGGATCATCTTTACTTCCTCTCAAACATCCGAAACATTAAGATAATATTTGAATTTTTTTATGGCTATAGTAATTTTGTACGTTGAATGCTATAATAACACAAGAATTTTATAACGATATAAATTTATTTTTTATGTAAATTTGAAAACTCACGGAAAGAGTTTTGGTATAAATACAGTAGTAAAAAAAACAAACAATGATATTATATAATTATTTTTTGGGTTCTAATAATATATTTATTTGTTTTTAAAATAAATTTTTATATCATCATGCATATAGTATAATTTTTTTGGGTTTTATCCGGTGTGTTGAGGTCTTTTTGTCTAATTACATGGTCCAGTATATAAGCCAAATAAAAAGTTAAGAATTTTATCTAGTTTAATATTATAAAACTATAAAATACTGGTAATAAAAAGGGGTTAAAATATTATATATATATATATATGTCCGTGTTTATCCATATGACACGATCTTGCACTTATTGGTTTCCCAAAATGGTCCCCCCCGACCAATTGACTAATGGATTAGAACGAAAAGCGTTTCTTATCCTGCGTTTTAAACTAATGACTACAATTAGAAGTTTGATTCAATGGACGCGTTGTATAGTAGCCAAACAGTGGAGATTTAATTAAATAATTAGTAAAGGACAGCCTAATAAAATCAAATCCTCATGACTAAAGAACTTGAATTTTATTAGCTAACAAAATGATAAACGCAACTAGCGAATTTTATATAAGACAGGCTGCACCTAGTGATGCTAGACAATCCAAGAACATTAATATATAGCCTTGTAGGAAAACATTGTACATTAACTTATTCGAAAAGTTCTTCATGAAGCAACTACTTATATAAAATATATAGTTATACGTACATGATTATGAGCTGTAATTAAGATTTAAATTCCTCAAAGAGCCTATATAGAACCCTTAATCTTTGGAAAGACAAAAACTAGATTATGTTGTAGTCTGACTATGCAGCAACAAATATGTGTGTTATGATTTAATCATATTCTAGGGTTATGGGGACTATCCTGATGGAGATTGCGAATGACCAATGAAATGAAATATAATTCAAAGGGAATATTAATTTTGATAAATAATGCTTACTTTAGTTTTATGGGGATACCATAGTATGATCAATCTTTTTAGTGGGGTTAATATGTGATAAATATAAGCATAATACAATTAAAAAATATAAATAAAATGGAATTATATTTTAAATTAATTATTTATAATATTTATTAAAATTTATATTTTGTTATTTTTAATATAACTTTAATACGAAATAAAAACATGAATACAAACCCGTTAAAGCAGATTTGCCACCCCAACTTCTCAGCCATCGTCTGAACAAAATAAAAATTGATTACACATATGATTTCCTAACTTGAATTTTGTATACAGGAGTATGGACCACTTGTTTTGCGTTGAAGCTTCAGCATGCCATATTATATATTTCTATTGGAGTAATCAAGCTGGATGATATCATCATGCAATAATATATTCCAAAGATATGTGAGGTATATATACATAAATAATGTGCATGCTGGATTTGTAGCTAGCCTTGAAATCCTAACTACGAAAGATATATTTCGAAATCATCGTGTGTAATGGTCTAAAAAAACACATAGTCAGTGTAGGATCATAGACCAGATTGATGTTCAGAACCATGTGGCACCTTACAAAATGAGTGTCGCACAATACTGTTGATAATGGTGTGCGGACACTGTTTCTCCCCGCCAGAGCCTAGAGGCTGTGGAGACAGTTTGTGATTGGCTTTGTTTGGGAAGGATGCTTTGCCTTTAGTGTAGTAAGTTCAGAAAATGATCTCAAGGTTATAGATTATAGCCATTCATTAAAACCTACTTTATGCGACGAGCAGGCTTTTCAAAAGCTTGATGATCTTACTGTGTGTTCGCTTTGGAAAAATATTTCTTCTGGAATATGTTTTATATATGTTGTAATCAAAGTACTAAAATTATCAAATAATAATAATAAAGTAACTTGTTAAAAAAAGATAAAAAATTCAGGAAAATAAAAAATGGAATTTCTTTTTTAAAATCTGTAAAATTAACTTAAAATTAAAATAATAATAATATTTACATAATATATATTATTAAAGTATAGTAATAAAAAATAAAAAAGGAAAAATAAAAAAGTGTAAAAAATGAAGAAAAACAACGTTCCGGCCTTTTTTTTCTTCTATTTTTCCAATTTTTTATTTTCTTGAAAGTTTTATTTTTTTTTAAATTTACTTAATTAATATATGTTATTATTATTTTGACCAATCAAATCACATCATGTGTTGTTTTCTAACAAAAAAATTAGTGTCATCGTTAAAAGGACTTATTTAGAAATATTTGTAAATGTTAAGGGCTCGAATGCAAAAAAAAAAAAAATTAGGATTTAAAAAGAAAATATGCTAAAAGTTAAGGATTAAATTTGTACTTTTTCCTAAAATAATAATACTCTTACACTTTGTTTAGCACAAGGAAAGAAAAGTGGAAGGAAAGAATATAAGAGGAAAAAATATGGAGAAAAAATTGTAATAGTATTTAATTCTTTTCATGTGTTTGAATAGCGGAGAAAAGGGAAATGAAAGGAGTAAGTTATAATGTAAAATTATCAATATACTCATAAAAGTAAAAAAGAGGAAGTGTAAAAAGAAAAAAAAGAAGAAGCAAATTTTGTAAATATAAAATTTTCTCCCTCTTTCTTTCTTTCTTCCTCTTTTACTATAATTTTTTTTTTTTTCAGGAGGAAAGAAAATTTTCTCCCCCTATCCTTCCCCCTCCATTCCTTCACACCCCTTTACCTTGTCTCAAACACAGTGTTAACAATTTAAAACTTGTCATGCAGTATCACCGAACAAACAGATATATGCGTGTAACGTTTATTCAATAGTACTTACTACTTTAAATGCAAAATGATAATGTTGTTTGTAAATTCTAGTTTTCATATTAAGTGAAGACTGAACATACATATGGCCTTATTTCAATGTACGTATATGTTGATCCCATATCCTATAGGCAAAAGCTACTAGAAAATCATACGATTTTACAAGGGCATATCAGCAAGAGATCAATCATAAAACGGGAACTCAACATGTGCTGAGGGGAAGATATGTTTCAGATTTATAGGCTGAATATACATGGATGATCGAAAATTTTCGTGTCTCAACGAAAACATTTATATTACAAATTGGTAAAATGATTCTTTGAAAATATTGGTAGTGTTTCTCTATATAGTCATTATCACCATGAGACATTCAGCATCATTAGGGCCACAACCATTGTCACCTTGCAATTTTTATTTTTTTTTAGTAAATATTGTAGAAAACGAAAGTTCTATGTTGAAGGAAAAACAGAGTAGCAATAGAAAACATGGAGCCAAAACCAAAATCAATTATTTCATTCAACCAAAAACTTTTTATTACAATCTACTTTTGATAGCTAAATTGTAGAACTAATTCGTGATCTAGGATAACAAGTTTATCCATTATTTCCTCACACTTATCCAATCCTAAGATGTAGTATTAATGACTAACTAATAACTAAATAATCAAAACAAGAAAAAACAAATCAGAATTAGCATAATCTAATCAACATCCTCCCTTAATTCTGATTTGGAAAAGTCTTCATGCCAAGTAGGTTCCTCAACTTGATAAATGAATCAATCTTCAGTGGTTTGGTGAGAATGTCCGCAACTTGATCTTCAGTCTTGCAATGTTCTAGCTTGATCACGCCTTTTGCAACTTGATCTCTTAGAAAATGATATCGAATGTCGATGTGTTTGCTTCTTCCATGGAAGATTGGGTTCTTTGCTAGATTAATTGTAGATATATTATCTACATAAATCTTCAAAGGTCCTTATAGCTAACAACCAATTTGACTCATTATGTTGCTAAGCTAAATCACTTGACAGACACATGATGTTGTAGTTATGTATTCAGCTTCACATGTTGATAGAGCAACAATGGATTGCTTCTTTGATAACCATGAGCATACAACATTCCTAAACAAGAAGCAATGGCCACTTGTGCTCTTTCTTTCGTCCAAATCTCCGCCCCAATCACTATCGGAGTATCCCATAAGCTCGCATTCCTTGGATGATGAATAAAACAAACCAAAGTCTTGAGTGCCTTTGACGTATCACATAATTTGTTTTACTGCTTGTAGATACATTTGACGAGGAGACTCATTGAATCTACTGACTAATCCCACTACATAACATATATCAGGTATTGTGCAACTGAGATATTTAAGACTTCCAACAATTTGCTTGAAATGTGTTGGATCAACAGTTCGCTCATCTCCATGCTTAATCAACTTTGTACCCATTTCGATTGGAGTTTGAATTGGTTTTGAGTCTTCCATCTTGTACTTCGTCAGTAGCTCACTCACATATTTCTTCTAGCTGATGAAGATCCCATCTTCCTTTTGAATAACTTCAATGCCCAAAAAATAGGACATAAAACCAATATTAGTCATCTCGAACTCCTTCATCATGGTCTGCTTAAACTCATTAATCATGTTGAGATTACTTCATATGAAAACTATGTCATCAACATAAAAACATAAGATTAGTAAATCTCCATAACTGTTAACTTTCACATATAAGCCATGATCGGAGGGACATTTCTGAAAGCCTGCTTCACGAAGGAACAAGTCAATTCGTTTGTTCCATGCTCTTGGTGATTGCTTGAGGCCATATAATGCCTTGTTGAGTTTGTACACCTTTTCTTCTTTTCCATATTGTATGAATCTAGGTGGCTGCTTTACATAAACTTTCTCATCAAGTGAGCCATTAAGAAAAGCTGATTTAACATCCATTTAGTGAATTTTCCATTGTTTTTGTGCAACTAAGGCGATTATCAATCTCACTGTCTCCATTTAAGCAACAGGAGAAAAACTTTCTTCATAGTCATGGCCTTGTCTCTGCTCAAATCCCTTTGCCACCAACCTTGCTTTATACCTTTCAACTTCACCATTTGCCTTTAACTTAATCTTGTAAACCCATTTCACATCAATTGCTTTATGACCCTGTGGAAGATCAGTGAGCTCCCATGTATTGTTCTTCTCAATCGCCATCATCTCCTCATTCATTGCATTCATCCATTTAGGATTTTCAATTGTGTCTTCAAGCACTACTGGTTTAGCATCTGCAAGGAAGGCAAGGTGCATAAACTCTCCATCATCAATTTCACTACTGAAGTTTGTTTCAAAATCTCGTAAATATGCAAGTGGTCGATGTTCCCTTCTTGGTCTTTCTATTTTAGAAGGCTGAATGATACTATCATTTGTAGCTAGTTCTTATGTTTCCTCTTTATAACATGGATTACACATTTTGGGAATCCTCATGAATGTCAATACTCCATTTCCACATTTCATCTTTAGCAAAAATCACATCACGAATGACCATAACCCTCTTGGTCATTGGATTATACAACTTATATCCACCTTGCTTGTATCCAATAAAGATTGCTTTTTCAGCTCTATCATTTAGCTCGATCCTCATTACTACAGGTACATGGGCATAAGCGATTGAACCAAACACCTTTAGGTGCTGTACATTTGGTTTGAAACCACTCCAAGCTTCTATAGGAGTTATGTTGGGAACACTCCTTGTAGGTGATCTATTCAATACGTACACTGCACATGAAATTGCTTCTGCCCAAAAGTAGTTGGGCATTCCTTTCGCCTTCAGCATGCTTCTTACCATATCCAATATAGTTCAGTTCTTCCTCTCAACCACTCCATTATGTTGGAGAGTGTAGGGAAATGTAGTGTTGTGCTGTACTCCAAGTTGTTCACAGTAAGTCTTAAACTCATTAGAGATGTATTCACCTCCTCCATCACTTCGTATTGCTTTGAGTGTTTGACCACTTTGGTTTTCAACGAACACTTTAAATTTCTTGAAGTAGTTAAATACCTCAGTCTTACTTTTCAACAAATAGATCCAAGTTTTTTGTAAAAAATCATCAATGAATGTTATAAAGTACATGTTTCCTCCAGTTGATTTGGTATTCATGGGACCACATACGCCGGTATGGACAAGCTCCAAAGGAGATTTTGCCTGCTCCATAGTTTTTGAGAATGGCAACCTATGATTCTTTCCAATGATACATGCTTCACACAACTGGTTGGGGTGTTTGATTTGAGGTAGTCCTTTCACCAAATTTTGTTTAGCAAGAGCTTCTAAACTTTGAAAGTTTAAGTGCCCAAAACAAAGATGCCATAGCCATGATTTATCACTCCCGATTGCACTCAACCTTACTTTGTTTGGATAGAATTTCACCATTCGTTTTCATATTGTTTGTCAACATAAGAACTCTATTGATGTACGCACTAATTGATTCATTGGATTCCATTTGCAACAACTCGTATTGTCGCCTCAAGGTTTGGAGACATACCCTTTTGATTTTTTTCATCACCTTTATATGAAGTAGACAAGATATTCCATGCCTCATTAGATGTAGTAGCTCATTCAATCTATTCAAATGTTTCATCATTCATTCCTTGATGAATGAAATACAACACCTTCTTGTCCTTCTTTCTCATATCACGGTTTGCTACCCTTTGTATATCGTTTGCATTATCTGCTAATGCATGCACTCCATTCTCCATAACTTCCAGCAAATCATGGTAATTGAATAGGACTTTCATTTGAACACACCAACGGTTGTAATTTTTCCCATCTAGGATAGGAATTGAGAGTTGAGTTGTGTTGTTCATCGTGGCTCTAATACCAATTGTAGAAAATGAAAGTTCTATGTCGAAGGAAAAACAGAGTAGCAATAGAAAACATGGAGCCAAAACCAAAATCAATTATTCCATTCAACCAAAAACTTTTTATTACAATCTACTTTTGATAGCTAAATTGTAGAACTAATTCGTGATCTAGGATAACATGTTTATCCATTATTTCCTCACACTTATGCAATCCTAAGATGTAGAATTAATGACTAACTAATAACTAAATAATCAAAATAAGAAAAAAACAAATCAGAATTAGCATAATCTAATCAACAAATATATACATTTTGATCAATTCAAAATTTCATGTAAGAGCAATATCTCAAGGGGTAGCGGAATCTGATCCGTCTTGCACGGTGGGAGACACAAGATCAGCAATTATCACAATCTTATTCATGAATCCCCTAAAACTAATGAATAACATATATTGAATTAATAAAGTCAATTGAGTTATTAACATGATTATTATGATTTAAGTGTCATCTTCCCATTTCTTTCAACTTGTCGAGAGTTTTTTCTTATGGCATTCAAAATCTATTCCTTAGTTCTTGATTCTTCATAGTCAATGAGTTGAGGTACTCTTTATACCAGATTTGTGATTAATTATATTCACCAAGTGGAGATTTTTCGCCTAGTTATACCTCAGGCTCTTAGGTTTTCTATCGAGTTATAGTTATACGCGCATGATTATGAGCTGTATTTAAGATTTAAATTTCTCAAGGAGCCAATAATATGGAACCTTAATCTTTGGAATGACAAAGGCTAGATTATTTTGTAGACTGACTATCCAACAGCAAATATGTGTGTTATGATTTGATCGTATTCGTGGATTATTGGGGCCATCCTGATGAAGAGTGCGAATGACTTAAGAAATGAACTATAATTCACAGGAAAATTAGTTTTGCTAAATAATGCCTACTTTAGCTCGGTGGAGATACTATAGTGTGACTAGTCTTTTCATATGCAGCTTGATAAAATAAACACAAATATAATATGATTAGAAACACAAATATAGTAAAAAAAAAAAAAAACATAACAATGGATATGATATATATTATGAAAAACACAAATATATACAATTATGACACGAATTTAATATGAACTGAGGACATAAATATAACCTACTAACACAATTTACCATCCCTACTTTTCAGCCATTATCTAAACAATATAAAAATTGATTACACATATAATATATTAACTTAGAATCTTATTTAAAGGACCAAATGTTTTGCGTTGAAGTTTCAGTATACTGTAGTATATGTATGTTTACTGAAGCAACCAAGCTTTTTTTTGGCCGAACTGAAGCAATCAAGCTGGATGGTATCATTATGCAATAATTTTCCAAAGATATGTCAGGTATATATCCATAAATAATGTGCATGCTGGGCTTGTTGTTAGCAGCGAAATCCTAATTACCGAAAAATAGATTTCGAATTCATCGTGTCTAATGGGCTAAAAAGAAAAAAACATAGTCAGTGTAGGATCTCAGGCCAGATTGATGTCCTGAACCATGTGGTACCTCACAAAAACAAAGTGACACACAGTACTGTTAATGATAGTGTACGGACATTGTTTTGTTCTGCCAGAGCCTATAGGGTTTTATTTTATATAACTAAAAAAGAGCTACAAGAAAGCTTAGTGGAAACAGACTGTGATTGCCTTTGATTAATAAGAATGCTTTGCTGTGGTAGGTTCGGAAAATATTGATCTCAAAGTTATAAACTTATTTTATGTCATTTATTACATAATACCTACTTTAAGCCACTAACGGCTTTTGAATTATCATTTTACGTTGTGTTTGCTTTTGGGAAAATGTTTTCCGAACAATTTTTTATATTTATTATGATCAAAGTATTAAAATTTTCAAATGTTGTTGTATTTTACTTTAAGAAATTGCAATATAAGTAGCTTTAACAGCAACTAGTGATGGGAGGAAAAGGTTGCAACCGGTAACTGATCGGTTATTGTTTTCACATTTCATTACTAATTATCATTAGAAACCACTAATATTTATAATCTCTTAAGATTATAACGATGATATTTGATAAAAGCAAAACTATGATGGCAACAAACACCAAAAAGGTTGAAGAAAACGTTTTTCATCAAAGAAACCCACCGTTAATCTTTTGTAACTTGTCATTTAATATCATCATATAAATAGATATATACATGTAGTGCTTATCCAATGACACCTGTTCCTTTGATTGCAATTGTGATTATGGTGTCTGTAAATTCTAAATTTTATATTAAGTGAAGCTGAACATGGCCTTATTTCAATGTACGTATATATTGATCCTATATCCTAACTGAAAGCTACTGGAAAATCATATGATTTTACAATATGTCAGAAAGAGATCAATCATAAAATGGAACTCAACCTGTGCTAGGGGGTAGATGTATTTCAGATAGACTGAAAATATGTCGATGATTGAAAAATATTTTGTATTCAAAGGAAAACCCTTATATTACAAATTTGTTAAATAATTCATTAAAATTATTGGAAGCAATCCTCCATATAGCTAGTCACCATCACACTAAGTTTGGATATCCAGCACCATTGGGGACCACAAGGATAATCACAATTAATGTACTATTTGCAATTTTTTAGGTAAAAACACGCATTTTCATTGATTCAAAATTTCATGTACAGCAATACCACAACGTGAGATACAATATCAGCAGGAGGCTCCTCATAATACAGATAAACATCATTTATAGTCCTTGCAAAATTTCCCAAATAGTGATGTGAACCAAATCCTCGAACCGGATTGAAGGTCCAATTTTGATTAGTATTTTAACCAACGAGTGTAAGATTGGATCTTTGGAAATTACCGGTAGTAAAGAGGATATTTTTAGAGGCCTTTGTGTTTGTGTAACTAAACAAAAGGGTATGAATGAATCTAGATTAGACATTACTCATTAATCTTAAATTGAGTTAGGTTGGATTAAATCAAAGGTTGATACTAGTACAATCAATGGATAATCATGGATTGTTAAAATAAACCGATATCAACACGGTTTTGAATAATTGATAAAACAAATAAAAAGAAATCTAGCTTCAATTGCACCTCAATCGGAGGTCAGTTCGAACAGCCTTTCTAGGCATTTAGATGAATTATGAATAATCCTTAAATGTCTAAAATATGTCTTTCACCATCTAAAGACCGCACCTCACCGTACAAATGAAGGTCTTTGACACTTCATGTTGGCAACTCTATCTCATCTTACTCGATTAGCTTAGCGTCTCTGGCTTCCTACTCCATGGTTGATGAATCGAGACTAGACTCCCACGATTTCTCTAGTTGGTGAAGATTCACCCTTGTACACTTTGTTTAGCTCTGGATCTAATTTTCGTTTCTTTCAAAAATAAGAATTCCATAATTGATGAATAAGTTCGTTCTTCTCATTCTCTATTTTCCTAAGGTATCATTTAGTTATTATAAATTTAAGGTACTGCATTAAATAAAATATTTTATCTTTTATTTAGTTTACATATTTTCTTGATTATTAGACAAAAATGATCTTAAAATACTATAAAAAAATACTTATATTTTGTATTATCTAAAATATAATATAAAAATTAAATTTACTGAATAAAAATACAAAAATTCTTATCCAATACTTTATATATCATGTTTAATTTAATATTTTGTATATCTAAATAGTAGATATTACAAAAATCTTTATTCAATATATTGTATATCAAATGTGATATAAAAGAGTTATATTATCTTGTTTTTTATATTATGTACTATTTAGTTCTCTTTGTACTGTTCAGTACTATAATCCAACTGTTATCTAAGACAAGTTGATTATTTTTAGACTTTTTGTGGGCTCACATGTAATGATGTAATTTTTTGTCCATCCTTCTAAATACAATATATATTCTTGAATTTATCATAAAAATTTTACATGTTATATTGCTATAGTCTCTCCAAAAGAACATTATAGCACTCATAAGGACTACATTACATATTACTTCAACAATATATGATCAAAAGAACTTTCATTTGCTTGTGAACATAAGCTATCCCTTGATTAATAAACTAATGTAATCAATACAGTTTTGGATGTGTAATTACCTAAAGTCTTATTTTATAAAAAAAAATAGCTAAAATAATATTTGCACAACTCCCTTTATGAATAATGATAGCATGAGTAGTCCCTTAGACTAAAAACCTAGTATGAAATTAATTCTCTATTTGTATGTGGTTTGTTTCCATGCACTCAAGTTTCTTCTAACCACCATCCTTAGCAATGGATCACTCTTAGCTTAGATCTTTAATATCTCATTACTACTATCTATCTTCTATTATTCTTTCTTTTCTCCCTCACTCTCAACCTTCACCATAGGCACATTTCCTTTTGAAATCATGACTACACGACTAGGACAATGTGTTCATTCGAGGCATTTGATAAATTTTTCATTCTTACTCCTCCTATGCTATAACGGTTTCATAATTTTCATATTTGCAGTCTTTGCCTTATTATGATCTCCTCCCTCCACTTTCCTATCAATAAAGCGATTTTCCTAAACTTTACCATTGTTACTTTGATTTGATTTCTACTTACATTATAGTGATTTTTTTTTTTTTTTGCTCTATGCTTATGCCGCCTCTCAACTCTTGCAATTGGCAACTAATTTGATGTCATCTTCTAGAGTTCTATATTGTTGTAGTTGTACCATACTAAATATATAAAAACTAAATCCAATCTAGCTATAGATTGCTCTAAAGGTTTATTGATCTCACATGTAGTTAGCAAAATCTCAAGCTCATAAAATTAGTCTTCTATGCTCCTTCGACCCCCTTATCTTAAAGTCTAAAGTTATTGAGGCATCTCTTGTTAAAAATGTTTAGATGCAAACCTTTGGTTCATTAATTTCCAAATTCTAACATTTTCTCCACCCTCTCTATGTCTCTAAGAGACAATTTATCTCACTATAAGCTTGCATACTCACTGAATGCTAATGATATCATCTTGACTTTGGTGCACTCATCACAATCATAACATTAAAAGATCCTCTCTACTATAGGCACCAAATCCAAAGTTCCTCATATTAGCTACTAACCTAAAAGTGGGAATTTTTTATTTCATGTTTTCAAGGGCCTTGCTCATTCGACCATGATCAATTCTTCTATCACATTAAAATTGTATCCACTAGATTCATCATGCACATCATTTCTTCTACTTATACTACTATCAATATCTTTCTACATGCACCCTATGCTCCTTACCTATAATTCAAATGCACTAATGATGGAAGCTAACAATTATTGTAATTAATTATCAACATTAATTTATCGTCTTTCACACTATTAGCATGATTTTCCTTAAAATCATTGATACTTTTAGACAACATATTTTGACATGAATGTGGCATTAAAAAATTATTATCTAGTGTCTAGGACTAATAAAGACAAGCCATAATTGTTACGGAGTCAATTAGGGCTTCACAAGCAAAATATGATTGACCATATTGCTAATAGGTTGAGTAGAATAGATCGAAAGAAAACTTGGTCCACTAGATTAACGATTAAGTTGACTAGTAAGCCAACATAATTCACCAGGAAGCTAACATAGTTGACCTAGTGTAATCTTTGGAGCAAAATTTGACCATGTTGATGCCAAACACCATTATTTTAACCACATATGCTTTTAAGTAGATCAAGATTTGTTTTATATCAAGATTGACATTAAAATTTAGCTATTCGCTTCTTTTTGAACTTTGTCTGTATTTTCAATTGTTGATTGGTTTTCTTAGTTTATTAGAGGGTTAACAAAGTTCATAAAGAGTTAACAAGGTCAATTGAGTCATTAATATGATTGTTATGAGTTGATATTGTCTCCTCTTTTCTCTAAGCATATCAAGACTTATTTCTTGTGGCATTCAAAATTATACTAAGGTTCTTAACTCTTTTTACTTAGAGGGTTATGATTCTCTTCACACCAAGATCCTTATTTTGTATAATCAATGGGCCTAGGTTTTCTATCTAGTTTTATTTGAGGTTCTTAGATAGTTTAGCCAGTAGGTTACCTCAAATCATACCTTTGGTTTGTGGTTTGCATAATTTACTAGGTTAAGATTTGGTTTTTCCTTATCTTAGCAATCTTGATTTATGCATTTTCTATTATCCTCACACAACCATTCTTAACATTACACATATAACCATGCCAACTCTACAATCCGCAAAGCTCCAATTCCATAACTTAAAATTTCAATGAAATCTAAAACTTGCCAATTAAAGCACATTATAGCACAAGCTCTGATACTAATTATGATGTGAGCCAAATACTTGAACTTGATTATAGGTTGACAAGTCCAATCGTGATTGATAACAAAATCAACAAGTATCATAAAGATTTGATCTTTAGAAGTTATTAGTGGTGATGAAAATGATATTTATAGGATTTTGTATTTATGCGATTGAAACAAAAGGGTATGGATGAATCAATATTAGATATCACTCAATAATCTCAAACCATTGGATTAAATCAAATATTCATACTATGCACATTTAATGAAATAATGGTGGGTTGTTAAAAGAAATCGATATTCCATAAGGTTTTAATAACTTGGTATACCATAATCTAATTGATTGATAAGAATTTAAAGTGAACACAAAAGATTAACAATCTTTCTATGTTCAATAATGTGGTTCTCAATGACACAATGTCTATCAAACTCAATAATCCTAATCATGATCTAATACTACCCAAACCCAATAGTGAATCCAAGCTGCTATTTGTTGATGAGTAGCAATCGTGAATATCGGTGGTTTTGGTATTTCTATGGGATTGTATGAATAAAAGAATGAACTTTTATAACTTTTGATAAAAAAGGAAATGTTTTTACTAGGTTTTATGTTTATGGAATGATAAATTAAAGGAATATAGACAAATTTGATACTAAATATGACTCATCGATATTGAAGCTAAATTGGATTTTGATTAAATCAAGGAACCGATATTACTTATGAAACCCAAGAATTAATTTGGGATGCTTGCCATAATCAAATAATTTGATTGATAAGAACAAAGAAAATTCATTAGAAATCCATCTCATTTGAAAATACTCATAAAAAGGAAACAATATTCAAAATGTCAGAAATCTCTTTAATGCAATTCAAGAAAGGCTTAAAATGCCAAAACAAGGAAAACCCTAAATAAATGGAAAAACTATAATTAAATTAGCCCTAAAATAACTAAAAGGACAAAAGATTTCATAAAATAAAATAAGATATAAATAATTTTAAAAATAATAAAAGTTGCAGATTATAAACTAATACTCTGGACTCTTTATTGAAATCTTAAACTAGTGAACTTTTTAACCATTAAATGCTTTGGACCTTTAAAGGAAGTTTCGAACCTTTTTCTCCTTTTTTTTTATGATTTCTTAGGCAAATGGGTTTGCATTACAATAGATGCTTCGAACCTTTTTGACATGCTCCAAGCTTTTTACTCTTGCAAAATTCTACAATATCTATCATTTTAGTAAATTCTTGATTATTTTAACTCCCTTTCATCTCAACTTCACTTGTAAACATACTTGAGCCTTGAAAACAATTATGGGGACCTATGGTTCCCATCATCCCCTCCCTCTTAGGGAAGATTTGACCCAAATCATGGAATGAATTTCCTTATGGATTGAGCACTAACTTGTAAAAACCAAGAAGAAACAAGACATTGGAGTGCAGAGAAATTTGAAGTTTCATCTCCCACACTTACTCCTTCCACACATCATGGACTCTATCAATTAGTTTTACCCCATTCCATTCACTATTGCATAGTTGTAAGAACACAAATCCCAAGGTGCATCTTATCTCATGTAATGGTTGAACCTATGTAAAATTTTCCTTTAAAAAGACTATGTTGCCAAGTTCTTGGTGCTATCTTGTAATCATATCCTCCATTATCTATTTACTCTTCCCTTTTGTATGCTAAACACAAGTTTCATTAAGCTCATACACGTCTTCCCTAGCTATCTCCTCTACAACATCCACTTCATATAAATTTCTTCTCTCTTCAATAACCTCTTGTAGAATCGCTACAGTTTCATATTCACTCTTAGCCACATTATGAAGTGATTGCTCCAAAATTCATATCTTGATATCCATAGTCTTTAGACAAGACTATTTCTCAACCCTCTACTTTTGCACTAATTTCTTAACCATTTCTAAAATCGATCGAACTCCTTTAGACATCAAAGTTAGTAGCATAACTCAATTTTCCTTAATAAAATTGTCACGATCCAAATCTTAAAGTCGCAATAGCCCACCACATGTCCTACTTAAGTAAGACACACTAAGGCTCAATAATAAATTATTTAATCTAATTACAATTTTAATTTGTGAAATCCTTCATAAATTTGGAAATGCTTGTTGGGATGTTTGTTTGGTTGTAATGCTAGATTTTATTTTATGAAATTAGCCATAAAGTTTATGCTTGATTTATTTTGAAAAACATTTGGTTGATTTGTAGAGTGAATGCCTAATAAGTGAGTAAACCATCAAAATGTCTGAAAGAAAAACTAGGGCTCAAAAGGCCCAAATCAAAAGTTCAAGTCTAGTCCAAAGACTAGTACATGCAAAATCACAAAATCCAGTCTAAGTCTCATTATTTAAAATAAAAAGTTTAGATAAAAGGCAGTCTAGTAAACAGGGCTCTACTCTTCGTCCTAAACAAAATTCCCCTTGAGGTCCTCAAAATCATATTCGTAACCATAAACATCATAGGTATAGTTAACATACAGATCATCACCTGAAAAAGGTAAGAAAAAAGGAGTGAGTCACAAGACTCCATATGTGAATGCCTCAGCCACACACCATGCCACTTGTAAGTAGGTGTAGATTCTAATGTAGTAAATAAGATTCATTTAGTTATTTAATTTAAGTGTAGCAAGCTAATGAGGATTATCTAGCACCTAAGAAGATAGAACTAAGAACTCAAGATCTATTACAAGGAATTAGAGAACCAATGACCCGAGCTAAAGCAAAGAGGATGAATGATGCCCTACAAAGACTAGTCATTGACCTACAAGCCAAGGAATTAAATTACATGAAAGGAGAACCGACATCTGTTAATGTGATTCACGTTTCCATGGAAGAAGACAAGGATTTGTAGTTCTAGAATGAGAAATGTTATATGTTGAACCGAAATAGGAAAGGGAATTTGCGGGTTTGTTGTTATATTTTTTAGTATTTGTTTTGGTCTGTAATTTAGAATATATAGTTACTTGTTTCAGTTCACATGAGGATAAGGAAGCAAGTAAATCAGGAAACTTAGGTTTTTATATTGATACATGTATACACTATATAAAGCCATGTAAGGGCAAGCCAAAGAAAACACATGATTGAATAGAATTTACAACACATTTTCATGAAACACAAAAAGCCCTCTTTTGTTCTTTGCAAAAGAACTCTCCTTTAGGAATTCCTTAACCGAATTGCTATAGGAAACCCTTAATTGATAACTTAAGTTTCAATCAACAGGTGTGATTGGGGTCTAGTTACATGCTACTTGTTCAAGACGATCATCATGGTATTGATTCATATAGCATACATCGGGTTCTAGGTTTAACATACTAGGGTTCACGCATCACAAGCAGCACACTTCCAATGTTCTAGAAATTAGAGTAATCATGACTCCGCAACACAATGAGGGACGAGGGATTTGATCTACCACAACAATATTGGGGGTTGACATGAATGGCCAAATTCATGTCCGACAAGAACCAAATATCTAATAGTTTCATTTTAAATTCATTGTGAGAATCTACCACCAGTGACTACAATCTGTCATTAATGCATTATGTGTGAGGACCATAACTCCATATAACACCTACTAGCGCATCACTTCGTATCTGTTGGCCATACGTTACAATTCCTTCCTATCGACTACCCACAGCACCACCTATAGTAGCTTAGGTGCCTAATCTACCATATCATCCCATAATTTATGATTGCAGTTGTAAACATGGTCCAAGGGTGTTACTCGTTGACCCAAAACGACTACACATAAGCAATTACACACATTTACTAGCCAAGTTTGATCAATAGCCAATTTTTACTTATCTACAAGCACACATAACATGCGATTCAGCAAACTATATACTTGCAAATTCTATGATCACAATCCAAGCCATGTGTCGTAAACCAATGCTAGTCCCAAAACATATACACAATAAAGATTAATAGATAATCACTTATCCTTAATAGAAATTATATCTTAGTTTAATCAAATAAACTTACTAGTCCATATTTAATTATAATACTTTGTAAATTTTAGATAGTTGTAATATTAATGTGTATTAAATTAAGCATACTTACTTATTCAATTATTATTTAATTAGTAATTAGATAAATGTATTTAATTAGTATTTAGTTCCAATTACGCCCATTAGGCTCAACTTAGTATGCAACTAAGTATGTCTCTTTAGGCTAGTAAATCCATTTAATATTACTAAATGTGCCCACTTTCATAGCCTTGTTTATTTATCATACCAATTTTATTAATCAATTAGTGATTTGACTTATTAATCGAATCGATTCAATGGTAGTGAACCGACTAGCGTAAGATTGAACCAATTATGATTAATTTGGTTTCAGTTCATCTTTAGGGGTTTGACCCTAATCTATTTATTTTATTTTATTTTAATTATTTATTAATTAATTATTTGAACTTCTACGTTTTTAACTAGTTGAGGTGAACCAGTGGGAGGAGGTTGGTTCAGTTCACATGAATTAAGTCTTAGATCGGTTGGCTCCTCACTTGGGGCTGACCTATCAAAACTAATTATTTGTCCAACTATTTACTTATTCAAAGCGTAAACTAAATTTTATGTCATTTGTTACATTTAAGCTCATTTTCATTAATTAGTCTAAATTACTACTTATGCCATTTTTACCATAAACACTTTTCCACATGAGTAGCTACCTTCTTAAAGATCAAACCGATTTCTAATACAACTTTGATCCAAAAGTTCAATTCAATTTAGGGAAAAATGTGTTTTGATTTTGTGAAAACTAGTTGAAGAAATCAATTCTACAAGTTAATTTGTACACAAAACATTTATTAGTTGAAAACTCACGGATGAACACTTTTTTGATGATTTTTTATGAACATTTTGGATCAAATGACGCTTTTACAAAGAACAATTTGAATATTTAAGAAGAACACAGAACATGTTCTTGACATTCAAACTTGATTCAATAAGTAACTTAGTGAGTTATATTACACTAACACTTACCATTAATTACACCATGCTCATAAAAAATCAAAACATGTTAAAATAAGAGGAATCAACAAGAGAATTTCCAGATTTAGAATGTTCAATCATTTGCATTTAAACTCCACAAGAAATCATTTAAATCATCATTAACTTCCTAATTCGTTTTCCAAAACTAGCTAATAAAATCAGTCATAACTCTTTCACTTTAACTCCAAATTAAGACAATACAAAACCAATCAATTCCTACCCCATTTCCCTATCCATTTCTACAAAAAAATTTCTTGATTTTGAATGAGTTAAGTACCCTTTTTACATAGAAATATTTCAGTTACGAATTTCTAATTTCAAATCACCATATCTCACTCATTTCAACTCCAAATGACTTCAAACCAAAACCATTTTGTCCCAAACCTATCCCATTACTAAATTAACATTATTACATCACTTTAGCTTCCATTTAACACTTGGAAATTCCAGAAACACCTCAAAAACGAATTAAATTTCAGCTCACCCATTTTACTCATTTCTATACTAAATTAATATCATTTCTATTCCAAACCTCCTATCATCATCCCAAATAAATTTTATTCATTACTAATTCATTAAACATCCATCATACATCCAATTAAACATCAATTAAATTAATTATTCAAACCAACATCAAACTTAACACACATACACTGCATGTTACCAAATTAACACCAATGCATACCCATTTTTTGTTTCTTCATCAAATTAAACCACATACATATTTTAGATACCCATTTACATGAATCAATACTTTTAAATACCTAAAACACATTAAAAAAAATTAATCCCTATCATTACTCCATGTCACACATACATAAATACCCATTAACTACATTTCTTCTAATTTCTATCAAATCAACACAATAAAACACCATACATCACCAAATATCATCTGTAAACTTAAAATTAGTGAAAATTATAGATTTACCTTGATTAACTGCTCTTCTAAAAACTCATGAGACACCCAAAAACCCTAAAACTACTAAGATTCTATTCCGAATATCTCTAAACTTGTAATTAATATCAAATTATACCAAATCGCCACCATAGATCTATAAATTGAATGATTCCACTTAACACATATTAAAATCAAGCATGTAAAACCAAATTTGTTCTTACCCTAACTTAGAGCTTTACATTTATTTCTATGGAAGTACTAATTTCCACTTAATCTTCTTCAATTTCCTTCAATTACTGATTTTTGAATTTTAACCCCAATCAATTTAACCTAAATTTGCACTTACATTAAGTTCAACATGGTATTTACTCACTAAATTGAATGCAGAAGATTGTGGATCTTCTTCCAACTCACTTAAATCCTCTTGATAATGAATAAATTGAGCTTAATTTGCTTAAGTTCTCTCCTCCTCTATTCCTATATTTGTCATGAGAGTTAAAAGAGGAATTAGGAGACTATTTTGCTCAAAAAAGTTCTAAATTCTCTTTCTTTAAAAGAGTGTGCTTATATACCTCATTGCCATTTATTTAACTTAGTTTACTTAGTACCCTTACCTTACAGTTTACATGCTAGGATAATAAGGTGATTTATGATACCCTTAAAATATCTAGAGTACTCCTATTGCCTAAATTACCAGTCTTAATTAATTTGAGTAAATTCATAATATGACTATAAATCAATCAATTAATTTTTTTACTATTATTGTTGTTATTTTATTTTATTTTATTTTGCATTTATTTATTTTTCCATACTAATTTCCTTGATTTTAATTTCTTCCAATTTTATTTTTGATTTGGGACATTTCATTCTCCCCCCCCCCTAAAAAAAAATTTTGCCCTCAAAATTTACCTAAAGTTTGGAAGAGTTTTGAATACTGGTTCTTCATATTCTCTTTCAACTCCCAAGTGGCTTCCCTTTTTTATTACTACTCCATTACACTTTATCATATTTGTTCGTTTTCTCAAAACTTGTTCTTTGCAATCAATTATTCTTATAGGGACCTTGGCTATTGTCAAGTTTGATTGCAGGTTTAGTTGAGACAATTTTATTATAGCTTATGGAATTGTAACATACTTTTATAGCATTGATACATGGAATACATTATATACTCTAACTAAACTCAAAGGAAGAGCCAATCTATAAGCCATTAGTCCGATCTTCTCAAGTGTCTCAAATGGGTGGATATATCAAGGATTTAACTTTCCTTTAATCCCAAATCAAACTACACCCTTCATAGGAGATATCTTGAGGAAAAAGTGGTCTCCAACATTGAATTCTAAGAGTCTACATCTCTGATCTGTGTAACTTTTGAATCAACTTTGTGCTACCAACATTCTCTACTTAATTACTTGCACTTTATCTTTCGCTTGCTATAACAACTCAAGGCCTATCATTTGCCTTTCTCCAACCTCATCCCAATGCACTGAAGGTTAACATTTCCTTTCATAAAGAGCTTCATATGGGGCTATCCCAATGGTGGTTTGGTAACTGTTGTTATAGGTAAATTTTACTAATGGCAAATGATCATCCCTATTACCTTCAAAATCTAATGCGCAAGCCTTAATTATATCCTCCAAAACCTGAATCATTCTTTTTTATTGGTCATCTATTTGAGGATGGAACACTATACTAAATTGCAACTTGGTTCATAGAGCTTGATGCAAGCTTCCCCAAAATTTGCTAACAAAGTGTGTATCCTTATTTGATATAAGTGACACCGGTACACCATGTAGTCTTACAATTTCCTAAATATACATCTAAGGCAATCTCTCCAATGTACAACTAACTTTTAAAGGTAAGAAATGTCAATTTAGATAGTTAATCTACAATCACCCACACCAAATCATTTTCTACCAAAGTCCTTGGTAAAGCCATCACAAAATCCATCATAATGTGTTCCCACTTCCATTCAAGAATGGATAATGGCTATAATTCTCTAGTGGGTTACTAGTGCTCAATCTTGAGTTGTTGGCATGTCAAATACTTATTCACAAACTTTGTAATGTCTCTTTTCATATTGTTCCACCAATAATGCTTCTTCAAGTCCTTATACATTTTGATATTTCTTGGTGTATCACATAGTTAGAAGGATGAGCTTCTTTCATAATTTCCCTCTTTAGCTCTTGATTCACTGGAACCTAAAGGTGAGTCCCAAATCTAATCACATCCTCTAAATCTAGTTGCAAATCTATCCTTTCACCTTCTTCAATTTTCTTCATAATCTGCTTCCTTCTTTTAAATTCTTCCTTCTCTATATTCTTGATCTTTTCCATCAATGATGGCCGAAGTCGTAATCTTGTCAACGTAATATCAACTGTTTCTACCATGACCTCCACATCAAGTCTCCTCAAATCTTCTAATATTTGCTTCTGGCTGGTAAGTAGAGATACTACACTTGCTTCTTCCTGCGTAAAGAGTCCACATCATAATCCTTTATAAGCTCTTACCATTGCCTTTGTCGCATATTCAATTCTTTCTAAGTAAAGATATACTTGTGGCTTTTATGGTTGGTGTAAATCTTGCACCTTTCCCCAAACAAGTAATGTCACCACAACTTCAATGCTAATATGACGGCTGCTAACTCTAAATTATGCATAAGATAATTCTCTTCATAAGGTTTTAGCTTCTAGAAGCACAAGCAATTTCTTTTTCTTCTTGCATCAACAAACATCTTAAGCCTTAAATGGAGGCATCGCTATAAACTATAAACTCCTTACCACTCTCTAGTAACATCAATACTTGTGCAAAAACAAAGTTTAAACTTCAATTCTTGGAAGCTACTTTCACACTTGTCACTCTAAACAAATTTCATATTCTTTTGAGTTAACCTAGTCAAAGGTACAACAATCTTAGAAAATACCCCAATGAATCTCCTGTAATAGCCTGCCAGTCCTAGGAAACTACATACCTTAGAAATTGATTTGGGTCTATCCCACTTAGTCACATTTTTTATTTTGTCCAAATCTACTGAAATTCCATCTTTTGTCACCACGTGACCCAACCTTTGCAACACCAACCTTGGGTGCTCTCCATGTTCTTCTTGCAACATTGAATAAACTAAGATATCATCAATAAAGACTATGACAAACTTGTCTATGTAATCTTAGAATACTTGATTAATTAAGTTTATGAAAGTGGCAAGAGCATTTGTGAGTCAAAATGGCATAACCATTAACTCATAATGACCATATCTTGTCCTAAATGCTAATTTATGAGCATCCTTTGGCTTAATCTTAAGTTGGTGATATCTAGATCTAAGATCAATCTTTGAGAATACAACTGCACCTCTCAACTAGTCAAATAAGTCATCAATACAAGGAAGAGGATACTTGTTTTTTATGGTAACTTGATTCAACTCTCTATAGTCAATGCACAAATGCATGGTCCCATCCTTCTCCTTTACAAACAACACTAGTGCACCCTAAGGAAAAACACTTAATCGCATGAACCCTTTTACCAAAAGTTCTTATAGTTGCATTTTCAACTCTTTCAACTCACTTGGTGCCACACGATATGGCTGCAATATTGACAAAATCTTCTCGATCTGGTGGCAACCCTAGTAAATCTTCTGGAAATACATCAACAAAATCTCTAAGAACCAATATCTATTAAATACTAGGAGTCCTATCTTCAACAATAACCAAAGCTACACTTCCCTTCTCCCACAACTCCTTTAATGGTAATTTTCCAAGTCTTTGATTCTCTAACTTATGATAGATTGCATCCTCTTTTTGTATCCCAAATAGTGACACCATTTCCCAAACATCAATTAATACATAATATTAAGTTAACCAATTCATGCCCAAAATGGCATCAAATTTATTCATATAAAAAACTATCACATCAATTGGTATATGTTTATCAACCACTAACACATCAACATTTCAACACATTTTACCAATGTAAAGCCAACACCCAAAGGCGAACTAACACACATACTAGCAGGCAAAACATCCATGACTAAAGCACATGAATTAGCAAACATCTCTAATGTGCAGGAATGTGTAGCTCTAGTGTTAATCAATACATATGCATGGCAAGTGGAGATCACGAGTGTACCTGCAAGTGTTTCAACATCTAGAATCTCCTTATGTTGAAGTGTATAGACTCTAGAGCCTCCTTTAGCTTTCTCAAGGAACCTGACTCCATTTGTCTTCTACCCTCCAATGCACCCATGTGTGCTATGTCCTCTCTACTTATAGTGGTAGTAGAAAACTGGCTAAAGAGTTGGCCTAGGACACTCAAAGCTTCTGTGTCCCTCTTTCTTATAAGAGAAGCAGGCTTTAGGATTCAACTTGCATTCCTCTTTCTTATGAGGCCTAAAGCACCTAGGACACCTTTAATCAACATTAGAAGAAGTCACTTTAAGCTTCTCACTCATGCTAGCTTATAGGCTTCTTGTTTGGAATAAACTTCCTAGATCTAGTACCTACACCATTAGAACTAGATCTTGAAGCCATGAATTGCTTTCCTAAAATTTGAGTCCTTCTCATCTTTCGCTCCTAAACCTTTCTCCAACCTTACTTAAATAGCTTAACCTTATTCACATTTGTTGTATAACCTTTTAACTCAAATGATCTCACTTTCTTTTGAAGTTTTGTCTCAAGCCCATTCAAGAACTTATGAACTTTGCAAGTCTCATTGTTTCTAAAAGCTTCTAGAAGGAATTTCATCAACCCGCTCAATTCTGCTCTATATTCCTCAACACTCTTGCTTCCTTACCTAAGATTATAGAAATCAGTAATCAACTTGTCCTTTAGAGTCTTTGGAAAATATTTGTTAAAGAAATCTTCCTTAAAGGCCTCCCAAGTCACATCACCACAAATCATCCTACTAGCTGACCTCCACCAATTGGAAGCATAACCTTTCAACATGAATACAACATAATCCAACTATCTCTCATAAGGTACATCATAAGCAGCAAAAGCTTTTTCAAGCTCATCAATCCACTCCTCAACTACAATTAGATCAAGACAATCGGAAAATAGCTTTATAAGACACACAAAGCCTATCAATCTAGGAACACCACCATGTCACTCACCCTCTCCTACAAGTACATCAAGAGCTACTAGTCTTTGAGGAGCCTATTGCTGCATATATTGGTCCCTAATTATGGTCATCATCTCACAAACTAAAGTAACCAATTACTCTATCTTAGTATGAGGTGGTGGAGGAAGAGATGGAATAGGTGCATCATGCATAGGGTTCTTAGGATTATTCTCTATTAGAGGGTTGGGGGGCACAGCTACACATCTATTTGCATGGCAGGGGGGATCTTAACGAATAAATACACGAGAACATAATAAAGTTAACACATTATATAATTCATTATTCACAACAAACAATATAATATACCACTTAATTCTCAACTATCACCTTACTAACCATTTACATACTTTTGCATGCTAATATTTCATTTTGTATTATAGAAATAAGATAATCATTCCTAGGCATAATTTTTCTAATTCGATCGTTTATTATGCGATAACATACTAAGTATTTCAACCATAACATTAATATAGCAAGATACTGAATTCTATTCACATGATCTAATTTCATGCAAGAATCATTTGAATTAATTCCAAGTCATACCATTTTAGATTTATTTTAATTATTTCCAATTTAATCCTTAATCACATATCCAAAGTTATAAAACATAATAGGCATGCAATTCAATTAAGTGTACCTAATCAGCTCCCACTCTCATATTTCATTACCCTATAGTTATGGTCTTAAGTTCTATAAGGTCATTTTGAACCTATTGCTTTGATACCACCTAAATTGTCACGACCTAAATCCTAAGGTCATAGTAGCTAGCCTCATGTCTCACTTAAGTAAGACACGCTAAGACTCACTAACTAATTATTCAGTCTAATTCCAATTTTAATTTGTGAAATCCTTTATTAATTTTGACACTTGTTGCAATGTTTGTTTTGTTATAATGCCAGATTTTATTTTATGAAATCATCTATAAAGTTTATGCTTGGTTTATTTTGAAAAATGTTTAGTTGATTTGCAGAGTAAAAGCCCAATAAGTGATAAAACCATCAAAATGTTTAGAAGGATAACCAAGGCTCAAAAGGCCTAAATTGAAAGTCTAAGTTTAGTCTAAAGTCTCGGCATATGTGAAACTACAAAATCCAGTTTAAGTCTCATTATTTAAAATAAAAGTTTAGACAAGATGGAGTCTAGTAAACAAGGCTCTACTCCTCGTTCCAAATGAAATCCCTCTCAAGGTCCTCAAAATTAGATCCTTAACCATAAACATCATAAGTATAGTTAACATATAGATTATTACCAGAAAAAGGGGTGAGTCACAAGACCTAGTATGGGAATGTCTCAACTATACACTAAGCAACTCGTAAGCAAGCCTAGATTCTAATGCAACAGATAAGATTCATTTAATTATTTAATTTAAGTGTAACAAGTAACACACTTCTAGCGTCTTAGAAGTTGGAATAACTTATGACTCCATAACATAACCAAGGACAAGGGGTTCGATCCACTACAGCAATATCGAGGGTTGATATGAATGGCCATATTCATGTTTGACGACAACAAAATATTTAATGGTCTCATTTAGAATTCATCATGAGAATTTACCATTAGTGACTATAGTCCATCATTAACGTATTATACATGAGGCCCACAACTCCACATAACACCTGCTAATGCATCATTCCATACCCATTGGCCATATGTCATGATTCTTTCATATCAACTAACCACTATACCACCTATAACGGCCTAGGCACCTAATCTACCGTATCATCTTGAAATTTACAATTGTAGCCATAAACCCAGTCTAAGGGCATCACTTGCTGACTCGAAATGACCATGCACAAGCAATTACATACATTTGTTATCCAAGTTAGATTATTAGTCAATTTTTATTTGTCTACAAGCATACACAATACACAATTCAGCAAACCACATACCTATAGATCCTATTATTGCAATCTAAGCCATGTGTCATAAACCGAGGCTAGTTTTAAAACATGTATGTAATAAGGACTAATAGTTAATTACTTGTCCTTAATAAAAATTATATCTTAATTCTATCAAATAAACTTACTAGTCTATATTTAATTTTAATACTTTATAAATTTTAGATAGTTGTAATATTGTAAACACCCCATTTTTGCCCTAGGAATCCACAATAATCAATAATAATCAATTTCCAATTTTTTTCAATTTTTCCCTAATTTAGCATAAATAATTAAAAATATTCAAAAAAATAAAAATAAATAGGAAAAAACATCAATTTTGAAAAATGATTTCAGAAATGGCAATAATGAATAATAAATAATTTTAAAATTTTTTGAAATTTCAAAAAATACAAAAAAATAAAAAAATCGCATTGCATATATGCAATTTGCGAATAAAAGAAAATCAGGAAAATGGGTTAGCCCAGCTGGTCCGGACCATGGCTAAGGCGCGCGTAGGGGGGCTCGGTCACGTGTTCGAAACGTGGGGGAAGCAGTTTCCGCGTTTTGCGAATTTTTCATTTACCCAGGACACGTGGCAGCATCTGATTGGCTGGAGGAAGCGCACGCGCCGGGCGCGTGATTGTCTCCTACCTCGAGCCCGAGATCGCCGGCGGAAGGAAAAATTCGTATTTCGGCCGTTTCAATTCGATTTTTTGCACAAATCCAACAGATCTTCAACAGAAATAGGATAAACATTATCTAATTGGAATCAAATCGCAACAAATCGATGGATAGACACAAATCGGAGTTGGTTTTTTAAACCGAAAATCCGATTAGCTTCGATCGGAGGAAATCCGAGCTTATCCAGCTCGGTTTCAAGTGCCTATAAATAGAGGAGGAGGTGATGAAGCTAAAACAGGAATCACAAGTGAGAGAAAGAGAGAGAAAGGAGCGAATCGGAGTACGCCGGAGAAGCTTGAAGCCGAAACCACCAACCGGAGCTAGAGCCACCGCAAGGAGACGTTCTGGGAGCAAACCACCGCCACCATTAGATTCAGCAACCTCGAGAAGCTAGGATTCGACACCTCACCCGCTGCAAAAGGCCACCGGAACGCCGTAAACGAGCCTTCCCCGCCGCCGTGTCCGATCGACTCGACCCGACCCGATTCGAGCCGACCCGCGCATCGACCCGGATCTAGGTAAGTCGGATTTTTCGGATTTTTTTATTTAATTAATTTTGTTTATTTATTTATTCTGAATTAATTAATTAATTAATTAATTGTTATTTATTTATTTATTTATGTTTTATTTTTAATAAATAGGAAAATATAGAAATTAGATTTTTCTAGAATTTAATAATGTAGAAAAATAAAAAAATAATAATAAATAGATAAATAAAAAATAATAATAAAATATAGAAAAATAATAAAAAACATTAGGAAAATAATAATAAAATTTTAGATGTCAAAATAAGATAGATAATAAACCAAAAATCCCAAAAATTCCCAAAAATCCCAAAAATCACAAAAATTCCCAAAAATCCAAAAAATCACAAAAATTCCCAAAAATCACGAAAATCAACAAAAATTCCCAAAAATCCACAAAATTCTCAAAAATCACAAAAATAACAAAAAATCATAAAAATCATTAAAAAATTCAAAAATTATAAAAGAATCATAAAAAATGAGTTTTAGCACTTAGAAAAATCATTTTTCTTCAAATTAATCCAAAATTGATGTTTTTCCCTAAAATCATTTTCAAAATAAAATCAAAGCTTAGGCTTAGAAGTTTTTTTAGAAAAAAATCCCAAAAGTGATAAAAACATAAAACTAAAAGAGGTTTCATAAATTAAAATTCACCAACCAACTTAAAGTTTTCAGAAAAGCAAACTACGGCTTGTTTGATCCTGAGTAGCAGGTACGTAGGCACCCATTCGGGTCAACCCATAAAATTAATAAAAAATCCTTTTCTTAAAATAATTCAAAAACATAATAAAAAGTAACGGAAACACAATAAAAACACATTTCTAAAGATGAACAATTTTAGGAGATTAGGTGGTAACCGTAAAGGTTTTAATAGGTTAGCCTCCGGACTTAGAAACTCTGGTTTTCCCTTTTCCTCTTTTAAAAAACGAGAAGAGGAAATAACGACGACTAGTGGTCTAAATTAAGACTAATCCGCTCCTTTAGTCTTAATTCAATTTTTCCCAACAACAGTTGGGTGGCGACTCCAAAAATCAAACGAAATTCCTAATTTAAGTCGAGGATCTACATTAGATGAGCATAGGGTCTAGTCTAGATCGGATTAGGAATGGGAATTAAAAAATTAGACTCGACAGGATGGCGACTCTGCTGGGGACCCATGCCAGTAGGCTAGCCACCTGAATCTCTTCGAATTGTTCTCTTTAAGAAATGTGCTTCATTCTTTTTACTCTGTTGCTAACCTTTCAGGAATTAGTTAGATTTTTAGTTTTTCTTTCTTGTGGGGGTTCAGCATGCATACATATGTTTGTGTGAGTAGATGCGGTCGAACCCGGACTGTCCTAGAAACCTAAGACGGGGAGCCATTGTGTAGGTTTCGAGCGAAGTGAGTTGATTCACCGTTCGGGACCGATTAGGCTACCTCACCCTATGCTTCGATATGGCCTGAGATCCATTTCTCCGAGAATGCGGGAGGCCATAGAGCTCGGGAACCAATTAAAACCAACCTACTTGCATGCATAACATCATAAGGGGTTTGACAATTGAATGACAATGTAATGGTTTGTTATTTTGTCCTTGGAGTTCAGGACATTTCCCTGTAATATTTTCGTAGTTCTGTTTGTAACTAGGCTATTTCTTATTGTAATAGTTGGCTAGCAGTGCAGTCAACCGTCTCCTCCGCAAAGAAATACGAGTGTACAAACCTTTGGACCGAAATTGGTATTGGGCCACTGGTTTAATTTGTACAGCCCAGAGGAGCAGACCTTTATCCAGCAAAAAATCGGCCCCATACTCTCACTGACAAAGATAGAGGTGAATTTGCCTTTAGTCCGGGCCATGCACCACCTATGAGAAATAGAGCCCGCAATTTTCTTCATTGAGCCACGCGAGATCACTCCCACTCAAGACCCAAGCCAAAATCAAGGAATTAGGAGCTGTCATCAATGGGAAGTCTGAGCCTCCACAACAGAAGACTAAAAGAGCTAGGAAATAGATCATTATTTGTAATCTTTATTTTGATTATCGAACTCCAAAATTATTCAATATTAATAAAAGTGAAAGTTTCAATATTACATCGTCAATCAATTGTCGACCCTTTTGTTTTTAGCATCCGTGTGACATATGCATAGCATTTGCATACATCATACTAAATAAAAAAAAAAAAACAAAAACAAAATGCGTGCCCAGGTATCAAGATAGCTCCCAAACAACCGAACCCTCCCAGAAGCCCGATTCATTACCTGCTCAAGGACCAAAATGGCAAACAGCGACAACTGTAATAAGACTAGCACTGACTACATTCCTACGGCCGCAGAAGAAGCGCAAACAAAAGGGGCCAAAGGCAGAATAAGGGAGAAGCTAACCGACACCCAGATGTGCATCCCACCTCTCCAACAATCTTTCCGAAAGGCAAATGTCATTCAAGAGCTTCGGATAAATGAAGAGGACGACAGTAAGGGGAAATCAACTCCCCGCACGTCTAACCAACATCCGGCTCTCAACAATTGGTTTTGTTATCCTATCAGTAGCGCTAGGTTAACTCAAGAGTAGAGAAAGATTATTAAACAAATTTTATTGAGACTCTTTATCAAGTTCAATTACAGTTTGTTTTTTTCTCAGATCTCCTACCATCGAAATCAGGGATATTTCACGCAGGTAGAAAGTAAAAACGCTGATATCGTTTCTAACGCTGCTGGGTCAGTTGTTGAAGGCGATATTTTAGACCACAAAATAATACAAGAAAATTAGCTAAAACATGAACAAGGTAGAATCTCGATTGACGAGCCTGTGGAGACAGTAAATCTAGGAAGCATGGAAAACCCTAAGAACCTCAAAATTGGGACCAGTTTGAGTGCCGAGCAAAAACATGAGATAACCGAGCTATTAACGGAATATGCAGATGTGTTTGCCTGGTCGTATGGTGACATGCCAGGGCTAGACCAGTCAATAGTAGTTCACAGGCTTCCCACAAGGGAAGATGTCAAACCTAAAAAACAAAAACTGAGAAGATTTAGGCCTGACATCTTATTGAAAATCAAAGAAGAAGTCAAGAAACTGCTAGAAGTAGGGTTCATTGAAATATCCGACTACCTAGAGTGGGTAGCAAATGTAGTCCCTGTCATGAAAAAGAATGGAAAAGTACGCGTATGCGTAGACTTTCGGGACTTAAACCAAGCCACGCCAAAGGATAACTTCCCCCTACCTCACATTGATGTTCTAGTAGACAATACTGCGGGAAACCATTTCTTCTCATTCATAGACGGTTTCTCAGGATATAATCAAATAAAAATGGCTGAAGAAGATAAAACCAAAACGACTTTCATCTCAACATGGGAAACTTTCTGTTATAAAGTCATGCCTTTCGGTTTGAAGAACGCCGGGGTGACGTATCAGAGAGCCATGGTCGCTATACTTCACGATATGATGCATCGAGAGGTTGAAGTATATGTCGACGACATGATCGCCAAATCCAAAAAAAGAGAAAACCATATAGATATCCTGAGAAAATTGTTTAAACGACTGAGAAAGTTCCAGCTCAAGTTGAACCTAGAAAAATGTACTTTCGGGGTCACAACGGGGAAATTGTTAGGGTTTGTCATAAGCCAGGAAGGCATTAAAATCGACCCTGACAAGGTAAAGTCCATATTAGAATTACCGTCCCCACGCTCCGTTAAAGAAGTAAGAAGCTTACTGGGAAGATTAAATTACATAGCTCGTTTTATCTCACAGCTCACCGACAAATGCCGGCCATTATTCCGTCTGTTGAAGAAGAACACCACAATAGAATGGGACGACGAATGCGAAGAGGCATTCGAAACAACCAAAGACTATCTTACAAAACCTTCGGTCTTGATAGTCCCGAAACAAGGAAAGCCCTTATTCTTATACCTCACTATACTCCCTAAATCCATGGGATGTGTGCTGGGGCAGAAAGATGACAAGGGAAGAGAGCGTTCCATATATTATCTGAGCAAGAAGTTCACAGATGGGGAACAGAGGTACTCAGAGGTGGAGAAGACATGTTGTGCTTTAATCTGGGTCATGCATCGACTAAGGCAATACACCCTTTATTACCATATTGAACTGCTAACAAAACATGATCCCTTGAAATACTTGGCAGAGAAACCAGCCTTGATAGGGAGAATCTCTAAGTGGAAAATGCTCTTATCCGAGTTTGACATCACATACGTAAATCAGAACTCGATGAAAGGGCAAGCTTTAGCCGACCAATTGGCGGAACACCCTGTCGAAACAGATTCCCAAGAACTACGGGCTCAGTTTCCAGACGAGAATATATTGACAATGGAGGATATGCCGGAAGAAGACTTTGGGGTAGAACAGAATGCTACATGGAAACTGTTTTTCGATGGAGCCGCTAATGTATTCGGTTGTGGGGTTGGGGCAGTATTGATATCCCCGGACGGCACGCAATTCCTTGCAGCGACGAGACTTACATTTCCCTATACCAATAATATCGCAGAATATGAAGCATGTATTCTTGGCCTCAAAATAGCCTGTCAAATGGGAATCCGCGAATTAGAAGTATATGGGGATTCGTCGCTCATCATACTACAGACAAGAGGGGAATACAAGACTAAAGACCCCAAACTGGTACCGTACCATCAACACTTGATAGAGCTAGTTGAAGAATTCAAGGCAATCACTTTCACATACATCCCGAGAACTCAGAATCAGTTCGCAGATGCCCTAGCCACACTAGCATCTATGATCCAGATAACAGGAGGAGCCGAAGTTCAACCGATGAAAATAGACATCGAAAGTCGGCCCGCCTACTGTTTAACAATTGAAAACATACAAGATAACAAACCCTGGTATCACGATATCAAGACCTTTCTCCAAGAAGGTAAATACCCCAAAATGGCTAACAAGAATGACCAAAGAACACTCAGACGGTTAGCAAGCCATTTCCTATTAAGTGGGTCCATACTTTACAAGAGATCATCTTATACCACCCTGTTGAGATGTGTGGACAAAGATGAAGCATGCGAACTGATGAAAGAAGTACATGAAGGAGTATGTGGACCTCATATGAATGGCTACATGTTGGCCCGAAAAATCATGAGGTTAGGATATTATTGGTTGACTATGGAATCAGATTGCATAAAATATGTCAAACACTGTCATTTGTGTCAAGCCTATGCGAACCGGATCAATGCTCTACCCAATGAGCTACATTTGTTATCAGCACTATGGCCATTCTCCATGTGGGGAATCGACATAATTGGCCCTATCACTCCAACAGCATCCAATGGCCACAGATTTATGCTGGTAGCGATTGATTACTTCACCAAATGGGTAGAAGTTTCATCATATGCCAATGTCACAAAAGGGGTAATAGTCCGCTTCTTAAAAAGGGACATAATAGCCCGATACGAAGTTCCTGAGTCCATCATCACCAACAACGGTACCAATCTTAACAACAAATCGATGACAGGTTTATGTCAACAATTCCACATAAACCACAGAAATTCAACTCCTTATCGACCTCAAATGAACGGGGCAGTAAAAGCAGCTAACAAAAATATTAAAAAGATCATCGAGAAAATGACAACAACTTACAAAGATTGGCATGAAATGTTACCGTTTGCTCTCATGGCTTACAGGACTTCAATAAGAACATCTATAGGAGCTAGCCCTTACTCATTGGTATATGGTACAGAGGCAGTGCTACCAGTTGAAGTTGAGATACCATCATTCAGAATCTTATCAGAAACTCAGTTAACCGAATCAGACTGGGTAAAGAAGAGGCTTGATCAGCTGAATCTGATTGATGAAAGAAGACTTACCGCATTATGTCATGGCCAGTGTTACCAACAAAGAATGGCCCGAGCATTTAACAAGAAGATGAGACCCCGGTACTTTAAAGAGGGGGATCTGGTGTTAAGGAAGGTTCTCCCGAACGTGCAGGACTCTAGAGGAAAATTCACCCCAAACTATGAGGGTCCATATGTGGTAAAAAAGGTTATTCAGGAGGTGCTCTGATATTAACTCAGATGGATGGTCCCGAGTTGAGAGACCCCACTAACACAGATGCTGTAAAGATGTACTATCCTTAGGTAAGGGAATTGAAATTTTGCCAATGTTTATGAAAGCCAATGTTCGGTGTAAAATTTGTTGAGTCAAGTTTTTACTTTTTACAAGCAAAGTTAATATCCCTGAATGGTCAATAATCCAAATCAATTCGCACCATAACAAATATCCTTAAACACATTACCCACCATTTCACCAATGAAAAATAAACACTAAAATGATAATGAATCTTAATATGGTTTGTGATATAATCCTATCTATTTTTTAGCATTAAAACTGAGCGCGTTATTATGGTAACATTACCGTCAAAAGAGCGCTGTGTATAAAGAAAGGGAGCACATCAAAATTGTCGACCCTGTGTCAAGATAAGAAGAAATGAAGTAGAAGCAAACCAGCCCGAAGGTTCGGTTGTTTGGTTGCTATCCACGATAAACTGGCAAGCATATTAAAATAAATAACTATCATATCATCACATCATTTAGTTCAGGCTGTAGAAAGCATATTCAAAAGCACAAAATGAGTCAGCCTATAGTGGGGCATTTGTCTAGACATTCCCCTTAATAGGGTAGTCAGCCCAAAAAGGGGGCACTTCCCTAGATCTCTTCTAAGGTCAGTCTATAAAGGCACCTTTCTAGATATCATTTTTACATTAGGTTAGTCAGCCCATAGGGGGCACTTTCCTAAAAAAAAAATTGTTCTCATGGTTAGCCCATAGGGGGCACTTTTTGAGACAATTCAACTCCAGGTTAGTCAGCCCATAGGGGACACTTTCCTAAAACTTTGTTCTCATGATTAGCCCATAGGGGGCACTTTTTGGGACAATTCAACTCCAGGTTAGTCAGCCCATAGGGGGCACTTTCCTAAACTTTGTTCTCATGGTCAGCCCATAGGGGGAACTTTTTGAGACAATTCAATCCTAGGTTAGTCAGCCCATAGGGGACACTTTTTGAGGCAAATTCAATTCCAGGTTAGTCAGCCCATAGGGGGCACTTTCCTAAAAATCTATTCTCATGGTTAGCCCATAGGGGGCACTTTTTGAGACAATCAATTCAAGGTTAGTTAGCCCATAAGGGGCACTTTCCTAAAAACCTTGTTCTCATGGTCAGCCCATAGGGGGCACTTTTTGAGACGAGTCCAATCAAAGGTTAGTCAGCCCATAGGGGGCACTTTCCTAAAACTTTGTCCTCATGGTCAACCCATAGGGGGCACTTTTTGAGACAATTTAATCCTAGGTTAGTCAGCCCATAGGGGGCACTTTCCTAAAAATCTACCTCATGGTCAGCCCATAAGGGGCACTTTTTGAGGCAAATTCAATTCCAGGTTAGTCAGCCCATAAGGGGCACTTTTTGAGGCAAATTCAATTCCAGGTTAGTCAGCCTATATGGGGCACTTTTCTAAAAATCTGTTCTCATGGTTAGCCCATAGGGGGCACTTTTTGAGACAATCAATTCAAGGTTAGTTAGCCCATAGGGGACACTTTCCTAAAAACCTTGTTCTCATGGTCAGCCCATAGGGGGCACTTTCCTAAAACTTTGTCCTCATGGTCAACCCATAGGGGGCACTTTTTGAGACAATTCAATCCTAGGTTAGTCAGCCCATAAGGGGCACTTTCCTAAAAATCTACCTCATGGTCAGCCCATAGGGGGTACTTTTTGAGGCAAATTCAATCCTAGGTTAGTCAGCCCATAGGGGGCACTTTCCTAAAAACCTTGTCCTCATGGTTAGCCCATAGGGGGCACTTTTTGAGACAAGTTCAATTCTAGGTTATTCAGCCCATATGGGGCACTTTCCTAAAAATCTGTTCTCATGGTTAGCCCATAGGGGGCACTTTTTGAGACAATCCCATCAAAGGTTAGTTAGCCCATAGGGGGCACTTTCCTAAAAATCTACCTCAAGGTTAGCTCATAAGGGGCACTTCCTGAGGCATTCCATTCAAGGTTAATCAGCCCATAAGGGGCACTTTCCTAAACTCTCCCGATTAGTCAGCTCTCGGGGCACTTTTCGAAAATATTCCTCCAAACAGTTGCTAGTCTAACAAGACGCTTCTGTTGACAGGTAGCCAGCTCATAAGGGCGCTTCCTAAGTAAATCTTCTTTCCAAGGTTGCAAGTCTGATAAGACGCTTCCTATCATCATTTCTCATACATTCCTACACAATGATGGAGACATGTCCCATTGCCAATTAGTCAACCCATAAAGCACTTTTTGGGAAGGAACATCGTTCTAAATTGTTAGGACCATCTTAAATCGTGGGATTATTAGCTCATGGAACATTTTCCTACCAAAAACCTATTTAAGAGGCCAAAAATGGCGTCTTTTCTTTTTTGTCTTTGTAGTCAAGTTTTTCAAACTTTACTACAAAGAGGGGCAGCTGTAAACACCCCATTTTTGCCCTAGGAATCCACAATAATCAATAATAATCAATTTCCAATTTTTTCCAATTTTTTCCAATTTCTCCCTAATTTAGCATAAATAATTAAAAATATTCAAAAAAATAAAAATAAATAGGAAAAAACATCAATTTTGAAAAATGATTTCAGAAATGGCAATAATGAATAATAAATAATTTTTACAAATTTTTGAAATTTCAAAAAATACAAAAAAATAAAAAAATCGCATTACATATATGCAATTTGCGAATAAAAGAAAATCAGGAAAATGGGCTAGCCCAGCTGGTCCGAACCATGGCTAAGGCGCGCGCAGGAGGGCTCGGTCACGGTTTCGAAACGCGGGGGAATCAGTTTCCGCGTTTTGCGAATTTTTCATTTACCCAGGACACGTGGCAGCATCTGATTGGCTGGAGGAAGCGCACGCGCCGGGCACGTGATCGTCTCCTACCTCGAGCCCGAGATCGCCGACGGAAGGAAAAATTCGTATTTCGGCCGTTTCGATTCGATTTTTTGCACAAATCCAACAGATCTTCAACAGAAATAAGATAAACATTATCTAATTAGAATCAAATCGCAACAAATCGATGGATAGACACAAATCGGAGTTGGTTTTTTAAACCGAAAATCCGATTAGCTTCGATCGGAGGAAATCCGAGCTTATCCAGCTCGGTTTCAAGTGCCTATAAATAGAGGAGGGAGTGATGCAGCTAAAACAGGAATCACAAGTGAGAGAAAGAGAGAGAAAGGAGCGAATCGGAGTACGCCGGAGAAGCTTGAAGCCGAAACCACCAACCGGAGCTAGAGCCACCGCAAGGAGACGTTCTGGGAGCAAACCACCGCCACCATTGGATTCAGCAACCTCGAGAAGCTAGGATTCGACACCTCACCCGCTGCAAAAGGCCACCGGAACGCCGTGAACGAGCCTTCCCCGCCGCCGTGTCCGATCGATCCGATTCGAGCCGACCCGCGCACCGACCCGGATCCAGGTAAGTCGGATTTTTCGATTTTTTTATTTAATTAATTTTGTTTATTTATTTATTCTGAATTAATTAATTAATTAATTATTTGTTATTTATTTTATTTTTATGTTTTATTTTTAATAAATAGAAAATATAGAAATTAGATTTTTCTAGAATTTAATAATGTAGAAAAATAATAATAAAAAAATAATAAATAGATAAATAAAAAATAAAAATTCAATAATAATAAAATATAGAAAAATAATAAAAAACATTAGGAAAATAATAATAAAATTTTAGATGTCAAAATAGGATAGATAATAAACCAAAAATCACAAAAAATTCCCCAAAATCCAAAAAATCACAAAAATTCCCAAAAATCACGAAAATCAACAAAAATTCCCAAAAATCACAAAAATCCACAAAATTCTCAGAAATCACAAAAATAACAAAAAATCATAAAAATCATAAAAAAATTCAAAAATTATAAAAGAATCATAAAAAATGAGTTTTAGCACTTAGAAAAATCATTTTTCTTCAAATAAATCCAAAATTGATGTTTTTCCCTAAAATCATTTTCAAAATAAAATCAAAGCTTAGGCTTAGAAGTTTTTTTAGAAAAAAAATCCCAAAAGTGATAAAAACACAAAACTAAAAGAGGTTTCATAAATTAAAATTCACCAACCAACTTAAAGTTTTCAGAAAAGCGAACTACGGCTTGTTTGATCCTGAGTAGCAGGTACGTAGGCACCCATTCGGGTCAACCCATAAAATTAATGAAAAATCCTTTTCTTAAAATAATTCAAAAACATAATAAAAAGTAACGGAAACACAATAAAAACACATTTCTAAAGATGAACAATTTTAGGAGATTAGGTGGTAACCGTAAAGGTTTTAATAGGTTAGCCTCCGGACTTCGAAACTCTGGTTTTCCCTTTTCCTCTTTTCAAAAACGAGAAGAGGAAATAACGACGACTAATGGTCTAAATTAAGACTAATCCGCTCCTTTAGTCTTAATTCAATTTTTCCCAACAACAGTTGGGTGGCGACTCCAAAAATCAAACGAAATTCCTAATTTAAGTCGAGGATCTACATTAGATGAGCATAGGGTCTAGTCTAGATCGGATTAGGAATGGGAATTCAGAAATTAGACTCGACAAATATTAATATGTATTTAATTAAGTATACTTACTCATTTCATTATTATTTAATTATCGATTAGATAAATTTATTTAATTAGTATTTAGTTCCAATTAGGCTCATTGAGCTTAACTTAATATGCAACTAAGTATGCCCCTTTAGGCTAATGAATCCATTTATGGCTACTAAATGGGATCTCTTTCTTAGCTTGTTTATTAATCATGTTAATTTCGCTAAACAATTAGTGATTCATCTTATTAATCGAATCGGTTCAAAGGTAATGAACCGATTACGATCAATTTGATTTCATTTCATCTTTAGGAATTTAGCCATGAGGATGACCTATCCAAACTAATTATTTGTAGAACCACTTAATTATTTCAAAGCTTGAACTAAATTTTATGCTATTTTTTACATTTAAACCCATTTTCATTAATTAGCTCAAGTTACCACTTAAACCCATTTATACCATAAATACTTTTCCACATGAGTAGCTATCTTCTTAAAGAACAAACCAACTTCTAATATAACTTTAATCTGAAAGTTTAATTCTATTTTCGGAAAAGAGTGTTTTGATTTTGTAAAAACTAGTTCTAGAAATCAATTCTACAAGTTAACTTGTACATGAAACATTCATTAGTTGAAAACTAATGAACAAACACTTTTTTGATGATTCTTTATGAACATTTTGGATCAAATAGTGCTTTTACAAAGAATGGTTTGAATATTTAAAAAGAACACATGAACATGTTCTTAACATTTAAGCATGACTTGGTGAATGACTTAGTAGGTCATATTACACTAATACTTACCATTAACTACACCATACTCATAAAGAATCAAAACATGTTAAAATACAAGGAATCAATAGATTTAGAATATTCAATCATTTGCATTTAAACTCTTCAAGAAATCATTTAAATCATCATCAACTTCCTAATTCATTTTCCAAAACTAGCCCAACAAAATCAATCACAACTCTTTCATTTTAACTCTGAATTAGCCAAACAAAATCAATTGATTCCTAACTCGTTTCCCTATCCATTTCTACAAAAATTCCCAAATTGTAAATGAGTTAAGTGCCCCTTTTACACAAAAATATTTCAATTACGAATTTCTAATTTCAAACCATCCATATCTCACTCATTTCAATTCCAAATGACTTCAAACCAAAACCATTTTGTCCCAAATTTGCTCCCATTGCTAAATTAATATTACTACATCACTTTAGCTTCCATTGAACACCTTGAAATTCCAAACACATCCAAAAAACGAATTACATTCTAGTCCACCCATTTTACTCATTTCAATATTAAATTAACACCATTTCAATTCCAAACCTCCCTCATCATTCCAAACCAATTTTATCCATTACTAATTCATCAAACATTCATCATACATTCAATTAAATATCAATTTAATCAAATTATTCAAACCAACATCAAACCCAACGCACATACACTACACGTCACCAAATTAACACCATTACATACCCATTTTTCATTTCTTCATCAAGTTAAACCCACATACACATTCTAAATACCAATTTACATGAATTAATACTTCTAAATACCTATAACACATCAAAATATATTACGATTCCTATCATAACTCCACGTCACACATACATAAATACCCATTAACTATATTTCTTCTAATTTCTATCAAATTAACACACTAAAACACCGTACATCACAAAACTCATCTTCAAACCTAAAATTAGTGGAGATTAGAGACTTACCTTGATTGATTGCTCATCTAAAAATTCTTGAGAATCCCAAAAACTTCTAAGAGTTTACTTTAAATGTCTCTAATCTTGCAATTAACATCAAATTACACCAAATTACCACTATAGATCTATAGATCAATAGACTTTACTTAACATATAATGAAATCAAGCTTAGAAAACTATTTTTTTTTTTTATCTTAGAGCTCCACATGTACTTACATAGAAGTACCAATTTCCACTTAATCTTCTTCCACTTCTTCAATTTCCTTCAATTATTACTCTTAGAATTAGAATCCCAATTAGTTTAACCTAAATTAGCACCTACATTATGCTCAAAATGGCATTTACTCACCAATTTGATTGTAGAAGCTTATGGATCTTCTTCCAACTCACTTGAATCCTCTTGTTAATGATTAAATTAAGCTTAAATTACTTAGGCTCTCTCCTTCTCTATTCCTATATTTTCCATGAGAGTTAGAGAGGAATTAGGAGACCATTTTGCCCAAAATATTCCAGAATCTCTCTATTCAAAAGAGTGTGCTTATATATCTCACTACTATTTAATTAACTTAGTTTACTTAAATACCCTTTTCTGTTCTAGTTTACATGCTAAGATAATAAGGTAACTTATCATACTTGATAAGTGCTTAATTAGATATATATATATATATATTAAGTGAGATTTAAAGTATTTTTCCCTCATTTTGGTATGTTTTTTCGAAGAATTTGAATTTTAATTAAATAACATTTTGATTTTAGGGCTTTGATAAATAATTGAATTAAAAAGGAAAAAAAGGAATTAATTTTTACTCAATTTGGAGCTGAATAGACACAAGTAATAGACATGACCTTGCCAAGATCGTATTGAAATTAAAGTTTGAAGGAATAATAGATGAAAGTTACATAAAGGCGAGACACGACCATGATTATTGGTCTTGTATCTCTCGGAGATAAATATTTTGAAACATAACTTAGACATGACCTCTAAACATGATTGTGTCTAGTTTATGTCAACTATAGATTTCAGTTTTCAAAATTTTTATTCAATGATTTCAACATGACCTGAAGCATAATTGTATTAAACAATGTATTGGCCTAAAAACAGAATTTTAGACGCTTGCTATATAAAGGACAAAAGGGGACCAGCCTTATAACTTTTAGAAGACATTTTTCATAGGTTTTAGGGTTTTTTTTTTTTTAGATAATAGAAGAGTATTTTATTTTACTTCAAGAATTAAGTTTTTTTTTTATTTCTTTGATGATGCATAACTGTGTTAGACAATGTACTGGCCTAAAAACAAAAATTTGGACACTTGCTATATAAAGGACAAGAGGGGACTAACCTTATAACTTTTAGAAGACATTTTTCATAGGTTTTAAGGTTTTTTTTTTATATAATAGAAGAGTATTTTCTTTTACTTCAAGAATTAGTTTTTTTTTTTTGATTTCTTTGATGATGCATACTTTTCTATCATTGAGGATTTCTATTTTCAACATGATTAGAACTTAATTTTCTTAGTATTTAGACTTGTGGATCCTAGATTTATTATATGACTAAGTTTATTACTATTTCAATGAATTCCTTGATTTCTTGATTCAAGCATGTGTTATTGATTTTGTTTAGATTAATATTTCTAGGGTATTACTACAACTATTTGACAGTATACATTATGATTGAGAAATCTGATGTATAATTAGATCTAACATTTTTTAAGAGAATTTATGTAATTTTAGAGATAAGTTACGTAAATCTTCTGAATTGACTCAATCGTTCTTAAATAATTCATTATTATTAATGCAATTTTTGAAATATGTTACTATGAAGATATTCAAATAGGTTTCTTTTTTTTTTTTTAAGATTAGGGTTGATAAACTTGAGAAAGTTATTAAACTAATTTAGGAATTCTCTCGATCAATGAAGTTAAAAACGGATGTGAATAAATTTTGTTGATATCACATAATAAATCTTAGGGGAAATGAAATCTAAATACTTGTATTGCCATTTTGAAGTTAATTACAATTTTTTTGTTGTTCTTTCTTTCAATTTAATATTAAGTTCACTAGTTAATAATTAGTTATAGGTTTTAAATTAATAAATCTTTACAATTTACCGATTAGATAATAAGGTGTAGGTTCGTATTAGTACTTGTAATCCTTATAGGATAATATCCATATTTAATTCACTATATTGTAAAATTAGATAGGTATACTTGCCTTACATCAAGTTTTTAGTGCCATTGCCAAGGATTTTGATATTAAGAATACTGATCACTTTATTAATTTAACCATTTTTTTTTAGTTTCTTTTCTTTTTCTACAGTGCATGACCCAAAGTTCTCCATCGAGCATGCTAATATTTGATCTAGAGATTGAAAGGATAGTCAGGCATTTACGTAAAATAATTAGGCAAACGGTAGAGGAAATAAATTAAGGTTCTCATTTAAGAACTAAGGCAAAAGAGGAAGAGGACGATTTGGAAATTATGGGTGATGAAAACTAGAACCAAGAATGGACTATGCCTGATTATTCAATACCTTCTTTGGTTGGAGCCTACTCTAATATTGTTGGGTCACCTATTACTACTAATAATTTTCAAATTCAATCTCATATAATACAAATGGTGCAATAGCTTGTCCATTTTAATGGCCTATAAGATGAGAACCCTAATGCTTACATGTTAAATTTTCTAGAGATTTGCAACACCTTTAAGATTAATGGGGCTTCTGATGGCGTAATTAAATTGCAACTCTTTCCTTTCTCATTAAGGGGTCGAGCAAAACAATGGCTAAATTCACTTCCAAGGAAATCCATCACTACTTGGGATGGTAAGGCTAAAATATTCCATAAGAAATACTTTCCAGTATGATACTTGGGAGAGATATAAGGAGCTATTGAGGCGATGCCCACATCATGGCCTCCATCTATGGATGCAAATCTAAACTTTCTATAATAGTTTAAATTTGTCAACTAAGCAATTAATAGATGCTACTGCTAAAGGAACATTGAACACTACAACACCCAAAGAGGTCAAATCTTTGATTAAGGATATGGTGATGAATAGCTCTTAATAGGAAGGTGCCAAGGTGAGAAATATAGTAGTGGGTATTTATAAATTAGATCCTGTAATGACCCACCTACTAGGTCTAATTCTTAAACCTGTTCCAGAATTCCTGTAACTATCCTTGGTACCTATAGGTAGATTGCTATGCTGTCTCTAAATTAGAGATAAGGTAAATTTTGCTAATCTTGAGCCTGTAACTTCAACCTGTATGTAATTTTATAAACATCCTGTAAAATGGTGCTAACAGCGCTATCATTTCTAATCTGCATCATATCTAAACACATGTACTTAAAATCTTATGTCACATCATACATCATATATATATATACAATCGGGAACTGCATTCCTAGTAAGTAGGCACAACCCATGATTAATCCTATAGCCTTAAGTGGCTCAAAAGATTACAAATTCAAACTTATACACACAAATATTTACATTACAATCCAAAAATTAACACTTATAGATCTTATTTACAAGCACTACAACATCATGTTCAGGACATCCTATTACAAATAACAGAGGTTCTAAAAACCTCTATTGATGCTCTCTAAAAACCCAAGTCTCCAATAACTTATTCTTCAGTACATGTACCTAAGGTTAGTAAAAACACTAACCCCTCAACTTCTTAAGAAGCAAAGTGAGCACATAATCAAGCAACCCAACAAAAACAAACAATAAAATCACATAACAGTAACCAACAATATTATCAAATACCTCGGAAGTGATTGCTTAAGAAAGCAAGTTTTCAACTCAAAGCTATATTCGCAAGAAACCCAATTCAATTTCTTACATTTTAACATCACCATGATCTTACTTAATGATATTTTCCTTATAATTCCATTTTACCAAACTCATAACCTTTTCATTAGAGACCACTTCAAATCACTCCTGTTTACTCACAGGTCACAAATACTTTTCAGTTAACCCAAGTAGAGCCTATAAATTGGTAAATAAACTACCCTCATGTACTTTTCAAAACTTAATGTTTTCTTAACCAATTAAGACATCCTTAAATACTATTTTTAGTTAGAAACATTCAGTTCACCTTTCACCTGCTTCGAACAAAAGGGGTGACCAGATCCCATAAGTCACTGAACTAGGTCGGTTCGTCAATTGTGCCTCAAACCTATCTGGATTGACTTAAAGGTCATACCACAAACTTACTAGGTAGGGAACGAGACTTTCCTTACATTAAGTGTTTTGGGTTAGTAGGTACTTACAACCTAAACCCCATTTCATATGTTCGAAACCTAAAACTCAGTTAGTTATACTTTAATGAAGTTATATATGTCAACGATCAGTTTTCCATTTTATTATCCATTTAGATATTTCATCATTACCGAGACAACAATAGTATGAATTCAGCCTGTCATATAAACCCCATCCAATAAGCTAAAAATAACCAAGCATTACATCACAATCATAAAGCATTCAATAATTTAAGTTCATTATATCACATACAATTAGAAACGGTACAATCAAATCTTGCACCCAACTCTCGTTCTAGGATTTCTAGAATGTTCCCTTTTCTCATAATCCAACCGTATCAGGACACACAACCAGCCATCAGTAATCTAATGTAATTCAACAATCCTCCTGCATTGATCACAATAAGTGATCATACAGGGTAATTTCAGCCAACAACAAGTGATCTACATTATCAACCACTTATACCCAAGAGAGGAGTTAAGGGGGTACTCACCTGAAACAATATATGCAAATCCAAACAATCGCACCAGCCAAATTCCTTTGTCCTCCTCACTCAACAAAAATACCTGAATCATTAGTATATTAATCAATGTTACTCCATTTACTTTACTAAACCCTAAATTGCTAATTCTATATTCCAAACCCTTAAATTCCATCCTAACCTCATATAATCCACCATTTTCCTACAATGTCTAATTCATATACATATGATTATATTACGCTATATTATATATTGATGTAATTAAATTCCGATCTGATTCTATATCGAATCGTATGGTTCTAAATTATCACGACTTTGCATCGAACACTCCCATTTTTGTTTCATAACTAACTTAAGCTTCTTAAAATCATATCATACTTCAATGAAACTCAACTAATCAAATCAAATTCCCTAATTTTGCTAAGGATTTAATTCGGCTAGAATAGGGTAATTGGCTTGAAAAATTCACTAAAAATAGAAAAATGACTCCAATTTGAACTGATTTAGTGATCTACTACATCATATAAGGATCTTATATACTAAACATTACATAAAAAATACATCATTTTCCCTATTTATTTTCCAATTTAATTTCCAATCAAAACAAAGCATTTCTTAAGGACCACATATGTTTGAATTAAATTTCACCAAAATAGAATTACCACATTAATACAAATACAAAATTATGGTAAAATACCAAAAATCATAATTTTTCATCAACATTTAATATTTTTAACAAAAATAGGAAGTTTCGAGCGTTACTAGGGGCTGCTATGTTCACTGGCATCTGGCCATCAACGCCGACCACCACTATGTCGGTCAGAATCCTCCCCCACCCAAAACCTTAACCCTAGCTTGGCCTAGCAGCAACTTCACCCTAACCCCTTCGACCGAACAAACAAATCCTCCCCTATTTAATTATGATTTTTCTTTAATTTCTTCAAATTCTTGTTGCATCCTACTTCAATCTTGTTCTTCTTCCTCTCCTGATAATTGCATGTTGGAAATTTCAATTTCAATTTGCCTAGAAAATTCGGATGAAATGAAGAGAGTTTTGGTTTCTTTTTTTTTCTAATTTTTGATGATTTTGGTTTCCTCTCTCTCTCTATCCTATATGTCTACATATATATATATAATATTGTTTAGAAATTTTAGGTTTGTTTAAGTTATGTTCTATACGGGTTTTTTCTTTTTTTTTTCTAACTATATAATATAATATAAATATAAATATATATATATTCCATATATGTATATATATATATATGCCCATATAATTCATATTTTATTATTATTATTATTATTTTATTTTTAGGATATAACATATATATACATATATATATATATATATGCATTCATTTTATATTACACACACACATATATATATGCTATTTTAATTTTAACATTATTGCTTAAGTTTAGGTCCTCACTGATGCATTGACATCTCTAGCCAATAAGGTTGATGCAATTAGTAGGAAATTGGGACTCAAGATCAATGGAAACAAGTAGATTAACTAAGAAATCCCTCTAGACCACAAAATAACCCGTATAGTAACGCCTATAATCCTGGGATGGAGAAATCACCCAAATTTCTCTTGAAGCAATTAGAATCAAAATTAACAAAGGATGAATTTGTCTCCACTAGGATTATAGTAACCCCCACCATAAGAGAAGAAATCAAGTTTCAAAGAACTTTTAACTAAATATATTCAAACTAATGAGGCTAGATTGCAAAATACTAAAACTCTTATGAGAAATCAAGAAGCATCCATTCATAACTTGGAAAACCGAGTGGATCAACTTGTAAAGATGGTAGCTAAAAGACAATAAAGGACACTACTATGAAACACCAAAATGAATCCTAAGGAGCATGTGAAAGCAATGACTCTTGGAAGTGGAAAGGAATTGCAAGTTGAGCAAAAAATTAGTGAAAAGTCAGTAGGGAAAGGAGAAGAAGTTAAGGAAAAAGAGAGTGAGGAGCCACCCATACCTTATCCTTAGTTCTTGAAGAAAGACCACTTTGATGAACAATTCAATAAGTTTCTTAATCTATTTAAGTAGTTACATATTAACTTACCCATTGTTGATGCTTTATCACAAATGCTAGAATATGCAAAGTTCTTGAAGGACTTGTTATCCAACAAGAGGAAGTTGGAGGAGCTTTCAATTGCTACATTGAGCGAGGAATGTTCGACAATTCTTCAAAACAAGCTACCTAAGAAATTGAAAGATCGAGGGAGTTTCACTATTCCTTGTGTAATTGCTAACCTGTTAGATGATAATTCCTTAGTAGATTTAGGAGCAAGTATTAATTTGTTACCATATAAATTACTTGATATGGACGAAGACATAAAAAGCACCTTTTATCCTAGGTAAACCCTTCTTAGCTACAATTAGGGTTATAATTGATGTTAGTGATGGTAGACTCATCTTAAGAGTAAGAGATGAAGAAATAATTTTTAAAATACCTGATGTTATGCACGATTTACCCATATTTCAATAGCTCATGGATTAGTCCTATGCAGGTAATGCCCAAAAAAGGAAGAATGGCGGTAGTCTCCAACGAGAAGAATGAATTGATCCCCATATGCATGATTACAGGCTAGACGGTGTATATTAACTATAGCATTTTAAATGATGCCATATGCAAGGATCACTTTCCTCTACCTTTTGTTGACCAAATGATGGAATGCTTAGTAGGCCATATGTATTATTGTTTTCTAGATAGCTTATCTGGCTATTTTCATATACCAATTGCATTAGAGGATCAGGAAAAGATGACATTTACATGTCCATATGGCACTTTCACTTATAGGTGAATGCCCTTCAAACTTTGTAATGCACTAGCAGCGTTTCAAAGGTGCATGATGGCTATATTCAAAGAATGCATAGAAGACATCATGGAAGTCTTTATGGATGATTTTTCAGTTTTTTGTGATTCCTTTGACAATTGTTTGTTTAATTTGGAGAAAGTATTGTGTAGGTGTGAAAAAACCAACCTTATGCTAAATTGAGAGAAATGCCATTTATGGTACAAGAAGGAATTATCTTGGGGTATAAAATTTCATATAGGGGTATTGGAGTAGATAGTGCCAAGATTGATACTATTGCAAAACTTCCATACCCCAACTTCAATTAAGGTAATAGGAAGCTTTTTAGGATATGTGAGGTTCTTTAGATGATTTATAAAAGACCTTTTTTAAATAGTTAGACCTTTAACCAAGTTATTAGAAAAAGATGTGCCTTTTGTTTTCTCATAGGAATGTTTAGAAGCATTTAATCTATTAAAGGACAAACTAACAAAGGCTCCCATCATGGTTGCACTTGACTGGAATTTGCCCTTTGAGTTAATGTGCGATGCGAGTGACTTCATAGTTGGAGCAGTTCTTAGACAACGAAGGGACAAGCATTATGACTAGGATTATGCATATATGTATATGCTACAATATATCTTTGTTACTTATATATAATTCAATGCACTTAGGTATAAAAATAATAATAATAATGTATTGTTAATATATATTTGCTGCACTCGGCTAGGATAAAAAAATAATGCATATGTATAATCTAAGAGAGGGAGAGAGATAACATAGCATTAGTGGCCCAGGAAAAAAAATGGCATATGAATTGTCAATCTTTAATAGGAAAATCTTCTCCAAGAATTAGCCTCCCATTGACCTTTATCATCCTACAAATTTTGAACCATGTAAACTTAGGAAAATTGATAGCTAGAAGTAAAAGGGAACTAAAGTTCAGATATAGGGAATTTATAAGAAAATAGGGGAAATTCTAGCAAGTGGTGTTTGTGGTATGTGTGGTCGATAATAGAGATCACTCGCTTGTTGGCTACTAACCTTGTATAATCACTTACTATAACTAATATAGGAGGATTTAAAATGAAGTTTAGGTTTTGTTGTTGAGCTTGAGTGTTATTTTGTTATTGATTATAGTGTGTTACTTTTGGATGATTTTGGAGTACTGAATTAGTGAAACATATTAGTATCACTAGTATGTGAAGTGGGTATGGGATTGGAATTCTTGTGTTTAGTAAATGTTTGAAATTGTAAACTAGTTGCATTGTGCATCATGATTGTTTGGCACTTACATAAGGTTTATTTGCATAGTTGATACATATTTTGAGTGTTAACCAAAGACACTTATGCAAAGCAAGTTCCATTCCCTACTTGGTAAGTTTGTGGTATGATTTTGAGTTGACTCAGTAAGTTTGAGACATGATTAACAAATGGACCCAATATTAGTGACCTATTAGGATTGGTCCCCTAGTTTGTATGTGGTAGGTGAAAAGCACACTTAATCCTCTCTAATGTGTAAGTAAAAGTGTGTAAGGACAAAAGCTCTAGCAAGTACCAAGTAAAGACTATGGTAATCGTATTAGATATGAAGAGAGTGGTTCAAACTGAAATTGTAAATTGAAGAGATTTAGTAAGAGATTTTGATATCTTGATTGCATTTGTATCTCATTTGCATCTATACCACTTTTTGATGCTTGTAGATTGACCATAATGTGTTATGGATGTTGAGTTTCTTTTGTTTTATTCTTTTTGTACTCACTTTACTTTCTAAGAAGTTGAGAGATTAATGTTTTTGCTAATTAACCTCATATGCAAGAATAGATGACTAAAGCAATAGTTGAGCCTTTAGGGGATTTTAAAAGTGCTAGTTGTAACAACCCAATTGAAACTCCATCCACCAAGGTATCACTCACTTTAGTACAACATGTCGCATAGTTTTATCCCTTGATGCAGTAGCTTCCCAAGGACTCACCCATCTTATGAGTGCTCTAAACCTAGTACATTTAACTTCAGAGTTTCGATGAGCTCTAAGTCACCACATCAAAAGGTGCCTCATTGATTTAGAGTTCCTTTAACTTTTATTTAAGAGATTTCACACTCTCCCCCACCTACAAAACTAATGTCCTTGTTAGTTCATTATATAGGTTCAAGATTACACATTAGGTAGGAAGGACTTTAGAGGAGCTCTCTTATAGGTTCAAGAGGTGCCCTCATACTGTAGCACTTTATCCTATGTAGCACTTAGATCCCCTACTTTTGACTAGTGTACTAATTTGATACCACCTATAACGACCCAACTAAAACTTTATCAACAAAGGTATTGTCTGCTTTGGCACAATACGCCACACAATTTTATCCCTTAATGCAATGGCTTCCTAGGGCATCACCTATGCTGGGAATGCTCTAGGCCAAGCACGCTTAATTTTGGAGTTCTAACAAACTCTAAGCTGCTACACTAAAATGACACCTCGTTGATTTAGAATTCTATCAACTTCTATTTAAGTGATCTCACTCTCCCCCTTACTCACAGAACCAATGTCCTTATCAATTGATTACACAGGTTTAGGATTGCACTCAAGTAAGGAGAACTCTAGAGATGCTCTCTTACAAGCTTAAGAGGTGCTCTCATACTGTCGCACTTTATCTTGCGTGGCACTTAGCTTGCCCACTTTTGGTTGGTATACCACTCTGATACCACTTGTAATGACTTAACCGGAACACCATCCACCGAAGTATTATCCACTTTGGCAAAACACGCCACATGATTTTATCCCTTAGTGCAGCAACTTCCCAAAGGGTCACCTATCCTAGGAATGCTTTAAGCTAAACACACTTTGGAGTTCCAATGAACTCCAAGTCGTTACACCAAAAGGCACCTTATTGTTTTAAAATTCTATCAACTTCTATTTAAGGGATCTCACACTCTCCTCCACTTACAAAACTAATGTCCTCATTAGTTCATTACATAAGTTCTAAATCGCACACCAGATAAAGAGGACTATAGAGGTGCTCTCTTATAGGCTCAAGAGGTACCCTTATATTATGACACTTTATCCTATGTAGCACTTAGCTCCCCCACTTCCAACTAGTGTACCACTTTGATACCGCCGATAATGACCTAATTAAAAGTCCATCTATCAAGGTATTGTCCACTACAGCTCAACACGCTACATGTTTTTATCCTTTAGTGTAGTGGCTTCCAAAGGGGTCACCCATCCTAAGAGTGCTCCAAGCCAAACATGTTTAATTTTAGAGTTCTAATGAACTCTAAGTTGCTATACTAAAAGGGACCTCATTAATTTAGAGTTTAGTCAACTTTTATTTGAGGAATCTTACTCTGTCCTGAACTTATAAAACTAATATTCTTGTCAAATCATTACACAAATTCAAGATCGCACACTAAGCATAGAGGACTCTGAGGTACTTTCTTACAAGCTTAAGAGGTGTCTTCGTATTATGGCAATTTGTACTACATGGCACTTAGCTCCCCCATTCCAACTGATGTACCACTCTGATATCACCTATAGTAGCCCAATTGGAACTCTGTCTACTGAGGTATTGCTCACTTTAGCACAACACACTACACGCTTTTATCCCTTAGTGTAGCAACTTCTTAGGGGGCCATCCATCTTAAGAGCACTCTACATCGAGCATGATTAACTTTGAAGTTCTGACAAACTCCAGACTGCTACACTAAAGGCACCTTGTTGATTTAAAGTTCCATTAACTTCTATTTGAGGGATCTCATACTCTCCCCTACTTACAAAACTAATGTTCTTGTCAATTAATTATATAGGTTCAAGATCATACTCTAAATAAAGAAGATTCTAGAGGTGCTCTCGTACAGGCTTAAGAGGTGCCTTCATAGTATGGCACTTTTTCTTGCATAGCACTTAACTCCCCCACTTCCAACTAGTGTACTACTTTGATACCACCTGTAATGACCCAATCGAAGCTCCATCTACCAAGATATCGCTTGCTTTGGTGCAACACGCCATACAGTTTTATCCCTTGGTGCAGCAGCTTCCTAGAAGGCTACTTAAAAGTGCTCTAAACCAAGCACACTTAATTTTAGTGTTTCAACAAAGTTCAAGTTGCTAAACCAAAAGGTGCTTCATTGATTTAGAATTCCATCAACTTCTATTTAAAGGATTTCACAATCTCCCCCACTTACAAAATTAATGTCCTCGTCAGTTCATTACATAGGTTCAAGATTGCACTTCAAGTAGGGAGGATTCTAAAGGTGTTCTCTTATAGGTTCAAGAGGTGCCCTCATACTATAACACTTTGTTTTACATGGCACTTGGCTCTCTAGCTCCCCCACTTTCAACTAGTGTACCACTTTGATACCACCTGTAACAACCTAATTGAAACTCCATCCACTGAGGTATTGTCCACTTTGGTGCGACACGCCACACGGTTTTATCCTTTGGTGTACCAACTTTCCAAAAGGTCACTCATCTTAAGAGTGCTTTAGGTTAAGTACGCTTAACTTTAGAGTTCCAATAAACTCCAAGCCACTACACCAAAAGGTGCCTCTTTGATTTAAAGTTCCGTAAACTTCTATTTAAGGGATCTCACACTAGTTCAGCTTAATGAAGGCTCAATTTTTATTTACCTTTTGTGTAATAGATCATTGTGTTACATTATAAATAAGAAAAAAAATATGGTAGCTTTTAGAATATCAACAATATACAATAGAGGTAACAGTTCAGACCCCACCTGAATGCATCCTTAATTGTCTTTTAATCTTAAGAAATTTTAAATCCCTCTAAACTTGGAAATATAGTAAACCTTCTTTTATAATTTGAGATTCCATTCACTCTATCGTTTCTGGAGCTAGTTCTCTAGCTTTACGATGTACAGGTGCCATAAAAGTTTTTACTCTTAACCAATAATTCGTTTGCTTCATCTTCTTTCTGTCTGGTCGAGGTATGTTTGATTTCGATCAAATATATGTATTTGATAAGAATAAAATATCAAAAAGATGAATATAAATATATATATATATATATTTCCACTTAAAAACTTAAATATCTAAATGTTTTTAAAATTTTAAATTTATTTTATTTATTTTTACAAAAATAATAACTTATATTTCTTGTAATAGTCGTGAATTTAAATAAATAATATATATATTGCATAATAATGTTTAAACAATAGAGAGAGAAAAAATTCAAATATAAAAATATTAAGGTCGGGATAAAGGGAAGTAAAAAGGGCTTAATGATAGGGACGATATGAACATTTGACTGGAAATGTATAAATAGTCTTCGACATGTCTATCTGACCATTTTTTCCATTTGTGCTCTACAAAACCCTAAGAGCTATCTATAGAACCTTAGGAGCGAAAGGCAAATTTGACCTGACAAATTTACACACAAAAGAGTCGTTTGAAACAACTCCAATCATCATGAATATGGGATTGCATTTTTGGAGAAAAGTTTAAGTTTTGCAAAATTGGAGATTTCCAAAAGTAGACTATCCACAACACAGCCGTGTTATACCCGTATACTTCTAATAAATGACCCCTTAGGTGAGTTACACAGCATCATGCCAAAATCATGAAGTGCATAGTAGGTTACACAAGCAAGATACACGCCCATGCCAAAAATTGAAAAGTGAATAGTAAGATACACGGGAAATAGATACGACCGTATATTAGGCCATGTCTAACCCCTGCAACATGCAGTACATAGACAAGAACATGCCCTTACACTTAGACATGTCGAACTCCTATTTTCTAAAGTTGAGTTTTTATAACTTACCTATCATGACTTAACCAAATAGCTAAACATAGATTAAGACAATTATTATAAGTTTTCTAAGCGTATGTAATTGTGGATTTGAATAGATTTGAGGATTAAGAGATTGTAGAAGTATAAAGAGATCATTCGCTGCTTATCAAGTATGTATATACTTTGTTTCTTGTTTATGCGTGTTAGGTTAAAGATGTAAATTAAATGGATATTGTAATTGAAATTCATTGTTTGTGTGTGATTGTGCTTAACTAGGCCCGAGGAACCGAAAATATTCAGTGATCGCGAGGTGACATCCCGATAATTGGTATGTGATGTTGTCCTTAGTAGATGACATAATTCATGAACTCATGGACAGTAAGGAATACCCATTATTGTATATTTATATTTATGTATGGTATGGACTCATGGACAATGGGGAGGCTCCATTATATATATATATATAAACTCATAGACTCATGGATAGTGAGTAGTATCCATTATTGTATATGTATAATTATGTATGGTATGGACTCATGAACAATGTGGAGAGCCCATTGTCGTATATATGTGTATGATGTGTATTTAGAGATTGGAATGATGAGGTTTATGTGTTCGAATAAAGAATAAGAAAGATAATAAACTGTTGCTTAGATACCTTATTGCATCATGTTTGTGTTAGTATTTCTGGCATAGCATGCGTGTGTGATTGCAAGTATACATTATATTAAGCATTAGTTCACCCCTCATGGGACCATTTTTTAGTTGCATGTCCTTTTGGTAAAATGGTGGGATATGATGAGATGCTAGTAAAAACATATCAAGACTTAGATGGTGATGATGTAGAGTATGCATATTATGAAGAATGATTTGTAGAATAGAAAGAGAACTAACATTAGATTATGATGTGTGGAGTAATTTTTTTAGATATGTTATACCTAAGACTTAAATTGTACTTAAGTTAAAAATGCTTGCTCTATGATTAATTATAAGCAAAGGATTAAGGTCAAATGTTGTAGATAGATTTTTATTTGTAGTTTCTACTATATGGGGAGACTAAGTGCGATGTATTAAACCACTTAAGTTATATGTGAAGAATTTTTACTTAGCTGACATGGTTATTTTGATACTAATTGTGAAATTTAGTAGAGTCTAAGCCTTTGCATGTCTTCATTTAGTGACAGCATGTGGCGGGTTGTACTCACCTCGAGTTCTAGAGTGTTACAACTTAAGTAGTATCAGAGCTTAAGTTTATTGATCCATTGACTACCAAGGAATAAAATCTTTAGAACGGCGAGACATGATGAGAATGGATAATAAGTGGGAGTGATGATTGTAGAAATACATTTTCCTTTCGGTTATACTAATTATATTGTTGTTAGAAGTTTGATATCCTGAGATAACTCCTGTTTGCAATTTGTAGAACGCCTAAGAGAATTTTCGAACTAGGTTCAACATTAGGTGTTGGTGGTGATGTTCCTAATAACCGAATGCCACCCAGACCACCTCAACATGGGTCAGGATCGAATGATGTCAATATCATGTAGTTGCTAGAGGTAATTAATACCTTAGCAGGATTGGTGGCGCAACAACAGCAATAGATACAGAAAATGCAGATGCTGAGTAGCAGACAATGACGGACAATGGGAGACGTTAGAGATAAGCCAACTAGGCCAATCAATTTGAATTTATTTGTAAGGATGGTTAGGGAGTTTAGTCCTAAGGTAGATGACCCACTAGATGTTGAGCAGTGGATTAAGGAGTTAAAGAAGACCTTTACAGTATTCGAAATCCCAAAGAGAAAAAGGTAAACTTGCTATATATTTTTTGAGGAGCTCAACTTTGAAATGGTGGTCAAGTGTATCAAGATTGACAATAGGACTTATCACCTAGGAAAGGTTTAAACAAATGCTATATGAACAATACTTCCAAGTAGCATACAAGATAAATGAAGGTAGCTTACTACAGTTGCCACTAAGGAAAAAGATCCATGGACAAGTATGAGGCAGAGTTAAATTGCCTAGTCCATTTCAAATTGGAAGCACATAGACCAACAAGATTGCCCACATATGAATTGTGGGGCAAGAGCATGATAGCTTCGGTGATGGTTGAATCTAACAAAGGAGTAAGAATTGACAAGGTATGTATGGTGAAGGAATTTACAGAAGTCTTGCTTGAAGACCTACTAAGCCTCCCTCCAACAAAGAAAATCGAATTCAGTATAGACATGGTACTAGGTACGACTCCCATATCTAAAATTCTATACCATATGGTGCCTACCAAATTGATAGAACTAAAAAAGCAGTTACAAGAGTTGTTAGATAAGAAGTTTATCAGATCTAGTGTCTTGCTTTGGAGTCCACCTATGCTATTTGTGAAGAAGAAGAAGGATAGTAACATGCGATTATGCATTGATTATAAGGAGTTGAAATGGTTCAACATTAAGAATAAATACCCTCTCTTGAGGATAGATGATTTGTTTGATCAGTTACAAGGGGCTTAATTCTTTTCAAAAATCAACTTAAGATCGGGGTATCATCAGCTAATGATTAAGGAGGTGGATATTTAGAAGACCGCATTCAGAACTCAATATGAGCATTATGAGTTCTGAGTAATGCCATTTGGACTCACAAATACACCGGCAGCTTTCATGGACTTATGAACTAGGTATTCAGGGAGTATTTAGATAAATTTGTCTTTGTGGTTATAGATAACATTCTAATATACTCCAGAAGTAAAGAGGAGCATTAGCAACATTTGAGGATGGTGTTGAATAGATTACAAACAAAGAAGTTGTACGTGAAGTTCAAGAAATACGAGTTTTGGCTTAATCAGGTAATCTTCTTAGGTAATGTGATTAGGAAAGAAGGTTTATCTGTAGATCCTAAAAAAGTAAAGGTTGCAAATGAATGGCTTAGATCAAAGACAGTGACAAAGGTTAAAAGTTTCTTACAAAAGATTTGTAGAAAGATTTTTCAAGTTAGCAACCCTTCTAACTGAATTAACTCAAAAGGAGGTGAAGTTTATATAGGATAATAGATATGAAACAAACTTCATAACATTAAAGGAGAGATTGATTTCAACACCAATTCTAACACTTCCTATCAGTGATGAAGAGTTTGTCATGTACAGTAATGTGTATATCTAAGGGCTAGGATGCATATTGATGTAGAATGAGGGGGTTATAGCATATGCATCCTAACAGTTGAAACACTATGAGAAGAAATACCTAACTCATGATCTAGAATTGGCAGTTGTTATCCTTGCACTCAAACTATGGAGACATTATTTATATGAAGAGAAATGCAAGATATTCACAAATCATAAGAGTCTCAAATACCTCTTTACCCAAAAGGAGATAAACATGAGGTAAAGATGATAGTTAAAGCTAATAAAAGTTTACAACGTTGAGATACAATATCATCTTGAGAAAGCAAATGTAGTTGCCGATGCATTTAGTAGGAAGAGAGATGATAATTTGGAAAACTCTAATCACAACTCAAAGGAACATATTGGAAGAAATGTAGAGACTAGAGCTGGAAATTGTAACCTAGGAAATTGGGGTGATAGTAGCCAGTTTATGCATACAACCTATATTAGTGAACAAGATAAAAGCTGCACAAGCTGATGATGTGTAAATAAAAGAAATTAAGAAATGAGAGGAGGAAAGAAAGGCGATGGAATTTAATGTGAATGAAGAAGGACTACTAAGGTATGGTCAAAGGCTGTGCGTTCCAAGTATAGCTAAAGTGAAGAATGAGATACTAAAAGAAGTGCATTATTCTAGGTACTCTATCTATTTTGAGAGTACTAAGATATATAAAGACTTAAAATGCCACTATTAGTGGAAGAATATGAAGAGGAAAATTGCAGAGTATATATCTAAGTGTTTGACCTACTAAGAGATTAAAATAGAGCATTAGAGGCCCACTAGTAAGTTGCAACCTTTACTGATACCAGAATGGAAATAGAAGCATGTGACCATGGATTTCGTCACAACATTACCTAAAATTGTAACTAAGGTGGACACCATATGGATAATTGTAGACAGACTCACAAAATCTGCTCATTTTATACCTATAGGCATTAAGTATAAACTTGAGAAGTTGGCTCAACTGTACATCAAAGAAATTGTGAGATTACATGGGGTACCGGTCACATAGTTTCAAACAGAGACACTAGATTTGTGGGGAGATTCTAGAAGAGTTTACATGGGGCACTGAGAACCAAATTATAGTTTAGTATGGCTTTTCACCTACAAATGAATGGTCAATTAAAGCAAACCATCTAGATATTAGAAGATATGTTGAGGGCATGTGCACTAAATCTTGGTAGCAATTAGGATGAGCACCTACCATTAATAGAGTTCTGATATGAATCAAAATCCGACAAGACCTATCATTAGGGCAAGAACTAAAGGAATTCGAATTTTGGTAATGAGGGCCCATTTTGAGTAAATCGACCCTAGAATTATTTATAAATTAACCTCTTTTCTATTATTCTTGTATTGTGTTTTCCAACAGGCACACTTATCATATTTTATAGGGCAATGGACAAACTCCCTCAGACTCAGCTTGTGGGTTATCCATGGACCGACCTGAACCGGCAATGAGTTGGGCCAATGAATCCTATCGAAGACCGGCATCTTGAAGACGAATTTCTTTTATATATTTTTCATTTGCATGGACTATTTATGTTGTAATCATTTTGGAAAACTTTTATTTTTATTGTAATTTTCATTTAGGACTAGCCACCTTAAAAGTGGCAAACTTGTAATTTTGACCATTTTCTAACCCTAGGAGTAGTAAGTATAAATACTTGCTTATAGTAGGGTTTGAGGAGGCCATTTTTTCAGATTAAACACTAGCACTTCACATGTGGGAATTAGGGTTCATCCTAGTTTTAATCCTCTTATCAATTTCAACCCAAGAATTGGAATTGTGGTAAGTGCAACAAAGGAAAATTGTGAGTCATATCGATTTCTTTCTTTGTTGTTTTTCATTTCTTCTCTAGTGAGTCATATCTATGGTGGATTTGGAGTTTCTTAGACATATTTGTGATTGTAATTCGTGAACAATTGTCTTTTAAGATTGATTGTTCTTTTAGTACTTGAATTCAATATCCTTTTATTATTGGCGTGCATTGGAATTGAAGGAAGAGTGGAAATCACGGTTTTGATGCTTCCATTTTTATCTGATTTTCACGTGGTTCTCAATCAATTTTGTTGTCACTTGATGAAGATTACAAATAGGTATTGTAATTACATCATTTGATCTTTGGTTTTCCATCAAATCTCCAAAGGTGTTCACGTGAATTATCATCTAAGTGGACCGGTTTGTATGTGATTTGTGAATTGTTTTTCTTGAGTCATTTGATTGTGCTTGAACTTGGTTTTTGAGCACATTATCTTTTGGTATCAGAGCATCATCATATTTGAATCTAAGATTGATTACATCCTAATTGAAGAATTGGTTACATTCATTGGAAATTGACGCCATTGTTCATGAGATTAAGACTAGTTTGATTGACATTATTTGTTTGTCTTTCAAATTGATTTTTGTATGTGCTTAATCTTGGTTTTAGGCACATCATCTTTTGGTATCAGAGCACAAGTTAAGAGAAGGGATTAATTTTTTGTTGAATTCTTGATCATCACACTCAATTAGGGTTCTTCAAATTGTGAACCGAAATTGTATTGTGAATTGAGTTGTGAAATTGTCTTGATTGAGAATTGAATTTGCTGCTTGTTGAAGTTGAATTAAAGGGTTTGTTGTAGCTTCTTGTGGTTGATCATTTTCGTGGAAGGGAAGGAGAGTAGAAGTGTTGTTGATTCAACATTTTCGAATTTGAAAACTTGCCTATTCATGCCGTGATTAACTTGTTGCTTAAAGCAGCTTGTAGAGTTTGTTGTTGTGAATCCATTGTGCAAATTCGGAATTGGGGAATTGTATTTTACAGATTTGCATTGTGTTGAATAGTAAAGGATCTATTTGAATTCAAACACATCAATTAAGTTGTGGGAGTTAATGAGTGTTATTTGAATTTGAAATTCATTTCTTACCAATTGAGGAAGGATTGCAATTAGTGAAGAGGTTGAAATTCAAATTTGAATTGCTGCCTATTTGTTAAGTTGCGGATTAAAACTTGTGGAAAGTGGAGTATATCTTGTTATCATTGCCGTAGAAGTGGAGTGTATTTGTTGTTGTTGCCATTTGTTATTATTGCCGTGGAAGTGGAGTGCAATTTTGTGTTGTTGCCGTGGGAGTTGATCCAATTTGTTGGCGTGAAGATTAACCTATTCCAATTTTGTTGTGGAAGTATTATCTTGTTGTTTAGTTGTTGTACACTTGGAGGCTTGAACACTCTTGGCTTCCTTTGATTATTGGCCGTGATTGTATAGTAAATTTTGAAGCAAACCGTGAAGGATTGAGAGTAGTGTTCAATTGGTGAAGTGGATTTGTGTTGTGTACTTTTGTTTTCGGAAAAGTGGAGGAGTAACACTTGTATTTCCAGATTTGAATTCAGATTTGAAGTGTGAATTAAGAAGCCAATTTGAAATTTCAAAAAACACATTAAAGTCATTGTTTAATTGTGTGTCATTTGAATTTGAAATAGCTTCTTACCATTTATGGAATTGTGTACTTATTGAACTCCTTTTTGAATTTGAAAGTGGGTTGCCTTATCTTATGTAGAAGTTGTGGTTTTGGTTGTATTTTTGAATTTAGTGAAGAGTGGGTGCATTTTGTGTGGGCTTTGGTGTGTGTAGTATAGACCATTGTTGTTAGAGGCATGATTGGTGTGGAACCGTGAGTAAAAAGGGAGAAGTGTGGTGGTAAAGTTGTGTATTTTTTTATGTGTTGAGGTGCTGCCCATTGTGAAGTAATTGGTGTGAAACCAAAGCAAGGATAAGGAAAGTTGAGTATTAGAATTTAAAATTCAAATAAGTCATTAAAGTGTGAAAGTAATTGAACTAATTACTTAAACACTAGTAGTTGAATTTAATTCTATCTACTTGAAAGTAGTTGTGTGTGTACTTCATTTATTTAATTTTACTTGAAGTACCAAGAATTATTTCATTGTGCTTCAATTATTTCACTTGACTTTACTTGAAGTAACAATAAGCATTTCTTGTATTGGTTGATTGTGAGCATCGTTCGTGTGTAGGGGCATGTAAGGGTGTGTTGCCGTGGTGTGGTGAAGTGTATTGAGGTTGTTGAAATTAGTAAGCAAAAATGTCAAGTAAGTTGTATTTGTCTACTAACATATTGCATCGGGACATGACTTCCTTTCAAACCATTGATGAGGGACAAAGAGAAAACTTATTCCATACTTCTTGTAAGGTACAAGGAAACTTGTGTGTAATTATTATTGATGGTGGTAGTTGTACTAATGTTGTAGCTGCATCATTAGTATCGAAGTTGAAACTTAAAACTATCCCACATCTCAAACCCTATACATTACATTGGTTGAATGATCAGGATGGTCATTGTGTGACCCAAAGGGCTAGGGTACCCTTCAGTATAGGGGACAAGTACTATGATGAGCTTGAATGTGATATTCTTCCTATTTGTACATCTTATATATTACTTGGTAGACCATGGTTGTATGACAGGATGGTATTACATGATGGCTATAGAAATACTTATATGTTCAAAAAAGATGGTAAACGTATAGTATTGAACCCTATGTCGCCATCAGAGGTCCAGAAGATGCAAAGACAGATAAAACAACCATCATAGATTCTTGAGGATCAGAGCCACATGATCAAACCTTCAGAGGGCCAAACTGTGCAGACGCAAGTATGTAAACCTTCAAAGGTTCTTGAGGGCTCTAATGACACGAGCCAACCCTTAGAGCATAAAATTTGTCAAACACCGATGTGCCAACCTTCAGAGGATCCTGATGATGATAGTCAAACGAGCAGACCACCAGAGAGCCAGACTGTTCAGAGATAGTTATGTTCACCTTCAGAGGTTTCAGATGGTAGTGAGCAGTTGGGCCAACCATTAAGGGGCTATGAGGATCACACCATACAGATGAGTTAGAAAAAGAGGGAACAAAATCAATGGAATGGGTTGAGACAAGGGAGGCATCAGTAGACAATGAGTCCTTATTTATGTTGCAGATGAGATACATCCTGAAAATAGGGGAGAAAAAACAATCACCTACTATGGTATTTCAGATATTGGGATTCCGCAGAGATACTTCTTCAGATGGATTGCTAGGAGAAAAAAAAGTCTCTACTGCATTTGCTCTACCAGATTTGAGGACAAATCTTTTTTAGGCCTGAAGAGATGATAGGAATCAAAATCCAACAAGACCTATCATTAGGGCAAGAACTAAAGGAATTCAAATTTTTGCAATGAGGGCCCATTTTGAGTAGATCGACCCTAGAATTATTTATAAATTAACATCTTTTCTATTATTCTTGGATTGTTTTTTTCAACAGGCACACTTGTCATATTTAATAGGGCAATGGACAAACTCCCTCGACTCAGCTTGTGGGTTATCCATGGACCGACTTGAACCGGTGATGAGCTGGGCCAATGAATCCTATAGAAGACCGGCATCTTGAAGACCAATTTATTTTATATATTTTTCATTTGCATGGACTATTTATGTTGTAATCATTTTGGAACACTTATTTTTATTGTAATTTTCATTTAGGACTAGCCACCTTAAAAGTGGCAAACTTGTAATTTTGACCATTTTTTAACCCTAGGAGTAGCAAGTATAAATACTTGCTTATAGTAGGGTTTGAGGAGGCTATTTTTGCAGATTAAACACTAGCACTTCACGTGTGGGAATTAGGGTTCATCCTAGTTCTAATCCTCTTATCAATTTCAACCTAAGAATTGGAATTGTGGCAAGTGCAACAAGGGGAAATTGTGAGTCATATCGATTTCTTTCTTTGTTGTTTTTCATTTCTTCTCTAGTGAGTCATATCTAGGGTGGATTTGGAGTTTCTTTGACATATTTGTGATTGTAATTCGTGAACAATTGTCTTTTAAGATTGATTGTTCTTTTAGTACTTGAATTCAATATCTTTTTATTGTTGGCGTGCATTGGAATTGAAGGAAGAGTGGAAATCACGGTTTTGATGCTTCCATTTTTATCTGATTTTCACGTGGTTCTCAATCAATTTTGTTGTCACTTGATGAAGATTACAAATAGGTATTGTAATTACATCATTTGATCTTTGGTTTTCCATCAAATCTCCAAAGGTGTTCACGTGAATTGTTATCTAAGTGGACCGGTTTGTATGTGATTTGTGAATTGTTTTTCTTGAGTCATTTGATTGTGCTTGAACTTGGTTTTTTAGCACATCAAGTTTGCCTACAATAATAGCTATCAAGCTATAATCTAGATAGCACCCTACGAAGTATTATACGAAAGAAAGTACCGATCAACTTTATATTTGGATGAAGTAGGTGAGAGACAAGTATTAGGAACTAAATTAGTACAAGACGTTGTAGACAAAGTCAAATTGATAAGGTAGAGAATGCAATCATCCTAAAGCCATAAAAAATCTTATGCAAATAAAAGACGACGCTTATTAGAATTTAAAGTGGGATACCATGTCTTGTTGAAAGTATCACCTACAAAAGGAGTGGTAAGATTTAGATTAAGAGGAAAACTAAACACTAGATATATAGAACCCTTTGAAGTCTTGGAAAGAGTTGGACCGATAGCATATAGACTAGCTTTACCACTAAAGAGCTGAAAGTACATGGCTCTTTAGGTGAGTTACACGGCCCTATGCTAAAACCACGAAGTCAACAGTAAGGTACATGGGCAAGAGGCACACCCGTGCCAAAAATAAAAAAACTGCACAAGCAATAGGAACGCTCATGCCAAAAGTTGGAAAGTGAACAATAAAGTACATGGGCAATAGACACGACCATGTATTAGATCATGTCTAACCCCTACGATGACACATGCAGTCAATGGACAAGAACACACCCATGTACTTAGACGTGTTAAACCCCTATTTTCCAAAGTCAAGTTTTTACAACTCCTTACTGCCATGACTTAACCAAATAGCTAAACATAGATTAAGATGATTATTGTAAACTTTCTAAGCATACGTAATTGTGGATTTGAATAGGTTTGAGGATTGAGAATTTATAGAAGTGTGAAGAGATCATTCACTACTTATTAGGTACGTGTATATTTTGTTTTCTATTTGTGCGTATTAGGTTAGAGATGTAAATTAAATGGATATTGTAATTGAAATTGATTGTTTGTGTGTGATTATGCTTGACTGGACTCGAGGAACCAAAAATGTTGGTGATTGAGAGGTGGCACCCTGATGATCAATATGTGATGTTATCGCTAGTGAAGTCGTATATCGAAATGAAATAGGTAAATTTATGATGATATGGATTCATGGACTCATGAACAATGGGAAATACCCATTATCATATATGTATATTTATGTATGGTATAGACATTAGGGAGGACTCATTGTCGTATATATATATGTATAATATAGAGTCATTGACATATGGATAGTAGGGAATATCCACTGTCATATATATATAATTATGTAAGGTATTGACTCATGAACAATGTGGAGAACCTATTATCGTATATATGTACATATATATGTGTATGATGAGTATTTGAAGATTGGGATGATGAGATTTGTGTATTGGAATAAACAATAAGAAAGATAATAAATTGTTGCTTGGGTACCTTGTTGTATCATGTTTGTATTGGTATTTTAGAGATGGCATGCATGTATGACTGTAAGTATACATTGTGCTAAGCATTAGTTCATTGCTCGTGAAACCATTTTTCAACTTCTGGTGAAATAGTGGGTTATGATGATATGCTAGTAAATACAAGTCAAGACTTAAATGGTGATGATGTGGAGTACGTGCATTATTAAGAATAATTTGCATACTAAAAGGAGAACTAACATTAGATAGTCATGTGTAGAGTATTTTGTTTAGATATGTTACACCTCAAATTTAGATTGTACTTTGAATATGTTTCCACTATGATTAATTATAAGCAAAGGATTAAGGTCAAATGTTGTAGACAAATTTTTATTTGCAGTTTCTACTATACAGAGAGACTAAGTGGGGTGTATTAAACCACTTATGTTATATGTAAAGAATTTTTATTTGACTAACATGGTTATTTGGTTACTAATTGTGGAATTTAGCGGAGTCTAAGTTTTTGCGTGTTTTTGCCTAGTGAAGACATGTGACGAGTTGTATTTGTCTCGAGTTCTAGAGTGTTATATTTCCTTTTCTAATGTATACAATATATTTTTTTTAAGCCCTTATTCTCTTAAAAGTATGTAAACTTTTATTTTATAATATTTATTTTTTAATCACCATTTTCATCTTAATTATTAAGATAAGATTACTAAATTTTGTATTAGATTTAGATAGATACAGATAAAATACATCAAAAAAAAAATCCAAATGGACCCATACTGAATTTGATTATAATGTAACAACTAATTATAAAGGATGACTGCTGAAAAGTTCCTAAACTCATTTAACATTAATTAATAAAAAAAATAAAAGTAAATAAATAACTAATAAAAAGAAAAGGTACAAAACATACCGAAACTGTCATGTGATTGTTTTCAAGATGTTGTTTACTGAGAAAATGCGATTGCTTAAAATGTCACGCATAATATGCAGGTAAATATGACAAAGAGTACAGCAAATGTAATGTTGGGACAATGATGCCCACAAGCAGGAACAACAAAACAGTGAGCGATACTCACCATTAGCGTACGTCTAAACTTGATAATATAATCACTAATGATGACCAAAATAAGCTGCTACATCCTGCATCCATTGTATTTAGCCTTCGACTGTAATCATCACTGGTTTTTTTATGGGGATTTGCGAAAGATTTCCATATGGCACACTTGCAGTACTTTATTAGATAATTAGCAGGCAATTATACATATAATATTACACAGCTAAAATAATCAAGTCGTTAATATAATAATAATAAAAAAAAACGTGCTAATTGATTTGTTTATTCTTGGATAGGATGTCTAAAACTTCACTCTCCATCCAAGGAGAAGTAATATCAAAGGGAAGTAAAGAGTGATATAATAATTTTGGCTTTCCACTTCGGTGTTCCTGTCTTTGTTTCCTCATTCTTTAGTACGTATTGCCCTTTTTTTTTTTTAACTATAGGATTGTTAGGGACCTTACAAAGTACAATGTTATGATAAAATTAGGAAATAGTTGTGATTTCAATCTTTCAAACTAATAGTAAAGATTCTAATGATCAAGCGGTATAAATATTTACTTTTCAATAGGGTGAATCAGATTAATTTTTTTTTCAATAATTATAATAGTAATTAGTAAAAAAAATCTTCTAAATTAAAATTCCTTTGACCAAAAAAAATAAAGAAAACTAACAGTCATATGCATATATATTTACTAAATTCCATATCATGGTTCTAAATCTCCAAATTTTGCAAAAGGTGCATTTCATTCTCCAATCCGCCATTATAGTTAAGTGCTTTAATGGCAGCTTTAGAAGGTACACTTTTTTGGAAGTTTATATTAAAGCAAAATTTTTTTCCTTTTTTCTTTTTCTTTTTCTTTCTTTTCTTTTCTTTTCTTTTTTATTTTAAGTGTGTTTGTGTTTAGAGGTGTACAGGATCCAGCCAATAATTTTATAGGTGAAATTAAATTTGCCTATGATTTTATACAATCAATGAGGGTACTAATTCCTCTTTTCTTTATCGACCTACTATTAGGTTGATAAGAATCTCCAATATAATTGTTAATTTTCAGGTGTTTATTCTCTTCTAAAAAAATTTATCAATTCTTTTGATGTACTATATTTAAATTCTTATATAATACAATCAAATCCTATTATAGTGATAAAAACTCTTTTTTCCTTTGGTCTCTTTACAAATGCCCTAAGTATTTAATAACAAAACCATTTCAAAATTATGTCATATCTAATTCCATAAATAGTCAAATTGTCAATATAACTTATTCTAAAAGAAAATATTATTCACTCAGCCAAGCTATTGTTTGCTTTAACTAGGTATGCTACATGATTTTATTTTTAGTACAATTGTTTCTTAGGATATTACCCCTCATGGAACTACTCCAAGCTTGCGAGAGTTGCGAGACTCATGTAACTTTATCTAAAATTGGTAATAAGTCTAGAAATAATTGAAATATAAAAACATAAATTTTTATAAGTTATGTAAAATAACTTTCAAAAACTATAGATATGCTTACTATAATCATAAATAAATATGAAATACAAGATGGAATAAAAAAATTCAATATAAATTTTAGTTATAATTTACAATAAAAGTTTTGTACTTATAGTGCAAATAAATAAGTATTAGTGGTTAAGCTAATTTATAAAATTATAATATAAATAACGATAGTAATATAAAATATAATATAATAATAAAATAAAATACTAAAAATATTTATCCACTCACTTTCATCATCTAAAATCAAAACTATCCTTAGGTTTCTCTTCACGAGCACCATCATCGTCTGTCTACATTATCAATGTCAATATTATCGTTGATGCTATTGAAAACTTTATCAATTGGCATATAGCAATTAGACACTAAAGTAACTATATGAGAAAACTTAAAAAAAAAAATCTTAATTTATCTTATTAGGAGATTGGTATTAATGATATTAGATTGTAAAGGTTTTAATATAATCGAATCGCGTTTAAGAGCTCCCGAACATATTACATTACTTAAATGAAGAAGTACAAGATTCAAAGGAACGTGCCAAAACTGTGATGATTGTTTTATGGATTTTGTTTCCTTAGAAAATACGACGGGCTTGAAATGCCGCACGCAATGTACAGTAAATATGGTAGAGAGTACAGCAGATTTAATGAGCGGGACAATGATCTCACAAACAGTAACAACAAAGAGCGATACTCACCATTAGCGTACCTGTAAACTTGATAATATAATCCCAAATGAGGACCAAAGGAAACTGCTAAATCACACATCCATTGTATTTAGCCTTTGATTGTAATCATCGGTGATTTTTTATGGGGATTTGCAAAAGATTTCCCTTTGGCACACTTGCAGTACTTCATTTAGATAATTAACGAGCAACGTGCGTCTGCATTATCCAAAAGCATACATATACATACATATATATTGCTAATATAATCAAGTTGTCTATCAAAAACGTGTTAAATAACTTATTTTTTATTCTTGGAGGATGTCTAGAACTTTATTCTGAATCAAGAAACGGCCATATAATAGGAAAGTAAACAGTGTTATAATGATTTTGTTCTCCACTTCGCATGTTCTCGTATTTCTTTACTTATTCTTTCGTACGCATTGGCCTTATTGTTTTAAACTGGATTGTTTGAGACATTGAAAATTAAGCAACGTCATGAAAATTAAGGAAACAGGCTTTTTTTTTTTTTTCCCGGTATACATATTTACAGACAGAACCAAAACAAAAGCAGATAATTAACCGCGAGGTGCAAAATTGATAGAGCTATCCATCTATCATTTTCGAAGATTTAAACTCCCTATAATAACCAAATGACATTAAATCTTCTTTTAATAAACCTAAGGCATATGCGAGTGATATATTAAAAAAAGAAAAGAAAATTCTTCTTCTGCTATCTATATCCTTTTCGCTAGATTATCAGCAACTGCACTGAGATCTCAAAGCACCACTATTCAAGAATTAGTTGTAATTTCAATCTTCTAGACTACTAGTCCTTTAACACAAAAAAAGAAAGAAAAAAAAAAAAGGAAAGTAATGTTCATACATATATAACCACTAAATTACATAACATGGTTCTAAATCTCAAAACTTTTAAAAAGTAGATTTATCTCTCCAATATGTTTAGGATCCGTTTAATTTGTTTCAACTTTTGTTCTATTTTCTTTTCCATCTAATTAAACTATATATTTGTCAAGAATAAAGTACAAAAAAATAGAAGCCTAAATACATATATACTCCTCTTACAAAACCAAATACTTAATAAATCTCCATACAATTAAACTTATCTATCCTTAATTTATTCATTTTTACAAAAATATCATTTAAATTTTCCTTTTTCAATACATAATATATATTTTTTAAACCCTTTTTTTTTAAGTACGTAAATTTTCACTTTTCAATTCACATTCCTCAATTACTATATTTATCTTAATTATGAAATAGAATCAAATAAGATATAAATAATATAGTTTTCCAAATGTCGGACCTCAAATATATATAAATCAAATATAAAAGATACAAATAAGATTAAAATCCTCTAAAGTTACTTTCCCTAAAATTTCCTAAATTTACAAATTAAATACAAATTGATACAAATAAGATGGTTACTTTTTCTAGTTTTCTAAATTTTGATTTAACACTCCTCCCTTTTCTATATTACCTTCATCTCTTCTAGCACTCTACCCTCATACATTGTGCTTATCATGAATGCATATCATATAATACCCCAACCTCTAGACTTCTATTTAGAATTTCCATTGCCACAAAATATCTATCAATTTATAGCAACTAGATCTAGATCCCTATCAACCTCACTACTAGTGAACTCCATCTCATAGTTTAATTGGTCTTTACTCAATAGATTGCTTCCTAAAACCCATTAGAGTAAGATGTACGATAGCATAGAAAGATCATCGTTACCAATCCACTACCTTCACAAACTTGATTGTTACAACTAGGCTCTTGCTACTCCATGAATAGATTCTAGTTAATCTAGCTCTCATACCAATTGTTAAGGTTCCCTAAGATCTCATATCAATTTGTTATGATCAAGACTTCAATAATAGATTAATTTAACACAAGACGACAAGAGATAAAAGGATAAAGAAAAAATTACACATTAAATGAAAACCCTAAACACTAAAGCAAAAAACCATAGGATACTAAAATGGAACCATTAATGTATCAATAGAGATATATAACTCTTACCGATAGTCTTATAAAGTAAGAAATCATAGTCAAGTCCTAACTTTACACTAGGCTTTCTCTTGCATTATATGGTTTTGTAAAATCCAAACCACAAACTCTAACACTTACTGCATGTTCAATTCACTAAATGTAAGAAGCCCATAATAGAATTTCTATTTAGTAGGAATACAATAGGGCTATAATTAGCTATTACATTGTTCAATTGCACTAAAAAAGGTATAAGGAATAGAATAGTAATAGAATGGAATCACTAGATTACACATATTTTTCTAAAATCCTAGCCATTATTATTCTTTTTCTACCCATGCTTCCAATGTTGCCGTCAATGTGTCAACCACACAGTATCTTAAGCAACATGAAGCATGAGTACCACAATATGAGAGAGAAATTAACTTGAACTTATGAATAATACTTAGTGATAATCTTTTGTTACACTGTCTAGTAAGTAGTTATAAACTAGAGACTCTAAAACTAATAAGAAAAATAAATAAAAATATAATAGAAATTAAATCAATAAATATAGGCTTTTCTAATCTAGATGAAAATTATTTGAAAAGCCACAAATTAAACCGGTTTAAGAAAGTAAGCCGTCAACTTTGGAAATGAAGGTCGCTGGCTTAGGGAGGGAAGGCCGCCCGCCTTGGTGTTGTACGCTACCGGCCTTGATGGTCGGCCTTGGTGGCTAGCTTATCTTCTACGTCGCTAGCTTTGAGGCCAATCCAAAGGGGTAAGCCACCGACTTTTATGGCCGATCTAAATAGGTTCTTTACCGGTTCATGTGATTTGAATCTTCTCTCGAATGATTTTGTAAGCGGCGTGATTTGATTCCCATCAATATATTTGTACAACTTGATGAGATCATCTTCCTGTAGATTAGTTTTCGGTTTAATTCTTGACTCGTGTACTTCAACCAGCAGCCTCATGGTTCACTCGTACATACAAGCACAGGTAAATATAGGTGAACGGATCCTTTTACCACCAAAAGAACAGCAATGTTGAGGGATGCGGAACTTCCAAGGAAAGCTGTCAAGAAGTTTTATTTATTGCTAATTGAAATTGTTAGCTTAATAGTTGGGGTTTGAATAGTGAAAGAAAAAATCATTTGATGGGATTCTTTTATTCCAATCGAATAACCATTCAAGCTAAATAAACCACATAATATATATGTTTTATGAAATAGAGAAAAAATAGTAATTTTATCTTCTTTTGTTCCATAAAGTGAACACACTCCTAATATTGAAAAGTAACATAAATAACAAATGATATGTTTAGGATGCCATGACTTGATTGTCTAATGACCAGCATTAGCCGGATAGAGGGCAATCTGATCGGTCAGACCTCCCTCCGATTGGCCAAGTCCGGTATGGCTCCTATCCACTTAATTATTCACGCTCTCGATTCCTATTTCACGCATCCATCACTCTAGAGCCGAGACCCATCAAAATCCAAGATGCACTGTACTATAAAAAATAAATAAATAAATCATGTACACACTTTTCAAATAGGTTAACGAAATAAAATGAGTCGATCGAAACACAAGCAATTAATTAACAGGTTGACACTACACTACTAAGCTAACAGGTCATGTTTAACCATTTAAAATTACGATGTAGAGATGAAAACAAAAAAGAGCTGCTACTTCAAACCACCACCCCTAATTGGAGCAAGCTGTACCTTAATCGCATTATGTAGGATCCGAGGTTGGGAAACTTGTTATTATGCCGGATCTACCTAGGTTTTTAATTTCTTCGAGGTCGATAATGCTCTGTCAAATCAAACTATTAACCATTGACACTCCATACAAATTAGTTTTCTTCTTATGTATAATTCAAACGAGCCAAGTTGTAGAAGTAGTAGCCAACAGGCTACAACTTGCCTTGTACCATTTTTCCGCTTACTTTATGAATAAAGGCTAAGATGCCCCTAGTGGCCAGAAAACAAACTAAAGGTAAACAGGAAAAGCGAAGCAAAAGCTGAATTCCTACGTTTGGGGACCTTAGCCAATCATGTAGACTTTTCTTAAATTTCCGCTTTATTAATACTTATAATCTGCCTACTTGTTTTTTTTGGTTGTGCTGTGTTTCCAATTGCGAATCGAAGCGCTTACAAGTTGGGATTTCATCATGCGATCTGTGTCTAATCCGTATCGCCACTAAATCTTATCGTTTCGTCGACCGTGCTTTCGTTGCCATTGTTCATCGACAAGTGGGGTTATTATTAGGTCAACAAGATCGCCAATACACGGGCTTTCTTTCCACTTTGAATATTGTCACGATACTATTAATCTCGAAATCTGTATCCTCATCATCAATCTCCCAGGAAAAAGAAACGGATTTTCAATTTCAAGGGAATTATAGTCCGTGGAGTTAGCCAGACAAAAGCCTTAAAGTTTATATAACCACTCATCAAAATATGGACAGTATAAAAGAAAAACAGCGTTTGATGACTCTTTCACTGTATAAACTACTAATTAACTGGCTGCGTAACGTGCCAGTAACTAAAGTATCTATATTTGTATATAAAAGATCTAAACTATATTTAAATATATATATATTAATTTTATACTAAAAACTACCAAAAAAAAAAAAAAAGCTCTCTTAAGATAGCTCTAATTGGAAAGGAATGTGCCGTTTATCTTATTAGCATCATCTACACCCACCATTAACAAGGAATAAAAAAAATTAAAAACTAGGTCTTGCTTTACGGATTGAGGCTCCACCATCAACAGCAGAATGAAACATATAATAAGTGTGGAGTATGATTTGTCATATTCCAAAAACAAAATATGGTTTCCATCATAATAAATCAATTATATGGACATCATCAATTTTCACTATTGTGAGCTGATAATTAAAGGGAATTTATATGCATCAACTAATCGATGAGATAACAATTAGAAAGATATTGGGAAATTAAAAACACAATCTCTTGGTAAATAAGTACTTAAGTTTGATCATAGGAAAATCTTAAAATAGAGAAATAAGTATAACGATCATAATGAATATAAAATTTCTATCTCATCTCATGCTATTTATAAAGAAAATTCGAAATATGAAAGGACTGATTCTTGATAATATCTAATTAAGAAATGGAAATTTTTACAAAAAAATTATTCATTAATATCACTTAATGGGATAATGAATTTTTTTATATTTAATTAGGAGTATGTAAAAATAATTACCAATAAATGTTAATGACATGATAAAAAAAATGTAAAAAATTAAAAAGTAGAATATAAAAAGGTAAAATAAACTTTAGAAATTATATATTACTAGTAGAAGAACGCTTGTGTTGCATGTGTAAAAAATTAATATAAAATTAACATGGTGAAATTAAAATGTCCAAATTGCACACATTACCACTAATTAAAGCAAAGAAAAAAAAAAAGAAAATTACACTTGATGAATAAAAGAAAAAAAATGCATAAACATCTAAAAATTACTTTAAAAAAAACAAGAAGAAATATGCAACTATAGTATTACATTATAAATGTATTTGTAAAATACATTAAAAAAATATGCTAACCACGTTTAAATTGCTCCATCAAATAAGTCACCCTTTGCTTGCAAAAACAATGAAGAAGATATTAATCAAGAAATTTTGTACATAGTAAAGTAAAACATTTCGATGAAAAATACTTTGTACTATGCAAAATTAAATAAACAAACTAAAATACTATGCAAAAAGAAATGCTTCCATATAACAAAAATGCACCACACTAGGTGTGTGAAAGTTAAATATAACAAAATGATTAAATTTATAATATAGAATAATTATTGAACTAAAGTACATGATGCATGACCAATAACTGTGGTATGAGGAAAAAAATTATGCTTAATTGGTTATATGTCCTCATAATCAAATTTCATTTGTCATTCATTTTTATATTAAAATAAATTAGAGAAGTTATAGATTAAAATAAATAGAAGGTTAATAAAGTTTCATTTGTGTATTAATAGTAGTTGATAATCATACCTAATTCTTAAGATGTTGGTTAACCGTTTGTAATCCCTTTATCATTAAGTTAATCTACTCTTTTGTCACATTTGGTATAAAGAAATACTCAAAAAGTAATAGCAATTTCAAGTTTCATTCCTTTTTCCATATTTAGAAATATTATTAGAAGCTGGATTGCAATTCCTTCAAATTGAGGATTCCAACTTTAAAGGGAGGATTTGATTCCACCTTTAAGGGGTGAATTCAAAATTTCCTTCTACTCTCATTAATAATAATTACTTAAATAAACTTTTTAACTTTATTAATATATATTTATTGCATCACAAATTAAGAACATTTTTTTTATAAATGCTATTATAATTATTCCATTTCATTCCAATGCATTTTATTCTAAATTATTAATGCATACCAAACATAGCATTAGTCCTTATCCAATTATTTCCAAAAGAGAATGTATCGTAATTTACATTGAATAATTAACTTTTAAAGGAGTATTGAGTCAAATAAGTTAGAATTGCCCTAATAATATAGAAGAAAATAGACAGCTCCTTCAATAGTAAAATAACTTGGATTCCATGGTCATAACCTTCTCAAAAATGAATTTACCTTTTCCAAACTATAAAATAATAACGATAACAAGGGTAAGCGTGTCTTGTTGAAAATTAAGCACACTAATTGCAAATATATACAAACATTAGTCAAGGCAGACCTATGTAAAGTTATTCGAGGCGTATTAGACGAAAAAAGGTTTTAAATATACACAAACATTTAAATATACGTTATGGATAACATAAAGTGAAATGTGAAACAAAAGTTTGGATTTTAGGGATAGACAGTACGAAGTTGCCATATCATTATGAAAGTAGTCATTTTATAATTTTAAAACGGAAAAATAACGATAAAAGCAGTGATCGGCCAGTTCATATTCAATATAGAATCATGCCATGAAAGTTACATTTTTTTGGCAAGCAGATGAACTAAGCAAATGAAACAAACTAAGCAAGAAGTCTTGGACATCGTTTTCCTTGGAAGATAGCATAGCCATGTTACCGCGGGGACATAGCTTGACTAGAATCCTTGCAAACCCCAGCAACGATCCAGTTGTAGTGACTTGCCTAATTAGATAAACGCGTGGAAGCAACATTTATTTGACAGAGTTTGAGTCTTTGACAGTCAAAGCAGTTGCTGTTCTTTTACTTCTTAACATTTTTAAATCAACACCATGGTGGACGATTTGCAAGGGAAATTTAGGAGTAAACTGACGGAGCATGAAATCTGTAAATGTTTTTTTTTTTTCCTTGGTAATCCATGTTACTCCCACCCACCCAAAAAAAAAAAAAAAAACCACGACGGTTCTGGTTAAATTGCAACCCAACAGGTGGTGATCACATTGCATTTCATGTGATGGATTACCAAACAACAACCGATGACAATCAATAGAAAAACAATTGAGCACTTTGCATGGAAATTAAGTTATGCCAACCGTAAAAACTTTTTTTCTTTGAAATTCAGTAGTATTTATAATCCACCACCTTAAGTGTCACGACTTCTCTAGTGGAAGGCACTAGTATAAAGGACTCAAATGAAGCATTTAAAGATAGTGTTAGCGACCATCCCCTCTAGGTGGTTGTAGACATCAATTTGAAGGAAGGCTTTTACTGTAGTATTTGTGTTTTACTTTTAATTTCTTTTATTCAAAGTAGTTTTATTTATTATTATTTTATCATTTTATAGAGGCAAATATTGTCAAACTAGGGCCTAGGTACAACTTTTTTGAAGTTGAGAGGATTTGAATACACCTTTACGAAGGGGACTTCTGGCCATTTCATAATTTACTCTACAAAATATATCTTCTTTTCAAGTATGTGAGCATGCATGTTTGTATTCGCCGAAAAGGCAAAAAATAAAATAAAATAAAATAAAAAATTGCATGATTGTGCATGATAGATGGCCATCACGATATTTTTTATTAATGGACCATAAGAAATAAAAGATATATTCAATTATCCACCTTGACAAAATCCAGAAGCGGTACTTCTAGTAAGTTTAAATCAACAAATCTTTCATATAAAAGTTTAAATTAAAAAATCTAATACAGTCTAAAACTTCTCTTTACTACTGAGTTGGAACTCCAATGATGAAAGCCATGCTAATTTTAGGTTCATCATTAATAACTCTTCAAAAACCTTAAACTAGCAAATTTGAGGTGGCTTTGTCAAGTACTATGTACATATATCCCTCAAGAAATCTGCAAATTAAGCCTTTAAACTTTGAATTTGCAACATAATACCCTCAACTTGCAAAAAAGATTCAAATAAACCTCTCTAATATGAGACTCTGGCTGAAGTTTTTGAAAAAAATCACAAAGATAGAGGTATAAAATCCAATAATTTTTTAGCTTATCCACTTCATATAGGAGTAGCGTCTATGAACCCTAAGAAGACTTCAACAAAGGGAATTACAACAAAAATGATTATTTAAATCATTTTGCAAAGTTGAGAAACTTAGATGTCCATTTCAAGCTTTGAGGGCTTAATTGTATTTCTTTTCCTAGTTCCAGAGGCTAATTTTTGTATTAGTATACGATAGACAAAGAAGCCCCTAAATATAATGGGATAAATATACATCGGAAGTCCTGAATTTTACACCAAAATTCAATGGATTTTGAGTCATTAAATCTTTGTATTTATGCCAAAATATGAAAGAGACATATGATTTTAGTAAGTGATTTAAATCTTTTATTTTATATATTCATTCAAAGTATTTCATTTATATGTAGTCATACATTATAAGAATACTATTATTAGATGAAACAACATAAGAAATAAAGGATTTAAATAACTCACTTAAGATTAAAAAAAATGATCAGATTCTAAATAAACTTAGTGGAATTAAAATACTCAATTTAAATCTTGAGGATCTAATTTAATTTTATCACAAATATCCCAAAATGTAATAAGAATCCTTGAACTCGCCGGTTATATGACTAATAAATTTCCTATATGTTCGTTACGGTAACAATTTATTGGGAATGATTAATTTATGCTTTTGTCGTTGCCACATTTTTTTTTACTCAAGCAAATAATGTTAATTATTGAAATTTTTATAGGTCGTACAATTATTAATAAATGCACGAAGAAAGCAGAAGCAAAATGACAAAATCTCCAAAGATTTGAAACGTAGTGTCTTTGTCTATAACGATGAAACCAACTTCCACTCGTCACACTACGATAAAATGTCGAACTGAGGGACCTATAGAGAGAGAGAGAGAGAGAGCTGTGTTAGTGAAACCGCTGATGGTGGAAGCATCGGTGAAATTTGCCGTGGTTTTTTATCATGTTTCTACACTCATCTTGTTGTATCTAGCAAGTGGGTTTTACACATGGAAGTACACAACATATATTTTATTTTTCCGATGCATACAGTACAACAATAATAATTTTTAAAATAAATTATGAATATATCTCTTTATATATAAATATATATATATATATATATATGAGAGTGAGCATTTAAACCTTAAATCCTTAAATATATATATATATGTTTTTAGACCCATTTCATTATTTTGTCATTAGGTTTAAAATAATTTTTCATTAAATTTAAAAAATAAATAAAAATGATATAATCTCAATACTTAAATACAAAATTATGATACAATAAGAGTTTAATAGAATAAAGTTATATAATCTATAACATATTATATATATATACACACATATGTCTTATAGTTATATAATTTATATACATATATTAGTAAATATATTTTAAATATTTGTTATATATTCTCTCTCTATATATGTTATATAATTTATAATATATATTTAAGTAAATATATATATATATTATTGTCATGTATGGGCTGGTACATATAACATATGTATTTAGATTATATATTTGTTTTATATGTATATATATATATATATATATATATTAATGCATGATATAATTTATATATATCTATATATATGTTATATATATTATATAAAATATGTATATGTATATCTATATATTATATATATAACAAATATATAATTATTAGTTGCTTTATGTTTAAACATGTTCACGGATTGAAATCAAATTCTTGTTTATATGATCTATCTAATAAATGAGTTCATAAACAAATATGCATGTTAAACTCAAATTCAAACACAAATTTTACTGTGTTTAAATGGATTAGACCTGTTTATATCTTGTATAGATTTTGTCTATGTACAAACTTATTTATAAGCATATCGTGTTGTGTTTGGGTTCGAGTCACATCCCAAATTGCTAGCCTTACCTTAAGTAGTCGAAGAATAGATGGAGGACTATTACGACCAAGAAGAAGAGAAAAACTCATCCTAAGGACCATCTAATAATAGAAAAACTCTTATGTCACATTTGGTATATAGGAATGATCTGAAATGAGATGAATTAGAATGGAATTAGGATCATAATGATAAATCCATTTTATGTTTGGAAACATGTATTGAGCGAAATACTTATATATTAGCATTTATAAAAAAAATGTCCTTAATTATTTAGATGTCATAATTAGATTAAATATTAAATAAATAATTCTCAATTTATGATAATTAATGAAGGTTGAATGGGTAGAAAGGATTACCCCCTTAAAGTAGAATCATCAACTCCAAAGAATCATGATTCTGCTTGTCGAGTCTAATTTTTTATTTTTCATTCCTAATCCGATTTATACTAGACCCTATGCTCATCTAATATAGATCCTCGACTTGAACTAGAAATTTTATTTTATTTTGGAGTCGCACTCAACTGAAGTTGGGAAGGATTGAATTAGGACTAATTGAGCAGATTAATCCTAATTTAAACAACTAGTCAACAGATCCTCTTTTCATTTTTGTGAAAGAAGAAAAGGGAAAACCAGAGTTGTTGGACTCGGAAACTAACATATTAAAATCTTAAAGTTACCACCTTATTCTCCTAAAATCTAACCTTATCCTAATGTCTTCTATTATTATTTATTTTGTTTTTATTTTTGTTATCATTTTTCTTTGTTGTGTTTTTGTTTATTGATTAAAAGCAACTTATTCTAATATGAAAAATGATTTTTTTTATTCTTTTTAATGTTGCCTCAAATGGGTGCTTACGTACCTACTATTCAGGATCAAACGGGTCCGTAGTTCGCTTTTCATGAAAAATTTTAATGTGTTTGTGAATTTTAATTATGAAATTACTTTTGGTTTACGTTTTTATCATTTTAGTATTTTTTTTTCTGAAAAATCTAAGCCTAAGCTTGATCATTTGATTTTTTGAAAAATAATAATTTTAAGGAAAAAACCAATTTTGGATTTATTATTTAAAAAACATTTCTAAGTGATAAAATTTATTTCCCTATTTTTTTAGCCTACCTCTAATATTATTATTAATTTTTATTATTTTTTAATTTATTTTTTATTTTATTTTTTTATTAATTCTTATTAATTAATTAATTAAAAATTTTCTCTTATATTATTTATCTACCCTAAACTAAAAATCTAAATTTTACAATTTTTTTAATAAATCTTTATCATCTTATTATTATTTTATAATTTTTTATTGTTTCTATTTTTATTTTTTTTTTTTTATTATTTTCTATTATTTACTCTAAACTAAATCCTAAAAAAACTAATTTAAATTCTAATATTTTTTTATTTTTTTAATCATAAATAACAATAAATAAATAAATTCAATAAATAAATAAATAATACAAAAAATTTTGAAAAATCCGACTTACCTGGATCTGAGTCGGTGCGCGGGTCGGGTTAGTCGGTTAGGTCAGGTCGAACGATCACGGTGGCTAGAGGTGCTCGTTAACGGCGTTCCGACGGCCTTTCGAGGAGGTTGAGGAGTCGTTTCCTAGGATTTCAGGAATGGGAAACTCAACCGTGGTGGTGGATTTCTCCAAAAAGGCCTCCTGGTAGTGGTTCGAGGCTTGATCGACGGTCGTAGCTTGGGGAAACTCTGGCGAAGCTTCGGTTTCTCTCTTTTTCTCACTTCTGATCCGTGTTTATGCTTGCTGCCTTTACCCTCTATTTATAGAAGTCGGAAGACTCCCCTGGATAAGCTTAAATCTTTGATTCGAAGAAATCCGAATTTTTCCATTTTTGTGGATTCAATTTTATCCAACAGATTTGACTCCAATTTGTTGTAATCTTGTGATTTATCTAGACAATTAAGTTTTATATTGATCAAAATCCAAAAATATTTGAAGAAATCCAGTATTTTCGGCCTCGTCGGACTTCTGCCGGATTTTTCTCCAGTTGGGCTTGAAGAAGAAGATGATCACATGTGAGGCACATGTCTTCTCTCGGCCAATCGCATGCTGCCACATGGCAACTCTAAGGGAAAAGAAAGAAAAATTTTATTGAGCGCACATGCGGGGATTCGAACTCCTGACCTCGGTCCTCTCTCATAAGAGCTAGCTAAGCTGGCCCAAATCTCGGTTTTGTTTATTACGCAAATTGTATATATGTATTGTATTTTTTATTATTTTGAAATTCTAAAAATTTGTAAAAATTATTTAACTCCTTTTCTTATTACTTCTACAATTATTTTCCAAAATTGATGTATTTTTCCTATTTATTTTATTTTATTGAATATTTTAAGAAAATTTATAAAAATTGAAAATTGATTATTATTGATCATTAAGGTAAAAATGGGATGTTTACACCACTTTCTAAAAACCCTTCCAAATATTGAAAAACAATAGAATCTGGAATTACAATCACATTTCAGATATATTCCTACATACTAAACATAACATTACACTTAAGTATCATACTTACGTTACATTTGGTACGTAGGAATAATCTAAATGGAATGGATTAGAATGGAATCAACAATAGAATGCTAATAAGTCCGTTTTTGTGTTTCAAGCATTTCCCCTTAAAGCTGGAATCATTAATTCCAAGGAGTCATAATTTCAGTTTTTAAAAATACTTTCAAACATGAAAAATGAAATTGAACCCAAAATCGCTATTTAATTATGTGTTCATTTTAACATATCAAATATGACATATGAGATTGTAATAAAGACTTTATTTTAAATGGAGAAGCAATCATGAATATATACACGTTAGGTATGACATGCATATAATGTATAAGCCTTATATTTTGATGGGGAAGATTGATTGAGAAATATGAAAGCTCCGTTACAGTCCTCGCCAAAATTCCTTTGTTTTTTTCTCGATTTGTTCCAATAGAGAAACGCATTTTCTTTATGAATGGCATGTACTGATAAAATATTAGTGGACCTTGTCATTTAACCGATTTGGGAATTCTCTTGCTTGGCTTTTTGTATCAAATGCTTAGAAGTTAGAACCAGCCTACCTGCACCCCATTATGCATTAGAAAAAACTTCTTTTACCTATCATAAAAGGAATCGAAAGAAAGATCTTCCTTACATGAGCAAAGTGAACTCTGTTCCACGAAAAGTCCCCGTTCAAAAATTTAAGTATATAATATTTGAACGAAAATGTGGTTAAGGAAAAGCAACTTAGCAAAAAGTGCAAAACAACTTAAAGGAGTGTATAACAATTATTTTGAGTAGTCAATTATGATGTTGCAATGATAAAGCTCCTTGAACGGTGGCTGAAGGGCATGCAATCCCGCCCGCTCCTTTTGTCTTTTTCCTCCTTTATTTTCCTGTTCAACAAAAAAATGGGAGTTTAAAGATGACAAACTATTAAGATATCAACTAATCAAAAAATGACACTTATACAAGTAATTTTTTGAAGTTATACTTCACATTATCATCATCATATACGGGCTAATAAATTGATTGAGAATACCTTATATGTGGGGTTAAGTAAACAAATAAATATCCATATTAATAAAATGTTTAGCCGATAGAATCAAATAATGTATGAGTAGAATTATAATTATCAAGGAATTAAATAAGAAAAAAAACTAATGGCTAGTCCTTCATTTACTTGGGCTAGAAACACACAAATAACAGGCTAGAGTTAGATGTAGAAGCACGAAAATATCCTTGTTATTCTAAAACCCTAGAATCTAATCTCTATCAAATTCTAGCCTAAACCACCACCTCACCTAGCTCCAACTCAATTGAAGCCCACCACCTACCTAAGGTTTGGTTTATCTCAAACTTGATCCACCCAACCCCTAAACCTCCTCACTTAGGTTTGAACCACCCAACCACAAACCTCCTCACTTAGTCACATGGGTCTAAGCTCCTACTAGGTATGTGGTTTAATGGGCATGCTAGTTTAAGGTTATTTGACATTGCCGATTTGCTCATCATGCACGTCCATACTCTTATATCAATTCATTTGGTTTAGTTGCTCAATCGTTAGAGATTGTGTAAAGGTCGCGCTAGTGACATGATGAACCTATTGGTTCATGCAAGTCTAGTGGTAAGCTAAGTCTTTAGCTTAGCTAGTGAATTGGTCTAAAATTGGTTAAGGTTCTTAGGTAGGGTATGAAAATGTACATGGAATAATTAGGAATGAATTATAAATCTTTGTTTTTTAAGTATGGCAAATCCTATTCAACAAATCTAATGTAATTTGGTAGGGGGTAGGGGGCTACTGAGGTTGGGGTGGTTTGTTGTTTGATTGTAAAATGTAGCAAGGACATCTCATTTCTATTTATTCCACATCAGACTTCTATTGAATTATAACCAAATGATAAGGAATAAAAATCGAATATTGTTACATCTAAATATGCGGTTTTAGGTATAAGTAATTTTTTTGTTAAATGAAAGGTTGGCATCAAGATTCAATAGTCAACACATTTTCACTCATGATCTAATTTTAGACTAAGCAAACAAAATTTTGGTAGATTCTCAAACTCAACATTTTGCATAAAGCCATTATTTTCATCTCCTAATCATATTGAATCGCCGATAGATTGAAAAACATCTAATTCAACCAAAATTCTAGCTAGGAAGGTCTCATTTTTCTGTCAACCACTTCATCAATTTGCAAAGAATTGAATTATGCACTTATTAATATTGTAGCACTAATTTTTATTATATTGTATTTGTTTGGATAACATGAAAATGCATTTGCATTTTGTTTTAAACATTAACAAAGTTTAAGAAAATAAATAAACAATGGAAACATTTCCATGAGAATATTCCAAAAGAAGTAATGCTTGTTCGTAATATAGGCCCATTTAAGCATTTAAGCATTCAAGACATAGAATGTGAAATAAATGCTTCCGATAAGCATATAACTAGTAGGAAGGAAGCATTATAAGCATGGACACAAAAAAGTAAATATACATAACATCACTTCAACACGTAAGGCACTAACATGCCCATTTGAGCTCCCCCAGCTACTACCATCATTAACATCACTTTAACAACCTCACCATTACCACCATCATATCACAATCATCACAACCTTCGCGACTAAACCACCCCTATCATATCTACTATTATCACTAGCACTTTTGCCACCATCAACAACTATAATACCTTAGATGCTAGGATGAATACAACCTACCACATATCATCACTAAATAAAAACATGCAAAGACATAGTACTCACTAAAACTCCACACATTTATAAAGTCACCATAACATAATAAACAAAATCTCCATATACATTAATAAGTGGCTTTACAAAGTCCCACTGTATATCTATACATGAAAATGAAACTACAAATATTGAACTAACTACCAAGGTTAAATTGGAGTCTATTTCTTACAATTAATCACAACGAAAGCATACTAGAACACGAATACAACTGGAGTCTCATGCTTAACATAACTAAATACATTTTCATAGAAAACATCCTTCTTCTAGCCATTTAGTCACTCATCAAAATATACATATTCCATGTTTTGCCCCATGTCTTGATTTGTGTTTACTAAAATCTCATCATACCCTAGTACCTCACCAGATAAGCCTGCAACTAAAAAAAAAGTCCCATAAGATGTGAGCTAAAACTTAGTATAATGTACGCTACTCATTTTCGTATATATATAGTACTCTCCAATGTCCATGAGTCCATAAGTTTAAATATCTTAACTCTACTTAAATCATTTAAGTGCACAACTTCATTAGGGATATCGTCATACACTTGATCATCGAGGTGTCACCCTAAAATCACCAGTACTCCCGATTCCTCGAACCTAGGGGCCCAGTCAAGCACAAACAACAAATACTTAATTCCCAAATATAATTTAAGTACATTTATGATTCTAGCCTGACACACACATCCAATAACCACAATATACACATACTTGATAGAAACGATCTCTTCACAATTCTTCGATCTCTTAAATTCTAAACCTATTCAAGTTCATAAACATATGAGCTTAAAGATCCTATGACAACTCATTTAATCTCTTTTTAGGTGTTTAAATAGGTTAGGAAAGGTTAAGGATTGAAATTAGGTAGAAATTTCAACTTTGGAAGGACATAGGTTCAACACAGCCTAATACATAGGCATGTTCATGTCTGTATACTAGGTATGCTAAGCGAGTGGAGGGACGCGAGCAGGAACACGGTCTTACCTCTTGCCCATGTACCTCATTGTACATTTTTAATTTTTCTACATGAGCGTGTAAAACCCATAAGTAGCTATACACTTGAAATACATGGGTACAACACGACCATGTTATGGCCATATACTTCTAGAATCTTGTTCAAATTTTGAAAATTACAGTTTCTCTCAACATCTCTAACCCATTGAACACTATTACTCTCCAATCCAAACCCAATATTCGAATTTTTATAATCCTATTCCTAATTTACTACAACGATATTATAATTTCGATCAAATTACACTGGTTTTAGAAAACTTACTCAAATTTGTCATCCTTTGAATGATCTCCAAATTTTGCAAGAAGTCACCAATGCAACACATACATTTTTAACAGTGATTCTAATAGGTACATAAAATTTTATAGCGTTCAGTATCATTCACAAACAATTCACCCCTTTGTCGTGAATGCTGAATTGTTCCTACACTGTTTCTTCTCCAAGATTATGTGGCAATTCCATTTCTAAAACGAATTTCCCACTTTTAATGCAAGCTAGGCATAGTGAAATAAAGAAAGAGATAAAGAAAAGTGCATTCACTTACCTTCGTTCAACAAATCTGCGCATTGATCAGGAGACTAGTCTATTAAGAGTGTGAGAGGTTTGAGAGAGAGAAGAAAAGAAACGTATGTTAATATCTTGCAAGGTTCAAATTTCTTAATTAGACAAATATATCCCTACCTTACCCTTGAAATTCCAATATTGCCATCGAGTTTAAAACTATTATTTAATTTATTTGTTTTATTTATTTTGGTTATTACAACAACATTATTACATGTTACCACTATACCCACCACTACTACCCATACGACCATCATTATCATGATTACCACCATGGAACCACCTAGACTACTATTAGACCATATTATCTCCCTTCTATCATCCTAATCATAGGACAACCACACAACCTCTACATTACTATCACCACCATGGTGGCTATGCAATGGACAAGGTGGCTATGGTGATAAAAACATTCATAATGGAATTAGGGTTATAGTGATTTGATGGTGATATTGGTAGAATTAGGATTATTGAGGTGGCAATGTTAGATACAATGACATAACATAGTGTTGGTGGTGTGGTTAAGGTTACAATAGTAATTTTCTTTATAGTAGTAATGTTATGGAGGTGATGGTGGTTAATGGTGATTAAGTGATAATATGGATTCAAGTTGTGATATGTTATATTAAGGTTCATTATAACCCTATTTTATCTCTCAAGAATAATTGATTTATTGCAATCTTAGTCCATTTAATCGGATAAATATAATAGTGTAATTTTTTATTAAAATTTAAAATCTTTAGCAAGTGTAAATAAAGTGGCTAATTGGATTTTTGATACTAAAAAATTTGACTTGTGGTAGTGAAAACATAAAGACGGGCGAACTTTTTGCATCTAAAAGCACCATAATTATTGGCTTTTCTTATTGAACTCTGTGTGAGTTGTATCGTATGGTGTCGTGTCATGGTATGCTAGGTTATTATCGAAATCCCTCTCTTATTCTAGGAATGAATGGAAAGCTTACCTGGAAGAGAAAATTTTCTAGATGTGATCTACTTCCAGATACAGCAGGGAAATGAGGAAAATGATCAGTTGTGATAACAGTAAAACAAATCTGAATAGGCTAACTGTAGTAATTATCTCCACCCGTTTCGGATTGGATAGAAAGATGGGTCCAATAATTCTTACATAGAGCAAGACATATCATTGGTTACACTCAAATCAGTTTATTAATTGCATATTTCGGTGAAAAAGACATGAAATCCTGAGGGAGAGAGAAAGAACAGATGATGAATTACGATGAGGAGATTCCAGTTCTATATTTTAGACTAAATAATTATAGGTCTTACTAGAAACAACGCTACCCTACTCATCACTCCATAGTGCGTTCATTATTATATTCTGAAAATGAAACCCCTGAGGGCTATATATAAGCAACTTTCTCCTTACCTCCCTTTAAGTATAGCCAAAAGTCTCTCCATTACGTCGTACAATTATCCGATATTCTAAACAAGCAAAGGAAACAAAACTTAACTAGAAAAGAAAGAGAGAGAGAGGGGGAGATAGAAGATGGAATATTGTGGGCATGGTACCCTGGAAGAGTTGTTAATGACACAAAGAAAAAACTCATGGGAGACACAACCACATAATATATCAAGTGAAACAACCAATGAGCTTTTCTCCAGTGGGTGGAGTTTTGATTTCTTTGATCACAACCCAACTTCTTATATTCCAAATTCAACATTCCCTCTTGAGCAGGATCACTTCATCAACACCTTCAATGACCTCTACTCTCAATTTGGGAATGAACTGCTCTTGGGTGCACAGCAACTTTCTGATTCCTCTGACAACACAGCACCAATCTCACCAGCTCCTCAAGCAACTGATACATCGTCCGATGATGCACCCCATTTTCAGGCTCAGGAGGAGCACTACATGATGTCCTTTGAGGATGAGGAATCGGCCGTGCGTGACATAGAGAGACTAGAAATGGCTGCTGCTTGTAAAATGGAGTCTATTGAATCCCCAACTCAATTCCCCATGTTTAATATTGGTCTTCACCGGTCGGACCATCGGAGGGGCCGCGTGAAGAAGCTGGACGGACAACCCTCAAAGAATTTGATGGCGGAAAGGCGGCGGAGGAAGCGGTTGAACGACCGCCTTTCAATGCTCAGATCGATTGTTCCAAAAATTAGCAAGGTACATATTTTTTTTTTTTTAATTTTTAGTTTCAAGTCCATTTTTTATTCCATTTCTCGACAACATGCGCAAATAAATTTATTTGATTGTCTCCTGCTGGTCAGCCGGTTGTGTAGTCGTTATTCGATTTAATCTAGGCTACAACTTTTCTCGGGTTTCCACGTTTAAAGTACATGATTTCAATACTGCAATAGAGTTATTGCCGATGCTCTCATAGCTCATAAGGTGTAAATAGTGTTCTTTTTTATTTTTTTAGATGAATTAAGTTTGAATCTCCATCTCTAAAATATAATGTTTGGCCAAGAAAAAATTACTGAGATATATTGATATGTTAATTAAATTACAAAAGATTTCTTACCAAATAAAGCTAGAGTTTTCTTATTCTAATTTCTTCAAGAATTCTTTTACTTCTTTAGATGAATTTTATAGAGGGTTTACTAAATCATGATATATTAGGTTGCTTTTCTGTGGCTGTAAATCTCTTTTATGATTCAATGAAATTTCGGATGGGTATTCTTTACCTTCTGCTCGAAGTTTCGGTTCTATTAAAAGCTAAAAAGAAAATTGCAAAAGCTTAAAAAAGAAAAAAAAAAAAAAAAGAAGACTCTTTCTTTTTTCATGGAGGACGATGATCTTTTCTTTTAAGTTAGGTATGAGATAAAATATAATTAAAAGGATCTCAATATGGTATGTACAATCTTCTTTTGTTTCTTGTGCCTTCTTTTTTGGTTTGTCTTTTTGCATGGAAACTGTGAATTCCTGAAAGCAATATGAGTGACTAATGGGGAATTGATTTTGTATATTTATTAAAATTGCAGATGGACAGGACATCAATTCTGGGAGATACAATTGACTACATGAAAGAGCTTCTTGAAAAGATCAGTAACTTGGAACAAGAAAACCAATTATTAGGTTTCAATCAACCGAATATGGTGGATATACTAAAGGAAATGAAACCAAATGAGATGCTGATCCGAAATTCACCCAAGGTATTGTCTTGCGTAAATACATTGGTTAGGTTTCTCTCAAAGTCATTAAAATCATTACAAAAAGAATGAAAAAGAATTTAAAATTTTATTTTCAGCTTTTCTCTAATTCCATATATAAATAATTAATTATAATTTCAGAAGCTTTTATAATTAATTGCCTTTTCAAAAGTAAAACCATATGGCAAGCCATTAATCATTAATAACTTATCATTTAATTATGGAAAAAACTTATAACATTTGTGATTAAGTTTAAAGATAGAATCGAACTTTCAAGTAATTGAAATAAAAAATTAACATTACAATAAATAATTCAAATAGAAAATTCCACTATGATATAATTACAGATAATAGTAGATTTTCTATTTGAACTACTTACTATATTTATAAAACAATGATAAATTCTTTATTTAAATCACTTAATATAAGTTAATTCTTTATTTTATCTACTTAGTATAATATTGATTATCCATTTTAACCTTTTGAAAATTTAAACCTCTATTTGAGTTTAACCTCAAAAATCGATCCCCTCGCTTATAATTTTCTATTTAATTTTATGTCTAGAAGATATGATCCTTTATTCAAATAAAATAATATAATTTAAAGTTGTAACCTTAGCACCATATAATCTAATATAGAGGAGTACACCTTTTGATATTCCGACATTTAAAAACATCAAGCTCTTTTTAGTACTATTGTTAATATAACTATGTACTTTAAACCCTACATCCACTTACAGCGCAGAATCTTAACTAGTTTCTCACATATGGGGTCTTTCTTTATAAATTTTATCAGTTTGATGTTGAGAGAAAAAATGGGGACACACGAATCGGGATGTGCTGCGCCACAAAACCAGATTTGTTGACATCCACAATCAGCACAGTAGAGTCGCTAGGGTTGGAGATTCAACAATGTGTTATAAGCTGTTTCAACGACTTTTCATTACAAGCTTCTTGCTCAGAGGTAACTAAGCTACATCTTTTTTTTTTTTTGGGGGTGGGGGGGTTGGTCTTGGGGTTGGTGTGGCGTCGCAATTTTTGGCTTATTGATCTTCCATTTCATTTTTTGAACAATTATCTTCTGACATTTTAATTTAATGGAAATTTATCGATAGGGACAGGGGGTGAGAACACCATTGCGAAGTCCCGGAGAAATAAAGCAAGCACTCTTCAGAAATGCAGGATATGGAGGAAGATGTTTGTAATATAAGAAAAATAAACAAAAAAATATCAGCGCTCTAGGCTCAAGAGTCAAATTTTAATTCTTTTCAGTGGGTGAAAAGTAGTTTCTGGCTAAAGATAGTTATAGTCAGAATTTCTTGGACTAGAACATGTTTTCCAATGTTTATTGTCTTTTTGGTTTGCTTAAGGCATGGAAGCTGTCTTCCTTCAATTGCATACAGAAGACGAAAGTTTCGGAATCTGTATTACTCACATATTCATGTGAAAATCCACAAATTTTGCAATATTACAAATGCTTTATCAAAAATTTTGGTGCATACCAGCCTCAATGTAAAACATAATCTTATGTGATCCCGTTGACATCGTAATTCATCATCTAACCAATAAAATCTACATTTCATTAACTCTTATAACCAACTGCACAATCAGATGAATTGAGCAATCCCACGAAACCGTAGAAGTTCCCTTTCTCACATGAGTAGACATAACTGCAGTTTTAGTTAAGCTATCTGCCCTTGTGCAAATGAGTAATTGATTTGTTTATTTACTAAGCTGAAACAAATTCGGGATAGTTACTAACAAAGTATTGAGGTTATTTGAAATGGGAAAATTAATTTGGCACAAATCCATGCATAAACGGCCAATAGGTATTAGGTACATGAAAGAAATGAGTACTCCAATCACACTTTTTCTTATAGGGTACAACAAGATAAATCCTTATTCCTTTCTTCGAAAAGTAAAGAGTAATTTTTGAATTTTAAGAATACGAATATTCCTCTGCCTTTTCCTCCCATTTTGGTCAGTTTGTCATGTCATACACTTAGCTTTTCATGTTTTCTTCCGCGGTAATGGACACACACAATTGCCTAGCTCCGAGGCATGTTTTCTTCTGCTTTAACGGACACGCTCAATTGCCTGGCTCCGAGGTAACTTCCCTTTCCAATGTCATTTGGAAACTTTCACAAGATGTCAGTTGTCCAAGTTGCAGTTTCATTCTACTATTTTGGCTTTAAAAAATGTCGCAAATTACTAAAGCTCAGCGAAAAATCTGAATCTAGAGTTGATTTTTCATTATAATTAAGTCAATGCAATAACCTATATTTTCAATCATGTCGCTTTAATAATATATTACCCTAGACATGGGCAAAGCACCTCAAATGAATTTAATCCACCAAGAACCGGCAGGTCATAGGATCCCTGAATGTCAAACCAAGACAAATCTATCTCAAATCGGTTCCAAAACTCACCGGTCCCACGATACTAATTTATGGGTCTTAAACGCGTCAAATTGGCATAAATTAAATTTCTTTTTCTTAATTTATTGTGGTTGTTTGCAATTTTCCCTGTGCTATATTTAAGAGTACTTAGGTAATACAAATCATTAATTAATTAGTTGGTATTCTTTCGTTCAAGCCAATTAATGAAAAATTTCTTCAATATTTTGGATAAAAGCATATACATGAGAGTATACTTTCTTTAAAGAAATACAATCATAAAAAATAAATAAGGCAATACTACCTTTTATAAAACTGTAAGAAAGAAAAGCAATAAAATCAACTAAAATTAAGAAGTTGTTTCCACTTTCTAATGTTCATATTTTCCACACATCATAAAGTTTTATGCATACCTCTATAACTCATATTATAATTATCATTAGTACCTCTATACTCTACTATTTATACATATTAGATTAAAATAACCATTGTCTGGTCTTTCTTAAAATCCTAAAGTGTTGAAACAAGTTACCACAACCAAGTAGAACATAGAGATCAAGAACCAAACATAGTGAAGATAAATAATGGAGGAATACATGGAAAATATTTAGAGTTAAATATATATCATAATCAATATTGCCATCTCTTTCTATGGTGCTATCTATATTAGTTAGGTATAAATAATCAATGTCTACCTTCTAGGAATTTGCTTGAACTTCGGCATAAGTTTAGTCTTTCTTGAATGGTACAAATGTTCAAGTAAGTAATAGAACTAGAGCAAATTATGAAGAAAATAATTCATGAAAGACAAAGACAACAAACACTTACACCTAAATGATACAAGGGAGCACCACAAAAAAAGATACTAATAACAATTGTAATACATATTTAACTATGGATATTTTCTACACTTTCCTCCATGGTCTTACAAGTACTGTACAACATAAGAAGTAAAATCAACATTTCATCAAATAATCTCTATCTTCTTCTTTCTCTAATTCTTGACCTCTACAAGTTGATTACTATCAATCACCTATTTAAACATCTTAGGAATTAAAGAAAGATGATATAAGTAACACTATAAAAAGAGATGCTAATGTATATTGCTAAAACACCCCATGCTTATAAAATTAAATAAGATAATATAATAATTAATGAATGACTAAGAGAATAAAACTAATAATATCTACTTATATAACAAATACATTAACTATTGAATATTGAATATGGAAATTAGAATATGGATAACAAGATTATATACATAAACACAAAAAATCTTTAATAATGAACATTACTAGAAACCTTAAGAATTCATAATAGTTATTTGAATCTATAACTCTAACATTCTATGTAGAATCATAATTGAAGGCTTGAAAAATAAATAAGAATTAATTAAAATATTAACTCTATGGACAATTGGAGTAGAAGTGTTTGGAGATTTTAATGACTTTGTAAAAGAAAAGTGATGGAAATTATAGATTAAAGTAAAAGAAAGGCTTAGAATGAATTTATTGTCAAATTAGGATTAAAGGTGATGAACTTTAGAGAAAGAAGTAAGAAAAGCATGAGTTAGGAAGCAAAAGTCGAACCCTAAACTTAAGCCGGTTGACCAAGTTGCCATGAAGATAAAAGCTAACCAAGCCACTAGTTACAAGGAGTTGACTAATGATCCAAATTGACTTCAAACATCCCTAGGTCTATCGTGTAACCTCCATAAGTGTTCAAAATTGTTTACAAGGACGTCCAATCAAACAATTAAGTGGAAAATCAAGTAATAGATTCAAGAACTATAATCTTTAGCATATAACTTGTTGACTTATGATGTATTATATTATTTAGGAATTATTTAGATTACCATCAAGGCTTTAAGTAGGATTTAAGTATGTAATTGTTGTTTACTAGTTGTGTGTACTAGGTTTAGAGTACAATTCAGCTAATAATAGTTGGCTATTAATCTTAACAACTAGTAAAGCCTTTCTCTCTAGCATACGGCACATCACTACTTAGGGTGTGGAATTCTTTCTTCTCTTGATTGTTGTCAGTGCATATAAAATAAAACTCATTTGAAAAAAAAAAAAACCTTAGAGCTATTGCAAACCCATACTTTTAAGATGACACTAAGGACCTACCCACACTTTTAAAACCAACTTCAGGGATTTGTTCTATACTTTTAAAACTAACTCTAGGATTCCACTTTACACTTTCAACAGCAACTCTAAGGATTTGGTGATTCACACTTTTAAAACCAACTCCATGGAATATTATGGATTCATACTCTCAAAACCAATTATGTGTTGTATTTGGGGTTGACACCTTAAACTTGACTCTAGGGAATGCTGATGGATCCACACTTTCAAAACAACTTTGAAGGGTGCATAAGTAAGTCCATACTTTCAAAACCAACTCTAGGGCTTTACTTCCAAGTGAGCGTGTTTTTAAGACTATGATTAATTATGATCAATTAAATATGTTGTATGATTAGTGATTACTTTGCTACATTAAAATCTCTTAGTATGTATATAGTTTGTCATTTGCATATGTTTGCATAAAGTAATTTTATACTGGACTTATTTGCTCGTTTATTTGACATCAAAAGTTTAGGTGATAAATTATGATGTGAATAATGAGTTAAGATTGGGAGCACGCTAGTGCAATGAGAAGACAACAAAATATCAAAAAAATTTAATTAAAATTTATGTTAATTAGTAGTTTTCAATTGTTGTATATTTTAAAGATTTTGTGAATAAGGATATGATTTATGAATAGGAGAGATTTGATGATTTATTAGAATTAGTAACATTTTTGAACTCTAACAATAGTTTTGAGCCTTGCATGTTTTACTACAGTAAGAGAAAGGCTATCAAACTTGTGATTCTATCTAGAATCACTATAAATTGAAACATAGAATCAAAATATAAAAATGTACATTTCTATAAGTTATATAAAATAACTTTAAAAAACGATTAATATATTTACTATGGTCATAAAAAAACATGAAATATAATATGAAAATAAATAAATGCAATATAAATTTTAGTCACAACCCACAAAAAAAGTTGTATATTCATAGTACAAATAAATTAACATAATTTATTATACTAATGCATAAAACTACAATATACATAATAGTATCACTATGAAATGTATTACAATATAAATTACAATAATAAAATACAAAAGATAAAAAAATTATTAAATACCTTTTATCATTAAAAATAAAAACTATCACCAGCTCTTTTTTCACCATAACCATCATTGCTACCATATTTATTGTCAAGTTCAACATTATTATTGGTACTATTATCAATTATATTCTTATATTGTAATTCTAAATCTTTCAAATAACCAATAATGTTCATATCTTATGAAAACTAAGTTATATTTTTCAATCCTTAGTCTAATCGACTTTAATAGGTAAAATTGATAAACTCGGTTAAAAGCGTAAGATTCTATTGATTTTACATGTAAATTACGAGTTTATATAAAAAACAATTTTACGCCCGAGTTAACTTGAGAAGGCATCCTAAAATCATAAACCCATAGAATCGTATAAGTAAAATCAAGATTTTGACAACTATGAATAAGAGCATGTAACGTTTTAAAGTGTTAATTTAATACTTGAACTTTACCTATTTTTGTAATTAACCACCTAAATGAAGTTAGTCTAAATACAATAAATAACCCTGAAAATTTCGTATATAAAAAATGGACTATTTTAAATTTCAAATATTTAATTAGAAAAATAGACAAAGTTTGAGTATCAACTGTGACATTTATCATATATTGCTTGTTATGTACAAATACTATACTAAAATAATGATTTTGATAGCTACACTATTTATGTTATCATATATTTATTTTAAGGGATATATTTAGTCCTTAATCGTTAACCTAATTTGCTATTTAAATCCTTAACCTTTTTTTCTTTCTTTTATTTGAATCATCAACATTTTTCAACTTTTATAAATGTAGGTTTTCTCTCAACGCTATTAAAGTTTTCATCCACTCTTGAGATGTGTTGATTCTTATAGGCCATAATAATTCATTTTAAAAAATAATTATACTAACTATAAAAATAATATTAATTACACAATAATATTATTACATAATACAAAAATGATTTAAAATAATTTAGAAAAAATAACAAAGAAAAAGGGCTACAAAAAATTGTGCAAACCCAAGCTACCTTGCCCAACCACCTTAAGGCTAATCAAAAGTTAGCACTTATTAAGAATGGACGAAAAATTTAACAAAATCAATAGACATCCTATTCTTGTAAAAATTGAAAAACGTTAAGACTTAAATGAAAAAAAATAAAAAGTTAAGACTTAAATAAAAATATAGATAGCATTTTGATCGTAGTATTTGAAAAATACCAAAAAAAAAAAAGGACAGTACAAAAAAAATAGTACAACTTTTTTATACCACATTTGGTGTGTACAACATGATAAGGATTTTTGTTATCTTCATGATTTGAATATACTAAATGTGATATACAAAATTCTAAACAAGAATTTTTGTGTTTTATCTAGCGAATTTGATTTTTATACCATATTTTTTATGGTACAACATATATACATTTTGTCTAATACTTTATGATCATTTTTGTCCAATAATCCAAAAAATAGGCAAACCAAATAAGGAACAAGATGCTTTGTCCAATGTAATACTACAAATCTTTTACAACCAAATGATACTATAGATAAATGCATAGTTGTCAAAATTACAATTTTACCCATATAATTCTACATGTTTACAATTTTATGAAATATTTTTAAGTTAACTCAAGCATAAAATTGTTTCTATATAAACTCATTGTAAAATCCCAAGTCTACAAGTAAAATCAATAAAATCTTATACTTTTAACCGAATTTACTAACTTTACATATTTATGTCAAATGGGTTAAAAATTGAAAAATACAACTTGACTTTTACAAAATATGAATATTATTAGTTATTTGAAAGAATTAGAATTAGAATTAGAATATAAATATGTCATTGGTAGTATTACCAATAACGATATTTGTATTGACAATGAAGATGATGATGATGACAATGACAATGTTGATGATGATAATAATGATAGTGAAGAGAGAGTTAGGGATAGTTTTTATTTTTTATGATGAAAAGTGAACTAATGATTTTTTTTTCTTTTTTTGGCATTGTATTTTATTATTATTATTTATATTGTAATATATTTCATATTGGTATGGTTATTTATATTGTTATTTTATATATTAGTTTAACAACTTATACTATATTATTTGTATTATAAGTAAAAAACTTTTATTGTGAATTGTGTATTTTATATAAGTTATAGAAACTTACATTTATACATTTCAATTTTATGTTTTGATACTATAGACTCTCTAACGATTCTTAATAAAACTATGAGTTTAACAACCTTAGATAAATGTTCAACACTAAATGGGTACTTTCCCCTCAACTACATTTCACAATCCATTACTGCCTTATTACTACCCATCTTCGTCAGCATCGCCATTACACCACCACACCACATTATTGACTTCTTGACACCTACATAGCATTATTGCAATGATAGTGGTAATTGGTATGTATTGGTCAATTAGTAATAGCAATGGTGATATTAATGTTAGCTATGTTAGTAAGGGCAACAATAGTGATGATTGCATAGTATGGTGGAGGCATTAGTTATTAGAGATTGTAATGATTGCAATCTTTGCAATATTGGTGATGTTACCATGATAGTGTTGGTGATGAAGTGTAATAGACATGGTAGTATATGGGGTTGTTGAGATGGTAATAATGGCAACAAGATGGTGTACTGATTGATGGTGAAAACGATGTGATGGCATGATGGTAATAATGTGATGATGGTAACTTGGTGCTAGTATTATATTAATGGTAGTGGCAACAATAATAATAATGGTGGTAGTGGTGATAATGCTAATGGTAGTAGTGGTAGTGGTAGTGATAGTGATGAGATAATAGAGGATGGCACTTAGAAAGAAGTGTTAGTTTAGGGTTTTGATTAAGGAATTATATTTTGTCCTATTGCAAGATTTTTTAACCATGTAATGTAAGGTACAAAGTTCTTAAAATTTGTCTAATATTATAAGGAGAGTGTCATCCATTACCATACTTATTTCGCATATCAAATATAGTAATGTGGGTTTTATCATATCTACTACGTCAAAAAGTTGCAAATTAAACACTAGTGAAAATCCTAAAACAATCCCAAAATCATTCTCTTGTTTCATTAAGACCTACAACTATTGACTTTACAGAAAGATAGGGTGGTACGACTTAGAAAAAGGTGGTTTCCAAAAGCGGCGGAGTGTTTATTTGGTGTGCTGTTAGGCTTTTTATGGCTCCAAGGCTCGTCACCTGTTTAAAACTAATTGACAGCTGAAATCAACAAAGATAGTATAGTGTTTATAAAGACAAAAGGGGAAAAAAATACATATTATGTATTTGAAAGGGAGATAAAACACGTATTATATTGGTACAGTTTATACACTTTCGTCAAATTCCCTCTTAAGTCATAAGCTTTAACAAATCCAAATTGCAAAACTATTTGTTGTTTGATGGGAAAAAAGCGAAGCGTATGGTGTGAAACTGAAGAACCTTGAAGATCATCTGTCCAAATGATGGGAGTTTATATAACAATAATATCCCGTGAAGCAAGAGAGTTTGCCCTAGAAAAGAGTTATGGATCATATTTACAGATGAGCCAGCTTTCGTCATCTAGGTTTCTACATATTATATATAAAGAAATTCAATATCTCTAGTAATTCTTAATAGTTATTTGGGGCTAAACTAGGGTTTGTTGATTCAACGGATTAAAAGAGTTTTTCTATGCAGAGTATTGAAGCACATGAAAATCGAGTGCAGATCAACGAATGAACACACATGTGATTCCCGAACGAGGAATTCGTAGGTTACTGGGCTTTAAGAGTCCCCACTTGTCTAATGAGGACAAATATATTGCCAGCTACAACTGGATAATGAAGATTGAGTGGTTGATTCAGAATGGGCATAGATTATACTATGAAATCTTACTTGTGGTTGTAGATCGGCCTTTGTACGAGCTTATTATAGAAAATATAGCCAATTTCGTTTAGGCACAATTTAAAAATTTAGAAATCGAGTCAATTGATTGGTTAAGGTTGCTACAGCCTAGGAATCCTTGATGCTAATGATTCCAAGATATTGGACAAATTAATTACTGTACAACTTGACATTATGGAACATGGCCATCAAATTGGCCGGAATTTTTTATCGTTTAGATATAATTATGTATTATTTAAATGGCATAATAAGAGGTTATATGTAGTGTCTTCTATTTTATTATTTTTTAATTATTATATATATTACAACTGTTATGAAAAAAAAAAATTGGATTATTTTATTAAAAAATCGATATAGGAATCTACGAGAACCTTAATAATACTTTCTTAATTGAATGGATTGTTTATCACTTCATATATAGATATATAAATATATCCTCATTTGTTTGGAGGAGTTTAGAAGTAAGTTAATACATCCTTTTCCAACTACTATTTGTCTAGGGCAAAGTTGAAGTCCAATAAGCAACGCACTTAGAACTTGTACTGCATTCCTACGAGAATAATTTCAAAAATTTAATAAGCAATGATAGGGGTGACAAGACAATGTAAATGGGGCAAGTTTTGTAATCATAAAGTAAGACAAACGTGTCGTACTAAGTGTCATCTTTCGGAGCATAATTTGATTGGGCGACACATTATTGAGAATTTATTCGAAGTAATCAATATTGCTTCATTCTATCAATCAACTTTTTAGCTCTCAGAGTTATTTTATGAATCTTTTTTTGAAGGAAGCTTGACTTGAATGTATCGGTGAGAATAACTGAAAATCGAATTTTAATCGAATTTCATAAAAATACCGTTAAATGATCCTAAATACATTTAGTAATTTCTCATTTTTAAGAATTAGACAATTCAAGTACTTCCAAAGTGATAAAACAAATATTGATACATTATCGAGATAGCTAAGAACAAAAGTTGAAAAATAGAACAAAATAGAGCAACTATTGCGTTAGGCAAAACGACAATTAGAGGAAGGTCTTGAGCGTGTCTCGAGCACTTCGTGTTTTTATCTAAACTTATTTTTTATCATATAATCCAACATAAATTAGATTAGGAATTTCCATTTAAATTTTGCTCTACAAAAGTTGCATAGAGAAGAATAATGGTCGACCAAAGGAAAATTAAAGCTGTGTAATTAGATGATGAATCAAAACAATCAACTATTGTGGGTAATGGTTAGTGGAAATGAGTATGGTGGACCGACTTGCCAGTTCGATTGTCTAAAACCAAATGTATTACTTCAATCATGTTGTATTGAGTTACTCACTATTCTTTTGAGAGTTATAAAAAATAAGATTTTGAAATTATACTTAGCAAAATCTCACTTTAGAGCAGTTAAGAGAGTCAAAAGACATTTTGTGTAAGAATTTATCATTGAATTGAAGATCATCACAATTCTTTGTGTTTTATATTTTTATGTAGTGAACTATAACGTTTATTAGTCCATAATTATTTACCTTACAATGGCTTACTTCACACTGAATCATTATGTGCATCTAGTTCTTTTTTTGTCTCCTTTATTACGTTATTTTGTCAATGCAATTTATTTATTGCTTCTAGCATAGCAAGCTAGTTGCTGAGGTATTTGTTTTATATATCTTAATTTCATAAGACCTAAGCGATCCCCATAAGGTTGGAAGAGTCATCACATTTGGTTTAGACCTCAAACTTCCTCTATCAATGTTTCCTTTGCATCTCGATTTCTTCCAGGGAGCAAACCAAGCATTTGTGATTTCAATAAATCAATAGTACATGTCTTCAACTGAATCACCAAATCTCGTTCAAACATCTTGTAACAAAAGTTTCAATGATACTAACATGTTATATAGATGAAGTAGTAGTAGGTAAATATCAATAAAATTCTAACACATGAAAATATGGATCATAGGTTTTTAACCTCTACTCACTTTCTCCAGTACGTACTTAAATAACATTAGATCCAGTTTATTTCCTTGTCATTAATGCATGGTCCCCCTACAACGTTATCCTTAGACATCCATCATAAAATACTATAGGAATAATAGCCTCAACAAAACACCTGAAGGCTAAATTCATAACTTAAGCATTGGTGTTTACAATGGTGACCAACTAACCTTTAGAAATTTATATCTCCAAGCCTTCTCCCAACAAGTCTTCACGGTGGAATCCACCATAGAGGAAAAACTAGGATCAAGAGGAGAACCTACTAAGGAAATGGAAGAAATCCAAATTAGTAGTTCGCCCGAATAGACTACAAAAATTGGTACAATAGTCTTGGTCGAGCTACACCAATAGATGATTGATTTCCTTCGAGCCAATGTAGATATCTTTGCATGATCACCGTTAGACATGCCTAGGATCCTCATCGAGGTAATCTCTCATAAGAAAAACATCAACCCCGACATAAAAGTGGTCAAGTAGAAAAAGAGGCACTTTACCCTAGTCCAATAAGTAGCCATTGAAGAAGAGGTACAAGAACTCCTAAAGGTTGGATTTATTTGAGAGGAGCCATATCCCACATGGTTGGCTAATTGTGTATGGTAAAGAAGTCTATGGGAAGTGGTGTGTGTGCATTGACTATACCGACCTCAATAAAACCTACCCAAAGGATTGCTTCCCACTACCATGCATTGATCAATTAGTTGATTCCACCTTGGGTCATTCTCTGCTAAGGTTTATAGATGCCTTTTTAAGCTATAATCAGATTAGGATGCATAAACTTGATTAGGTACACACATCTTTTATCACTAACTTTAGAACATACTGTTATAAGGTAATGCCTTTTAGACTCAAGAATGCCAGAGCTATGTACCAGAGATTAGCGACAAAAATGTTTATGCATCAAATCAAACAAGCCAAGGCAACCAACAAAGTCATCCTATAGAGGCTAAAGAAGATAGTTGACCAAGCTAAAGGGAAATGAGCAGATGAGCTCCCTTACATTCTTTGGGGGCATTAAATGACACCACAGATGGTAGTAAGGGAAAGTCCTTTTGTCGAGTCTAATTTTTTATTTTCCATTCCTAATTCGATCTATACTAGACCATATGCTCATCTAATGTAGATCCTCGACTTGAGTTAGGAATTTCGTTTTGTTTGGGAGTCGCCACCCAACTGTTGTTGGAAAAGATTGAATTAGAATTAATTGAGCAGATCAATCCTAATTTGGACCACTAGTCAGCGTGATTTCCTCTTCTCGTTTTTTGTGAAAAGAGGAAAGGGGAAAACCAGAGTTTCTAAGTTCGGAGGCTAACCTATTAAAACCCTAAGGTTACCACCTAATCTCCTAAAATCTACTCTATCCAGAAATGTCTTTTATTTCATTTTTTGTTGTCTTTTTATTTTATTCTTGAATAACCTATTCTGAGAAAATGATTTTTATTCCTTTTTAGGGTTGTCTCAAATGGGTGCCTACGTACCTACTATTCAGGATCAAACTTGCCGTAGTTCGCTTTTCCTAAAAAAAAACTTTAGTGTGTTTGTGAATTTTAATTATGAAATTTTTTTTTTATTTATGTTTTTACCATTTTAGGATTTTTGTAAAAAAAATCTAAGCCCTAACTTGATAATTTGATTTTTGAAAATAATATTTTAAGGAAAAAACCAATTTTGGATTTAGTTAAGAAAATGATTTTTCTAAGTGATAAAAATTCCATTTTTCTATTTTTCAACTCACTTCTACAATTATAAATTTTTATTGAATTTATTATTATTATTATTATTATTATTATTATTATTATTATTATTATTATTATTAATTTTTATTAATTTTCATAATTTTTATAATTTTTATTAAATTTTTATTGAAAAATTTTCTCCTAGATTTTCTATCTATCCTATTTTAAAATATAATTTTATTATTTTTTTAATATTTTTATTATTTTCTTTATAAGTTTTCACATTTTTATTATTTATTATTATAATTATTATTCTTATTTTTATTATTCATACTAAATCAAATCCTAAAAAAAATAATCTAATTTCTAACATTTTTCTATTTTTTCGAATTATAAATAAAAAATAAGTAAATAAATAAAAAATAAATAAAATAAATACAAAAAATTGAAAAATCCGACTTACCTAGATCCAAGTCGGTGCGCGGGTCGGGTCAGTCGAGTCGGATCGGGTCGAAGCGGGTTGGGTCGGGTTGATCGGATACGGCGAACTGGGGACACTCGTTGACGGCGTTCCGGTGGCCTTTCGAAGCGATTAAGGTATCGATTCCTAGGTTTTCGGGGGTGAGGAACTCAACTGTGGCGGTGGTTTGCTTTAGAAACGCCTCCTGGTGGCTGCTCGACACTTTCTCGGTGGTTGTGATTTGAAGAACTCCGGCGAGGATTCAATTCTCTCTTTTTCCTCTCTTTTTCTCACTTTTGATCTGTGTTTCTACCTCTCCACTTCATCCTCTATTTATAGGTGCAAGAAATTGAGCTGGATAAGCTCGGATTTCCATCGATTTAAGCAAATCGAATTTGCGGTTAAAAACCCATCTCCGATTTGTGCAAATCCATTGATTTGTTGCGATTTGATTCCAATTGGATGATGTTTATCTTATTTATGTTGAAGATCTGTTGGATTTGTGCAAAAAATCGAATCAAAACGGCCGAAATTTAGATTTTTCTCCTCACCGGCGATCTCCGACGGAGGTTGAAGATGATCACGCACCCGGTGCATGCGTTCGCCCCGGCCAATCGGATGTTGACACGTGTCCCAAGCAGAGAAAAATTTCGAAAAACACGGATTCTACTTCTCCCGCGTTTCGAACCCCTGACCAAGCCCACTCCCGCGCAGCGCCTGACCCTGGTCCGGACCAGCTAAGCTAGCCCACTTTCGCGATTTTATTATTTTTGCAATTTGCATATATGCAATGCAATTTTTTATTTTTTTGTATTTTTTGGAATTTCAAAATTTTGTAAAAATTATTTAAACCTTTTTATTGCCATTTCTGTAATTATTTTCCAAAATTGATGTATTTTCCTATTTATTTTTATTTTTTTAATATTTTTGCTAAATTAGAGGGAAAAATTAGAAAAAATGGAAATTAATTATTATTTATTATTATTGATCATTAGGGCAAAAATAGGGTGTTTACAGCTGCCCCTCTTTGTAATAAAGTTTGAAAAACTTAACTATAGAGACAAGAAAGACGCCATTTTTGGCCTCTTGATTGAATGGATAACGCATTGGTTTGGCTGGTTATCTGGAATTGATTCTCTAGTAGGAAAATGCTCCACGTGCTAATAATCCCACGAGTATTTTGTGATGGTTGGTATTGCTTAGGAAATGGTCCTAACAATCTAGAGTAATGTATCCTCCTAAAAAGTGCTCTATGGGCTGACTAATTGGCGATAGGAACAATCTCAAGAATTGTTTAGAGGTGTGTTATTGTAAGTGGAATAGCTGATGATAGGAAGCATCTTATCGGACTAGCAACCTTGAAGAGAAGATTGTCTTAGGAAGCGCTCTTATGAGCTGGCCACCTGTCAACAGAAGTGTCTGACTAGACTAGCGACTGTTTGGGAAAATACCTTCGAAGAGTGCTCTTATGAGCTGACTAATCGGTTATCGACAATTTGAAAAGTGCTTCTACGAGCTGACTAATTGATAGAGTCAAAAAGTGCTCCTCTGAGCTAACTAATCGATGGATTCGAAAAGTACTCCTCTGAGCTAACTGATCGATAGATTCGAAAAGTGCTCCTCTGAGCTAATTGATCGATAGATTTGAAAAGTGTTCCTATGAGCTAACTAATCAATAGATTTGAAAAGTGCTCCTATGAGCTAACTTCAAATAAAGGTGTCTAGGAAAGTGCTCTTTCGCGGGCTAACTAACCTACAACGAGAGGACATGCTTCAAAATGTGCCCCTATGGGTTGACATTTTTGTTTGGATGTTTGGGAAAGTGTCCCATTGTGGGCTAACTAACCTATAGTGGGAAGTGTCTTCTTAGACTCACGACTGGGGGAGGAATGTCTCGAAAGGTGCCCCTACAAGCTGACCGTGATACGAGATATTTAGGAAAGTGCCCTATGGCATAGAGAAACATCTCAAAAAGGTGCCTTTGTGGGCTGACCCTAATAAAGGATACTTAGGCGACTACCCCAATGTGGGCTGACTAACCTTATGCTTTTGAACATACTTTTACTGACTGAGCTAAATGATTTGATGTTTTCATGATATGTGGATGATAGTTATTTATTTTAACATGTTCGCCAATTTATCGTGGATAGCAACTAAACAACCGAACCTTCATACTGGTTTGCTTCTGCTTCGCTTATTCTTACTTTGACACAGGGCTAAAGATCCGGATGCGCTTTCTTTCTTGTGCGCATGGCTCTTTTTTACGGTAGTGTTATCATACTAATGCACCAGGTTTTAATGCTCAAAAGTAGATAGAATTGTATTACAAAATTTATTGAGATTCATTATCATTTCAACGTTTATCATTCATTAGTGAAGTGATGGGTAATGTGTTTAGGAATGTTTGTTGTAATGAGAATTGGTTAGAATTATCGACCATTCAGAGACATTAACTTTGCTTGTAAAAAATAAAAACTGGACTCAACGAAACTTGTATTGAATATTGGCTTTCATAAACATTAGAAAATTTTCAATCCCCTTGCCTAAGGATAGTACATCTTAACAGCATCTGCATTGGTGGGTCTCTCAATTCTGGACCATCCATTTGAGTTAATATGAGAGCTCCTCCTGACAACACCTTTTTTATCACATACGGACTCTCATAATTTGGGGTAAATTTTCCTCTAGAGTCTTGGGCATTCAGGAGAACTTTCTTTAGCACCAGATCTCCTTCTTTAAAGTATCGAGGCCTCATCTTCTTGTTAAATGCTCGAGCCATCCTTTGTTGGTAACACTGGCCATGACATAGTGCAGTGAGTCTTTTTTCATCAATTAGATTCAGCTGATCAAGCCTCTTCTTTACCCAGTCTGATTCAGTTAACTGAGTTTCTGACAGAATTCTGAATGATGGTATTTCGACCTCGACTGGTAGCACTGCTTCGGTACCATATACCAATGAATATAGGGTAGCTCCAATAGATGTTCTTATTGAAGTCCTATAAGCCATGAGAGCAAACGGCAACATCTCGTGCCAATCTTTGTAAGTTGTTGTCATTTTTTTTATGATCTTTTTTATATTCTTGTTAGCTGCTTCTACTGCCTTGTTCATCTGAGGTCGGTAGGGAGTTGAATTTTATGGTTTATGTGGAATTGTTGACATAAACCTGTCATCGACTTGTTATTAAGATTGGTACCGTTGTCGGTGATGATGGACTCAGGAACTCCATATCGAGCTATTATGTCCCTTTTCAAGAAACGGACTATTACCCCTTTTTTGACATTGGCATATGATGAAGCTTCTACCCACTTGGTGAAGTAATCAATTGCTACCAATATAAATCTGTGGCCATTAGATGCTGTCGGAGTGATTGGGCCGATTATGTCGATCCCCCACATGGAGAAAGGCCATGGTGATGACAACAAGTGTAGCTTGTTGGGTAGAGCATTTATCCGGTTTACGTACACTTGACACATATTTTATGCAATATGATTCCATGGTTAGCCAATAGTATCCTAACCTCATGATTTTTCGGGCCAACATGTAGCCGTTCATTTAAGGTCCACATACCCCTTCATGTACTTCTTTCATCAATTCGCATGCTTCATTTTTATCCACACATCTTAGCAAGGTGGTATCAGACGATCTTTTGTAAAGTATAGACCCACTTAATAAGAAATGACTTACTAACCTTCTGAGTGTTCTCTGGTCATTCTTGCTAGCCATTTCGAGGTATTTGCTTTCTTGGAGAAAAGTTTTGATGTTGTGATACCAGGGCTTGTCATCTCGTGCTTTTTCAATTGCTAAACAGTAAGCAGGCCGATTTTCGATGTCTATTTTCGTCGGTTGAACTTCGGCTCCCCCTGTTATCTGGATCATAGATGCTAGTGTGGCGAGTGCATCTGCAAACTGATTTTGAGTTCTTGGGACGTATGTGAAAGTGATTACCTTAAATTCTTCTATTAGCTCTGTCAAATGTTGATGGTATGGTACTAGTTTGGGGTCTTTAGTCTTGTATTCCCCTCTTGTCTATAGTATGATAAGTGATGAATCTCCGTATACTTCTAATTCACAAATTTCCATGTGGCAAGCCATTTTGAGGCCGAGGATGCATGCCTCATATTCCGCGATATTATTGGCATATGGAAATGTGAGTCTTGTTGCTGCAAGGAATTGTGTTCCGTCTGGGGATATCAGCACTGCCCCGATCCCACAACAGAATACATTGGCAACTCCATCGAAGAACATTTTCCACTTAGGGTTCTGCTCTATCTCACGGTCTTCTACTGGTGTACCTTCCACTACTAATATATTTTCATCAGGGAATTGAACTTATGGCTCTTGGGAATTCCCCTCGACAGGGTGCTCTACTAATTGGTCGGCTAAAGATTGCCCTTTCATCGAGTTTTGATTTATATATGTGATATCAAACTCTGATAAGAGCATTTGCCATTTAGAGATTCTCCTTATCAAAACGGGTTTCTCCGCCAAGTATTTCAGGGGATCATATCTTGTCAGTAGCTCAATATGATAGTAAAGGGTATACTGCCTCAATCGGTGCATAACCCAAATTAGAGCACAGCAAATCCTCTCTACTTCTGAATACCTCTGTTCCCCGTCTGTGAATTTCTTGCTTAAGTAATATATGGAACGTTCTCTTCCCTCTTCATCTTTTTGCCCCAATACGCATCCCATGGATTCGGGGAATATCGTGAGGTATAAGAATAAGGGCTTTCCTTGCTCCGGGACTATCAAGACTGGAGGTTTTATGAGATAGTCTTTGATCGTCCTGAATACTTCTTCGCATTCGTCGTCCCATTCTACTGCGGCATTCTTTTTCAATAGAGAATAGTGGCCAGCACTTAATCTGTGAGCTGTAAGATAAAACGAGCTATGTAATTTAACCTTCCCGGCAAACCTCTTACTTCTTTGACAGTGCGTGGGGAAGGTAGCTCTAATATAGACTTTACTTTGTCAGGGTCGATTTTGATGCCTTCCCGACTTATAACAAACCCTAACAACTTGCCCGTTGTGACCCCGAAATTGCACTTCTCCGGATTTAACTTGAGCTGGAATTTTCTCAATCGTTTAAACAATTTTTTCAGGATATCTATATGGCTTTCTTCTTCTTTAAACTTGGCTATCATGTCGTCGACGTATACTTCGACTTCTCGATGCATCATGTCATGAAGTATCACGACCATGGCTCTCTAATATGTTGCCCCGGCGTTTTTCAAACCGAAGGGTATGACTTTATAATAGAAAGTTCCCCATGTTGTGATGAAAGTCGTTTTGGTTTTATCTTCTTCAGCCATTTTTATCTGATTATATCCTGAGAAACCATCCATAAATGAGAAAAGATGGTTTCCTGTAGTGTTGTCCACTAGAACATCAATGTGAGGCAGGGGGAAGTTATCCTTTGGCGTGGCTTGGTTTAAGTCCCGGAAGTCTACACATACGCGTACTTTTCCATTCTTTTTCATAATGGGGACTATATTCGCTACCCATTCTAGGTAATTGGACACTTCAATGAACCCTACTTGTAGCAGTTTCTTGACTTCTTCTTTGATCTTTAGTAAGATGTCAGGCCTAAATCTTCTCAATTTCTGTTTTTTAAGTTTGACATCTTCCCTTGTGGGAAGCCTATGAACCACTATTGATTGGTCTAGTCCTGGCATGTCACTATATGACCAGGCGAACACATCTGCATATTCAGTCAATAGCTCGGTCATCTCACACTTTTGCTCGGCACTTAAACTGGTCCCGATTTTGAGGTTTTTAGGTTTTTCCATGCTTCCTAGATTTACTGTCTCCACCAGCTCGTCGATTGAAATTCCACTTTGTTCATGTTTTTGCCAATTTTCTTGTATTATTTTGTGGTCACGGATATCGCCTCCAACAACTGACCCAGCAGCGTTGGGAACGATATCAGCATTTTTATTTTCTACCTGCGCGAAATGTCCCTGATGTTCGATGGTAAGAGATTTGGGTGAAGTAAAATAAAAGCAAATAGATATAAGTAAGACAAACTGTAATTGAATTATAAAAGGAGTCTTAATAAAAATTTGTCTAACAATCGTTCTCTATCCTTGAGCTGACCTAGAGCTATCAATAGGATAACATAACCAATTATTGAGAGCTGGATGCTGTTCGGACGTGCGAGGGGTTGGGCTCCCATTGCTGACATCATCTTCGCTTATCCTTAGCTCTTGAATGATAGTTGCTTTTTTGAAAGATTGTTGGAAGGGTGGAATGCGCATCGGGGTGTTGCTTGGCTTCTCTTTCATCCTGCCTTTGACACCTCTAGCTTGTGCTTCTTCCCAGGTTGTAGGAACGTACCTTAGTCCAAACGTCCCTTACTGCCCCTCCTTAAACTGATGGCCCTCCTTGCTGGTCACCATATTCACCTCATTGAATATCTGGAGACTGAGGTCTTCTGAACCATCCTCCCCAATGTATGGTATGGCAATTTCTTTGTATATGGCATAATCCGCTCGCCCAGCACAGTGACTATCTACCCATTTGCAATAAATTTGACCCTTTGATGGAGACTGGAGGGTATGGCTCCAGCAGTATCTATCCAAGGCCTTCCCAAGAGTAGGCTGAAAGATCTTGGGATGTTGAGGACTTGAAAAGATATGTAGAACACCTGCGGGCCAATCTCCACCGGCATGTTTATTTCCCCTACTATGTCTCTTTTCGACCCGTCAAAAGCCCTGACCACCATTAAGCTGGGTTTAATATTGCTTGGATCAACCCCCAATAAGTCGAAGATAGACAATGGGCAAACATTAAGGGACAACCCGTTGTCGATGAGTACTCGGGAGATAATCGTGTCGTTGCACTTCACTACTATGAATAATGGCTTTGTATGTTGGTCTCCATCCTCTCCTAGCTCTTCAGGGGAGAAAGATATCTGGTCCATGATGAAAATAGAATCCGCCACGTGACTTATTTTGTCTTTAGCGATGCCTTTTGGGACTTGAATCTGTTTGAGCACTTTGAAGAGTGCTTCCCTGTAGGGCTCAGAGGCTGTAAGAAGGCCCATGAGTGATATTTGGGCTAGAACTTTGTTTAGTTGTTCCATGATCTTGTATTCACTCTCTTTGACCATTTTTGTAAATGCAGCGAGCCCCTCTTCTTCTTCCTCTCCTTTCTCCATGTTGGGCTCTTCAGTCGGGATTTTATATTTCGGGTCATATATTCTCCCAGAGTGAGTGATTCCTCCCACCATAGGAGGTCGCTCTTGCTCGAAGGTCTGATAGTCAAACGGTGCGGCCTTATATCTCTCTGCCGGTATTGGGACATTGAACACATATCTTTTCTTCGGGATCTATATCTCAGTTGACTATCCCTCATAGCATTTTATGACTCTTGGCTTCTGATTTGAATTGATCATGTTTACATATTTCTCCTCTTCCTTTGGCGGGTTGTCCTCTTTTTTAAACTCGGGCCCCCATCCACTAGGCGGCCCATACACCGTCGGAGTATAAGAATAGTTCACCAGGTACTCAAATCTCTCGTGTGATTCCCCCAAGGTACCGACTGTTGGGTCTCGACTAACCATCTCCTTTTGATATGTGGCTTGGGGGTTTTCTCTGGAGCTTGACGAGACTGCCTTTTCTGTTGGTCTGTCGCCTTTTGCTTAAGGCTTCTTTGGTTGTTGACTCTTCAGATGTGATCATATTGATGATGGGCTTATGATTGGGCAGCGAGTTAGTATTGACATTAGGTGCTGGGGTGTTAACAAAATCCAACTGCACAATTCTGGCGTCAATGAAATCTTGGATTTTGTGTCGGAGCCTCCAGCATATGTTTGTAGAATGCCCCTCTTGACCCATATGATAGTCACATTTGAGGTTTGAGTCGAAGTTTCTGGGCTTGTACCGGTCGTTTGGGATTTTGAAGCTAATCAAATTATCCACCCGCAGCCGAGCAAAGACTGGCTGAGCGGGATCGGAATTGGATTGAACTGTCTTGGGACCCTGGTAGTCTGGGTATGACTTGCTGTGGAGTGCTGGGCTGAGGTACTTGTGGTCTGAAATGTCACACGAGTTCCAGCCTTGTCTGCTTTACCGGAGTGGACTGTGCTGACGGTAGACTCCTTGGCTCTATTACCTCATAAGGGCCTTTGTGTTGGTGTGACCCTGGGATGGTCCATTGCTTGGAGTCTGCCTGTGGTGATGGTGCTTTCAATCCAACACCCTGTAGCTACCACTTCTACAAAGCTGGATGATGTCTGGCCCACCAGATGTGAGAAGTAGGTCTTATCTAGAGTGTTGACAAATATGGATGTCAACTCTTTCTCAGAAATTGGGGTTGCTACCCTGGCTACTTGAGCTCTCCAGCGCTGAGCATACTCTTTAAAAGGCTCAGCGTATCTCTTTCAAAGACTCCCTAAATCAATCACTGACGGGGCGACTTCAATATTAAACTTGCACTGGTCATAAAATGCCCGGGCAAGCCTTTCCCATGTGTTGACTTGATTGAAATCCAAGTGGGCATACCAAACTAACGTAGGGCCCGTAAGGCTATCCTGGAAGGTCTAGATCATCAGCTGGTCATATTGTGCATACTTGCTTATCTTCCGGGCATATAGCCTTGTGTGCATTTTGGGGCATCCAGTACCGTTATACTTCTCAAATTTCGGGGTCTTGAATTTATTAGGGTACACTTCCTCCCCATATGCTGGCAGACTAGTGATTCTGGCTTGCTCGAAACCGTCAGGCCCCTCTATTGTTTTCATTTTATCAGCCAGCTGTTGGAAGAGTCTTTTTTCCATCTCTTTTTTTTTTTTCAGGTTATCAGAGGTTAGACCCTGGTTGATTATCGGCTTATACTCAAAGGTCGGGTTGAGGTGGGAATTAATTTCTTCATATTCTGGAGGCTGCCCCTCCACGGCCTTCCCTTTTCTAGCCCCCGAATGCTCTTCTTGAGTCGGTTGGGTGGTGCGAAGGAGGCCAATGCTTTCAGTCAGGAGGTAGACTTGTGCAGCTAACTGTTGGACCGTTTATTCCAGGGATACGATCCTAGAGTCTGAAGCAGTATCAGCACTTGCGTTGTTGCGGTTGTCGCTACTGTTTGCTATGTTTACTCTTGAACGTGTGCAAATTGGGCTTCTGGGAGGGTTTGGTTGTTTAGAAGCTATTTTGATACCTGGCACGCATTTTTTTCTTTTTTAGTATAATGTATGCAAATGTAATGCATGTGTCACACGAATGCTAAAAATAAAAAGGGGCCAACAATTGATTAATGATGTAATATTGAAACTTTATTTTTATTAGTATTGAAACTTTGGAGTTGATACTTAAAACAAACGAAAGAGTACAATGATAATCTATTTCCTAGCTTTCTTGGTCTTCTGTCGTGGAGACTTAGGCTTCCCGTTGATGACGGCTTCTAATTCTTTGACTTTGGCTTGGGTCTTCTCCAGCTGAGCTTCCAAGGCTTTGTTTCTTTGGTCGGATTCCTTGAATCGACCTTTCCAGATGTCTTTTTTATAATCTGCAGCCTCAAAATATACCTCCATCCGGGCCCTAACCTGCTCTAAGTAGATTTCCAACTCTGGATTTACCTTGTCTGGTCTCGGTTGGGTGACATCTGGGACCCGGTATGCTCTTTCCCCTATCTGATACAACTGGTGGATTACGAACTCCCTGGTGACTCGATGTTTTCCCGCTTCGCCATCTAGCTCTCCGAGGTCTACATTCGGGCTTTCGATTCTGGCTTCCCAAAGTGCTTTGACCTCTGCCAGCTTAGCAAATTTTTCAGCCACTAGTAAGTTCGGATCTTGGTACTCGAATGTGACTGTCTCCAGCAAGGGCCGATAAACTATGTCTTGAATAGTACCGAACTGGCGGACCACCGAGTTGGGGTGATAACCTATACATCCGCTGATTCCGATCAGAGGCACCGCTTGAAAGTTACTGCAGGTTAAAATAATTTTATCTCAACAACTCCATCTGGCTGTCCACAGAATGTCATCGGCACTGAAACTTCTAAGCACTTATACCCAACTGTGGCTAGTAAGGTCGTCGGGTAGCTTTATCTTCTCTATGCATGAGTCCACGAGATCCACTTGTTGAGCCAAGGTTTTTCGGACCATGTTCAACCCAAAACACTTGAGGTGGCTTACAAACCATATCAATATAAGGTTGATATTTGAGCGAAGGATCCCATGACCTTTTTTCTTAACAAAGTTTAAGTTCCAGATCTGTTCAGCCAATAAAACCAGGATGTAAGATCTCCCTTCCAGGAATTGGGTCACCAATTTGCAACTCATAGTGGACATAGAAAGTTCCGGTGGGGAATAGTATGGTGGCGAAAGCTGTTAGGATGAAAGCATTCACCCTTCTTTGTCTATAGGTCTTGGGGTCCCCACACAATATGTCTTTCCTGTCTCATTATCTTATCGGGCAATGAACCAAGCTTCTAACTCGCCTATCCGTATGCAGTATCCGTTACAGTCTGCTAAGGCTTTGTTGATTGCTGTTTTGCGGATACCCAAGAGTCTGCTAAAAATACCAGCGAGCCCGACCTCAAGGTCTGGTACATAGACTTGGTTGGTTAGTGTTGGAGCCTGTAGCAGCTGGGTATACTCTTCCAGAGTATGAGTAATCTCATGTGGCCCGATGAAGAAAGCCGCAGGCTCTATTTCCCATAGGTGGAGCATGGCCCGTACCAAGGGCAAGTTCATCTCCATCTTCATCAGTAAGAGGATGGGCCCTATTTTCTACTGGATGAAAGCTTGCTCCTCTAGGTTGTATAGGGTGAACCAGTGGTCCAATACTAATTTCGGATCTAAAGGTTTGCACACTCAGATTTCCTTGCGGAGGAGGCGGTCGACTGCTGTACTAGTCATCTATTACAACAGAAATTTCCTAATTACAACCAGAACTATGATAACATTACAAGGAAATAGATCTGAATTCCATGAACAAAAAATATCACATCATGATCAATTGGCAGCCCATGACGTTATGTATGCAAATAAGTAGGTTCTAACTGGTCCCTAAGCTCTATGGCTCCCGCATTCTCGGAGAAATGGATCTCAGGCCATATCGAAGCGTTGGGTGGGGTAGCCTAATCGGTCCCGAACGGTGATCATCTCACTTCGCCCGAAACCTACACAATGGCCCCCCGTCTTAGGGTCCTAAGACCGCCCGAGTTTGACCGTATCTATTCACACGATTGTATGCATGCAGACCCAACAACAAAAGTAAAATAACTGAATCATAAATTTAGCTAAATCCCTGGAAGGTTAGCAACAGAGCAATAATCAAAAGACATTTCTTAAAAAGGAGCAATCTGAGGAGATTCAGGTGGCTAGCCTACTGGAGAGAGATCCCTAGTGGAGTCGCCATCCTGTCGAGTCTAATTTTTTATTTTCCATTCCTAATCCGATCTATACTAGACCTTATGCTCATCTAATGCAAATCCTCGACTTAAGTTAGGAATTTCGTTTTGTTTTGGAGTCACCACCCAACTGTTGTTGGGAAAGATTGAATTAGAATTAATTGAGCAGATCAATCCTAATTTGGACCACTAGTCAGCGTGATTTCCTCTTCTCGTTTTTTGTGAAAAGAGGAAAGGGGAAAACCAGAGTTTCTAAGTTCGAAGGCTAACCTATTAAAACCCTAAGGTTACCACCTAATCTCCTAAATGTCTTTTATTTCATTTTTTGTTGTCTTTTTATTTTATTCTTGAATAACCTATTCTGGGAAAATGATTTTTATTCCTTTTTAGGGTTGCCCAAATGGGTGTCTACGTACCTGCTATTCAGGATCAAACTTGCCGTAGTTCGCTTTTCCTGAAAAAAAACTTTAGTGTGTTTGTGAATTTTAATTATGAAATTTCTTTTGATTTATATTTTTACCATTTTAGGATTTTTCTAAAAAAAATCTAAGCCCTAGCTTGATAATTTGATTTTTAAAAATAATATTTTAAGGAAAAAACCAATTTTGGATTTATTTAAGAAAATGGTTTTTCTAAGTGATAAAAATTCCATTTTTCTATTTTTCAACTTACTTCTACTATTATAAATTTTTATTGAATTTTTTATTATTTTTATTAATTTTATTAATTTTTATTAACTTTTCATAATTTTTATTAAATTTTTATTGAAAATTTTTCTCCTAGATTTTCTATCTATCCTATTTTAAAATATAAATTTTTATTTTTTTAATATTTTTATTATTTTCTTTGTAAATTTTCACATTTTTATTATTTATTATTATAATTATTATTCTTATTTTTATTATTCATACTAAATCAAATCCTAAAAAAATAATCTAATTTCTAACATTTTTCTATTTTTTCGAATTATAAATAACAAATAAGTAAATAAATAAATTCAAAATAAATAAAATAAATACAAAAAATCAGAAAATCCGACTTACCTGGATCGGATCGGTCGGGTCGGATCGGGTCGAGTCGATCGGACACAGCGGTTAGGGACACTCGTTGATGGCGTTCCGGTGGCCTTTCGAAGCGATTGAGGTGTCGATTCCTAGGTTTTCGGGGGTGAGGAACTCAACTGTGGCGGTGGGTTGCTTTAGAAACGCCTCCTGGTGGCTGCTCGACGCTTTCTTGGTGGTTGCGGTTTGAAGAACTCCGGCAAGGCTTCGATTCTCTCTTTTTCCTCTCTTTTTCTCACTTTTGATCTGTGTTTCTACCTCTCCACTTCATCCTCTATTTATAGGTGCAAGAAATCAAGCTGGATAAGCTCGGATTTCCACCGATTGAAGCAAATCGGATTTGCGGTTAAAAACCCATCTCCGATTTGTGCAAATCCATTGATTTGTTGCGATTTGATTCCAATTGGATGATGTTTATCTTATTTCTGTTGAAGATCTATTGAATTTGTGCAAAAAATCGAATCAAAACGGCCGAAATTCGGATTTTTCTCCTCACCGGCGATCTCGGACGGAGGTTGAAGACAATCACGCGCCCGGCGCGTGTGTTCACCCCTGCTAATCGGATGCTGACACGTGTCCCAAGTAGAGAAAAATTTTTCAAAACGGGATTCTGCTTCTCCCGCGTTTCAAACCCCTGACCGAGCCCACTCCGCGCGCGCCTGACCCTAGTCCGGACCAATTGAGCTAGCCCACTTTCGCGATTTTATTATTTTTGCAATTTACATATATGCAATGCGATTTTTTATTTTTTGGAATTTTAAAAATTTGTAAAAATTATTTAATCCTTTTTATTGCCATTTCTATAATTATTTTCCAAAATTGATGTATTTTCCTATTTATTTTTATTTTTTTAACATTTTTCCTATTTTTGCTAAATTAGAGGAAAAAATTAGAAAAAATTGGAAATTAATTATTTTTTATTATTATTGATCATTATGGCAAAAATGGGGTGTTTACACCTTTCAAACTAGCCTGTGACACTGAGGCTATCTTTCTCGTTGAATTAAAGCTCCAAAACCTCTACACTAAGGAATTTGATTCTCAAGTAAATGAGATCAATCTCCAAGCTAACCTTGACTTTCTCGAAGAACTCTAAGACCAAGTCAATTACTAAGTAACAGCCTATTAGCAATGAGCAGCAAGATATTACAATAAAAAGGTCAAACACAAGGTCTTCCGACCAAGAAACCTAGTATGTTGGAAGCTCGAAGCTATAAGATCGAGAGAAGGGCAAGGCAAGTTGGCACTAAATTAGGAAGATCATGTTCGAGTCAGGCGCATGGTTAGACATAGTGCCTATAAGCTTGAAAGATTAAACAGTCATCCAATCCTAAGAACATGGAATTCGGATAATTTACACCCCTACTTTGAATAGCTTTTAATAGTTTAAGCCGAATAGCTGAAGTGTTATTAGTGATTGTAAACATTCTTATTATGCAATGGAATTACAGTTTACATTGATGTTTATATTTATATTTACAAGCTTTCATTAAAACTTAATCACAACAAACAGTGATTAATGATTAAAGTAATATATCTTGGAACGAATGTCGACAAGCTTCACTAAATACCTAGCATATAAGCTCCCACCCTCAATAAAAGGTAAGACTCGTATTCTTATGCCCTTACAAAAATGCCTTTCACCGATCATGCTTAAGTTTAGTCAACAAGGGCATACTGACTAAAAAGTTAGTGCTCATTCATAAGGTTGTCAAACTCGCAATTTTACGTAAAATTGCTAAGAGATTCGTAGAATCGGAACGTAGAAACATAAGTTTTTATAACCTTTATAAAATAATTTCTAAATATTGTAAATTTACTTACAGTAGTCATAAAAAAATATAATGAATAATAAAAATAAGGAAATTTAGCATACATTATGGTCATAAATCGTAATAAAAGTCATAATATAGATAATCAAGTATAAGTTATACAATATATATAATCAACCACAAGTCTCAATAAAAGTTATAAATTCATAAATCATAATACAAAATAACAACTAAAATAAATCATCACAATTTCCACCATCTCTCCTATCCATATCATCATCATCATTTACGTCTCCATCATCATCTTCATCATCAATGTTAACATCATTATGGAGTGTACTATTACCAATGATTTCCATATCTTCTAATTCCAAATCTTTTGAAATTTTCATTTGTATTTCAGCTTCAATAGCATCAATATCATGAATCTCTAAATCATCGAGGCCTAGGGACTTACTTCCAAGACTTTCCAAATTTGCATAGGCACCAATTTCCTCATCCTCCTCATCTTTTCCTTCACCCCTTACACTAGGACGGATATGCAACACACCCTCATTCTCATTTAATGAGTTAAACATATTTTCTTCATCGACTATCTATTCATCATCATATGAGAGATCTTCAACAATAAAAGTAGAAGTACCATCAATGTTTCTTTCCTATTTCTTAATTTCAAGTTATGCATTACAAACACTAAATTATTCATCTTTTGTTGATGCAACATATTCCTCTTTTTAATATGGACCTAAAAATAAAAAAAAAGGTTATATATAACTATATAAGATTGATAATCTTAATAACATATAAAATCAAATAAAAGAACTATCTATACCATACCATCTCAAATGCACTCTAATTACACTCACAACTTAAAGAAATACAAGTCAAACTTAGAACATGAATAGCAAAATTTTGTAGTTCTGGGCATTCATCTCCATATGAATCCCACCATTTAGCTAGAGCTTTTTTTTCTCTTGCTAACCTTGCAACTTTAATATGAAATAGTCCATTAGCATCCATAAATCTTCCAAGTTATATATCAATCTTACACCTTTTAGTTAGATTAGAAACCATACGCTTTATGCAATCATATGATCTAATCTTAACATAAGCATTAACTTTAAAATTAGGACTATAATGGTAATGGGGATTCAAATAATAAGCTACAGCATGCAATGGTCTATGAAGTTGAAGCTCCCATCTCTTATCAATAATCTTAAAGATAGTTCCATAACTACATTAAATAAATATGATTTCAATTTACAAATGAAACTTTAAAATGAACACTAAAGTAAAATATATGTATAGCTAATAAGTTGAGATATTACCTTTTCTTCATATTGTTGAATTTTTCTTTAATTTTCTCCTTAGCATGATCCATTTATGGATAAATGAAACCCATAGCTAGTTATTTATTAGAATCCACTAATCTAAGCACTTTAATTAGAGGAAATGTAGCTTTAAGGCAAATAATAACACTCTTTCCAAAACCTACTATCTAAAACCACCTATTGAACTCGCTTACCATCAGTTGTGCTCGAATACTTACATGATTTCCAGTGACTTGAAGTGAACATTGTCATTAGTGTACCCTTTAACTCACTAAGACAACCAAATGTTAAATAAGAAGTGGCAAAACAAGTTGCATTAGGTCTAATCAGTCCATCCCTTCAGTGTATCTCCTCAGGATTGAGATAAATATAGTCTTAGAATAAATATATGTAGTAATTCACCTCCCTTTAGCAATAGTTCCATGATGGATCTTCAAATTCTTCTCAAAGTCCTCCAAGATGAAATAGATGTAATGTGCTACATAAAGTGTCCAATATAAGAATTTTCTTTTCCCCATCAATTTTTCCCCCTACTATTTTATAATTTGTAGCATTATTTGTGATTACTTGTACAACATTCTCCTCTCCAACCTTCTCCACAATATCATCTAACATGGCAAAAACTTTGTCAATTGTCTTAAATATATCAGAAGCATCTATAGACAATAAGAAGACTATTCCTTTCAAGCTATTTACTAAGAAATTGCATATGGAACGCCTCTTTTTATCAGCCCATACATCTGACATAATGGAGTAACCTATCTTTCTCCATTTAGCTTTGTAGTTTTCAAGTAACTCTATTGTTTGAGCAACTTCTTTCTTCAAACAAGTCACCCTTAACTCGTGATAAGAATGAGGTTTAAGCCTATAAACACAACCATATCAACCAACCACCTCAAGCATCTTGGCAAACTCTGGATTTTTTACGTAGTTAAATAGAATTGCACTAGTGTAGAAAAAATGATCAACTTGTTGGATGCATTCTTCTCTCAACTCTTTCTTCACGAATTGGTTAATTATACCTTGGTTCGCTAGTGTTCTACTTCCAATAATTTTTATTCTTTCCTTTTTAAGAAAGAAATCCATGCAATTCCTTTCTTTTTTTCTTTATGAATGTCTACTCTACCTCATCATCATCATCATCAAAATCTTCAATCCCATGAATTTGCTTTCTTTTCATTTCTAATATTTTTTGCCACTTTTAATAACATTTTAGATTTTACATCATCCGAGACACTAGTACATGACTCTACATCTTTATGTGTACAACCCAAGTGATTCTTGAATCTATAAATGCCTTCACTAACAACTTTGTTACAATACTTGCATTTTGCCTTTTTTCCATTATTATCTACATCAATTTCATGCTCCCAACCAACATTGAATCTACTTCCAAGTGCATTTTTCCTTTTAAAGCACTCTTTAGATGATTTAGAAGATAACATTTCAACTCAGGCATTACTTAAAATCCTATAAGAAAATAAAATAAAAAGTAAATTCAAGCATTTCAGCATAAGGCACTATTTCTTTCACAAGATCTCTAAGTTTTCATGGTAATCCAAGAAATGCTACTTAACAAGCAAACATTTTTTATGTTTGGTATAGACTTTAAAAAAAAAAGAGAAGAGAGGAGGAAATGGCCATAATTGGACTTACTTCTTTCAAGGAAATCACCCAACATGTCCGTGAAGTGATCAAATCCAGCTCGTGCTTTTTTCATATTGTAAGATATGGTCTTAATGTAACTTGATCCCAAACCTCTTGCAATATATATATGAGTTCCTATGCCCTAATGACCTAGTGAAACTATTGAAATATTGTTTAATATTATAGTGTCTTAACCAAAATTTAGACCACCAAAATATTGCTCTAAATAATATTGATATCCATGGGATTGATGACCCGCTTCCAATAGCTCCAACTATCTCATAATCTGAGTTATGATAATTTTATGTTCTACTATAAAATTTAAACTTATGCAATACAAATGAACAGGACATTTATCTATATATAAAAAGTCCAAAATTCTGTCTCCAAATACTATCTCCACTATGCTAACATGCCTCAAGTAAATATGATCAAGTTGTTAGTAGAGAGTTTGTTACTAAGTTAATCAAAGCAAGATAATGAAAGGAATTCAACACCTTTAGCACAACAGACCAAAAAAAAAAATTATATTTCCATCAAGGACTATATCAATTACACTTTCAACCAATCTGTAAAGCTCCTACAAAAATTGTCACAAAGAAACTAGGGTGTCTAGACAACTTTTTTTTTTTTAAAGGCTCTTTCCTTTTCTTGTATTTCTACTCTTATTAATATGTAAAGCCAAAAAATCTCCTAATGATTAAGTCACAACAAAGTAGGGGTTCCAAATATGATATTTTCCAAATAATTTATGATCAAATCAATAATACAAATTATCTTGGGAGAAACTATGATGAGGAAACCTCTCCACTAGAAAAGGAATTAGATTAAAATCACCACAACCCACATCACTCTGTGTTAACTTGATGCAACTTGTAAAGAAAGATAGAAACAATCATCAATAGGCCAATTTTCTAATTAAGATCAAGGATCATGGTTTATCTCACCAGATGAAGATTACCTTAAGCAAGATCAGCAAAAATAACAAAAAGAAAAGAAAAAAAAAACTAAGAAAGCAACTAAACCATATAAAGCACTTAAGTACACTAATATATTAAAGAAAAAAATACCTATACGCGATGGAATGGAAGTAAATTTGAGTGTCCCCTGCTACAACTGCCTATGATGAAGAAGAACAATGTGAAGTGTGATGTGTGTGAACAGAAGTTATAGTAATAGAACAAAAGGAAGAAGTCAAAGAATGGAAGAAGAGCAAAAGTGCAAACAAACTATAGAGGTTGAAACAAATTACTTTTTCTATTCAGTGCTACACGGAGTTTGGACTGGGCTGGGCTAGGCTAGGTGTCATCACCTGAGCTAGGTTGCTCACTATAGAGCAAACAAAAGAAAAAAATTCACTTAAACAAACTCATTCAAAACACATACGGAATCACGATTTTATTTATTCCAACATGTAGAATCACGATTCCAGTGCGATTTTAACTCAAAATGATTTTGTTTTCGAGTTGACAAGGAATATGCTCACAAACTTGTAAAATCGTAGAAACGTACGAGTTAACTTATGATTTTGACAACCCTGCTCATTCATAACCAATTCGTTTAAGTACTAATTTATGAGACACGGTGCAATTTAAGGGCATATCTTAATTAAGCAAACCTAATATCTAAGTGACTAAGATACATCAACCTACACTAAATATTCCAACTAGTTACACTTTATTTAGTCTATAGAATTTGCATTAAAAAAATATGCACTAAATATTCCGACCCATTCCACTTTAGTCCACAAAATTTTCATTAAAACACAAAATCAAGAATGAATTAAAATCAATATAGTCTAAACTATAATAGATAAAGGCAATACGAGTTGAGCATATATGAAAAATATTTTCATTCATCATTTCTATGTACAAGGGTTTTAGTTAACATTTCAACGACTATACAAAAATTACAAAATGAAAAAAAAAAAAGAAAAAGAAAAGAAAGGAAAGGAGAAACATCAAAAATAACTATTCTATATGGTTCTCCGCTAAGGTTAAAGATGGTATAGTCTCAAGTGGGGGAGGAACTTCTTCAATGGTAGGAGACAAAAACACTTCTTCCTTTAGAGGAGAAGGGGGAATCTCTCCCACTTCATTAAGAGGAGGAAGAGGAGGAGTCTTAATGGGCGCTACCCTTAGCAACTGAGGTAATTCTTCACGCAACACTTGCTCTTTATCTTCAATCGTAGCCCTATCCAGCTCTTCCCTCTCCTTCAGAGGGATGTTAGGATCTTGCATTTTTTTTCCTTAAGCCAAGAGAGATCAAATGCTGGATCCTTATCACGAGTCTAGCACTTCATGATCCTCTAGCTCCCCCTCCATTACTCAAACCAGCTCATTAGCATACTTATCAAAGGACTAAATCTCCTCATAGTAACTATCTCTAGCTATCCTTTGCTTCTTCTCTAGCTCACAGATCCTCACATCCCAATTGGCCATAAACTACTTAAGATCTTAGACCTATGTTTTAAGTTCGGCCTCCTCTACGTTACTCTACTTGATGCATTGCTAAGCTATGTTAAGGTCCCATTTGAAATCCATAACAATGGCCTTCTCACACCATAGCTTTGACATGAAGTAGGACTCCTGCTTCTACAAAACCACGACCTCCTCCTTCAAAGAGTTAATCTAGCTAGTTGCATCTTTGAGCTCTTATTGCACCTCAAACAAGTTGGAGACACTCCTTTGTGCCCTCTCCTTAACCTTAGCAACTCTATGGCAATAGTTGTCCCTCACCACATTAAAATTCTCACAAGCCTTCTTTAATTTAACCTCCACCATCTTTGCTTTGAAATTGGAAGTCATATCGATCATACTATCACGAGAACAGCTTAAAGTAATTATTACACTCAATTGTGTGTTCACGTACTTTCCATTCTCCCTCAACACATACAAAGAGAACTTTGTATGTGACCTTCACAAAAAAAAAAAAAAACCAAGAGTAAGGACAAGCATGAAAGAACAAGAAAGGAAGCCTAAAAGAATAAAACTCCTAAAATTATAACTCAGTAAGGTGTGTGGAGAAGAAGGAGTGAAGATTTGAAGCTGACATCTCCGTCACTAAGACTTCCTCCTCACCTCTCTCTTGAGGGGCTTAGGATCCCCTCAAACAAGTCTCGCCAACCTCCTCTCCCTTCCAAACCCCATGTTACAACAGGTAGTGGGACACGAAAGTGCAAGGAGTCGAGAGGCTTCAAGGGATTGTTGCTTCCCTAGAGTTCCTCCTACAAAGGCTAGACATCATGACAACATTTTTGTTGATGCTCAGTAGCTACATCCATGCTCCCCCTAGAGGTGACAGACTAAGTTTCCACGTTATTTGTGATGGAGATCACTTCCTAATAACAACTACACTTTGGAGTTGCTTCCTCACTTTGCTCTAAGGCCTATTATGAACACCCTAAATCACTTGCCAAAGACCATCTTCTCCTCTTTGTTGCAGCTATAGTGGGGTTTATTTGGAGGAAAGCCTTGATACCCCATGTCACAATCCCTCCCTTAAAAGGTATCTCGGGAGTAGGGGTCGCTGCCCCAACCCTCCTCTCCTCTTAGGGCTTCAACATACCATACCTCACCTAGTGGGTAGTAAGATCGAATAGATGAACTCTTCCGAATGGAGCCATCTCTACTAAGAAAAACATACAGTCAACAAAATAAATTAAAACTTACCATATAAATCTTATGAAGAATAAGCCTCCAAGCTGCAATCCATAAGTTTACCATTAAGCCAACGCCACCTCAAACTTCAACCTTTACCTTCACCCTGATCTTCTATAACATTCCCACTAACATCACCTCTAACGTCTAAGCCTTCAAGTGTTTCTGTACCTATGCTTTAAATTGCCTACATCAAGCTAGGAGCATTAAATGGCCTCCCATTCTCCTCGAGAGCTCAAAGAAAGACCTTGGATTAGTGTTTATCAAACGGCATCAACTTGATGAGCTTAGTGTATATCGAACTCACCTAGCAAACCTAAAAATTTAGTACCTCCGGCATCTCAACAACAATAAATTTCTCCTTTCAATCGTGTACTAAGGATACTAACTCATCCATCAACTTTACCTAAGGTCAGTTAGATAAATAGCACCACTCTAAGATAAACTAGATCTCTTCACTCCATTGAAAAATTGGAATAACTTTAGAGTATGTTAGATGTCGTATGATTCATAGAGGCTCTTGAATGTCGCCAACATAGTGTAAGCATTAGGTATGATTTAGTAAAGGTTGACGCAGTAGTAATTGAATCACTCTTTCTAAAAGGCAATTGCAACCCAAACTTGAAAAACCTTTAGTAGATGCAAAAGCGATTACTCGACATCAAAGTGACACACTTTTCGTCACATGTAGCTTGGATGACTCACCCTTTCGAAAGTGGCTTTTGCAATATAAGGCGACCACATCTACATCAACAAGGCTCTTCACTCCTGCAAGTTCCACCGCTAATGATGATGATTGATCGTATCTTAGGTAGATTGGCCTTTAGTCCTCCCCATCATCAAGATAAATATCAAGGGCTAACTTGTCGCCACGAACTTCTTCGCTACATTCGTCCTCAAATGACCTAAGGATTGCAATGTCTACCTCCTCTTCCATCACTGCTCTCAGATGTGGTTGGCTTGAGGGCCCTACCTCATAGCCTACTGCATTAAAGATGATCTTTTGAACAACACCAAAAAGCATGTGAGAAGATGAACTCAACATACCTAATACGTGGATGAGTGTGAAGAAAGTAAAGAGGGATGTTGAGTGAGATCAAGTAAACATGAGAATGCCAAAAGTTGCAAGAATGTGAAAAGAGTAAAAGATATGATAATGGAGGTTTACGTGCCTTATATAGGTAGTTACAAAGCACTTGTGCATTTTCCCATATAGTCCAAGATCATACTACATGTCACATGAAAAATTAAACACTAAGATTATTTCACCCCCTGCAAGTACCTCAAACCCCATGGTATCATATGGCTTGCTACATTAAATGCATAGGTTTAGACATAATTTAAAAATGAATGAAAAATGAAAGGATGAAGCCATTCACAGCAAGCCTTTTCACCTCCCTCAAGGCTCAGCTTGACTTTTAGAGCAAGAAGATTATTTACCGCGAATTAGCTGATAATATGCAGCCCTATGCTATCGCCATAGCTTGGATATCTTGTTTCTCATCTCTAGTGGCTCGTACAAGACATCCTATAACTTAATGGACATCCTAACTTTTAGCTTCGAGACGGCCAAGGTCGGCTAGACCCTTTCCTAGGTCGAATTGGTCCTCTTAAGCCTAGCATAGGCTCAATCAACACATCTTGGCTTCACCTCAACAAATAAACAAAGCCCAGCCTTTACTCTAATTCATTTTATGACACCAATGAGAGTAGGGGGAACAAGTGTTATATGCCTATATTGGCTTAGGACCTAAAGCCCATTTTACTTTAGCCCGATCATAGAATGGGAAAGTACTTAAAACTAATTGGGATAAAATAGAAAAATAATCTGAAACCCTTTGAAGAACACACTTGAGGTAAGTATTTCCTATTATAATTAAGGCATCTTCAGAAAAGATTTACTTGTTTAAAATAGAGTTTCCCTAACACTATAAAAAGAGGTTTCTTCATTTATGTAAGATCATCGGATACCCTATACACACTTTGAATGCCTTATCCTTATGCTACTTTTTTTACTTAAGCATTGGAATCTAAACATTGAGACACCTCCGGCTTTCTTGTAGTTCACATTTGCTCATCTTAGTAGGTTGAATTTTGTCAAGCCTAAAGGTGTGATTCAACCTAAGATCGCGTCTAAATAGTAAGAGCAATCAACAGTAAATATAATAATATAATTAGTGAAGTTACTAATCTTTAATAACTTGTTGTATTACACTAATAATATAATCATGTGATCGATATTCTTAGTTTTTATTTTATATATTAAACATAATTATATTACCAATATGATGATTTAATACTGTAATTATTAATAATATTATGTTTATATTAGCAATACAATCATTTATATATATATATATAATATATTACATGTGTATGTATGTATGTAAGTAAATACATATATCAATCTTTTTAGCAAGAATTTTGTATTTAAAGGTATTTTAAGTATTTCAACTCTATTCTCCTTAACTACATGTGCATGATATTGTTTTGATCAAATAGTAGAATGGTTATTCTATAACTATTTCTATTACGTCGAATAAAACTCATAATAGAATCTCTCTTAGCTTTAGGTTTTAATTTTTTTTTTTTTTAACAATTTCATTCTATAAACCAAAGGTATCTAAAAAATAAAATAGGATAGGCTTTCCTCACATCTCATGACGTACCTTAGTTTTCAATGGGATTCCCTTGATATTATTTCCTTGTTTGAAAAGATTTGGCCCATGATGAGCTTGTACCTCCTTCAACAATCTATGTAAAACTGCAAACCCATGTTACATTGACTTGCTCGAATAATATAGATCGTAAAGAAATTAGTATTATGAGTAAATCATAAATGAAATAAGTTCACAATAAGGATTGAATAGTTATCACTTTATTCAATTAACTAAAATTGAATTTCTATTATTTATTCAATAAATTAAATAATTTTAAGGAATTAGAGCTAAATAGCTAAAAAGGAATCAGAATATCCATGCATTCAGCTGTATAACTATAACGTTATAACCATAATTGTCTAATTACATTTTATTACTTATATTTTTATAATTATTATTTAGGGTTGGGGTAGGGGAACACAAATCCTTAATATTTGGCTATTTTTATATTTAAGTCTTAATAACATGCATTTTATTTTAATTAAACCTTGAATAGATATTCCATTATTATATATCTTTTCTGTTGGATCCTTAATCCAACGTTGGCCTTATATGTGAAATAATTATGTGTTACGGGTTGTCATATTAAGTTAAACTGAATTAAAAGTAATCGATAAAGATTTGGATATTTGGATTTTAATGTATCTAATAGGATATGGCCATTTTATGTGTAGAGACTTATGAGTAGGATCTATTTTTATGATGGGCTAAAATAGAAATACCAAAAGATATCATAAAGATATCTATCTATAAATAGTGGTTATGATCCCTAAATCATACGTCCAGTCCTTTTCTTGTCTCTTTGAATCCCATCATCAGATTGACTATTAAGGAAAAACTAAAGAATCTCTCAAGAGGAAAACGTATTAATCTGGAAGGCCAGCCATGCAATTTCAAGAATCGTTAATCGCAATGGATTTAGGTACACTTCCACATATTTATTGATTAATTCTTAATGATCAAATATGAACAATCTAGGGTTTTGTTTGTGATGATTTTAGCAACGAAGGGTTAATATAGATTTTACAATTATCTTCTAATCTAGATCTAACATTTTCTTCTTATTATAGAAAGTTAGCAAGAATATGAAAAGGCAAAGCTAAAGTTATAATTAAATAAAAAAAATCCTGAAAATAGAGCCCAAACGAGGTAGATTTTGGGTGCTAATGGGCCTAAGCGATTTTCATTTCGAGCACTTGGAGTTGACGTGCGTAGATATGTTTTCTTAGGATAATAATATATGATTTGTGATTGTTCATCTAGAGTAAGGGTCCACTTTTCCCTGAAATTTACGTCCACTAGAAGAGAACCGAAAATAATGAGGTTTCATGTTTTGGGCTTACTTTATGAACTAAATGAAAATACTTATTAACTAAATCAAATTCTCTTAAAATACTATTTATTAATCTTTTTTTTTGCCAATATTTATTAATAAATAGCTATAAAGTAAATTATAATTGTAATTAATCCAATTGTCATTATCATTTTCCTAAAAAACTTTACTTATTTGTATTATATATTTAAAAATCTCACAATACATTTTATAATAAAACCCCTTTATATATATAATTTGTATCACAATTATCAACAATATATGAATAATTTTACATTGACTTAAAAAGTAAATTAGAACCCCTCATTCGATGGTTCTACTGTCAATCACTAGATATTATACTAAACAAGTATTCTTTTCCAAGTTTGTGCTCTTTGTCTATGAATGTACCAAGTTTATCCTCTCCCATTATAGAGAAAGAACTTACCGTAAAGTAGCATCTTGAGGATCCGATTGGGCTTTGTTTGGCCCAAAAGGAAAAAAAAAATTGGCTTTGTTGAGCTTGTAGATATTAATATTATTATAGCCTGGGTTTGTCAGCAGGATTGGGCCTTTGGGCCTAAGAAATGTATTCGGCATATATTAAATATGCCATGTATAAATAAATTGTTATTTACATCAATCCACGTCTCCCCATGATTAAAAAGAAAAAAGAAAAAAAAAAGAAAAAGTCAAATAGCCTTTACTTCAACTTTTAATAATGCTGCCGGGCCAAGCCACGCCCACGTTTCTCACTTATATTTCTTCAATAACCAATAGAATTTTTTTCTATTCTTATGATGTGTCTATATATTAATTAATCTTTTAGATAAAGCGCCATAAAAAATTTACAATTGAAAACACCATTATGCAAAAAAAAAAAAACCATAAATAAATAATAACATACGATACAAACACATAATTAAAATACAAATAAATACACATTATAATTTAATCTAATGTACTTTAATAGTAGCACAAATTCATTATAAAATAGAAATATAAATACGATTTAATAACATAAACTATTAATTTTATTAACAATATATTCGATCAACTTTATAAAAATTAAATATAATTAAACAGCTTGTTCATTTTAAAGATATATTATTATATTTAATTTAAAAAATCGATATTCCATGGAATTACTTCTACTATTAATTAATGAATTGTGAATCCACCTTTAAGACCAAATGAGAAACAAATTCTTGATCTTATTTTCTATATTTCTATTTCAATAGCCAAGTATGATGAGGACAAAGGTATACATAGGTATATTGAAATATAATTACGATGTTATTTTATTTTAATTATAAAGATTTAAAATTTTATTTTTATTTTATTTATTGAGTTTACATCTAATTACATACAAGAAAAAGAAAGGCCCTTATTGGGCCAGGTGTAGAGCCCCTACGAAGATTTGGATTAACGGTACCAGCCATCATCCTCCATGTTCAAGCAACATATGACTCGACTACGAAGCTGCTTCAGTGGAGGCATTACTCCAAATTCCAATCACAAGGAACCTTTGCATATGATATTATCATCGTTAGTACTTTGGCTGCTACATCACATATTACTTCTCCAGAGCCGTACGTGGAACCTGCTTTCCGGTGGTTTCCTCGTACCGTGGTTGTTATGAACTGCCGTGCTCCTTTTTGTTTTCACTACAACTATAATAAATATAAATATAAATATGACAATTATAATAACAGTAATAATTATATAAAGCATTCATCGTTACTTTTACTGCCTAAAAACAGGAATATAAAACGGAATCGGATTTCCATTTCACGTAAAGCCTCCTCTTTTATTCGCTCTTCTTCTTCTTCCAGTTCTTTGCTTCATCATCTTTCCTCAGGTACGTCCCATCATCTCTCTTGTATTCGATCTGTTTGTTAATTGTTTATTTATTTATTTTTTACATTTTACGCTTGTTCCTTGTGTTTACATTGTGGGGGGGGGGATATGAGAGCATGTATTGGTTTTGAATGCCATGCCCGCGTTGATTCGAACTCAACCTTCTGCTTTGGTTCTATTTTTATCTGGTAGAGTAATGATATGATGGTGAATTGAAATAAAATTGTAAATAATGATGTTTATCCACTGAGATCGAAGTAGTAGGAGTGTAACAAGGGTCATTAATATTTAATTACATGCATCAATCCTCTTGCCCCATGAATTATTATATTTTAGTTTCGCAATTTCGCCTTGTGGTGTGATCACTGTGATTCATTATATGTCGCAAATGGCTCGAAATGTTCATGCTTACTGATTGGCCGTTATTGGGTATTTCCTGCTTCTTTTCGGTTGATTAGGGATTTATATATGCAATATTGTTTTTGGGGTCAGTGACAATGAATTTGTAGTGATAAGTTGGTATTGGCAATTGGCATGACAGATATGGAACCGAATACCGGCCTTTACCCTTTGCACCGCACCAAAACCCTTCATCTGGTTTGTGCCCCTTTCTTTTAAGCTTACTTCATTTTTCCTTTTTCATTCTAGTTTACCCCTTTTATTTGTTGAACAATGTTAATTCCATGATCTGTTATTTGTTGGTGGTGGATGTAGTAGTTTTTTATTTGTTTGTTGTGGTTTATGATTCTTCTAATCCTGTACCTCACGCATTGTGGGAAATTGATAAGTACAAATTTTCTTATTGTTTTACATGTAGGTGAGGCATGCACAAGGAATCCACAATGTGGAAGGAGAAAAAGACTACAATGCATACCTATCATACGACCTGCTTGATGCACACCTCACTCCTCTTGGCTGGAAGCAGGTGATGCCTCTTCTCATTATGTTGTCTTGTCTCCATGCCCGTTTGCTCATCCTTGACTGAAATTCATATGGAAGTACTCATGCTTCTTCTAGTTTTCCATTAGCTGCTTTCTACATTGCCCTTGCTGGTGTGTTAGTATGAATGGTGCTTTTTGAAAAAGCAAATGGATACAATTGTATCCCATGAAAATGAAGTACTTTTGTACATTCTGCAAATTTTCTTCTTTGGCTACCTTCTTTAGTGGGCCTTTATATGGATTTATTTATGGTTTTATTTTGTCTTTTTTTTTTTGTTTCTCTTCAACTTTACGTACCCTGCATCATTTGATTATGATGTTACAGGTTCAAAATTTGCGTAAGCATGTTCTAGCATGTGGACTTAACAAGAAAATTGAGCTTGTCATAACTTCTCCATTGCTAAGGTACTGATTACCAGGAGCCTGTATTTTCAGTGAATAGCTCTGCAACTTTGCCTCTACTTTTGCCACTCCAATCTTTACTTAGCTTGCAAATGTCATGTGAAAATGTAGTCACTGTTTCTTCAAAAATTTTAGTTCCAAATTATGGGGGGAGAGTTGTCATTATGTTGCCGTTTCTTTTTCCTTTGGGATGATTAGTTACCTAGAAAATGCGCTCAAGAGTGGCAGTAAACGAAGATCAACTGGGAACAGAAAGGAAAGTCAAACAATTGTTTTTCTTGTTCTCCTTTCTTTCGCATCAATTAAACATGAGTAAAAGAAAATTTGTCTTTATTTCCTCCCATTTCCTTCATCCGTATCCAAACGAGAGTCAAAATTGTATTTACTTTCTCTTCATTCCATTGCTCTTCTTTTCCATACATTTTGTTTGCCTTACTAGTTGATAAGCATGGTCACTAAGAAATGAGTACACTACTCATATGATGTAATGAAAGATAGGAAAGAAATTTTTTTTTTTTCTTTTTTGTAACTGACCTGTTATCAATTAAGAACGGCATGTATGTTTCTAGTCTCTCATTGCTTGTTGTATTGAAGCATGGGAAAGAACTGAGACTTTGTCATAATGAGTTCTCTTCAAATTATTGAAACTGCTTTCTCCAATCTACCTGATTCCATGTATGTCTTGAACTGGACTTCATCCACCCACAAACCACTTTAAAGGAAGCGGTCAATCCAACGGGAGAGGTTTCAGATTTTACTGACAGACAGCAAGATGCTGAAAATTAAACATGCACAATGATATCTACATGTCTGTACATTCACATTCATGCACCTTATTAACCTAAGGAAAGGGAATACCCAGGTAATTTTTAGCATATAATTGGAAGAATGATGTATTGTAGGTACCTTTTCATCACAGTAGTGCTTTAAGATTGATATATCTACGTATGCTCAGCTAGTAATATCAAATAGTTTGATACTTGTTGAGTCTGATATTGAGATAGGTTAGTTATACAGATTACAAATTGCAGTTAGCAAGCAGAACACATTAAAATGCTAGTAACAATGTTTGTTTGAGAAAAAGTGTCGTAGGGTGATATTATATGCACTTCTATACTTCCAACTTTATGCTCTGCAAAGTTTGATTGGATTTACGTTTCAATTGAAAATGCATCCTTATCCTATATGAGGAGATGAAAGCTTTCGTTTGCTTTTAAAACAGCTTGAAATCAAGGGTCTGAACATGATCTGTTATACACATATTCTACCACATTAGTGTCAATCAATATACAATCCACCACACATTTTGTCAATTGGCTCACAAGAACAGAAAAAGGGAGTTATATGGTTTTTGGTTTTAACTGTGAAGGGAAAGGCATTTCTTTGAGGTTGCACTAGAAAGGAATGGTGAGTGTTCTGTCCTGATGAGGGATAATGAGCCTGCTTTTTTGGTCTAAATTTTTTAACTGCTCTTTCAAGGGGAAAAAAGTTCAAAACTTTGGCCTGTTAATAGGAGGTTTCTTTTCTGGGGAATAATAATTAGAATAATATGGGTAACTTATCCCTGAGGATTTGATTTTCTCACTTCTTCTTTGGTGTAGGTGTAATCAATCTACTTTCTATTAGAGTTATATCTATTCCTTGAAACTGCATCTCAATGAAAGAAAATTTTGTGAGTAAAGGATCCTTTGTGTCTGTTCTCTTTTTGAATCCAAATAATTGAAAAACCTTCAGTAGTCATGCCTATTGACAGATCATTTCATTTTTAGACATTTTGATAGGATCCCGCACTCAAACTAGGATCCCACGAATTTTTATTAACCAAAACACAAGTATTACAATGACTTCTGGTTTAGAGGACCAGGACCTCCAGCCTATGGCTCAATTTCTCTACTTTTTCTTCCCCTCTAACCGAATAACATTCTCCCTTTTATACTAAGTACCTATTGTTAACAAACTTGAGTTTCCTAACAACCTAATGGTTAGTAGTTATCAACCTCTCTAACTGATCTCAACAGTTAACCAACTATGTTCTCAGTTTAATTTCTATTGCTGCCCTGCTCTCCCCGCTTACGCCTAACATATACTTGGGTTATGTTAGGTCTATCATTACTTCCCCCCCCAATCAATTTCACCTTGTCCTCAAGGTGAAACTCAAGGAATCTTTCAACAATATCATCAAAAATTTCCCAAGTTGCTTCAGAAGGGGAGAGGCCCATCCACTATATCAAAACTTCCAATCCTAGACCAGCAGAGAGATTGCGAAAGGCAAGTAAGGCAACTGGCTTCACTTGCATGTTGTCTGGGATAATCAATTGGTTAGGAACAGTTGTAGCAACGTCATTTGGGCCCAAAACCTTTCGAAGTTGAGAGACATGAAAAACTGAATGTATCCGAGCTGATGAAGGTAATTATAGCTGATATGCAAATGCCCCAATGCGCTTTAGAATCTCAAAAGGGCCAAAATAACGAGGTGCTAGCTTCTCACTACTTTGTTTGCCCAACGAATGCTGACGATAAGGTGCCAATTTGACAAAAACTTTATCGCCAATCTGAACCTCCAACTCTCGTCGCTTCCCATCCGTGGTTAACTTCATCCTCTATTGAGCAAGTAAGAGATGATGACGTAGCTCAGATAAAAACGGTCTCGTTCTTGCAACAAGGTATCAACGGAATCAAAGGCAGTAGAATGAATGTTGTAGCTAGTAAGCATAGGAGGATCTCTGCCATACAACACCTTGAACGGTGTAGTACCTAGAGTGAAATGAAAAGAAGTATTATAGCAATACTCAGCCCAACTCAACCAATGAACCCAACACTGAGGTTGCTGGCTGGTAAAACATCTTAAGTACGCTTCCAAACACCTATTCACTACCTCGGTCTGGCCATCCGTTTGGGGATGATATGCAGAGTTATGCTGTAGAATGGTGCCTTGTAATTTGAACAATTCTTTCCAAAATTTGCTAAGAAAAACCTTATCTCAATCGGACACAATAGAAGTGGATAACCATGTAACCGTACCACTTCCTTTACAAAAATAGATGCCATTGACTGAGCTGTGTAAGGGTGCTTCAATGGAATGAAATGAGCATACTTACTAAGCCTATCGACAACTACTAGGATAGCAGAAAACCCTCTTGATTTAGGCAGTCCTTCAATGAAATCCATAGCAATGTCCTCCCACACTCACAATTGCACTGGTAAGGGTTGCAACAGACCAGCTGGAGAGAGTGAGAGATATTTATTTTGCTGACATGTAAGACACTCTGCTACAAATTTATGCACATCCTGTTTCATCCCTTCCCAATACAACTCACTTGCTAGCCTCTTATAAGTCTTAAGGGCTCCTCCATAGCCTGCTATATGACTGCAGTGGCTGTCAGCCAGCAAGGTCGAAATCAATGATGAAGTTCTTGGAATAACTAGTCAGTCCTTATAAAAGAGACGGTCTTGAACCACTGTATACGGAGGGTGAGCTCCCCCATCTACTACAATCTCCTTCTTCAACTTGGACAATTTAGGATTTGCGTCAATCTCCTCCACTACTTTATCCAAATCCAATAATCGAGCTACTGTCACTGCCATCAACTCAGTATCATGGGATACTCTGGACAATGCATCTGCCACCCTATTCTCCCTACCAGTCTTGTACTCAATGGTAAAGTCATAGCCCAACAATTTGGATAACCATCGTTGATAATCTAGATAAACTTCCCGTTGCTCTAGCAAGAATTTGAGTGGTTGTTGATCTATCCTGATGATAAACCGATGCCCTAACAAATGTGAACACCACCTCTTAACTACCAAGACGATAGCCAACAATTCACGTTCATATGCTGATTTATACCGTCTTGTTCCGGACAAAACCTGACTATAGTAAGCGATAGGCTTGCTATTTTGCATCAACACCGCTCCAATGGCGTGAGACGAAGCATCAGTCTCCACAACAAATGGCTTGGAGAAGTCAGGTAATGCAAGGACTGGTGCTATAGTCATGGCCTATTTGAGCTGCTGAAATGCCTCCTCACTCTCTGCAGTCCACTTGAAACTCTCTTTTCTAAGAAGTTGGGTCAGTGGCCACGCAATTTCACCATAATCTTTGACAAACTTCCTATAATATCCGGTTAGCCCCAAGAAACTTGTCAATTCTTTGACATTTTTGGGTCTTGGCCAAGTCACCATCACCTGGATCTTTTTCATGTCAGCTGCCACTCCTTCTTTTGAAACAATATGCCCGAGATACTATAAGGTTTCTTGTCCGAAAACGCGTTTCTTCGGGTTGGCATATAATTGTTGAGATAACAGTACGCCCAGAATCATCCTCAAATGATGCACATGGTCAACAATGCTTCTACTGTAAACTAAGATATCATAAAAAAAAAACTAACACAAATTTTCTCAAATAAGGTTTTAAAATGTGATTCATGAGAGATTGAAATGTAGCTGGAGCGTTCGTCAATCCGAAAGGCATTACAAGGAATTCATAATGTCCTTCATGGGTTCGGAATGCAGTCTTCTCTATGTCTTCTTTCCTCATCTGAATCTGATGATACCTCGACTTAAGATCTATCTTAGAAAACACCATAGCTCCTGTTAGTTCATTCAGCAACTCGTCTATAATCGGAATAGGAAATTTGTCCACCACTATGACTCTATTCAAGGCACGATAATCAACACAGAATCGCTACCCACCATCTTTCTTCTTTACCAATAACACTGGGCTTGCATATGGACTAACACTCGGCCTTATGATTCCCAAATCCAACATTTCCCTTACTAATTTTTCTATTTCATTCTTTTGGAATTGGGAATACTTATAAGGTCTCACTGACATAGGATTCACTCAATCTTTTAATATAATTGCGTGATTCTTGATGCGTTCCGAAGGTAAGCTATGTGGCCAATTAAATACTACCTCAAATTCCTTTAGTACATGGCAGATTTCCAGTGGAGTTGAATTGAGATCCTTCGATTCTTCAACTCCTAACGACTTTAACTGCAACAAATATACCAAATCATCTTCATCTATGGAATGTATCAAACTCTTCATGCTCCATGGTCATCTTACTCCAATCATGTACAACCTTCCCCAAAGTCTGCAGCCATTTAATTCCTAAAATGACATCACAGCTGCCCAACCTCATAGGTAAACATTCTTCTTCTACTTTCACTCCCTGAATTGACAATACCACCCCTTTGCATACCTCTTCTCCTTTAATTTTTGACCCTTTTCCCATAGCTACCACATACTTCCCAGTTCTCTCCAAACTACAATTTAGTAATGTCAGTAACTCCCAAGAAATGAAATTGTGTGAAGGTCCACTATCAATTAGTACAATAATGGCTCTTCCTTCCACCATTCCTCTCACTTTCATCGTTTTAGGAAAAGTAAAGCCCATAATGGACCCTGCAGTTAACTCTATAGTCTGAAGAGTCTCTTCTATTACCTCCTCTACATCTACTTCCTCCAATTCCCCTTCATCATCCATTGTGGCAAGTACTTGCAATTCCATTTTCTTACATCTATGCCCAGGGCTAAATTTCTCGTCACATCTAAAGCTAATTCCCTTGGCTTTCTTGTCTTGTAACTCTCCAAAAGTCAACCTCCTAAATCCTCCAAGTTCTGACCTTTATTTCCCTTTGTTAACCTATTACGGGATAACATATTAAGTCGACTTTCATTACTTCCCGAATCATCTTTTGTTTTTCCAACTCCTACAGTTTCCAACTTTGATCTAGTATTTCCCATCCTCACTCCTAATCCACCACGATTCCACCTATTAACACTCATCCTTCTCAATTTCTCTTCCACTTGTTGTGCTAATTCCATCATTTCACCCAAACCCCTTGGCTTCAGGATCTACACCTCCAGTCTTATATCATCCACCAATCCATTCATGAAAGTACTTTCAAATACAGAATCAGGTAACTCAAGAAGTGGAGCTACAAGTTCAAGAAACTTACTGGTATACTCGACTACTGTGCCGATCTACCTCACCGCCAGTAACCTTTGACATTGCATGCCTTCATGAGCCGGTCTAAACTTCTGTATCAACAACTTCTTGCACTCCTACCAATTCGTTATCGGCCTTCTACCTTCTACCCAACGAAACCAAGTCCGCGCGTCTTTTTCCAAGCTCATTCCAACAAGCTCCATCTTCTCCGCTTTCGAGAATTTCCCTATTGGAAAAAATTTCATTCGACCCTATAAATCCACCCATCCAAATTACCTCCTCCGAAAACGGGTATCTCAATCCTCTTAGTTCGACAATCCCGTCGAAGCTCATTGTTACGCACGAACCCTAAAGGTGGGTCGTTGCGATTTCCCGAGTCATTTCGCAAATCATTGCTCTCAAACTGCTCGTCTACTTCAATGGGATCTTTCCCTAATTCTTTTCTAGGATGGAATTCGGGTCGAATTTCTTCTGTTCTGTTCGTCTCCATACCTTCCCCACTGTCACTTTTTTTCCATGTTTGCAGAACTGACAACATCATGCTTTTCATTTCTGATTTCAAGCGATCACATATTTCCTGATTAAAACGATCAATTTGCCGCTAAACATCTTGATGGACATGACTAATTGCTCGTTGGATCTCCTCCTTGTCATTTCTCCTTTCTTCACGGAAAGATTCCAGATCCCTCTCAATTCCTTCTATCCGGTTATCAGCCTTCTTAGCAGCCATCTCTTAGGATTGGTGGCTCTGATACCAATTGATAGGATCCCGCACTCAAACTAGGATCCCATGAATTTTTATTAACCAAAACACAAGTATTACAATGACTTCTGGTTTAAAGGACCAGGACCTCCAGCCTATGGCTCAATTTCTCTACTTTTTCTTCCCCTCTAACCAAATAACATTCGCCCTTTTATACTAAGTACCTATTGTTAACAAACTTAGGTTTCCTAACAACCTAATGGTTGGTAATTAGCAACCTCTCTAACTGATCTCAACAGTTAACCAACTATGTTCTCAGTTTAATTTCTATTGCTGCCCTGCTCTCCCCACTTACGCCTAACATATACTTGGGTTATGTTGGGTCTATCACATTTACATAAGAAATATAATACATAGTATTCTATTCTTGGTTCCTGTTTTCAGAGTTACATCCAACCTTGTCAGGCAGTGTTTCTCTTTGCATAACACATTTCTTTCAGTATTTTTCAATTGATAATACCCATTGGTTGTATTGCAGGACTATGCAGACAGCGGTTGGAGTTTTTGGTGGTGAAGGCTATGTAGATGGGATTGATGCACCTCCATTGATGGTTGCAAATGCAGGGAACAGTGACCATCCAGCAATCTCAAGTGCCAATTGCCCACCATTTATTGCTGTAGAAAAATGCCGAGAACATTTGGTACATTAACTTTAAGAATTCTATGCACCTTCTTTCACCCCAAGAAATGGCTTCAAAGAGGGAGGAAAAACTACAAAGCAAATATGACAAATCTGCTTTTAGAATACTTGTCAATTTATCTTTGATTTTGACATAATATGTTATTGACAAAGTACTTAAACTTGTGTAAATTTTGACTGGCAATGAAGAGTGAGTAATGTAGATTCCTAATTCTCAAAGTTTTGCCCCAGGTCTTGTTGTGTGTGTCTTATATAATTCTTTTCTCTGCTACATCCTCTTATGATTAGGATATTAGTAGGTTTACTAATGCTTAAATTACTAAAGTTGCTTGTCTCATCTTGTCAGGGTTAATGTATTAGTTAACGTTTCAGGTATAATATAAGTTGATACTGTCTTTTCTTGTGTGCCCAGTCCTTTTCCCATTGAAGTATTTTCATTCTAGCAACTCATCTTTTGGCCGTTTTCATGCCTGGTTGTCCTATATAGCATTATTGGCTTAAAGCTAGCTGTCCATTCCTGCCAAATTTATAGCCTGCCATCATGTAAACTATTAGAGGTACTCATCAATTTCATCCATCTTTTTTTGGATTTAAAAGGTGGCATCTCCTCTCAATGCTATATCATTGTAAAGATCAAATGCTGATATAGAAACCCTCACACTTCATGTGTATAATTGCCTTTCCTAAATATGCATTTTTTTGGTCCCTTTGAATCCTTCTTTCAATGAAAATTATTTTTCTCCAAGGTTTTCTCTTCCACTCTAGTTCTTTTGCACCTTAGTTTTAGTCTCAGGCAATAAATTCACATGAAATATTATCTCCATTACACTTTATAAGCTCATTTATTATTAAGATAAAAGGCTAGTATCAAGTTGAATATTCCAATTTTACCATTCTGAAAATCCGTTGGCATCCCAATAGGTTCATCATGATATAATTTTTTGTAACTTGTGCATAAAACACCTACTCCTTTCTTTCTAATACTTTAGGAAAATTATGTGTATCATCAAGAGACTTCTAAGGCCGGTATATGACTTCCATAGTTGATAGTACAGCTCAAGATTGAATTGATTTTCCAAAGTACTGAATATGTTAAGTGCCAACCCCCACATGATCTCTTTGCATCTAGTCAAGTAAAGATGATCATAGAAACTACTGCAAGATAATATCTGTTGCACTCATCGTAGACATGGGAGTTAGTGATGAGAATGGATAAAGATTGAATACGTAAATTTAAATAGCAATCTGACCTTCCTGATCTAATTGAAATATTTAGGTGCTGCAAGTTGTGAAACAAATGATATGAAATGGGAAATTTTATGCTAGGGAAATACGTAAAACTAAATCAGGTTTATGTCCAAGTACACATACATATTCTTCCTTCGTGTTTCAGTTTATTTTGTAGTGTTAAGATTTTATAACATGATGTTTATCGCTTTTCTATTTTTTAACTTTGTTTTGTCAACAGGGAGTTCATCCTTGTGATAAGAGAAAAAGCATTAGTGATTACAGGCCTCTTTTTCCTGCGATTGATTTTTCACTGGTAAGTAAATCACAATATCCTTTTTATGTCTTTGATTTTTCATTTTTGATGTTTCATATATGACATGCTGTCCTGTTTTTATTTCAAAACTAGCTCTAATTTGATTCGTCTTGTTTTGTTTTTTTTTTTTAGATTGAGAGCAATGAGGATATTTTGTGGAAGCCTGACATAAGGGAGCAAAATGAAGAAGTTGCAGCTAGAGGAATGGAGTTTTTGAATTGGTATTCTATTTTCTTTTTTATTTATTCTAAATACTTTATGTAATTAGTCAATATTAAGAGTATTCCTTGAGCTTCGCCTCGCCATGAATGATGTTCTGAAAGAATTTACAACATGAGAAGAAAATTCAAGTGCATTGGAGTTGACTAATTTTATAGCTTTTTTTTTTTTTTATGGATCAATTTTGGTTGTTTTAATGCATGTGCAATAGCATAAATATTTTTAGCCTGCTGGATATCACATCTTCCACATTAGAATTGCTCTTTCTAGTTGTTGTCTGGCTCAGACCCAGCTGCCTTGTAGTCCTCTGTAACTGCTTGGACTTGCTCATAGCTGAATGGTTTAAATAAAGATGTATATGTATATAAGTTATATTAAACCTATATCACTTTCTTGCTCCTTTATGACCAATGCCTCGTAATCCAGGACAGGTATTAGAGATGAAAATACTGATATTTTCACACCTGTCTTGTCTCACAGAAAATCATCTCTTTCTTTTCTCAGTTCTTTTAAGCTTATATTTCTTCAGAGAAAAAGCTTTTCTTATTTGATTGAAAGAGGATTTGTTTCAGTTCACTTATGTGGCTTCTCTTATTGTTCTGTCATTTCTGAAAATGGTCACACTGCTATATAAGAGGAAGTCCTTTAAAAGGATCTTGGAAATTGTGAATGGAGGACAACTCTATCTCATCTTTTTGTTCCTCATTATTAAATGATTCAGGCTGTGGACGAGGAAAGAGAAGGAGATTGCTATTGTTAGCCACAGTGGATTCTTGTATCATACCCTTGAAGCATTTGGTAACGATTGTCATCCTACTATAAAGAGTGAAATGTGCAAACAGTCAGTATCCTTCTCGCCTCTGCATTTCCCTTGTTATTCTGTTTGATTAATGATTGCAGTATCCGCTTCACATGCTTTTGCTTCAAATGTAAGTTTACATGATTATAGAGAATGAAATGTAGTTGGGATCTAATCCAAGTCAAACATAGCCACAAACTTATTCTGTGTACCTTGTGTTCAGCATCCATTGTTTGTTGACTTGTTCGTCATATAGCTCATTGCAATGTCTGTTAAAGGAGAAAACTGTTTTATGGCTTTACTTAAGCATCTTTGAAGTTGCTTGATATGCTGAGTTTCCTCTCTGCTCGTGCGTTTGGTACTGTTGAAAATGATTGAGAATTGATACATCTGATCCTTAAATGTCTTTGGACAATTAATGTTTAACCAAGTACTATGCAAATGCCTATCAATATGCATAATGCACTGCGGATATGATGCCTTGCAGCTTTGCCAATTGTGAGCTCCGGTCAGTAGTCATTGTTGATAGAAGGTAAACTCGGTGAAACTAAAAGTTTCTTTCAGCCTGTCATCTGGGATTTTGTCTTAAATCAACTTTTTCTCTGCAGTATGCTTGGGTCTGACACCTCAACAACCAATTATCCTGGAAAAATTCCGAATGGGATTGATCTGCCAAGTGATGTCGCAGAGGAAAAGCAGTAAGACAAGACAAATCTCTTAACACTTCACCAGAGTGACAGTGCATCTTGAATTTTAACGGATGCACAGAATTTTTTTGTCAGGTGCAAAGTTACCTTGTATTCTTAGTGAAAAGCAAGTTGCATCATTTATTCCTGTTCTCTAAGTGGTGGGAAAGTTATCCTGCGAAGTAGGCAATCAATTTTAATAATATGAATAAGAAAAATCCAGTTTAGACGAATTAATCAACCTATTTTGGATTGGTTAAACAGCTAGAGTTTTTATTTTTTTTTCATTCATCTTGTACTAAAAGTGCTAGTTTGCTGTTTTAGTTCTGCAATATCATTATATCATTGTTCTGTTGGCATGAAACAGTTTGGGAAGGTATGTTCTGATGTACCCCTTTGCCCTTTGTTACAGCTGTACATTCATCCTTTTCTAATACAATTTATGAGCAACCCAAAAAACAAAATAAAATACAGCTGCTTCCCGTTTATCTTTAATATTGCTTATACATTTGTAACAAGAATATTTACTATCTACACTTTTTTTTTTTTTTCATTCTTTCTCATTCATAACATTATTTAATTTAGAGATATAAACAAAGATACCATTTAAATATAAAGTAATTGGAAAAGTTTTTCTTCGTTTCTGGATAGTAAACCATTTACGTTCCCACTTTTCACGTACTACTGCATTTAAAATTTATTTAATATGCACATGATTTTTTTGTGTTTGTACTCATTTGTCGCAATTTGTAACTAACGAAGATACAGATGGAGACACGAAGAATTAGAAAATTTTAATTGAAAGAGATGAATAAATTTCTGTCATCCTCCACAACATCGGAAACGAGACATAAGAATTGCTTTAATTATTGATCGATATAGAAATTATATTTACCTTGAAACAGATAATAAAACTTTATTAAACAGATCAAATAAATATCAAAAATGGTGAATAATATTAAAGAAATGATAATAAATTAGAATTTTTTATGATAAGTATAATTTTTCATGACTTATTAACTTGTACATAGAAAAACAAAATATATAATACATATAAAAACAGTTTGAACCATAAAGCGAACTAGATTGAATTATTTTTTTTAGGTTTGATTTAGGAAAAAAATTGAACTAATATATTATTTAGTTCGATTCAAGGGATGAACAGTACCAAACCGAACCGTGCTCACCCCTGGCTATGTGGGACTAAGGTTATATTGCAAAAAAACATTTAAGGACAAAATATGAACTCATGAAAATTCTATTGCACAACATGCTCAAGATTTCGTTATTAAAAAAAAAAAGGATATTATTGTATTTAATATCTAAATTTTAGGTGATTTTTAATTAGGCACTCAAACTTTTCAAATATCAATTTTAGTACCTAATTGGACTTTTCGAATATCAATTTTGTGCATTGCTAGAGTTTATGTAACTTCAAATCTTGGGATATGGAGGTTGTGCTATATGTTTATGCCTAAATTATATCCTTGATGAATATCGTTTGCTGTATTAGTATTTATGATATGCATGCAATATGATGTATGAGTATACTAGTCACTGTAATTTCTATATTGGGCTTTTCTACTTGCCCATGTTGGGACTTTTTAATTCAGGTGCTAATGCCATTCAAAATAACGACCCTTATAACTATATGTATAGGATATGACCTATACTTTAGGAATGAGAATTGCAAATAGCTATTCTAAGGACTAGAGGGACTAGTAGATCTGACTTTTTTATAAATTGATATAGCCAATAATTGAATTTTATATTTGGAGACCATTGATTGTTTAGGTACTTCTAATATTTCCTTCTATGTTTTTTCATTTGGATAATTGTGAATGTTGATAGAGCTTTTTGGGTATGGATCCCCAAGGCTCATTTCAGCCCACTTAGTCCATCTAAGCTCTACATGCTTAGATTGACTTGTTCTAGACCACTTCAACACAAGACTACCCTAGATTTAACCTACATATCCTAACCTCCAGCTTGACTCAATTGAGTACATCCTCAAATGGATAAGTACAAAGGTGTGATACAGATAAAGAATTGAGCTAGTCAAAGATACACCCTCCACAATATCTAAAGAAGATCTCGAGTATTAAGGCACTTTTCATATAAAGATCACTTCCAATCCCTATAAATAGGAGTTGAGAACTACTGGGTAAAGGATCTTTTTAACTCTTGACTCTCCTTAACAAACATTACCAACCACTTGTGCTAACCTAAGTATCAAAGTGATTATGCCAAAGCAACCTCTTACACCTCCCATAGCCTAACTTCTTTCTCTCTTGCAAGCGATCCAACCACTTTCAAAAGTTTAGTACAACAGTGAACATTTTACTGATTGAGAGTTTAGAGACTTATTTAATGATATATTATTGAAGGTGGTTTCTGAATCTTACATATTCCTTTTGCAATAGAAGAATGCAGCAAAATAGTTGCATTCTAATGATTTCAAGGGTGACAATGTTATCGGATCACCAAGAATTCCTAGCAATTGGTTTATCAAGAACCAAATGTGTTGCTCTTAAGGATTTAAGAGATTTCTACCATCTTTTACCTATGATGGAATTGTTAATTTAGGGCTTATTTGAGAGAACTCCGAATCTCTTTAATTTAGAATATTCATTTGAAAATAAGTCTGATTGCCTCTTCATTCATGACAATATAATATAAATTGTTACAAAGCAGTTACATGACTCTATCCTTACGATTTCCTTACAAAAACTGTCCACACAACCACTAGCTAAGCTACATGTGGACTTAGTCTCAACAAACACACCATAGACAACACATACAAACCGCGTCAACAACAATAGAGACACATACGACAGAAACACATAACAAGCAACAACAAATAGACCCTTACATATTCAACAAACTTGACTACAACAAAACATACAATTACGAACATTCACAACACTAAATCAAGGACTTCTTTTCTTTCGATGCTTATGCATATATTTAAATGGCACCAACTCTTGATTTAGTTATGAACTTGAGCTTGTTTCATGCATAACATTACTTCCCCCCTTAAGAATGCACATGACCTTATGCACAAATGTTGGATAATGTTGTGATATCATAACAACATCTTCCCAAGTGGCATCGGTTGGTGAATATCCTTCTCAAGATAAGGACTTATAAACTACATTTAAGTTTTCTAGCATCAAGCACAACACTAGGTATTGGTATGACATACTCGTGTTGTATAGTAGGAATCGCTAGTGAAATTGTAATATCTCCTTCAAACTTCTTCAAACAAGAAACATGGAATACAGAATGTATTTTCATTTATGAAGGAAGGCATGGTCAATTTGCAATGCTGCCTACTTTTGATTGAATTTGAAATGGCCCATAGAATTTAGGCACTAATTTATAATTATGACAAGTAGCTACTGTTGCTTTGCTATATGGTTGCAACTTTAAAAGAACCTAGTCCCCTTCTTGGAAATGAACTTCCTTATGCCCATCCCCTATCATATCGGTCCTTCATCTTCGCTTATGCCTTAGAAATTTTGTCTTGCAAATCAGCATAAAGCTATTCTCTATTCTGCAACTCCTTCTCAATAACTTTGAGCTTTGCTTCACCAAAACAATAAGAATGAAATCATGGAGGCAACTAGCCATAGACAATTCAAGAGAAGTTGCCTTTAAAGCAGTATGGTAACTTGTGTTACAACAAAACTCAACCCAAGTTGTCCAATCCACCCACCTCTTTAGGTTACCAATGGTGAAGCACCTTAAATACATTTTAATTATTCAATTAACTACTTCTATTTGCCCATCACTTTGAGGGTGATATTCCAAAAAAAAAAAAAAAATAGCTTTATGCCACTAACATGGAACAATTCCCTCTAAAAAGCACTAATAAATATAGCATCCCTATCACTCACAATTGATTTTGGTAGCCCATTTAATTTAAATTTGTTAGTGAAAAATAAATGTGCTACAATTACTGTTATATAAGAATGGCTCATAGGTATGAAATGAGCATATTTAGAAAAGCGATTAGCTATTACCAATAGCAGAGATTTGCCATGGTCAGCCTTTAACAAAATCCATTGAAATATCTTACCATACTTGATTGGGAATGTTAAGGGGTTGTAATAAACCAGTAGGTAATAAATTTTGAACCTTATTTCGCTAACATGTACTACAAAATTTAACAAAGTTGTTGATTTGTTGCTTCATCTCTTATTAATAAAAATCTTTAGAAATACAGTAAAGTGTTTTTTGGCATCATGATGATTTGCATGAATAGCTTCCATAATAATGTGAAAGATTTGAAGTGGTATCTAAATAATCCTAATCTTTATACAAAATCAGTCTGCCCTTTACTACCAAATGCGGTCCTTTCTTGCCCCTCTGTATTTGTTGTAGCAATTGCTACATTTTAATAGACTATTGCACTTCTTTTTTGATTAATTCAAATAAGTGTAGTTGGAGAGCAAAGATTGCACATAATTGTCCCACCTCATCATTTATTCAAGAGAGTGCATCGACTACTTGATTTTCTCACCTAGCCTTATATTCAATAACAAAATCAAAGCCTAAAAACTTACTTAAATTTCCTTCTTCAAAGATAAGTTCTCTAATGTCTCACCACCTTAACCAAGCCCATTAATTCCTACTCATATGCTACCAAATTATAATAGACATTGACATGGGGCAAAATTGCCATGGAATTAGGCCCGCATCTACTAGGTCTAAGTCCTTAAAATGGGGAATCAGCATCGAAACTATAGCTTAGTTCACAAGTTAGTTCCTTGGAATTAGCAAGTCATAAGTCAATTCTATAACCTATAATCCAGCTCTTTTTTCTTTTAATTTTCTTAAATTAAAATAAAAACTAATTTAATTTTTTTAAATAAAAAGACTTCAATCTTATAACTTTTAATGGTTTTTAGCCTATTTTATAGATAACTTCAAATGAATTTGTATAAAACCACACCTAAGTGAAATTGTTATCTTAGTGATGTGGGACAAAAGTTTAAAAAAGAAAATTAAAATATAAAAGTTGATTTTAGTCCCACATTGATAAGGAATGAAAACTTCCTTTTAATGAAACTTATAGATATCCAACTAGACATGTTTTTATGGTGCATTTATTTCTTATGTTGTTAATAATTATACATTAAATTTTGTGAATGAAAATGTATTACTCCAATTTCACATGTTTGTAGTTTAAATTTTTTTAATTATTTTAATTTTATTTTATTTAATGATATATATATATATATAGTTTTTCTTCATTTTTTTTGTTGACCCGTTGGAGCCTCTAAGTCCACATAAAGGTCTAAAACTGTTTGTATAGGGCCAAGTCTAGCTTAAGACCTAGCTTGTGACCATGTTTAGTTGATAATGATGTTCAGTAAATGGTCTACTAAGGAAAGAAATGCTGTTAAAGTATTAAGCCCATTATAGCCCCTAACACATTACATTCAACCACAAAGTCCATTATAAAGTTAGGTAGGGCCAACACATGTGCTTTTGTCATGGCATCTTTAATTTCTCAAAGGCTTCCTCTAATTCTTTAGACCAAATAAAACTATTTTTTAGAGCATTCTAGTTAATCACTCAACAATTTTTTATAAAACAATAATGGTACCCATCAAACCAAAAAATCCTCTTAATGTTGTAACTATCATTAATTTTAACCATTTAATCATGACTTCTACCTTCATTGGGTCAACTACTACATCTTTTTCAGAAATGAGATGACCTTAATATGTAACCTACAATTAAGCAAAAGAACACTTTGATTTTTTAGGAAATAGATAGTTTTCTTAAAGTAAATTGAAAACCTTTCTTAGTTGCCGCATATGTTCACCCTAAGTGTTGCTATGTATTAAAATATTGTTAAAAAAGATGAGCACAAACTTCCTCCAAAACCCCATTAAAGACTTCATTTATCAAAGCTTGAAATGTTGATGGTGCATTTGTCAATTTGCAAGACATAACAAGAAATTTGAAATGCCCATGGTGTGTTTTGAAAGCAATTTTTTCAACATCCACATCATGCTTCCTCTCTTGGTGATAACCAAAAGACAAATCCAATTTCAAAAAGTATTTAGCCCATGCAACTCCTTTAACAATTTTTCAATAACTGGAATAGGAAATTTATCCTTAATTGTTTTATCATTCAAGGCACAATAATCTACATAGAATTGCCAAGTTTCGTCTACCTTTAGAACTAACAACATCAAAGAGGACTACAATGATTGACTTGATTGAATAATGCCCTTGGAATGCATTTCCTCACATTACCTCTCTATCTCATCTTTTTGCTGGTAAGGAAATCGATATGGTTTGACCACCATTGGAGTTGTGCCTAAGAGAAGATGAATTTTATGGTCACAAAGTACATGCTAGAGGTAATCCAAATAATGGTTGGAAAATGTCTTCATATTCCATCAATAATAACTTGAGATCTTGTTGCCTTTCTTCCCCTACCGAGGCTGCTACTATAGTGCTTATTGTTCCATCTAGCAAAACTTCACACTTACCCAATCTCATTTTATTTGCATGGCTCAAAAATCCCAATCAATGGGTCCTAACATCTTCAACCAAGCTACTCCCAACACCACATCTACATTACATAAAGCTAAAGTGAATAAATCAACTTGAAAAGACTATTTGACTAGTGATAAAGTCACATTTTTACACAGCCTACTACTGCATAAAGTCTCACCATTTGCTACCATAATCAGCATATGCCCACTTGGCTCCACTTTTAGTTATAGCTTATCTACCATAGCATCATCAACAATGCTATGGGTGCTTCCAAAATCTATAAGGACACAAACTACTTGCCCTTGAATCCTTCCTTGCAACTTTATGGATTGTGATTTGCCCACACTAACCATCACTTGAAGAGAAACTTCTCCTACCTCAAGTTCTTCTTGTTCTTTTGTTATTGTTTCTCCTTCATCACTTTCCTCCATATTCTCTACACGCTCCAACCAATAGAGTCTTTTACACTTTATACCTAACGATGAATAGCTCTTCATAATTAGAACACAATCCTCTCTTTCTTATTTCCTCTAGCTCCTTACTTAATTTTTTTACATAAGGCATTTTTGCAATTGTGTTTGTCACATTCCCCTTCTTGTGTAATGACTCAACTGCCTCTTTCATCACCAAAAACTTCCTCTAAAAAACATGTACCAAATTAATAGCCTAGGTTAGATCTCATGGCTTTAGAAATTCAACATCTACAGCTATATAATCCTTTAATCTACTGGAAAAAAAAAAGAAGGGAAACTTCTTGTTCCAAAGCCAAAGATGTTATTTGTGTAGCAACTTGGATGAATGTTCGCCTATATATCTCAACCGAACCTATTTGCCTTAATTTCACAAGTTCCCTTAAGGGATTACTTTGCATGGGAGGACCAAACTACCTATGGTAGAGTTCTTTAAATTCTTCCTAATCACCGCATGCCAATCTTTCTCTACCTTCATAAACCATACTTGCACCCCTCCTTCTAGATGTTATGCGACCAAGTCCACTTTGTTTGCTAGTAGTGTTTTCTAATGTTTGAAAAAAATGCTCACACCTATTTATCCATCCTATTAGATCATAAGAGCCAGTGTACTTAGGAAAGTCAAGTTGGGTGGTCTTTAGAACAATAAGTCCTTTTTCTTGAGTTTCGTTGATAGATGAATCACCAGTCTCCTTGTCCTTCACCATACTATGCTCCTCGTCTTACTTTTCTTTCCCTTTTTCCCCTATGACTTCCTTAGACGGAGTGGCTACTTGATTTGACATGGTTTCCATCCAAGCTCTGTCGGATTTGTAAAATTCCATGAAATGCTCTAATTGTTGTTCTAATTACTCGATTTTCTCTTCCATTTGCAGTGGCTCTAATACCAAGTTATTATCAAATTGCTAAGAATTTCTAGTAATTGGCCTATCAAGAAACAAATTTGTTGCTCTTAGGGATTTAAGAGATTTCTTCCCTCTTTTATCTGTGATGGAATTGTTAATTTAAGGCTCATTTAAGAGAACCTTAGATCTCTTTAATATGGATTTTTTTTATAAATAAGTTTAATTGCCTCTTCATTCACGACAATACAATTTATTTTATTACAAGGTAGTTACATGACTCTATCCATACAGTTTCCTTACATAAATTGTCTACATAACCATTGCCTAAGCTACATGTAGACTTGTTGAGAAACACATCATATACAACTTAAACATACAACAAGCAATAAAAAAAGACCCTTACATATCCAACAAACTCGATTACAACAAAAAATACAACTACTAACATTCACAACACTAAATCAAGGACTTCTTTTCTTTCGATGCTTATACACTTATTTAAATGGCACCAACTCTTGATTTAGTTATGAGCTTAAGCTTATCTCATGTGTAACAGACAACAAGCTTTAGCTCTCATTCCAATAACATGTTGGCAATAGAGGCTAATGCATTAAGGATACCAATGGATATTGCCAAAGAATTTTTTTCTTACCAAAGGAATAAATTTATTCAAATGAAAAAACAAAAGTGAGTTTAGAGGATAAAAGTTCCAACCTACAAAAAGCGAACAATCTAATTGGGTGGGGTTTATCAACCTAAATACTATAATTGATCCCACATTTTCCTAAGTTAGTTACCCATTTGGTGCAAACATTTACTTTCCAAACACATACACATTTTTTAGAGAAACAATGTCATTGATTATCCCTTTTGTTCTTTAGCAACTCTTTTTCCTTAAATTAATCGTGTCAAAAACATTATTTGAATCTATTTCCAACACATTCTTATTCAATTTCTTCCTTTTGGCTGTAAAATTCCTTCTCTAAAAACTAGAGCTTCCATTTACCCTTAGTAGGAATGAAACTAGATGTTAGGGTTCCAAGAACTAAATAATTGAAAGAAATATATAAAGCTTTGCTCTAGGCTATGATTGAAGGGAAAAAAGCCTAAGCTTCACATATATTCCAGTGCTAATAATGGAATTCTATTGAATTCGGTAACGTTTATCACAATTTCTTGGAGTAGACTTCTTAATTCATGTCTACATATGATTCCTAAAGCCTATTCTTTAGATATAATATTTAATGCTCCAACACTTTTTATATTAATGTTGCCAATATTAGGTGTGTTCTAACTTGCTCATCGCTACTATTGCATAAAGGTACTCCTAAACTACTTAATCCATACTTCTATTATCTGTCGAAGGGATTCCTTAATTTGTTAAACAACTATCATTAGATTCAGTAATCCATGATTCAAAATACAATGGTTTTATGCTTCTAAATACTCTAGAGTGTTATAGCAATCGGCACAAATAAATTTTTTAGCTTTAATGCATTAAAGCAACCACTACACAATATGTCTTCCATCCATTAGTTTATCCTTGAAGTATTGAAACCATCCACCTTGATGTTGCAAGCTATAAACCACTCTGGCCTAACCTAAACATAATGAAAGGTAAGGTATTCAGTAAATTCTTATTGAGCACAGTTGAGGTAAGTTGAACTTTGTTTCATTTTCTTGTATGCCAAAAGTGTTTCACCTCCTCGACCATAAATGGTCCAATGAAATCCCTATGTTTTTTGTTGGAAAGGCAATTAAAATCATCTAGGCCAGGAGCCTTTGTATTACCTAATTGAAAAACAACATTTTAAACAACAGAAATTAAAGAAATAGGGAAAGAAGCTCAGGCGTAGGATTTTAAAGAGGTTCCACATTATGCATTAATCTCCTCTTCTAACTCCACTGTTGGGGATCCAATCATCCACACCAATATTGTTTCACTAATCCAATAATCAAAACAATCAAGAGAAGTTACAACAAGTCTACCAATCCTTGGCATTCTACACTCTTTGCTCTATATGTCTAGCCCTTAACTTAGCTAACTATAGATCTACAAAGATAACCTATAACTTCTCTCTAACAAGACTTTCAAACTCTCAAGAAATCAAAATGCTCAAGGGATATAACAATAAATATCCTCAACAAAGATTGGCACTTAAAACAGAATAATAAAATAATTGAAAATTTAGTGCACTATAGTCTCTAAGGAAGTCTCTTAATTTGCAGTGGTATATGATTTTGTATCACGTTGTTCTCTATCTTTTAATTTTGAATTGGCTATATATTTATATTGTATTCTATCCACAACCTATAAACGGTCAACAAATTTTTTCAACTTAATCTCCAATTACTTGTTGAAGTTATTATACTCAAATTTTGCACTTGATCTTCAATTGATTTTGATTTTAAAATTTGAACATTACATTGCAGCTACCTAATATTTTAATTTTGTTGTGCTTGTTATTTATTGAATAAATTTTAGTTGTGTTGAAAACTTCCTCAATCAGTTGTAGATAAAGTTAGATCATTTTTAATTTCAAAAGAAAGCGTAATCTCTAACAACTCAAATTTATCTCAACTATCATCCTTATCCAAATCTTGATCCAGTCTTCTTTGAATTTGAAGTGATATCAATGGATATTGATAAACGATGGAGGCAATAGCGAACAACTTGGAGAAGATAGCGACAAAGACCACAACAGCCACACAACAACAGCAGCTACAATGACAACCACAGCTACAACGACTGTAACGACAATAGCAACGACACAACGACGATAACAACGGCAACCACAATGAACAGCAGCAACAATGACACGGCAATGATAGACAACAGCATCCACTCAAAACCTCTATGCTTGCGAATCCACATCTAAGCATAAACTCCTATGTTGCGAGGTTACGGGGATGTTTAGGGAGAGATCCAGATCATGCACCATTTGTTCGAACACACCAATGTGGTTTGGATCAAAGGGACTTATAAGGACGTGAACGTGGTGGAAAAATGGGAAACGAGGTTTAGGGAGTGTGATGAGGGTGATGCAACGGTAAATGGGTCGACTCGGAATGGGTTAAGTCAATTGGAGAACATGGAGGAGGAAAGAAGGGGGGGGGGAGGGGAGAAGGAGCAAGATATGTGTATGTGTATGAGGGAGGAGAAAGTTGCGTGATATAACTGTGTGTACGTGTAGGCAAGAGGGGGTTTGGTGACGTCCAACTGGGGTGAAGCCGTGAGGGAAGGGAAAAAGAAAAGAAAAAGGAAAAAGGGGAAAAGGGAACCAACGTGGAAGAGAGGAGAGAAAGGAGAAGAGAAGGGAAGAGAAGAGAAGAAAAAGGAAGAGGAAAAAGGAGTCGGCAGGAGAAGAAGGAAAAGAATGGGAAATTAGATGTAAATGGGGATATGCGAGGTATGTGTGTATGTGTATGTGATGGTGTGTGGTGTGTGCGAGAAGTGTGTATGTGTATGTGAAGGTATGTGGTAAGTGCGAGTATGTGTGTATGTGTATGGATGGTGTGTGATGTGTGTATGTGTATGTGTATGGAAGGTGTGAGATGTGTGAGGTATATGTGGAGTATGTGTGTATGTGTATGGAAGGTTTGGTGTGCGGATATGTGTGTGTGGTGTATGCTGGTATATGTGTATGTGTATGAAAGGTGTGTGTAGTGTGTGCGGAGTATGTGGGTATGTGCGTATCGGTGGTGTCAGGTTCTGTGGAGAATGTGTGTATGTGCATATGGTGGTGTGAGGCATGTGTAGAGTATGTGTGTATGTATGCGCTAGTGGTGTGTGTGTATGTGTGCATGTAGACTTGAGGAGAAAAGAGGATTGCAAAGTGCAACTGAATATGCGTGTAAATAAGTGCATAGTATGATTGTGTGTATGTATGTGTTGGTGTGTGCGAAGTGTGTATCTGTATGGATAGGAGTGTGTTAGTGTGAATATGTGGTGTGTGGGATGTAGTGTAGTGCGTGGTGTGGTGTAGGGTGTGTAAGTGGGGTTTGGCGAGCAGGAGATAAGAAGTAGAAAAAGGGAAAAGAATTGCGTTGGGAAATGAAGGAGAAGAAAAGGAAAATGGAAGATGTCTAGAAAGGAGGAAAAACATAGAGGATTAGAAGGGAAGATTTGAAATATACACATGCATAAGTGTAGGCTAGAGAAGAGTGAAGAGGAAGTGGGAAATTAGAAAAGTCCAAGGGGTTGAAGGGAGCTTAGCAAGGAAACAAGGGGAAAGTTATGGTAAGGGAGTCAAAAGGGAAGAAGAGAATAAGGAAAAGGGAAAAGGAACGTTGAAAGAAGGAGAAAGTGAGAATTGAAGACGGAAAAAGGGTGAGGAAAGGAGAAGAAAAGTCAGAAAAATAAAGGCAAAGAGGTATTGATCCTGTATATGTACGTAGGTGAAGCTTGTGTATACGTATGAATATGACGTTATTACGATGGAGGTAGGTATATATGTATATAAAGAGTGGTTAATGTATGTATGGTGATGGAAGCGTGAGTGGGGATGAAAACCAGTAGAAAGGACGGGAAACCCTGTAGGTGGAGACTTCAAGCCTTGCCATCAAACGCAAGATGAGCAAAGTATACATATTAGGTTGCTAGGAAATTACCAAAGTCAAGTGGAGATGCTACTTTCTATGATTGGGTTGAGGAGGCATTGCAGAAGGATACTGATTTCAAGAGGAAAGTAAAGGGCTTACTTACTGGAATCGCTCGACTCCGGCTAGGACTATGACGACCCTAAATAGGTGAGTGGGAAACTTAATTATATGCTACGATGTTATGTTATGTGTTGATATGCTATGTATGTGAATTCAATTGCTTTGTTGTAGTTGTAAATGAATGTGATTTTTGTTAAGTTTGAGTTTTATAGTGGGGTTAAATGAGTTTAGGAAAGAAATTATAAAGAAATTGGTAGTTATATAGGTTAAGGACAAATACTATTTAAAGAATGTAGAGGATAGAATGGACTGAGGGTTCAGATAGCATTACCTTAACAATAGCACTTCGCACCATATTGCCAATGCTATTACTATAGGATTAACCCATAGTTCAAAATTGTTTTCTTCAAACTAAACCAAAATATAGAAACCTAGCTTTTCCTTCTATAGCTACCGAGTAAGTATGCATAGCTAGAATATGATATATAAATATCATTATGCATACATATCAAAGTTTACTTCTGAATGTATACATATGCTTAGGCAAACTTATTTTCCTATTATATCTATAGAATACACTCATTAACATAACCATACAAATCATGAGTGTAACATTGATTTTTACAACTTAACAATCCTATTTTCTTGCCCTCTTAAGTACGTAAGGGAAGGTGTTTAGTAAATTTCCTTTAATTAAAGATATGTTACGAACCTATGTTGTGTGTGTGTGTATTATACATAGGTGTGACTTACAAGGAATATACAAGACGACCTTATTGGCTCTCGAAAGTGTGTATAACTGAGCACTTGAGAAGTGCGATGACATAGAGGTGTCACAAATGATGATCGTAAATTAATCCCGAGTGATTGATTTGACGTTTAAGACAAATGGCATAGAGGTGTCAAGTCAACTAAAACTTGATGTATAGCTGGATGGCTCCCATCCGCTGGGTCCGGTTCCTTTGTTGATCCGTGATGTGAAATGCATGATCATTGCCTGTTGTAGTACGTGTGAAAATGAGATGTAGTGGATTGTTTATGGGCTTCACTAGGTCCCTATGGATTGTTCTTGGTAGTTTACTGCATTACCTTAAGTGGGAACTGGTTGCGATTATATATATATTGTTTGGTTACCATGAATCAATTAACTAAAGAAGTGGACTCGATTAAAACTTGACATACATTTCCACGAGACATTGCATGAGATTGAAGGCCATCACTGTTACAGGATGCATCGGAAGTGACCAGAGGATCGTTGTTTCGCCAAGTGCGAACTAAGTGATTAGGGGATTGTCGCACCTTGACGGTTCTAAGTCTAGCCTGTCTCTTGAGGGTATAATGATCGGTGTATTGAGGCGTTTGAGCCTAAAACATTAAAGCTAAGACACAATATAAATAAGTGATAAGAGTAATAAAGATGTGAGTAAGACTCGGGCACTAATGGTGGCTTCGGAATTCCCAACCCAAGGTCAAGGGGGGCGTAAACCCTAAACTTCATGTCGATTACTGGAAGACTACATGAGATGTTGCATTCATATGGTTGTTCATGCATAGCATATGTTTTGATAACTTGATTTGAAATTGCTTGTGTGTACGTAGCATTGAAAGTGTTACCATCTCATTCATTGAGCCATAGTGTGCTCACCCTCCACAGACCCTTTTTGCAGGTAGCGATTTCGAAAGCTCGGGATGGGATAAAATGTGAAGTGTCGAGAGTTTTGGAAGACTAGAATGATAGAGTAAGAATTGTAAATGATAGATTATTTAGATGAAATGTTAGGACCCCTATGTAAATAAGAATTGAAGTTGTGAAACCTAGGATTTATCCTATTTTACTGGTTAGTAGAGGATACCAATTTTCTACGATCATGGTTGACTATGGGATACGGGATCCATAGTTATACTTTATTATCTAATTATATGATCTATGATTAGTTGTAAATATAATTATTTACTTAGAGTCTTGCGATCTTTAGCTCGTAAGACAATTATCATGTAATAAGTACACACGTGCCATGATGATTTTAGTAGAAACTTTTAAGCCCCCTTTCGGGGCGTGACAAAAATTGTGGGTTAAGGGTTCCTAATATAAGTTAGTGCTTGGCTCATCTAGGGCTAGTTTAGTGTCGAGTCTATAGATATGGCAATTTTGATGGGTCTCAATCATGGTTCTTGGGCCCATGAGCGATTGTTTGCAACTTTTTATTTCCAAATACTCATTGTGTTTTGAGATTCCATTTTGTCATAATTGATGGTCTGTTAATTAATACAAATTGAAAATCAATTCTTTGATATTCTCTCATTCAAGTAGAATAATATACACTTTCTTCATTTATTTGGAGAGGAACATGTAAAAGAAAACAACACCCCCTTTACAAAGAATTATATTGCTAGAAATAAACAATGTAATATTGCTACTCTTACTTGAAATAATTAAAATAGCAAAGTAAATAAAATGTACCGATTGTTGCAACTTTGTAATGTTAACATTTTTATGTATTATAAAATTTTACAAGTAGCCCTATAATTAGTATTGCTTTCACCATTTGCATCCCTTAATGTGATACTAGACTTGCATGTTCTCTTAAAGTAATTATCGTCTCATCTTTTTTAAAGCCCTAAATTGTTGAAACACACAAATGGCATCAAGTTGAATATGAGGTTAACAATCAAAGAAAGATGAAGATAAAGATAACTTAAATACTACCCTGATTCTAATACCAACATTGTAAGTAAAGTAATTAAATAATGAAGTAATTCATGAAAATATTCATAGTTAAATATTTTTCATAATCAGTATTATAATTTTTTGTAGTACTACTTGTATCGAGTAGATGTAAATATTCGACATCCCTATTTTCCACAAATTTTCTCCATCATGATATCTATTCCATTTTAGACTTTTTTTTTCCTCGACTTTTGCATCAAGCAAATATTTCTTAAGTGATATAGTTACTCAAAAAAGTGTATGAACTAGAGCACATTAAGGAGTTGGAGAGAATTCATTGAAAACAAGGATAACAAGCACTTACACTTAACACCAATACAAGGGAGCATTTCAAAAAGAGATGCTAATATCAATTATAGTAATATTTAAATATGAATGTTTCCATACATTCCACCATAACTTTATACATATAATACAATGATGGAAGTGAAATCAATGTTTCATCAAAGTTATCTACATCTTTTTTTTTTCTCTAGTCCTTAACCTTTAGGCTTTGCTTCACAACAATAATCTGTTTTGACATCTTAGGATTTTAAACAAAATAATACAAATAGCACAAAAAAAATGCTAATATCTATTTTAATACCTATGCTATAGTATAGTAATAAATTTTAATAATGTATTAAAAATACTAAGATAAGAGAATGCTTTAAAAAGAGGGAAAAAAATATTCACAAATTTTACAGGAAGAATTGTGTAGCACAATCTATTTGTGTATGTGTATTTGTGTGAATAAATGTGAATGAAAAGGCACTGTATTTATAGGAAAGCTTGTTAAGTTCACATTCATAAATTGTTTATTTATTTGGGGCGTGTATTACACTTATGTGAATGCAGGTAGACATGACTCCACACAACCTTGAATTGCATCGCTACAAATTTGAAACAAGTTCCCTACAAGATGCATGCTTTAATAACTTTCTTTTTTTTTAGCTCCTTGAATCGGACTCACCGCCCATTGACAGGGCAGGGCATGGTTGATGCATAGTTTCAATCCAATCTATGCCCATATTTATGTATTAGAGTATGTGATTTCTACAACCCTTTCTTTACTGCTTTTGGCTAATGGATGCCTATGATAACCTCCTTGAATTCTATGCATTTTGTTTCTTAATCGATAATTCTCTTACCATGTTTGCTTGGAAAAGAAAAAAAAAAAAAGATAGAAAAGAAAAAAAAATTTAAGAAATTATATAAGAATACAATCAATATAATTTTTTAGTAAATATAATTAAAAAAAATCGAATCTAATCTATTTTAATGGAAAATCAACATTCCTACAATAATGCAATGAAAGTTAAAAAGACTATTGCTATCCTTCCTCCCTTATTAATTTGGGAAAACTACATCCTGTCAATCGCATGGCATCTAATAGGGGCAACCAAATACAAGATCGTAACTTAATAAAATTCATGGTGTTGAGTAATTGGCACAGCACATTCTTCATCTCCATGTGGTAACAAGTCAAAGTCAATCTTTCGATTTTTTATTTTTTTTTTTAAATCCCTCTCTTTCCGGTCGGTGCGTCCAATAACCATTTCGGGCATACATTAGCATTATCCTACCGAATATGGAGTGCCAAAATCGAGGCAGAAATTAGTAAAATATTTTTATTACGCATATTTAATTAAATTAGATAATAAAAGTTATAAAAATATGCCCAAAAAAAGAAGAAAAAAAATTAAAAAGCCTGTAGCAACCCATCTCTATAGGTGTAGCATATAACCACTAACCAAAAAAAATAATTATTTTTACTATCAGGTTGGAGATCAAAAAATTTTATTGTGTTGTAAGTAGGTATTGACCAACCACCCTGGTTTGGTTCCCATTTTTTTTTTTTTTCCTTTATTCTTTAACTTCTATTTTCTTTGTATCTAATTTAATCAAACTTTTAAAACTATTTTTACTTCTTGTTTCTTTATTTATTTATTTATTATTATCATTGCCATATAATAAATTAAAGAACATTAAAAACTTAGGAATATGCAACTTCTTTAACTTGTAGGACTTCATATGGCAGTTTTACCAACTAATTACGAACAGAAAAGTACGTCACCTGGAATCTGGCAAAAACCACGTGACACCACGCGGCGCGCCACCTCCGCCGGATTACCTGGGCCCGCATAGTGAACTTTGAGCTGTGCTGCAGTGACTGCAGTTCTTCCGGTTGACTACGTAAATCGGAAAATTCAATGTGGATTTAATGTTTCTTATCAATTTCAACTATTGATATCAATTTTTTAAATCCCTTTTTGTCAATTTACAGTTAATATACAACACCTACCTTAAATTGGGTAATAAAATTATTAAAAATTGGTACATAATCCCATATATGAATCGGACAATAGAAAGCCAGCTAAACTCCACATGCAACAGCTGAATCCAGGAAAAAGAATTGCAGCTCATTGTATCAAGTAACGAGCCATAATATGGACCGCTGGTCTAATTGATCAAGTAATAGGGGATAATTATAAATAGATCCTAAACTGTATGTCATAGATTAAAAAAAAAAAAAAAATCAGATAACTGCCGTTGATGGAATTCTAAAATCATCACTAAATGAAATATAAATAGCCTATTTAAAAGATATAAGTATATTCTTTAAAGTTCTAAAAGATGAAGTCACAACTTAAAATTTAAGAATAGTCATACTTAATTAATAATTTTAAGGATGTATTTACAAGTCATCCATAAGATAAATAATTCCAATATAATCAACAGTCATACCAAAATAATAAAAAATAAAAAAATTCAAAAGAAGGAAGTAAAACAATTCCTATATATATATATATATATATATATATATATATATTTGTATGTATGTATATGTGTGTGCTCCAATCACACCCATATAAGTCTCCCTCTCTATTTTTTACAACTAAATTTCAAGCACTACTTTTATTGAAGTTGTAATAGTTGGTTTCAATTAAAAAATATTATAAAAAAATTCTCAAAAAGAAAGAATGGCATAAAAAGGGATTGAAAGAGATTATGAATTGAAGTGGCTTAAGGTTTATAGGTTAAAAACATGTTTCATGGACTATTGATTAAACAAACAAAAAACAAAAGGACTTAACTGAGCAAATATGTTAGAAGTTCATTTTTTTATATTTGTTTCATGTCTCACCTAGAGTTATAAATGAGTTAAGTTAAGACAATACTATATTAAGCTCAAGCTTGACTTCAACTCAACTTGATGATTTTAGTGGAGTCGTTTACACTTGCAATTTCTTAATTCCTAGGTTAGTCGCCAAGGATAATCCTTAAAGGCACTCTAGAGCTCTACTTCCAAAGGAGAGAGAAAGTTTAGTTTCTTTGCAAAGCTACCCACGCATCTCTCATCATAATCTTTGATAATCATCCCAAAGGGGAGCATGGGAAAGGTTTACCCTAGGGGCTCTAAGGCATTATAGTTAGTGGTTTGTGATCTTCTCTTGGCATTCTAATGTTCTACTATTGTAGATAAGCAATCTTCTAACCAATTTTCGCTTGCATCCCTTAGATCAAACATTTTGTGATTTATTTCTCTCCATATTCCTTACAAAACATACAGAAAGGTATAGGATCATGGCCTCCTATTTCTCTTTTGGTTCTTCTTTAACATTTTGTTTCTTTTCAACCATTCATATAAATTATTGGCATATGATGAGAGAAAGTCTTAGGAGTTATTCACCTAACTCCACACATTTCTACTATAAGTATAGTCTTTAAAGGTATGGGTGATGCTCTCTTGTTCAATGTAGTAATACTTTGCTCCAAGCATGCAACACTAAACTAATACATCTCCATGAAAAGATCTTTTTTTTTTTTCTTGCACTAATGAAAGTGATAAAAAGTTAAGTTGTGTAGTGATGTTGGCATTATAACATCACAAATGTGTTGATTGAGACAAATTCAATAGTGATCATGAAATAGCTCTCAACACCAACTGTTAGATGGAACATTTGACCTTAGGCAATGATTCTTTTACAATAACTTAGGGTAAGTTCAATGACATGTGGAGAGAGTAAAATGAAACTATTAATCGATTCATCAAGAAAGTAAGGAAATCTCATAGAGGCTTTGATTTTGATAACATTGCATCTCTTAAAAGAAAGTTTAAGGGAATTATATCTTAAGATAGAATAGGATTAGGGAGTTATCATACTGCATCTAATTGATGTTAGTATTCTTGGACTCTCTTTGACTTTTGAGTAACTATTCAACTATTTTATTTTAACTCCCATGTCAGGAGTGTCTCCCATTGTAATCAAAATAGGTACTTGTCTCATTGCTCATAAGTGTGCATGGGTGGAGTTCATCCCCAATTTCTAGTTAATGATAATTCTTTTGGTTGGTGATAGTTTTCTTTGTAAATGGTAATAAGGAAATTCTATGATATAGTCATTCAAAATTGATTATATGGTGTAGTTACTTTTAAGTTATAATAAATTATCCTAAATTACAATAAATAAAGTCAATTAACAGTAAAGAAAACTATTAACATTTTTCATAAAAAAAAATATTAACAATTTTATTTTTAATGTTAATAATTTTATTCTTCTTCCTCAAAGAAGTGATAAGTGAAATCACATTGCCATTACACATCATAATCTAATCATAAAGGATGGATTTTTCTTTTCCTTTTTTTTTTTTTTTGGTTTTTGATTTTTATGCACATGCAATGCATTGAGAAGAAATAAAAATTATTGAAGCCAAGCACAATGAAATCCTAATGCTGCCCAAAAGAGGAGCCGAAGCACACATACATGCATGTGAACAATAAAAAGGTTTGAATTTACATTAAATCCCCATCTTTTCCTCTAACTTTTATTAATCTTGTTTACGTACTATTTTAGCTCTTAAAACTTACAAGAAATGCGATGAGGATTTTCTGGAGAAATGAATAAGTTAGCTCAAGTTTGACCAGTAAAAAGATTATACGATTTAATAATTATAAGAGAATATGTTGGGTTGTTGTTACTCTCCAAGCCCAGCCCACTATTCAGCCCTTTTGCGTTACAGAACCCGCACTACTTCAACCCGATGAATACTCTATTCCAGAAGCTTCACTCACTCTCCGTATCGTCCTTTCTTCTTCTCTCTCTTAGGGTAACAGATAATCTCTCTCTCAACTCTCCTCTTTACTTTGTTCCTTCTGTAATTTTGTTATGGTAATCTTTATTAGTATTTGTAAATGTGATATGTTTGCAGGTGGGACTTTCGAGCAGCCCTAAGCTCCACAGATTGAAAACAGATTTTCGAAAGGGGGGTAAAAACCCTTTTCCCTTTTGAGTCGTTTATTTATGCTCCTTTGTTTGTTACATTTGCATCTTGTTATGTAAACTGATTTCTAGTTATACAATTACATGATGTAATCTTGAAATCTAGTTGGCATTTTGTGACTCTTTCTAGTGTTCCTAGCATGATCTGTAACATTTTTCTCCCGTTCAGGAAAAACAACCTTGTCCTCAAGGTTGTAATCCGGATAGGTTGTTACAAAAGAGTCGAAATCCTCCCATGTCGTGTCTTCCAATGGTAATCCCAACCACTGAACTAAGAGTTGGTGACAATCCTGACCCTATCTTCGAATAACTCCAGTGTCCACAATAGCCAATGGAGTCAACATAGGTTGATTGTTGACAGGCCCCGTAGGTAAATCTAAAGACGGAAAATCTACTCCATAGGCTTTTTTAAAACACGAGACATGAAAAACATTGTGGATCCTTGAGTCAAGTGGAAGCTCCACTTCATAGGCTGACAAACCGATTTTCCTCAGCACCTTATAAGGACCATAATATTGCTTAGACAATTTATGTTGTCCTTGCGTTAAAGAAAGTTATCTATAAGGTCGGAGCTTGACAAATACCATGTCTCCTGATTCTAATGTGACATCACTTCGATGCTTATCAGCTAATTGCTTCATACGACTCTGAGCTTGCTGTAAATTTGTCTTAAGCAGCTTAAGCACCTCATCTCTAGCAATTAAGTCCCGATCCACAGCTTGTATGTTGGAATTGCCCCTAATGTATGCTGGCACAGCTGGTGGTTTTCTACCATAAACCACTTCGAATGGTGTCATACCCGCCCCATCATGAAACGAAATATTATATGCAAATTCAGCCCAAGGTAGAAACTTTACCCAAGTGGTAGGTGTATCCATAACAAAGCACCTCAAGTATTGTTGAATAGTTCTGTTGAGCACTTCAGTTTGCCCGTCCGTTTGAGGGTGATAAGCACTACTCATTGCCAAAGTAGTCCCACTCAATCGGAAAAGTTCTTTCCAAAAATGGCTCATGAATATTGGGTCTCTGTCTGACACAATGGTCATCGGAAATACCATGTAAACGAATGACCATATGCAAGAATAAGGCTGCTACTGTAGTTGCTGTAAATCCAGATCTCAGAGCACCCAAATGACAATATTTAGATAGCCGGTCAACAACTACGAAAATAACAGATAAGCCCTCAGATTTAGGAAGACATGTAATAAAATCCATACTAATGTCTTCCCAAATTTGGTCTGGAATAGGAAGCGGAGCTAACAATCCAGCAGGTGTTTGAGTAGAATATTTCACCTGTTGCAAACCATACAACTCCGAACAAAGTCATAAACTTGTTTCCCATACCGTCCCAAAAAAATTCTCCAACAATCCGCTTGTAAGTCTTCAAAAATCTAAAATGACCAGCACTAGGAGTCACATGATATTCCTGTAGTAAGGTTGAAATCACAGAAGATTGTGGCACCAAAAACAATCTGTTATGATAGCATAACAAATTATTTTTCCAAACTATAGGATATTTAACTGTGTGGCCATGTGCAAGGTCAGAAAATTATTTGCACAAAAGCAGGAATGGTCTGATACTCTTTCTTTAGTGTCTCTATGAAAGAGAAATGTGGAGAAGACCATCCACAAAACTGTCCCTCCTCTGTGAACTGTCTAGACAAAGCATCAGCTACTTGATTCTCTTAACCCGATTTATAAGTGATAGTGTAATCATATCCTATCAACTTAGAAAGATAGTGCTGCTGCTCAGGTGTTTGGATCACTTGTGTTAGAATCTCTTTAAGGCTTCTATGATCAGTCCGAATAAAAAAAATGTGAGCCTAACACATATTGTCTCCACTTGCGTACCGCTGCCACTATAGCATAAAGCTCCCTTACATAAGCAGAAGCTTTGCGCAGATGTAAAGGGATCTTTTTGCTAAAACACGAAATAGGATGTGTGTCTTGTAAGAGTACTACTCCCACAGCCAATCCAGACGCATCAGTTTCAATGACAAAGGTCTTTGAAAAATCCGGTAATCTCAAAATAGGGGCTTGTAATAGTGCTACTTTGAGAGTTTCAAAGGCCTGTTGAGCCTGAGCATTCCAATGAAACCCGTCCCTCTGTAACAAGTCTGTTAGAGGTGATGCAATGGCAGCGTAATTCTTGACAAATCTCCGATAATATCCAGCCAATCTTAAAAACGCTCGCAACTGTTTTTGAAGTGATAGGCACAGGCCACTGTTGAACACCCTGAACCTTAGAAGGATCAGGACTTACTCCAGCAGCTGATACTATATGACCCAAATAGTCAATAGTAGATGCTGCAAAAATACATTTAGAAGCCTTGACATAAAACTGATGTTGCTGTAACACTTGTAATATTAATTCCAAGTGCCGTAAGTGTGCAGTAACATCCTTGCTATAGACCAATATGTCATAAAAAAAAACTATCACAAAATGTCGTAAAAATGGCTGGAAAATCCTGTTCGTAATAGCCTGGAAAGTGGCTGGTGCATTGCTTAAGCCAAAGGGCATTACTAAGAACTCATAATGTCCTTCATGAGTTCTAAAAGCTATTTTTTCGACATCTGTTGGCTTCAGTTGAATTTGATGGTATCCTGATCGCAAATCCAGTTTCGAAAAACATGCAGCACCAAATAATTCGTTTAAAAGTTCATCAATAGTGGGAATGGGAAACTCATCTTTGATAGTAACTTGATTAAGAGCCCTATAATCTACACAGAATCGCCAAGTACCATCTTTCTTTTTTACTAAAAGTACAGGCGAAGAGAATGGGCTAGTGCTATGTTGAATGATGCCTGACTCCATCATTTCTTTCACCTGCTTTTCAATTTCACTTTTTTGAAAATGTGGATATCTATAGGGCTTAACATTCACTGGTTTACTATTAGAAATAAGATGGATTCTATGTTGAACAGATCGCAAAGGTGGCAATGATGAAGGTGCTTGAAAAACATATGCATATTTGCCCAATAAAATATCAATATCTTTATTGTTAGTGGATATGCATGAATTAAAACTAACCTCCTAAGCATCAATTGAAAACATGAAGCAACTAAATCAGTTTTCAGTAATTTTCGAAACTGGTGATGCGAAATTTGAGCTAAGGCACCATTGTTAACTCCCTGCAATGTTACTGTAGCTCCTTGATACATAAATTGCATAGTCAAATTTGTGTAGTCAATAGTAACGGGTCCCAATGTTTGCAACCATTGCACTCCCAAAACAAAATCAGCACCTTGGATTGGCAACACATAGAACAATTCCTTGAAAACCAGCCCTTGAACTTCTAATACAACATCAGAACATTGACCCTCACAACATAGCTTACTACCATTGCCAATCATGACACCAAAATTAGCTGTAGAAGCTACTGTCAGTCCGAAATGTTTGGCTACTCTTGTTTGCACAAAATTGTGTGTACTTCCAGAATCCACTAACACTGTCACTTGATGGCCATTCACCATTCCAAAAAATTGAATGGTACGAGGCACCAGATGTCCGGACATTGCATGATAACTAATTAATCGTTATCCTGTGCACCTTCATGCCCACAACTCGAATCCTCCCCCAACTGCTCTTCACATGGACCCGTAACCGATCCCTCTTCTTCATCTTGTATTAATAAGAGAAATTTTGCCTTGCATCTATGATTCCTGGAATATTTCTCATCACAGTTGTAGCATAAGCCTTGTTCTCGTCTAATTTGCATTTCCTCTTTAGAAAGTTTTTTGATAAGTAATGTGGTTTTAGGATTGTCGACTGTAGAAGGATGAGGTTTAGAAAATTGTAATGGGGAAGAAGTAGGATGAGAAGAAATAGGTATAGAATATGGAGGTCTGAAAGAATGGTCTTGAAACTTGGATTCATGCATTTTTGCTAACCAAATTGCATGAGGTAATGATGTATGACGAGAAATCTGAACCTCTTTGCGAATGTGAGATTTGAGGCCAGAAATGAAACAAGAAAGCAAAAAAGATTGAGGTATGCCTACAACTTGATTAGACAAAGATTCAAATTCTTTTTGATATTCAGTTACCGTTTTCTTTTGCAGCAATTTCGCTAGGGCTCCCTGAGTATCTTCATATTCTGAAGGTCCAAATCTAGTCTTGAAAGCCTGCAAGAACGCTTGCCATGAACCCACTTGGCTATTTTGCTCAAGCCACTGTAAATACTGTAAGGCTTCTCCTTCTAAGGCAAAAGACGCAATTTCTAATCTTTGTCCCTCCGGTACATTATGAAAGTCAAAAAACTTTTGAGTTTGATAGATCCATGCCAAAACATCTTGTCTGGAAAATTTAGGAATCTCTAATTTGATACCTCTCAACAAGGGATTCAGTGCAGAATGTGATGAATGCTTTGAATCTAAATGAACTTGAGTTGCCTCCTGAGGAGACAGTCCATTCTGATTCTAAAAATGATCAATTTTTTCGGAAAATTGTTGCATCGAAGTATTGATAGTGGAATTCAAATCATTCATCGATTGTTGAGTAACCAAATTGGCTTTAATAGAATCTTGCATCTATGATTGCATTCCCTTCATAGCCTCTGCTAATGAAAATACTAAAGATTGCAACTTGGAAAATTCTTCCTGTGATCTTGTTGAAGCCATAACGAGAGCATAAAAAATGTTGGGTTGTTGTTACTCTCCAAGCCCAGCCCACTATTCGGCCCTTTTGCGTTAAAGAATCCGCACTACTTCAACCCAGTGAATACTTTATTCCAGAAGCTTCACTCACTCTCTGTATCGTCCTTTCTTCTTCTCTCTCTTAAGGTAACAGATAATCTCTCTCTCAACTCTCCTCTTTACTTTGTTCCTTCTGTAATTTTGTTATGGTAATCTTTATTAGTATTTGTAAATGTGATATGTTTGCAGGTGGGACTTTCGAGCAGCCCTAAGCTCCACAGATTGAAAACAGATTTTCGAAAGGGGGGTAAAAACCCTTTTCCCTTTTGAGCCGTTTATTTATGCTCATTTGTTTGTTACATTTGCATCTTGTTATATAAACTGATTTCTAGTTATATAGTTACATAATGTAATCTTGAAATCTAGTTGGCATTTTGTGACTCTTTCTAGTGTTCCTAGCATGATCTGTAATAGAATATCGTACTTAAAAATCAATTGGCATATGTTAAAAATAAGGACATGACCTCAAGATAAGCAGATGGATAGATATAAAATTTACTCCCATGCATTGAGAATATAATATTCGATGGAAGGAAAAAGTGGGTATGGCCAAATGCGTGTATCAATTTTTCATCCTCGCAATTTAAAGATGCTTTGTAATGGTAATCCATAGATATAGCTATAGTCCTAGTAAAATAATTTTTCTATATTGAAGAAAAACATTAAAGGGTTGTTTTGTAAAATTATAAATATATCAAAGGCATTAAAATTCGATAGCATATATAATAATAAAATTAGATTCACCAATGAAGGGTTGAGATTTCATTTAATTATTTAAACAATTTAAATGAGTTAATCTCGCAATGAAACAAAAAATGACATATTGTATATCATAAATAATCCACGAATGCTTCGAGAAGAAACGACAACATATAGTTTTGAAACGACAGCAAAAAGGTTTTAAAAAGTACAAATATCAAAGGGTAGGACACGGTGAATTCAACAGAGAGTGAAAAGACCCTATATCGATCAGCTACAACATTCCATGATTAACTGAACCCAAAAATTCAACCGATTCCAAAACCCATTCAAATATAATTTGAAATTATTAATAAATTGGATAAAATGGAAATGCCACTTTTTTTATATGAGCTTGTTATGCATTTAATTCATATTTTTTACATTCAGTATTTAGATCTAAAACTTCAAAAAAAAAAAAATCACTTTAAACTCTTATGTTACCACTTTGATCTTAATTTAATCAAATTTATTTTAATTTTAGTATCTTTTATTATTTTATTTTTATTTAAAATAATAAAATAAGTTCCATTGGCATTGAGCAAAGAATTATAGTAGAATTTAGCCCAATTTATTAGGGAACAGAAAACGACAATAACTCCACTCACCGCAGCAGCCGACTTCCACTATTCTTCCATACGAAAATAAATTCCTCCCATGCACTGCACTGCAACTGCACGATCCTGGAATGAGTTGTCATCTACACATACCCTCTCGTGTCTCCTTCCCACTTGGCAAGCATTAACCCTTCCTCCCTCTCTCTCTCTCTCTCTCTAACCATAAATCTTCCCATCTCCATTCCCAACTCCAAAACCATGGAAACATACTCCACCGACACTTCACCCCGTTCCGATTCCCCAGTCATTCCACCACCTCCTCCTCCTCCCAAAGTCAAGTTCATGTACAGCTATGGTGGCAGGATCCAACCCCGACCCCTCGACCACCGCCTCACTTATGTTGGTGGCCATACCAAAATCCTAACCGTCGACCGCTCCGTTTCCTACTCTTCCCTTCTCACCAAGTTCTCGTCCCTTTGCGAATTCCCTGAACCCGCTAACCTAGCCGTAAAGTACCAGCTACCCGGTGAAGACCTCGACGCCCTGGTCTCTATATTCGACGACGATGATCTCGACCACGTGATGTTCGAGTACGATCGATTGTGCTCGATCAATCCCGCCAAAACGCCGCGCTTTAGGCTGTTTCTATTTCCGTTAGGCAGTTACAACAAACTTTCGTCCTTGAGTACTTCGGACTCTGATGGAAATGGTTGGTTTGTCCACGCGCTCAATTACGTGGCTGAGACTAAATCGGTCAACCCGGACAATCTTTCTGGCTTTGACAAGAAGATTTCCGGAACTTCCGATCCGGAGCTGAATCCGAGTCCGAATCCGCAGGTTTTGAGCGAGATATACCATCCAAAGGTTCAAGAGAAGCCAACCTTGCCGGAGATTTCAGCGGCAATTCCTGTTCCGGCAAATTTCCAGGCGATGCAGGTTCCTGTGAGTGGTGGAGTTTATGCGGTGGCAAATTCGGTTGCGGGTAGCAATGCGCCAGTGTACTACTTTCCGGCAACGGGTGGCAGTTATGCGGCAGGGGGATTACAGCCCATGACGGCGCATGGGGGACAGGATTTCCATGGGGTGCAGAAAGTGGGAGCCGAGCCAGTTGTTTACAATGAGGCGGCTCAGCAGCTGTCACAGCCGAATGTAGCGGTTCGCGAGGCAGGTCTGGGACACATCGGTTACGTTGCGGCGGGGAGACAGGTGTTTTACGCGGTGCCTCAGGGTAATCAAGCGGTGGCAGTGGAGAGGAGACAAGGCGGTGGAGCGGTGAGTCTCGAAGGGAATGTTACCAACATGGCGCCTCAAAGTCAAACTTCCTTCGCATGATAGGTCTTTGTGGTTGAACTAATAAAATTTTTTTTGAAAATATATGGTTAGGTTTCTTCTTACGCGTTTACCGATTTATCTTCAAAATCGTGTTTTATAAAACTTTGAAAATATACATTTGTACCTTTATATAATAATTGTCTTTTATTTTATAATTTTTTTAATTTGCAGTGTTTTTATTATTTATATAAATATAAAATAGTAAAATAGTTTTCAAATCATAATTGTAATCACTAACTTCAAAAACCTAAATTAAATTTATAAGGATACATTTGCAATTTATCTTCTTCTTTTTTTTCAACAAACAAACCAATGGATCTAATGTTTACCCTCAAGTTTTATCATTTTTTTTTTGTTTTTAACTTTAACTGTCTTCTTTCTTTTCTTGGGTTTATTAATTGTTGTTAAGGCACAAATTAATCACTACCAGAAATTTGTTTTCTAATTAATCTTAGAAACGCTAATGACTTAATTAAATCAAGTTTATTGGGAAAGTAAATCAAATTTCAATTCCGGAGCTATTATTTTTTCAATTTGATTTTTTTTTTAAGATTTTCCATAAGAATGTGTCTACATGCCATTTCTAAAGTATAATATTGTATTAAACAAAATATTTTGTTATTTATTTGATTTACATGTTTTTTCGGTTATTAAATAAAAATGATCTTAAAGTATTAAATAAAAATATTTATATTTTGTATCATTCAAAATATAATATAAAAATCAAATTTATTGAAAAAAATACGAAAATCCCTATTTAGTACTTTATATATCATATTCAGTATAATACTTTGAAAATCGTAAAAATCTTTGTTATATATAATACATACTGTATAAGAGAACTGTATTGTTTTATTTTTTTTATTCTATAGTATTTAGTATTCCTTATACTTTTTAATATTACAATTCAAACGCATTTTTTAGTATTATCATTTTTTTTTCCTTTCCACCGCCACCACCCCCTACCCCCTCGCCCGAGATGGGAATGTGACGCAATGACATGGAAAAAATAATAGAGTTATAATTGTTATTAACAAAACCATCAAGTTATATATCGGAATTATTAGGGTTTTATGGCATTTTACTTTATATCCTTATTTTAAAATATGAAAGACATTAAAGAACATTCATCAAATAATTTAATCTAACTCATATCACGTCACAATTTAATTTTCTTTTTAACTTAGTGTCTACTACTCTTGCACTAATTTTAAATGAATTGTTATTCATGCATCGAAAGATGGGTGGTTTATATCAAAAATGGAAAATAATTGCTTGACGAGCCATGTGTTGAAGAAAAAAGACATCAATTGGAGCAGCCAAAGCTTTGGCATTTATTTAGGATTGTTTAAATGATCATCTTATAAGTCATTTCCGATACACTTGGGGATTTGAGCATTATTTTATACTTGTTGATTGTGGATTTTGGAGAAGTGTAAAGACCTACAAAATATAGTAAAACAAAAAGTTAAGAGATGTTAAGGTTATCTGACATAATCACTCTAGTACTCAAATTAGTATTTGAATGCATATGGAAAAGAGAAGTTTAAAGAAAAGTAAGAGAGCTTAAGGTTTTGATCCTTTTACCAATAGATGGTTTTAGGTATTTATAGAAAATGCTAATGAATGATTGAAGCTGAAAAATGTGAAGCATATCTCCTATAGCACATCTAAAGTATCCAAGTAGTGGAGGAGTGGGTAGTTGTGATCATTAATAGCCCGCTCTGACCCATATCTAAAATTGACTTAATCAAAAGGCTAAACAGGATGAGAGATGGAGCTACTATCTAAGCTGACGATCATGCCCATTGCACTAAGCTAGGCTTGGATTCAGGTTGAAATGACTTGTCAACATTTACCCTTTACTCTTGTTGGTAACCGGTTGACAAAAAGAGTATAGTCTTGATGAATCATTGAGATATGCATCTGAGTGTGCATGAGATGACCTATAAAGCTTCATTCTATGACTTAAACATTATGTAAAGTAAGCAAGGGAGTTCGAGTTGTTCCCTCATGCTATTGATGATTTCAATCCATAAAGGTATTTAGTACACTAAGTTGTTGTAGGAACTTTGTACCCCAAGTAAGATCAAAGAGGTGCAACCTCTTTAACAAAAGCAATCACCACTTGAGTTGAGCCGAGGGCATACGACCTCTTTGGTGTGAGCTATTGCCCCTTGAGCTGTACTAAGAGGTATGACCATTTGGCAAAGATGGACTACTGATGAAGCCTTTGGGGTGGATGATGATTAACTTTTCAAGAAAGTTTTAATTTGATTTATCTGAATGCGCATAAATTTGAGTGCATCACATGTAGTTAGACTCAGGTCACGTATTGAGCAAATTACTTCTAGTACTACGGTTATGCACAAACTCATCATAAGCATCCATTTCAACATAAAAGCCATGTGTCAAGATCTAATTTCTTGGTGTCGCTTTAGTAGGTAGTGCTTTGATTCTTGCTTATCTCAGTACTCGTGCTCATCTATAAATATGTGGGGTAGAGAAAGAGAAACACCTTTACACTTGCTCAAAAACTACTCCTACATTCTCTCACGATTTCTATTGAAGCTTTTCCATTCTCCTCTCATTTCTGATTCTAATTTTCATTTCTCATCAATGGTAAGCTAGAGATTGCTTCATCCTCTTATCACACCTTCATTGATTAGGGCATAACGATGTTAACACTAAACCCTAAGAGGGTTATTCCCTCCCACCTCCCCCTAAAAGCAACAGTGATGATAGCAAAGAAAGATGTTGAATCTATTGGCACCGCGGCGGCGACTAAGGTAAACAAAATGATGGCTATCAAAGAACTACCAATAAATGTGTACACAGACAATGGCAAGGATAGAAAACCTCTAATCCTGTTATACAATGGTGTGGTGGTTGGTAGCAAAAAGCCAAATGGTGTGGCAAGTAAATTATTGAATACTAATGTGGAAAGCATCTTTCTATATTACAAAATTATTCCTTAAGGTTAGTAAATCATGAAGTCGGACTAGCTAGACTAAGTTGCTTTGGCACATGGTCAAGAACTCTTTATCTATTACAAGCACATTGAGTTTAGAGTCCAACTGCCATTTACAGGGTTTTAGAAAGCATTTTTTAACTACCACGAAGTCAGCCCATACCAGCTCATCCCGAACTCCTTCCAAATCTTGGTAGCTTTTGAGATTTTGTGCATAGACCACCTAATAAGGCCAACACTCAAGCTATTATAATACTTTTGCACCATTAAGAGAAATAGGTCGGTAATAAGTTGGTATAACTTGACATGTCGGCCCAAATGGAAGCCATTTAAATGGCTTACACCATCTATTTATGAGTGGAAGGATAAGTATAGGAAGATCAAGTTAGACAATGAAGTAGACTTTTAAACGGGTTAGATTGAACTAATCGAAACTAGACCAATACAACTTCTTGACAATGACAGATGGGTGGCAAACTTCCTTCTAAGGTGACTAGGTGAGTTGCAGCAATTTTTTAATGCCAAACTAATTATAGAGGGGAGAAAAAGTGCCTTCAGAAGAGAAAGAGGAAGAAGATGAAGAAGACTAAGAAGAAGAAACAACTAAAGGTACTATCTATTCCTCGATCATTGTGTTAAAGTGGATCGGCTTGAAGGGGATAAAGTGTTAGCTACTTTTTGAGGGAGGGAGGCTCTTGGTAGCTTATGTTTAACACAGCATGCACTCTTCTTTCCCATTCATTTTCTTCAATTATCTCAATTTAAAACTTTCTTCTTTCATGTTTTCTTGGAGATATGTAGCTCAAGAAAATGAATTTAACTTAACTTTGTGACCATTAAAAGGTTGCAACTAAAGGGAAATAGGAGGAACGGACCTAAGTTGAGATGGCTACTCCTTTTCAACTATAAGAGAAGGGGATCAAGATCGGGGAGTCTTAACTAACACAAAAGAAGTGCCCTATAAGCAACCCTGTTAGGATAGGCAAGAAAATTGAGAAGTCCATTCATCGCCTAAAGTCTAAGAAGGGGTCAAGGGAAGATGACATCGAGGTTGGTCAAAAGGGCGAAGGGACCACCATCAAGGCCAACCAGTAAGTTCTAATCGACAAGGAAGTCGTCAAAGACCCCTCCACAAACCTAAGCCAAAAGTGAAGGATGGAAGTTAGGTTAAGTCAAGTGGTTTTGGCTACTCAACCTACTAGAGCACTTTAAGGACCATCTCCCTAGCCTAATTCATCATGTAGCCAATTCTTAAGTCCCAGCACACTGGCACGAGGGCCAATCTACCTCCCTAACTAGGACATTAGAACCAGTGACAAGGTGGTGGGTAACGTTGAGTTATGCCACTAGGTTATGTCCAACCACATACTCCCAATTGATCGAGTTAAGATTAAGGCATCAAGGTGCAAGGCAACACATGAGAATGTGGAGTTGCTAGTGCAAACAAGGATGTATGAGGTTCATCTTCCATACTTCTTCATTTGTTATTTGTTTCTCTTACTTTTCCTTACAACTTTTTGGGTGCTATTAGATTAAAACTCTCATGTCGATATTATGCCAAGTTCCTGAGGAAGAAAGAAGGAATGTATGTGCTCTTCCCTCTAACTATGAAGATGTTTTGGTGAAGAAACAAAAATTCTTTAACCGAAGTGTAAGTCTCTTATAAAGGGCTCAAGATGCAAAGAATGTCAAAGCCTTACATAAGAAGAAGGTAGCTACATTGGAGGAGCTCATAAAGCAAACCTAAACCCAAGCCCAAGCTAAAGAGCTTATTCGCCAAACAAAAGCCACTGAGAGTAAGAATACCATGCTCCAAGACGAGTTATAGAAGACTCAAAAGGACAAGCATGAGCTCCTAAAGAAAGCAATCAATCTTTCACAATAACTATTTGAGGCCAATGGGGAGCTCACTGTCTTAAGGCCATTTGTGAGCTCCTTTGTGGATAGAGAGAAGGACTATAAGGGGAAGATTGCCGATCTTGAAGACATGTCATCAAGCCTAAATTGAGGAGTTTGAGTGGGAGCATGGCACTTTGAAGGAGAAAGTCTATAATAAGATAATGAATAGTGAGGAATGGGTAAAGCTACAAGGAGAGGTTTACAACAACAACTTTGAAGCAACTAAAGAAGTCATTCTCAAACACTACCCTAACCTCAACCTTAATGGACTAGAGGATGAGGATGACTCTCTAAAAGAGTTTGAAGCCCTTATTGGAGCTATGAATGACACCATTGAAGTGGACATCAGCTTAGTAGACACTCCCGTTGATGAGGTTTCTACACCTCTACGCTTCAACCTCTTAAAAGATCCTGCCCCTCCTAAGGAAGAAGCTCCTTCCAAACTCCCCGAGGTGGTCGTAGATGAGCAAAGGGGTGAGGCTTCTTCAAATCCTTCTCCTTCCTTCCAACAAACTTAGCATTTTTTGTATTTAAGTCATTTATAATCATTTTGTAATTTTTCAGGTTGGTATGCTAACCTTAAGTTGTAAATCATTGGACTAGATCAGCTATCATTGGTAAACTTGTAATTTTTCATTTATATAACATGCTCCTTTGCTTTATTCTTCTTCATTATCTTCACTTATCTATTGCTTCTCTTTTTTCTTTTTCTTTTTTTCATAACTTGTGTGATTGCTAACCTTGTTGGCTCATAGTACGTAGGCTGAAATAAGTCATTATTTAGAATTGCTTGCCCCTACAAGTAGTACTTTAGATGCCTAGGACTAAGCCTAACAGACAAAGTATTTTAGGTTTCATCTACTTCAATGTTTTCAATAACCTAGTTTGTTGAGATTGGTGCACCGCATTCTTGCATGGGGTTAACTTGTTTACTCCCTTGGGGTTAAGTTATCCACTATCTTGAAAAAGCTTAGAAAGTTTGGTCATCCATTTCCCCTACAAGGGTGAGATGAAGACTCAGCTATAAGTTCACCTTGAAGGACGTTAAGGAAAATTAGCATATGAAGATATTATCCCAAGAGCTCATTAGTTACAAAGTGAGTAATTGAGCTTAATCGTTCTTGAAGTACATTTGAAAAACACAAGCACTTTAACTTATGGTAATGGAACATTTCATTATGTACAAAGTAGTTACATTTCAAACGTATTCAAAATACAATTTAAGATTACTAGCATTCAAAGTCTTAGGAATTAGCTAACTACCTAATATTTCAAGCTTATATGTGTCATGCCTCACTTTTTCTTGAACTCTAACTAAATCCTCCCAATTAAGTGCTAACTTATCTTGACCTTCCTTAGATCCGGTGGCTTCCAACTTCCTACATACTAAGTCATCGGGTTGAAAGATCATGTGCTTGACCTTCTTATTGTAGTACTGCACTACCCTGTTATGGTAGACAACCACGCAAATACATGCCAAGTCTTGAACCTACTCGATCAAGTCTAGGTTAGCTAAAAAATTGACCTCATTAACAGTACGTCCATAACCCAAGTGTGCTCATTAAAGAGTTTTAGTTCAACTAGAAAGATTGCTTCTAAGTCGAAGGCAAGCTTGAAGGGTGTCTCCTTTGTTCCTTTCCTATGCATGGTTTGATATCCTCATAAGATATAGGAGAGCTCATCCGCCTATTTTGCCCTTTACATGATCTAACCTTTTTTTAAGACTGCTTAGTATAGTCTTATTCATTACTTCAATCTATCTACTGGACTAAAGGTAGGCTACCATAATGTAGTGGATTTTAACCTTCTTATCAAAACAAAATTCTCAAACGTCTTGTTGTCGAACTGTATTCCATTGTCTACGATCAAGGGATATGGCATATTAAATTAACTCAGTACGTTGTTTAGGATGAACTTTTCCATACTCTTCTTTGTGAACATAGCCATGGTCTTTGCCTTTAATAATTTAGTGAAATAATCGATAACCACAATAATATAATAACATTAGCCAGTTGCCTTAAGGAAGGGACCTATGATGTAAATCCCCCATTGAGCAAAAGGCCATGGGCTAGTGATGGGCAAAAGGTTATTACTCGATAGCTGATCTATAAGTACATACTTTTGGCATTGAATAGATTTTTTGACCAACTCCTTAGCATTGTTTTTCATTGTAGGCCAATAGTAACTAAGACAAAGAACCTTCACATATAAGGCTTGGCTTTTAATGTAGTTGTTGCATATACTAGCATGTAGCTCTTTTAGGATGTGTTGAGCTTCTTCTGGTTTCAAACATCTAAGGTAAAGGAAGCTAAACCCACATTGGTACAACTGGTCACCTATAAGGATATATTGCGTTGCTTTATATAAAAACTTCTTTGCTTCCTTCCTACACTTTAGGATAGTGCCATCCTTCAAATAAGTAATAAATGGATCCATCTGGCTTGGCTTAATTAGCACAGGTCATATCTCAAGGCATTAGTGGTGTAGTTTGTCAATGCTCTTGTCTAATAGATGCAGAATGAACACTTTCCTATCTAGGTTAGAGAGACTAGTTGAGGTTATCTTGGACAACCCATCTACCTTAAAGTTTTTAGCTCATGGGATTTTTGCAATATTCCAAGCTGAGAACTCCATTCTAAGTGCTTGTACAATCTCTAGGTATTGAGTCATACTGCCATCTTTAACTAAATACTCTCCTTTGACTTGTTAGACTACTGTTATGAATCTTAAAATATCTCCAACTTGTTTACACTGACCTCTTTTACTAACTACATTCCAACAATGAGTATCTTATATTCAAACTCATTGTTGTTAGCCAGAAATCCAAATTTTAGCACATAATGCACCCTTATCTTATGTAGTCCTCTTAATATTAATCCTACTCCACTCTCCTCCCCCCTCCTTTCCGAGTGGATGATCCATTGATGTGGAGAGTTTAAACTGATGTGTCCTCATTAATGGGTGCTTTCTCTTATGCTGTGTACTTTACTACAAAATCAAATAGGATTTATGCTTTGATGGCTTCCTTTGGTCAATATCAGACATCGTATGCACTCAACTCCAAAGCATACTTAACTATTCTTTTAGAAGCATTAGGTTTTTATAATATCTGGCATAGTGCTTGATCTATCAAAACAACTACTTAATAAGTCTTGAATACCTAAATTCTAGTCCCAACAGAATGTGGTTGCTAATGCAAACTTTTCCACCTTCACATATCTAAATTTTGGTCCCTAGAGAATGTGACTTACATAGTACACTGGCTTGTGTTACATTCCTTCAACTCGAACTAACACTAAAGAAAGGACTTGATCACTTACGGATAAGTATAAGTACAATTCTTCTCTAGGAACCGGTTTAGATAATACCGGTAAGGCAATCGGTAATGTCTAAGTCTTCAAATGCTACCTGACACCGTTTGGTCTATTGGAAGTTCGAATGGTTCTTTAGAATTTTGAAGAACTCTGCACATCTATTAGCCAATTTGGACACATACTTACTTAGCACAACAACTTGTGAGGCATTACACATCCGTAACATTTCTTGGGGGTTGCATGTTCAAGACAAACTGAATTTTCTCTAAGTTTGCCTTGATGCCACGAACTGTGACCATTACCCAAGAAACTTTTTTAAGATAACCCTAAATACACATTTTTGAAGATTCAACTTCATAGTGTATTCTCTTAGGATGTTGAAAGTTTCCTAAAGATCTTCAATATGGTCAGTGGGGTGTGTACCTCCACATTTTGCCCAATTTTAAATCTAAACATCATTGCCATCAGACAATAATAACTTACTCCTACATTCTTCAATCCAAATGGTATAACATTGTAATAATACATACCAAAATTATTATGTGATAGTTGTGCATGTACAAATATTGTTACTAATTGGATAAATAGGTCATAAACTAGTTTTTTATTGTCTATTTAGTTTTAAACATTAAGAATGAAGTGATTGTTGTATGTTAAACATTGAACCTCCATAAATGGGTGGACGGATCGTGAATATGGCTGATTACCGGTATCAACTTATGGGAAATTTGGTCGATTGGAGGCCTAATTGGTCCAGTAATGCCATAAATCATTGACCAATGTGAGCCATTTTTTCGGATCCAATGACCAATCTTCATAACTCACCGTACCCCCTAATCGACTAAACTAGGCCATTGTTCCACGTATCTGGCCGTAGCATCTTCAAACTTTCTGTACCTTTAATTGATTGAACAGATCCAAAAATACCAAATCCAATATATATAAGTTTACAATCGTTAAACAAGTCTATTTAAAGATGAAAAGAATCAAGTCACGCTTCATAACTTCTAATTTTCAATCAACATGATTCTTGACTTTCAAGATGAATGATTTTTTTTTTTCTCGAAAAAAGTATGGTGAAAACATTGCCTGTTAAGAATCCCACAAGATGAGAAAAGTTCAATAAAACCAATGAATTCGTTTTTTTTTTTTTTTTTTTTTAGTTACAAGATTAGGTTTTTTAAATTTAGATTCTTTGTATATTTTTCGTTTTGTTAACTTAGTTACGCCATACTATGGAAATCAATAAAATATACCAGGTGGATGCAATTTGACATGGAAATACTTGTACTTGTATGGCTGTTTTTCTAAAGTTTACCACCTGATCGTCCAACCAGAAAGTCAATTAACACAACGATAAAGAATGTATTTTTAATGCACCTTTTGTCGTTATTTGGACTTGTATAGAATTTTTCATGGTTCCACATTTAATAGATGGTGATTTTTATAAATATTGTGATTTTTTCTAGAGATACAAATGCATTGACTTTGCTGATAATGATAATGCCTTTAAATAAGTTTCAACGTAAATATTTAAAAAAAAAAAACTCCTAATATAAACAAAGAAATTTATTACTCACAATTCAAACTCTTTAAGATATTTAGATATGTTTTCACTCTTTTTTTTTTTTCGATCAAACAAGAGATATTATTCATACATATCTATCCATTATCAAAATGGACCTATGAGGATATATCTTTTAAGTTTCCAAACTGATAATCAAGAAGGATAAGCTTCTAAATAGGGGATGAGAGGTTTAACCACCAATCCATAGGACACATTCCCTTCCTAATCATAGAAGTTACCTAATTTACTGTAGTATTAGCTTTTCTAGGAATAAACTAAAAGAAAAACTAACAATTTCTAGACTGGGCTAGTTTTTTAATCGATTACACAAAAAGAACTATGGCCCAATGTACATCATTATTTGGTCCAACAATAGCTCTAACTAAGCTTAGATTGTCTAACTAAAAAAGAACTAGATCCTAACCCTTCTCCAGTGCCATATGGACTCTTAGGAGCATAACTTGACCCTCCAATTCTTTTACCAATAGATAGTTAAACATTTTTGAAATCTCAAAAACTATCCTCCTTGATTATCACGAACCACTACACTTCCTACCACACAATCATGCTCACCTGTTCAAGATCTATCAGCATTCACTTTCAATGCTAGGTGAGAAGGACACAACAAAAAATCAGATCTTTAAGAGACATCACATGAGTTAGTCTATATTTGTTTACTCACATCCTCTTTCACCTTCATTGCCACACAAATGTTCCTTAACAAAACCCTAGAATCTCTAATAATATCCTCTAGATCTATTGATCTCTCTACAAACACAGCAGCACATCTTGACTTCCATATATTCCAAGCAACAACACTAATCATCCTCTCTAACTCTACTTTGCAATTCTCTACCCTTGTTACCTCTTCAAACTAATCTAAAAAACACCTAATCTTATATTTGTAGACCCTTACTCCAATACTTCCAAACCATACCACTTCTATCCACCCATACGTAAGTAGCACATGTTCAGCCAACTCTAATTCTCCACAAAAAATGCACCTTAGGAAATTGGTGGCTTTGCGTTGAAAAAGCTTCTCCGTTGTTGGAAGTGTGTTTGAGCTGACCCTCTAAAGAAAATGCTGGATTTTAGGTAATGTTTACACTTGCCAAATTCTCTTCCATTGAGTTGTTATGGTATTCCTGGATGACAACGGTCTTGAATCTTGCTTCTCACATCTTTGTTTTGTCAATTGGTGGTAAAAAAATTTAATTGTATAGATACCCCTTCAATGGCGATACCATAGAGTCATCTTATACAACATTTGCAAGAGGTAAGATTCCAATACTTTACACATCTTGTTCACTCATAAACTATCTTAGCTTGTTTATATCCCATGAGTTGTTTTCCCTATCTATGAGTTCACTGACTCTCATATCAGCTTCTCCTCTAAACAATAGTTCTTGAGGTTTATGACTATCTAAAAGCGAAACCCATCAGTCCTATCATACCCTTATCCTTTCCCCTATTCTTATCCTTTATAATCCTTCTTCATAAAGAATTTTTTAACCCTGCAATGTATTGCTCTAGACCTAAAAGGTCGTACCTCCCTTCGTTGCTTCTTTAAAATCCCTATCCGGGTAATAAAACCCCTTCAACACTTTCACCCACAAGGTATTAGGATTCTTCTCTAGTCTCCAAGCTAACTTATTTAGTAAGGCCAGATTGAATGTATGGAAATCTATAAACCCAATCCTACCCTTCTCCTTTGCCTGAGTTAATTTATCTCAACTAATCTAGTGAAATTTAAGCCTCATCTCTTCTTTGCCTCCAAAAGAACTTTGCAATCATACTATTAACCTCATGACACCATTTCAAGGGGTAGCAAAAGCATGACATCAAATAAGTAGGTATAGTTGAGACCACAAATTTTATAAAGATCTCTCTATCCACATTAGCCAATAGACATTTCTTCCATCCTTCGAGCTTCTCTGACACTTTCTCCTTCTCAAACATTAGGTCTTCATACTTTGATCTTCTCTAAATTGTAAGGAGACCTAAGTGTATACCTGGATTTTCTATAACTACGATCCCTAGCAAACCAGTAATCTCCTACTTTGTCAGTTTTGTTGCATTGCCATTAAAGTATAAAGTTGATTTATCTGAGTTAACTTTCTAACCCAAAGCAAGGCAATACAATTGAATTATGTCTACTAGCTTCCTAACTTCCTCTACCCTTGCTTCTAGAAACAAGAGAGAGTTATCTGCAAAAAAAAAAAGCAAATCGGACAAAATAGAAAAAGAATTTTTAAGAGTTAATCCAGCTAATTAAAGGTGTGCAAGTGGATTAAATGAGCTAACCTAGCTTAGCTCACTTTGGCCCTCGGGTTAAACAGGTTAACCTATGATAACTCGTTTAACAAACAAGTTAGAATTTGTTGGCCCTAACTCAGCCTGCACGGGCTGGTAGATTAAATGAGCCAACTCACTAAATTAACCCATTTAACCCATATATATACTTTAGTGGGTTAAATGGCCAATACAATCAATTTTACCCATTTATGTATTTTAGTAGGTTATATGGGCTAACCCACAACTTATTAACAATATATTTTTTTTTAATTTAAAATTGTACAAAATATAAAGTTTATAATAACCTTATATTGCTTATACAATAGTATAATAAATTGACCTAATATTTTATATCATAATATGAATATTATAATTGTCAACGTTTTTATAATATAAATATTATAAAATGATAGAAAGACTAAGGGAAACAACTAGTGAGGAAGATGGAAAGACTAAGATAAAAAAAGTAAGAAAGAAGAGCGAGGAAGATAATGATGAATGATGATACGCGGAATAAGTTTTATAGTTATTATATTAAGTTTAAAAGTGAAATAAATTAATGACTTAATGTTAATTCGTGTACATAATATATGATTAAGGTAAGTTATACCAATTTTTTTTTTCTTAGGCTGGTATGTCAGCCCATGGGTTAAACAGGTTAACCCACTTTAACCTATAGATTAAACAAGCTAGGTTCATTTAGCTTACTTTTTAAATGGGTTGACAATTTTAACCCTAACTCATTTTTTAAGCGGGTTAAATGGGTCATCCTATAGGCCATAACTCATTTGCACAACTAGACTACTAATCCCCATCCTTCACACTCCTCTCAATTCCTTTAGATAATACATCCACAACTAGTATGAATAGATAAGGTTGTAACTGGTAAGTGATCACATTGTCTCAACCCTCTTCTAAGTCTCACTTGACTCACTCTTTTCCCATTCATAATAATATTAAACTCAATAGTTGTAACACACATCATCACCCAATTTACCCATTTCTCATCAAGGCAGTATTTATGAGCACTTGTTTCAAAACATCCACTTTATTCGATCATAAGCTTTATTTATATCAACTTTTAAAGTACAAAAGCCTACCTTGCCATTCTTTTTCTTTTTCTTTTTTTTTTAAGAAATATAAAGCTTCATGTGCAATTATGACATTTTCATGAATCATTCTTCCTAAAATAAATGCACTTTGATTTTCTAAAATAAACTCACCTAAGAAGGGTTTCAAAATATTAACCAAGATTTTTGAAATGATTTTGTAGAGAAAATTGCATAGACTTATTGGTCAAAATTGGTAGACACTTTGAGGAAAAGGAATTTTAGGAATCAAGACCAAATTAGTTAGGTTTATCAAATTATGAAACTTGCCTGATCAAAAGAAAGACTTGATAGCTTCTATAATTGATTCCCTTGCTATTGTCTAAAGTTGTTGATAAAAGAAACCTAAAATTCCATTTGGTTCCAAGGCCTTTGGACTTCCTAACTAAGACATCGCCTATTGGATTCCTATTTCATGAGCCTCACCACAAAGCATTGTGTTCATTTCTACATTAACCTTACTTTCAATTTGATTTAGGCACACATCACCCCTTACATCCCTTAAAGAATGAAACAAGTCAAAGAAGAAATTTTGAAATTCTTGGGCAATCCTTTACTCCCCTTTTATCCACCTGCCTATTTTGTTTTGAATTTTCAAAATTCTATTTTTATTCCTTCTACATATTGTTGAATGGTGGAAAAGGGGTATATTTCTATCTCCATAATTCAACATTGGTCCAAGTTCTTTAATGCTAATATTTTTCTTCATTTTTCCCATAAATCATCCAACTACCCAAATAAACATTCTTCCTCCTCCATGTCTAAACTATTCAGATTAGCTTGAACCTTTGTCAATCTTTTAATCATACGATCAATCTGTTTCTTATTGTTTGGGAAAAAACTTCTACTCCATTTCACTAAACTTTCTCTACTATTATCTAGCCTATAAATCATAACATCTCAATGATTTTTCTATCTATTAGTCTTCCAATACTTCTTAATTACATCATTACATTCTTTTGCTGATAGTCACATATTCTCAAACTTGAAACTTGTCTTTCCTTAAGACAACTTGGCTACCAAATGAATTAAAAGGGCAACATGATCTAATCCCTAAGTTGGAATGTGTCTAATACTACTATCCGGGAATTTTTCCACCCATTCAATAGAAGCTAGGCCTCTGTCTAAACATCCACGCACACATGCCCCACCTTCCCTTTTATTAGTCCATGTATATTTTGGTCCTACAAAACCCAAGTCCTATAAATTTGTATCCTCAACCACCTCCTCAAAACCATTGATCACTCTCCTTTCCACTTTCTTCTCACCTTCCTTCTTCTAATCATGCAAGATAGCATTAAAATCCCTAACACAAGTTAAGATTCCCTACCATCTTCTGCCATTCTTCTAATTTGATCCCATAACTATTTCTTCAAACAAAAAATTCTGCTAAAGAATGTATCCATGTGATATGGCTAAGACCACTACCATCTACTTATACCAATTCTATATCTATAACAGGATTAGTAGCTTCTAAAATTTTAACATATACACTAATGTTCCACCACAAAGAAAAACCACCAGCCAATCCTCTTCTTTCCACATAAAAACTACCTTTATATATCAATCTATTCCTTGATCGTTCTAACATACTTTCTTTATTCTTAATTTCCATTAAAACACCACTCAGATTATATTTATATATTAGGCCTTTTAAATTTCGAACTATCTCAAGAGGCCTAATCACTTATTAGTTCCAACAAAGTAGACTCATGGCCCCCGTGTGGCTATTGTAAGCTAGCCACCACCACCTATTTCATAACTACAAACCACTGGAACATCCAGCCAATCACTCATTGGACAATACTCCTTAACCACTTCACTAGCTATCTTAACAACTCTTATTGCTCCCCTTCTTCTTTTATAAATAGTTTTTTTTTTGTTTTTTTTTTCATTTTTCATATTTTTTTCCTTTATTTATTTTTTGGTTTTTCCATTTTCAAGTCTTTGCTTTCTTCAATATTTCCCTTCTTTTCAACCATACTCCAACCACTACCATGCCCCTCTACTTTTATCTTTTTTGTCATCAATAGGTTAGCAACTTTATCTCTTCCTCTTTTCAAATTCAACTTTTTCAAAGCATTCATCAATTTAGTAGTGCCCACAATTTTACAAGGATTCCAAGCAAGTGTTGCATCAAACAAAACATGTTCCCTTTGCTCTTTACAAGCCGACAAATTGAGCTCTAAATCATAACTTTGATGGTTTTTCTCAAGTGCACCTGTACTACCAACAACTTCATAATTCCAACATATTTTTTTCTTCTCCCATAGGTGGGCTTCGATGAGAAACAAAACTTTTTAGATCTTATTGAAACTTTGGTTCATAAGTTTGAGATTGTGGTATTTCACTGTCATAGTTTTGTGTTTGTTGTGAAATTGAAACAATGTTGGAGGATTGTGATTGATTTAAAAAGGAATTGGTAGGTATTATAGGATCAGGTAAAACGGGTGGCGATAGTATTTGATAGGTAAGAGTGTTTGGTTTCTAAGCAAAAGACTTGGGTTATAGGGTTGAGTGGTTCTATTTTTGAGTTTGAGATGAATGTGTTTCTTTAATGGGATTTAAGTTTTGTTTGATAAAGCTACTTTAATCATTACCCACCTTCACACTTTTCCATTTCTATGCAGCTACTTCGCTTATCCCTGTCCCTGTTCCCTCTTCACCACTCTTCTCAAACTCACATGTCTTACTCACATAACACAATCTCCTACAATTAAAATACTAATCATTTAACCACTTATAGTTCAAAGACACTTAATATCTCCATCCACCTCCCCTATTGACCCAAATACTTGGTTTCAATAGTTTATCAATAAGGATTCGAACTTTAACTCTAAGAAATGCTCTTCTCTCCCCTTTGCTAGACATTAGAGGGTCAACCTCCATAACTTCACCAATCCTACATCCTATAACGCCAGCTGTTTTTTCATACATATGTTTTAACACCAAACCATGTATCTTGGTTCAAATCATCAATAAATCTAATGAAACACCCTCTAATTTCCACTCACTCTTCCATTCCTTAATCACCATGCAATGTCCCATCATTGACCATGTCTTTTTTTTTATAAATGTGATAGAGACAATTATTGGATTTAATTCTCACTAAAAACAAATTTGTATTCATATGTGATATCGCCAAAAATCCATAAACCTTCCAAATATTCTTCAAAATATTAATCATAGTAGTTTTATTAAGAGTCTTATCTGCAATCACTTTCACCATAATTAAAATCTCCTTTAATTTACTATTTGCAGATAGATCCGATCCATTAGAATCATCAAGTATGACTTCATTAACAATTAGACTTAAGGAGATATCGGTTATTGATGTAGAAGCCATGGATCTATAAAATAAAGAAAATTAGTCTATGTGTAATGCCCTAAAACCTGGGATGCCATAGCCCACCACATGTCACAACTCAGTAGCAACATGCTAAGATTCTAAATCTCTATTACAAATTCAAACCTATTCATCTTCACTATACATTAATACCAATATAACTTAAATAATAGAAACAAATAACTCTCAGGTGAATCATTCTAATTATCATTACTTAAGACAATACATTAAAACCCAAATTCAAAACTAGAGTAAATGTCTAACAACATATAAAGAAATAACATATTTAAAAGTTTAATAACTATCTCCACTTTTTCAAATCAATAACCTAAAGTTCTACCAAGGAATGCTCCGTTAACTTTCACATTATTCTTCATCATAATAATAGTGGTGCTCTCTTCTATATTCATCATGATAATAACCCGTTAAATTCCCATGCTCATCGCAATCGATATGTTCATCTAATTCACCTACAGCTGAAAAATAATTGGTACGTGAGTACCACATAGACATACATATGCCATACAAACAATAATATCATCACACATAGATGCATCAAAAGTACATATGAAAAACATTGGGTTATTTATCTTCACTTAACTCACATTCAACATAGAGGTACTCATGACCTCGTTACTCATATAATATTTACATAAATATAATCTTAAATTGAGAACTACCATTGCGAGCCACTTGTAATCTTAATCTATCCCATATCATTTCAATATGTGGCTCCATTAGGGACAATGCAGCATACTGATCATTGGGGTACCTCCTAGGGATCTACTATCTCCAACCCCTAAGCCAAGCCAAGTACAAACAGCATTTACATTTTAAGTCCAATATCTAATTACATTCATTTTTATAACTATAGTAACAAGTACAAACAACAAACACAGTAAACGCATACCTGGAGAAGTGTTCTCACGGTTATCTTTTATGTCTCTAGGAAAGAGATACAGACATGTAAATCATAAAGGACTAAATTCAGTTCTATTCTATAACTTAATCTAAGTTCATTAATTGATTAATTATGTTATAAACACCCCATTTTTTACCCTAATAATCAATAATAGTTAATTTTCAATTTTTTTTATTTTTTATAATTTTTCTTCTAATTTAGCAAAAATAGGAAAAATACATCAATTTTGGAAAATAATTGTAGAAATAATAATAAAAGGAGTTAAATAATTTTTACAAATTTTTTGAATTTCAAAATAATACAAAAATAATAAAAATCGCATTGCATATATGTAAATTGCGAAAAAAAAAAAAAAAAACTGAGAAGTGGGCTAGCCTAGCTGGTTCGAACCATGACCGTGCGCGCGGGGGAAGGAGGTCAGGTCGCAGGTTCGAAACGCGGGGGAAGTAGATTCCGCATTTTGCACTTTTTTGCCTCGCCCAGGACACGTGTTAGCAGCTGATTGGCCGACACGAATGCACGCACCGGGCGCGTGATCTTCTTCTTCCTTCGTCCGAGATTGTCGCCGACAAGGAAAAATCAAATTTCGGCCATTTTGATTCGATTTTTTTACACAAATCCAACAGATCTTTAACTGAAATAGGATAAACATCATCCAATTGGAATCAAATCGCAACAAATCGAAGGATTTACACAAATCGAAGATAAGTTTTTCAATCGAAATTCGATTTGCCTCAATCGGAGGAAATTTGAGATTATCCAGCTCAATTTCTTGGGTCTATAAATAGGAATCAAGGGGAGGAAGCCAAATCACGGATTAGAAGTGAGAAAAAGAGAGAAAATCAGAGAAATCGAAGCCTCGCCAGAGTTCCTCAAGTCGCGACCGCCGACCAAGCTTCGAACCGCCACCAAGAGGTGTTTTTGGAGAAATCCACCACCATGGTTGAGTTCCCCACCCTTAAAAACCTAAGAAACGACCCTTCAACCTCCTCAAAAGGCCGTCGGAACGCCATCAACGAACACTCCCAGCCGCCGTGATCGTTCGACCCAATCCGACCCGACTGACTCGACCCGCGCACTAACCCAGATCTAGGTAAGTCGGATTTCCCGATTTTTTTGTATTTTTTTACTTATTTATTTATTTATCTGTTATTTATAATGAAAAAAAAAGTAGAAAAATATTATCATTTAGATTTTTTTTTTAGGGTTTAGTTTAGGATAAATAATGGAAAATTCTAAAAAAAATAATAAAAATAATAATAAAATAAAAAATTATAAAATAATAAAATCATAGAAAAATAATAAAGATATAAAAAAAATAATGAATGATAGAATTTAGATTTTTAGTTTAGGGTAGATAAAATAATAAAAATAAAAGAAAAAATTTAATTAATTAATTAATTAACAAAAATTAATAATAATAATAATAATAAAAATAAAAAAAATAATGAAAAAATAATAATATTAGAGATAGGTTAAAAATAGAGAAATAAATTTTTTATCACTTAGAAAATTTTTTTTTTTAATAAATCCAAAATTGATTTTTTCCTTTCTTAAAATTATTATTTTTTTAAATAAACTAATCAAGCTTAGGCTTAGATTTTTTCAGGAAAAAAAATGCTAAAATGATAAAAACTTAAACCAGAAGTAATTTCACAATTAAAATTAACAAACACACTAAAGTTTTCAGGAAAAGCGAACTACGACCCATTTGATCCTGAATAGCAAGTACGTAGACACCCATTTGGGGCAACACTAAAAAAAATAAAAAAATCATTTTCCATAGCTATAATTAGTTGTCTTTAACCAAAAAACAAAATAATAATAACAAAAATAAATAACAACAAAAGACATCAGGGTAAGGTTTAGATTTCAAGAGAATATGATGGTAACTTTAAAGTTTTAATAGGTTAGCCTCCGAGTCTAGAAACTCTGGTTTTCCCTTTCCTCTTTCACAAAAATGAAAAGAGGAAATTTCGCTAACTAGTTGTGCAAATTAGGATTAATCTGCTCAATTAATCCTAATTCAATCTTTCCCAGTCATAATTGGGTAGCGACTCCAAAATAAGATAAAATTCCTAGTTCAAATCGAGGATTTATATTAGATGAGCATAAGATCTAGTATAAATCGGATTAGAAATAAAAAGAAAAAAGAAAAAAATAAAATAAAAAATTAGACTCGACATATGTCGTAATTGTAGAATTCCCTTCCCCAATGTCTTATTGTACATCTATCTTAATTTAAAATCATAGAAAGACGAAATAGAATTGAAGTGTGACTATTCCAAATCAATACACTCGTATGAGAGGTTGTATAGAGGAACAAGAGTTAGAACACGGTCGTGTTAATAGCCGTGTATCTTTTTATCCCAATGTCTTATCGTGCATCTATCTTAATTTAAAATCACATAAAGATGAAATAGAATTGAAGTGTGAGTATTCCAGATCAACACAGTCATATGAGAGGCCGTACAAAGGAACATGGGCTAGAACATGGTCGTGTTAGGAGCCATGTATCTTTTTATGTAATTTCATTATTTCAGCATGCCCAGATATACAGTTGTGTATTTGGCTATGTACCTTTTGTGAATTTTCATAATTTGACATACCCAAGTACATGGGCATGTCTAATGACCATATACCTTTTTGTACACATTCGTAATTCAAAACGAGCAAGTACACAGGCTTATATTTGGCCATATACTCCACTATTCCATCGCGAATCCCTTTTCCTCTTCTCCAATTTGCTCCCCAACCTAATTTCTATGAATTTAAATCAAATTGAATCAATTTACTTATTAATTCTAATACAATATATGGATCTCGTACACTTACTTTCAATTTGAGACTGGAATCCTCCAAGTGCTTGATCCTACGCTCCTTCCATCTTGTTCTTTATTCCGACCTATATGAACATATCACCAATTTAACTTAGATCTATGAATCCATCATAAAAAATAAACATCTTGATTATCAAAATTCTTACACGATGAAAAGGGTTTGATCTTAGGAGTATTCGGTAAGTCGCCTTGTGAGTCTCTAAAAGGGTCTCTTAGTTGTTTACAACTACTTAAATAGGGGAAAAGAAGAGGAGCTAGGTTAAGAGATTTTTAAATACTCTAACCCTAAAAAGACTAAACTGCTACATCTCTTTAATTATTTACTTATTTATCCTTAGGTTAAATTATAATAGATATTAAATAAATATTTATTTATATATATTTATACGTGTATTTACACTATGCAATCACAAGAAAGATTAACACCAAGAAAAGGATCATAAAAAGGTACGAAATACAAATACACAAAGCTCTTTACTAATATGATAGGAGAATCTAAAACTAACAAATTACTTGGACTGTAAATTGATTTATGGATACCTACATTTAGAATGCTCTATTATTTCTTTCTCTCTCTCTTTTTTTCCCTCAATATATGATCCTAGAGCTAAGTAATATAAGAATGACTGATGTAAGATTAGGAAAAGAAGACATAGATGAAGCTTATTTTCTACAAAATTCATGCAAAATCTTATGAATGATGCAGACTAGTCATGAAAAAGCATGATAAGAGAGAAAAAATAACAGAAAACACCATAAAAGTATAACAACTCTTCAAATGAAAAAAAATTCTCTTTAGAAGGCTAGAGAGACAGCCCCTATTGACAATCCACTTGATGTCATGTTTTCATTTTTTTTATTTTGATATTTATATCACATCTTACTTCATCTCAAGCGGTGATAAGGCAAATTGCAAATCAAAAGCCAGATATGTTTTCATTTTTTATTTTGAAATTTATATGACATCGTTCAATATCATCCTATGTGATAGTAAGCTTCCGATGAGACAAAAGAAAGCAAGCATCAGTCGTGACAAAAGATAGTGGATGAATCGGATTTATTCCACTTATACCATGAAAGAGTAGTTGATTATATGCTTTTATTATGTGTGATGTAATTGGTCACACAATATTTTAAACATGGATCAACATCGATGATTTATTTTGACTATTACCTTTGCTTTAACAATGTTATCTTCCTCCTAGAAAAATATTTAAAAATAAATAAATAAAAATCCCCCAATGCTTAGGCAAAACAATTTGTGTTGGACTCTATGTCTTCAACCCTAAGTTCAAGCCCACTTGATTAGAATATGACATTAATAGTAAATATCTAGGGATACTAATTAGTAAGTATATAAAAGAAATGTTTTATCTTTTTAGGTTAATTACATCATTTAAAGAGTAATAAACGTATTAAAATCTGCATAATTTTTTATAATTGTTAATAAAAAAAGATTTATTAAACATTATTTACCACATATATATACATATAACATATAAATATCAATAAAACTTTTTAATATGTAATAATCAAAATTAACAATTTCTGTTACAACTACTATTCCAATTTTCAACATACTAAATATTGTAAAATTTTATCAATATAAATATATACATTATACATAGCATTATATCAGCTGATGCGACCGTCAAGATTTTCCTTAAAATTTTAACCCTTTCTACACGTAATGCTTTATATTGTTTTTTTTTTTAATCAAATTCGGATACATTCTTGACGTGTAAATCAAGTAAGCATTACGCGTTAATGGTGGGGGGCTTGCCCTATGCTTCAGTTTTCAAAGAAGGATTACATTTGACTGTTAAGTTCTTTCACTAATATAGTACGGAACTTTAAAATAAAGTAGGTTATAAAGATTTTGTCAAGTTCAATACAATAAAATAATGATAACTAAATACTATCTTAGGATATATTTTCAACATATCCACCATTGCGAGCTATTCTTATCTAAATGACCTTTATAAAGATTCTAAAATTTTATAATAACTTGGATTTAAATCTTAAAATTTTCCTCTTTTGAACATATGAAAACACATCCTATTACAAGGTTTTTCAATTTCAATAATATTCTATCTTGTAGGTTTTTTCTAAGGTTCCTAAGTTATCCTATTTCTATTCAACCCATGAAGTTTCAATTAACTATATAATTTCAATAAAATCCCAACCATATTTCTAAGGAAAAAGTAAATTTTTAGTACTCAACATCTACCTATTTTTCTATTTAAATCCTCAATTATTATTTTTTTCTTATTTGAGTTCTTAATATTTTCAAAACATTATAAAAATACGACTTCTATTAAATACGTTAATTTTGTTGTCTTCATTAGCATGTATTAGCTTTCTATTGGTCTTAAGTTAGTTGACGATGGTGGCTAGGATACATATAATTTTTCCAACCCCTTTTGTAATGTTTAATTATTTTATATTATTTTTATTATATTATATCAATAAATATATTTAATATTTTTTATTATATTGTGTAAATAAATATATTTAATACTATTATTTTATTAACTTAATTATCATTTAAATTAATTTGAAGTTGACATGTGTTACGGATAAATGAAAAACTTAATAGATTTCACCGAAATCCTATTTTTGTAAAGTTTTAAAAATATTGAGGACTCAAATAGGAAAAATAAAAGTTCAGGATCCAAATAGAAAAATGAGTAAAAGTTAAGTATTAAAGGTGCATTTTTCCCTATTTTTAATATGCTTTCCATTTTTTATTCCAAAAATCTTCAATGATTGACAAAGCATGAAGCGATAAGACAAAATATAAGGAAATAATAAATTTATAATAATCAATAGTAATCCCTTAGTTACATTGTTCATATCAAGTATTTATAGAATAAAAATCCTAAAAATTTTAACGAAACCAAATAAAATGTAATAGGAAACTAAATTAATCAAAATAGACTTTCCTAATCTAGATGAAAATTCTTTGAGCTTTTAAATTTAATTGTATCTTTTGTTATTTTTTATTTTATCGATTCCTTTACTTATGATGTTTCTAATGAGCATATTACTCCATAACTTGAAGTCTTATCTCGTCCGTAATAATGATACATGTCAATGAGTTCACTGGCTTCTCAACTTTTATTAGAACAATCACCACAAACACCAGTTAGCTTAAGTTCAAAATATTCACAACACTCTATGCAAATAAATTTAGACTACAAGAATAATGAGATAGATAAAAAAAAAGGTCATAGGTTGAAATTGAATCATAAGGTCATCAATGAACTTGTTAATACAATATTTTTGCATATGGAATATATAATACCTACAATAACAAGTAAATGTTTTTTTTTTATTAGTATTTCTTATATTGAGTTAAATGATGTGAGTCTACTCTCTCGATGGCATGATTCTACTTCCATTCCTAATAGCTATGGTTCTATATTTATATGGCAATACCTCTTGGACCCCTTCCTTTTGAAACCCACAACAAATAAGCAAGTGCAAGCAAAATAAAAATGTGTATAGAAGGATACCTCTTGGACCCATTCATCACTAATTAATCTTAGTATCAAAACCTGTTAGGGCCTTGTATGATTGGATAGCTTCAAAGATCAATATTAGGCATTACAAGGTAGTTTCCAATACATAGAAGGAATAATTTTACCTTGACTTTAAAACCACCATGGAACCTATACTCTATGTGCAACACATTCTAGCTTTTATGCTACTTTATAAGTTCTCACTATATGTAGTATGCCATGCTACTTTATAATTGTTATGTTTGCATTTAATCAAAGTTATCTCAATAAGCAATATTCAACTTGCAATTGACTTAATTTTTTGTGTAGTTGATTATAATATTCTTAAATTAAAAAATAAAAAGAATTTGCAAGTTCTACAACATAAATTGTAAATTATATAAGGTATAGGTTAATAGATGTTCTAAAGTTTTCATTGTAAGTTTTAATTTTAAATTCTTTGAGCCTATGCAAGTTATAACCAACTCTACATAGTTTATGTCACTCATCCATCCTTAAATTTCATAGGGAAAAAAGCATCTTCTCTCTCCTTTTAGTTAACTTACCTCCTTAGCATCAATAAGGGTTTTCTTATGGATGAACTATATAGAAGAATGAAGATGGAAGACATGGAATAAAGAGAAGATAATTTGGAGGCATAGAGTTTTGTTGTTCTATTGTTATGATTGTACGAAAAGAAAGTGGTATGATGAATGTTAAAACATGCCTTAAAGTTTCACAAGATTTAGGTTTGAAGCACAAAGGCAAAGATGTTAATGGAGGATAGTAAAATGTCATAGTAGATCAATATTGGTCCATTGAATAGTAGTTGGCCAATTGACATTTATACAAAGTCATAGGAAGATGCAACAATTTGATACCCCTCCGATAAAGTGTGATGGAACTTTTAAACATTAAGGTGCATTTTGGTATAACAATCTAGAATTTATCATAATCCAACAATAAGTGGCATAGTATAGAGTACTTTCAAAATAGATGACCTTTTAGGAAGCAGTTGTACCAAGGACACTAAGGCAAACAATACTTCCACATGTGAAGTTCTAGTAGTCAACAATTGAATGATGTGAGGTATTGGTCAACGAAAGTCCTTAGATTGACTTCGTTGCAAAATTCTTTTCCACTATTAAGTTCTAGGCTTTTTGCCTTCTAATCCTATAAATATGTTTATTGTGGGGGTTATTAATGATTGTAAGAGAAATCAATATGAAATCCTAAGAGACTTGACTATAAATGTTACTATGGTTGTGAGAACCTTGCGTCTATGTTATTGAATTAACATCTTGTTCACTCTACCAAATGAAATAAGGGAAGATTGAATTACAATTCAATAAGAATTAAATAGATATGTAATAGCTATTATGAGTTTATTACTTTGTTTAGTTGATACAAAAATAAATAATTAATAAGATATGGATAAAAAATAAATTGGCAATTATACCCTTAAAATACTTATCATTTTTTACTATTATAAGCATTATAGACTTAACACAAATTATGATGATAGGATATTGATGGTAAAGATGAAATGAGTTAGATATATGAATTGCTATTTAATGTTTTTTTTTATAATAATAATTGATTAGTAATTGTTATTTAGTGAAGTGAATATCATAATAACAAATTTATATGGAATAAGAGGGGAATGAAATAACCATTCCCTCCGACTGATCATGTAATAATAGATTTATTTACGGTCTTACTTGTAATTTTTTACACTAACATTTGATTCTTTAGGTAAAATTCTATATATCAATTTCTCTCTTCTTATGCTTATCTTTTGTTATTATATGTTAGTTATAATCGAAATTCAAACTGTGTTCCTACCAAATTGGTGTGAATATGTGTATCTTAATTTAAAAAATAATAAATATAATAGAGTTAACTAAAAAAAAGGTTTAATAATACAATGGGAAAAAAAAAGATATATGACACTTACTTCACACTTAAGCTTGTTAGGTAAGATTAAAATTGGGTTGGATAATCTTAATGAGCATTATTCTAAACTAATTAACCAAAAACTTTAAAAGTCAAATTAAATTGGGTCTAACTATGTAAATCTAATTACAGTTTCAATTAATTAGACTTGCGTACAACATGAATGCATTAAGCTTGACTTATTTGGCATAATACTTACATTTTCGCATGTGCTGTAAGATGACATCCGGTTCCAATTACGAGTGACTTTGAGAACTAGAGAATGAGGGAGTTTTTTTTTTTTTTTTTTTAAGGGATTCCTCTATATATTTATTAACTTTTTCACGTTTCAAATAGCCCTATAATTCTCTAATTTTGTATTGTCATATCAGATAAGTTGATCCATTAATAATTGTGTTAACAAGTTAAAGAATAGGGTAACATGGCCGGCACCACACAAACTTGGAGTGTTGATACAACCAATAGTTTCCTCTAAGTTTTTAATGTTTCTTCTAAATTTATTATTATTATTTAATTATATTTAATTATATTATTTTCGTTTTTAAAAAATCAGCTATCATCTTCATCTTATTTCTTAGCTATCTTAAAATCGTAAATAAATCAAACTTATTCAAAAACTACTCGAATTTCATAATGTTTAACTAAATTAATTTATAAACCTAACTTAATTTGAATTGAATATAAATTGAATTTGAATCACATTTCAATATTAGTATTATTTTAATTAAAAATAAATAATTTTTTAAGTAAATTAAGTTAACATAAGTTTAATCAAGTCATACTAAAACGTTTTTTGAATACCATTTTAAATTGATATCTAGAGAGAAACTCAAACTCAAACGCAGCAGCCCATCGTCGACTCGACACCCTTTCCCTCATTTTCTAAACTTCTGACGCCGACAGCATGAACCGCTTATCACCGCCAAGGCGCCAATGACCACCGCTCAAAGAGGGGACCACGAAGCAAAAGAAAATGCCCCATTTTCGCAACATGCTCCCTCACCGAACAATCAACCGACACCCGTCAAGCACTAAAAATCCTATTTCTTTGTAACACGTTATAGGAGAAATTAAATTGCTACTTCATTTAAAAATTAAAAAAAAAATCATTTTTCTTTAGGATCGTAAAGAAATCAATAATTTTTTTTATTTAGTTATTTTATATATGAATGACTCATTTTAATCTTTTAAGTTTGTAAAAATATTAATTAAATCTTTCATATTTTAAGTAAATAATCATTTATATTATTATACTATCCAAATACCACAGGAAACACAACAAAGGAAATTTTTTTATTGCAACAGATAAACTTAAATAACTCGATTAAAATATAAAAGATTTAATTGAATTTTACATCTACACAAGGACTAAATAACTTAAATGACATGTCTAACTTTTAATATAAATATAGAAAACTTTCATGCTACATTTCCCATTTCTTTTTCCTTACCTTTTTTCACTCTCTCTTTTTTTTTTTTTTTTTTAAGATTAGCTTTAGCTTTTTATCAAGATGCAAATGAAACAAATCTACTTACTAATTATTAGAATTTAGCTTAATATTTATTATAATAGTTTATTTAGTTGAACTTGAGTTTTAAAATATGTTTTAAAATATTTAATTCAACTAGACAATAAGCCTAATTGAACTTGAATCAAATTTAAATGTTAGTTAAACTCAATAGTAATAATATTTTAATAAAAAAAAAATATTTTTAAATAAATTAAGCTTAAACAAACTTAATTTAGTTGAATTTGAACTTATTAAGTACCATTTCAAATCAAATTTAAGTTTCAAATTTTAAATTTAATCAAGTTTAAATGGAGTTTAAATCTTAAAATATTAAATTAAATTTAATATTATATCATTTTGATTTGACTTTCTCATTTAAAGTCTTGAACCTCAGTATATACAAGTAAATTCTCAATAAATGAGAGATTGCTTGCTAACTCACGACAACATTAGGTGATCAGCATTGAACTGGAAATTGCAAATTCAAGACCAACACCGGCATCGATCAGGTTCATAGGGCACCGTCTCTACAGAAGGCAACAGTCGACCGTCATTTATGGAAGAAGGAAAAAAAAAAAAAGAAAAAGAAAACACCTTTCTTTCCTTTCAAATTCACATTTCATTTCTACACAACAAAATTAGATATTAATAAATATCAAGGAAATTTCCTTCATCTTTTTATATATTTATTTTTTAAATAATTTTAAACTTAAATATCTTATTTAACTTCATATCTCATCATTTTTTTAAATTATTAAACAAGTAAATGAATTATAATTATAACAGTAATAGTGATATTTTTATATTTAATATCGAATAGTTTTATCTCCATTGTCTTAAACAGTATAATGCAGATTCGTGTCCCTCAAATATCTCAAATGAACATGTAATCAATTAAAAAATAATATGAAAAGTCGTTTTGATTGTATGATGTGCCGTCGGACATTGGTTAAGGAAGCCTTAATATTTTAGTAATTAATAAGAATTTCATTTTCACTGACTTCCCCCACCGAACCTAATCCTCACCCATTTTTAAACATCAGACCATTTGAATTCTCACTTATTCTTCTTCTTTCCCATAAACCCCCCTCCCCACCAAAAGAAAAAATAAAGGGAAAAAACAAACCAGAAAAGAAACCCCCTTGTTCTCACTGTCCTCTTAGGAAATTTCACTAAACTAAGATTCAATCTTTTGTTTTGTTTTCATCTCAGGTACTAATTTCAAGTACTGGGTTTTTCTTTTTTTCTTTTATTTTTTTGGTGCTTATGAAGTTTATAATGTTGTTCATATCTCTCTAAAGCAACAATAAGGAAAAAGGAAAAAAAAGAAAAAAAAGCTTCTTACTTTGCAGTTTTAGCTTGAAAAGAGAAGAATTCAGGAGAGAAACAGAGAGGGAGAAATGGTGGTTCGGAAAGTTGGGAAGTACGAGGTGGGGAGGACGATCGGAGAAGGAACATTTGCCAAGGTTAAATTTGCACAGAACACCGAGACCGGTGAGAGTGTTGCTATGAAAGTGTTGGATCGAAGCACTATTATCAAACATAAGATGGTCGAACAGGTTCGGTTTTGTTTTGTTTTTCTTTTTTCCCTTTTCGATTTGCCAAGAAAAGCAAACCTTTATTTCTATATTTAATTATCTTTAATTGATTATGTTAAAGAAGTTAAATCTACCTGCTTGCCCATAGGGATGTGAGACATGTGAAGAATAAAGTGAATGCATGATCATTTTTTTTTTTTTTAAGAATTTTGTTACAAAATTGAAACTCAAGCGTACTTAAATTAATGGGTAACTTCAAAATTATGGATTTTCCGTGTATTTAATGCTTTTAGCTGTAGAAATGGATTTATGATGTAAATTTACTATTTAAGGGATTTTAATTTTGAAATTCAAGTTGATTGATTTAACTTATGAAAGTTGATTATCGATCCATTCATGACTAGGAGACTTATGAGGTTGCAATTTATTTAGCAACTTACTTCATCATACCATAAAAGAATATGTAGCTTTACGGCACCATTTTCTGTTTTTGGGAGATCTTTTAAGGTATGGAAGGTAAAAAAGGCTTGATTATGACTCATTTTCAATGATTGTCGGTGAACCTTAGGCAGAGAAATTAGTTAAATGTCTCTTTGCTATTTTCCAAGCATTCACGTAATATGCAATCCATTTTCTTTTAGCACGGTCTGCGGTTTCTCATATGTTTTGAAACTTTTGCGGTGCAGATTAAAAGGGAAATATTAATTATGAAGCTTGTGCGGCATCCCTATGTTGTTCGTCTCCATGAGGTAAGGGATTTAGATAGTTTGGACGTTATTCATATGGTTCAACTATCATCAGCAACTGTCCTAATTCATAAATTCCCTTGTTTAGGTTCTAGCAAGCCGAACAAAGATTTACATAATCTTGGAGTTTATTACAGGAGGTGAATTGTTTGACAAAATAGTGAGTAATCCAACCTAAGACTGAAACAGCTCCAGATGGAGCTTTGCATGGTGCGTATTCCTTTATCTTTCTCACATATGAGGATTGGAGTTACCAACTGAAATTTTGCAGGTTCACCATGGCCGTCTTAGTGAAGCTGAATCCAGAAGATATTTTCAGCAACTCATTGATGGAGTGGATTATTGCCATAGTAAAGGAGTCTACCATAGAGATCTAAAGGTAGCTATCCCTTCCATGATATATTGAAAAGCTTTTTTATATTATGTTTATTAATATTCTCACTGTTGAGTGTTTCATATACAGCCTGAAAATCTTCTTCTTGACTCACAAGGAAACTTGAAAATTTCAGATTTCGGTCTTAGTGCATTGCTGGAAAAAGTAAGAAATTTCCTCATTCAGCATGAAATTAATTCTTTAAGTACTTGGTAGTAAGCCAAGTTACTTATCCCCCTGATTTAAATGTCACATTTGATTTAGGGAGTTAGCCTCCTTCGGACGACTTGTGGTACTCCTAATTATGTTGCCCCGGAGGTAAATCAACACAGTTAATATCAGGCTAATGCTCTGGAGTTGACTCTACTTCGTTTCCATTTCATGCTTTTATATGAAACTCTTCTTTCCTTTTTAGGTTCTCAGTCACAAGGGTTATGATGGTGCTGTTGCAGATGTTTGGTCATGTGGGGTGATTCTATATGTTCTGATGGCAGGATATCTTCCTTTTGATGAACTTGATCTCACCACACTATATGGCAAGGCAGGATCATGTTGCATTCTTGTTCACATTATGTACAAGTATTTTTGGAGATGCTACCATTTGTAATAATGATCTAGAAAACATAATTTATAAAATGTCATGTTCAGCTTATAATAAATTTAGAGCTAATAAGCCTGTTTGCTTGGACAATACTCGAGTTCAAGCAAAGCTCAAAAATATCCTTTTGGCTGTGAATCCATTCCAGTTGCTTGTTTGATATATACGGTTGTTCCTTGGGTCGTTAATGTAACATGGTGCACATTGAGTTCTGTTCACCAACAATTTTCATTATTTTTGGTGTGTAGATTGAGAATGCAGATTTTTCGTGTCCATCGTGGTTTCCGGTGGGAGCAAAATCTCTTATTCAGAGAATTTTAGACCCCAATCCTGCAAGGGTAAGTACTGACCATGTAAGGGTACAATTCTATTTTTCTTGGTTTTCCTTGCAAAAATGCAAGTGTCTCAGTTATTTTCTTTGTCTAAATTCATTTGCAATAACTGCAGCAAAATTGTATTTATACTTGAAATAAGTGGAGATCTTTTACATATTTAAAGGGAAGTTCAAAATGAAAGTTTCCAGATCCATACAGTATGAGTTGAACTATTTGTTTATGCCTCTCAAATGTCTGACTCAAAGCCTGATCACTTGCCAAAGAGAGGTGGAAGGAGACTTGGAGATCAACCGAGATAATATGATCTGTATAAAGACTATACTAAATGAAAAGAAATCTTCTCTTTGACCCCTGCAATCAATCACTACTATGTGAATGACATCATAATCCAGCTTGAGCAAATGCATGGTGTTTACTCATGACAGATTTAAACCATTGATTTCCTTCTATGCAAGTAGATAATCTTGGGGACTTGTGTTCTTAATAGTCATGTCAATCCATTTTTAATGGGAATTTCTCTTTACAGCGTATTACTATTGAGGAGATCAGGAATGACGAATGGTTCAAGAAGGATTACAACCCTGTTAGACTTTTGGAATATGAGGATGTGAATCTGGATGATGTAAATGCTGCTTTTGACGATGATGAGGTTAGTAGCATGCAGTCCTTTCTTAAGCTGACGAATTTAATATCACGACCAGGTTAAAAATTTAAGTTTGTTGATGGGTGTGCATTTTTATGTTATATGTTTCAGTTAAACTTCTTGCATGTGGGCAAACACTTTTGTAAAGCTTGTCATGAGGAGTTAATTATATAGAAAGTCAAATGATAACATGGGAACTTGAAGTCAGCTCTTCTCTTTGATACTATAACGAGCTTCATGCCAGAACCAACTAAACTGAAATGCTAAATTATATTTGTATGTGGATATCTTATATTCGGGTCTTGTTAACTACTGCCTTGGGGCACTTATTAACGGTTTAAAAATAAACATTTCATGCTCTCCCCAATTGATTGTATGCTTTGCAAAAAAGTAAATGTGTGGGAAGATGAAAAATTTCTGTATCTGGCATTTTAACAAGTGCCTTGAGGGCACCTGTCAACATTTTTCTTTTTTCTTGTTTTTTGGATAAATCAGTAAATTCATTGATAAGAAGAAGACTCTGCGACTGTCATATGATGGGAAGGTTTACACATTTACTCTGTTCTAAAAAAAAAAGAGTACAAAAACACTCTGGGGATGAGTAAAATAGAACTAAGTCTTCAGGTAAGCCTAGAATAGGCAATTATTTGACTGGCAAGAGAGCTTGGTTGGGGACATTGGTGTTCAAGTTGAACTTGGTTATGCATTCTCCATATGCAGTAAACAGTAACTGCTAAAGAGGCTCTCCTCTTCTTGATCTGGGAATTTTTAGAAGACGCTGTTGTTGTTAAAGCAGATGTAACACCTTGCCAAGTTAGGAATGATGGGCAGTCCAGAGCTTTGCAAACCATTGACCAAACTTGGGAAGACAATGAGCAGTTAAAAAACAGATGCAGATGATCTTCATGACCTTGGGCGCGAAGGTAGCATGCAGTAGATGAGGTTATGCCCCATTTAAACATTCTGTCCAGAGTTTGGAGTTTCCCAAGCCATGCTAGCCAAATAAAGAAAGCATGGTGAGGAATAGTTGTTGGATTCCAAACCACTTTGCTTCAAGGAACCATTGGAGTGGCTGGAGCAAGGGATGAGTACCCTTTTTTATGGAGTATTCACCTGATTGTAAATGTTTCCATCTTAAGGCATTGGGTTGGGTTGGATCAGGTCTTAAGCTGCTTGGGATATTGAAGTTTAACCAAAAAACTCCATCTGGCAGCCTCCACTCAGAGCCAACTATTAAGGAACAGAGATGCGCACTACTGTCCAACCCAGAAGCAGCAATTTCCCATGCACTATGATACAAGTCAAGCGGTCCTCTTGGCAACCAAAAGTTTGACCAAAGCAAAATAGAAAGGCCATCCTTCACCTCCCATTGAAACTGCAAGCAAACTAGATTTAGCAATTTTAGCATTTTCTTCCAATTCCATAAGCATGTGGCTGGTGTTCTTGCTGTCCAGAAGCTCTGTCCCTTTAGGTAGGTTGAATGTATCTGATCCACCCATAGTCCTCTCCAATACCCCTTGCAAAGGTTCCAAATGTGTTTGATTTGGGCTGCTTTGTTCCACACATCAAGTCTTGGTATATCAAGGCCACCACTCTTTTTTGGGTTGCATACATCCCTTCTCACTTTGGCTTTGGTGGATATATTAGGCCGTCCGCAAAAGGTTTACACTGCAAAAAATATGTTACTTTTAACCTCATTTGCAACCAGACCAGACATGTCATGAAACAGGTGGAGTGCCTCTTGTATGCGTTTAATAGACTCCAAGTTTCCCTTAAAAAATAGCAATAAGTTATCTGCAAAACATAGATAAGTTACTCTCTTCACTTTTGCATTTCCAGTGGAAGGAAAAAAGAGGGCTGGCCGTAAACCCCTCAAGCTAGGGAAAAAACCTACTTACTCTCCATTATTTTGAAGCATTGGACTCTGAATTCAGTGACATTTTTCTTTTATATTTTATGTTTCAACTAAACCTAAATCTTTGACTTTCTTTCGCTTATAATGCTATCATTTTGATGTGCACCTGTCAACTAGTTGTCTCTCAAGCACCATTCTGCAATGGGCTTTGGACAACGCAGGTTTTCTTCCTGTGTTCATGATCCAAAACCTTTCGAAACCTGCCTAAGCTATACTGAAGTCCTTTCAGTCTCACCTAAGGAGATGTGGAATTTGAATTTGCTTAGCCAGGCTTGCAACTCTCTGTCCAATCTTCTCCTTTTTCTTGTAGTTAAGTTGAGATCCTGTCTCATTAGCTATGAAGAGTTCAACTTTTTTGCTACTTTCTTGGTTAGGGCTTCATGTCACATTAGGCTGTCTTGTGTACCATTTTCTTGTCACACCACATTATTAAGCCCTTTATTGGTCAATTAAATCCCCTTGAAACAATCCCAAGCTGGCAGTCTTTTTCACCATTGCTGTAGGGCATGATTTCACTATTTGGTTTAAATTTCCTTCTGCTTGATACATTAGCCAGAAGAGCCACTTTCTTATTGAAAAGGAGGCGGTTGTTCAGTTGCCTCTTTAAGTGTTTGATACTGTATATCTGCTTTCTTCTTATTTTTGGATTCATAATACAGTTGGTTTGTATTGGCTAGTTTGGTAGTGTTATCTTGTTGTATTCAGTTGTTCACTTTCTCTTATGAGTCTTATTGATTGAATATACTTGGGTACAATAGAAGGCTGCTTAAACAGTAGGACGCAATGAATGTCATGTGCGGTTTCATCAACTCCTTGCATTATTTACTCTGTAATGAAAAGCAGTGTTAATGTTGTATTTCTGGAACTTGGTGGTTATGCAAAGGGGTGTCTCCTGGCATTGGCAAGTTTTATTTGGATGCTCATTTTCTGCATATGTTAATTGACACCCTTGTCTGATGTTAGGAACAGAAGCCTGACATGGAAAGCAGAAATGAAAACATGGGTCCTTTGAATCTGAATGCATTTGACCTGATAATTTTATCTCAAGGGTTAAACCTTTCAACATTGTTTGACCGAGGACAGGTAAACGTGTTGGCCTAAATTTCTTATAAGATTCCGTCACTCAGTCATGCCAGTTAAAATGTGCATGAGATTTTTTTCCCTTTTCATTTGCTTTCATGTAAAGGTTAACATTTGAACATCTTCCTTCCTCCATCAGGATTCTGTGAAATATCAAACCCGCTTTATTACACAAAAGCCTCCAAAGGTTGTTTTATCAAGCTTGGAAGTTGTTGCCCAATCTATGGGATTCAAAACTCATATACGTAATTATAAGGTGTTCTTGAGTATTCCTCTTTAAATTTTTAATTCAGACACCCCTTCATTATAAGTCTTGGATAAAAGTAGTCCTTATTACACTATTTGAAATAGATCCCTAATTTATTGCCAGATGAGGGTGGAAGGTCTTTCATCGAGTAAAACTTCTCATTTTTCTGTTATTCTAGAAGTAAGTACCCAGCTTCAACTTTGTTTATATTTCTGTATATTTGGTCGACCAACTTACATTTTCTATTTGAAGATTTTTGAGGTAGCTCCGACTTTCTTCATGGTTGATGTTCAGAAAGCTGCTGGAGATTCTAGCGAATATCTAAAGGTTAATATTGATGCTAACCATAAATTAATGTCCTAGAAAACAGATGCTAATATTTTCTGAGAATTGCTTGTTATATATACATTCCTCTTAAAAGTATAGCCCTTTTCTTCATCCATTTTTCCTCTAACTACAGAATGAAAATAATTAGAATCCATTCTATAGATCTTTGCATCTTACAGGGAAATGGAGGATGCATTTTATTTATCCCGGTATTGGAAAATCCCAGATTAACTGGCTCTCTTCTTTTTGTAGTTCTACAAGAACTTTTGCGGCAATCTAGAGGACATAATCTGGAAACCTCCCAGCGAATCAACCAAAAGGATCAACAAGAGCAGAGGTAGGAAGCGTTGAGATGATGTGTTATTACTTATTGACCAACTAATTTGGGGGACTGAGATTTTGGATCGGCAAGTGTGTTTTGGAAGAGGCGAAGGCCCCTCATCTCAATTGAAGGAAGTTGGGATATACATATATATATATATGTATATATATGTTTCCTATACGATTAATCCATGTAGAATATATTCAATAGGGTGAATTAAAGGAGTTGTATATGGTTGAGCTGTAACTCTGAGTGTTTGATGATAGCCTGTTCCCTCCATTGCTTTTGGGTGGGAAGTTATAGTTATAAACCTGTAGTTCTTGAGCCTGTTGCTTTTGTCATCTTGTAATATTTTTCCTTTGCATTCTTACTACTAGACTCAATGTAAAGCACCTATAATTCTAACATAGTTTGTCAAGAAAATGGATTTTCATATGTTACATATTATTCAGACTTTTTAGATTCCGAATTTGATGAGACATGTTGGGAATGTATGTATCAACAGTTGAGGTACTTTGAGGTTGATGTGAAGAACTCAAGTGGTAAAATAAGATTAGGATGTTGCAAAGTAAATTGTAAGCATGTCTACGCATCCACACTTGTTTAGGGAATCGATAATGAGTGAAGGCTATTTTTGTTTATCATTCCATAAGGATTGAGCTTAAATCGTTTAAACTAATTAGATTACTATCTAAAGAGTCATGAACTAAAATATAAATTACAGATGCAAATGAACTTACCGGTTGTTTTGTTCCAAGGTGACATGATAAACGTGAGTAGATGTTGCGATCTGTAGTTTATTTTCTTTTAGGTAAAGGTCAATATGCTGAAATCATTATTCTAGTGTTGAGGAAGGTCTGCCTGCTAATTTAGAAACATAGGTTCACCTTTTCCTACTTTTCCATAGACGTCGTTATCAAACTAGATTTCTTTGGGTCACCTCGTCAAATTGAACAAATAACATCCATGCTTCGTCACATGCAACAAATAGGATTTTGTTGATTTTGTGGGCCTGTCTCATGCCTCACAACGACCGCCGCTCACAGATTCAGGACCCAGCACGTAGTTAGCTGGTTCAAGACCGACCTTGAGCCAATGGGGTCTTGGGGATTGAGCAGGTGTATGTCTCATGATCGGTGATATCAAGTGAGGGATCGATTTGGTATCCACAAAAATACTGACACCTTCGTGTTTTATATATTTACTATTAATAAAAATGTATAGCTATTCATTACGGTTTTTATCTACATCTTTTTTCTTATTATTACTTATTCTTATATGTTACTTATTGGTATTGACGCAGCGTAGAAAGCGTAAAACACGAGACCAATTCTAAGATTGGACTTCACGAATAAACAAATAACAATTTGAGTTTATTCCTTGAAATTCTCAATTACGCACAATCAAGGAAACAGATAAAATTCTTTTTCAAGTGTTTGTAATTCGATATATGGTAAAAGTTAACCCTAAAATAACCTAGGAAACTATATATAATCCTTAAGGAAACAGTTAAAAAAGAAAATATATATGTACACGTGGGAATAAATATATATATGCACGTCCGTCATGCGGTTTATACACGGCCATGTATAAAATCGTGTATGTTTCTATAGATCTTTCAAGCGCATTACACGACCGTACCTTTGAACGTGTATGTTTCTGTGGAGCTTCCAGACACATTACACGGTCATGCCTTGTAAAAGACACATCCAATCAACCCATGTCAGCTACGATGTCCACATCAGGTATACTGATCAATCTAAACCAGCTGAATAATGAGTAGGTTTACTTACTACTACAAAGGTAGGATAATAAGCATTATATGGTCATACTATATTAGCAAGAGCCTAAAACCATAACACTATGCACCCATACCCATATCCATATGTATACTTATTATTATTATGATATTGATGAAAGAAAGTTAATATATTAATACATGTCTCCTTTTTGTAATATATATATATATATTCAACTTTTGTCATTCTTGTGGAATATAAAAGTTTCTTTTTTTCTTTTTCTTTTTTTTCAACTATACCATCACAATAATGAAAAAGGCAATTCTTGTTAATCATATTAAGAGACCAGTATTTATATATTAGACTACAAAGACTTTTGCACTATACATGTATATATTGAAATTTTAGATTTCCTTCATAACTAAATTAAGCTAGCATCCCTAATGAAATTACTCGGTTGCTTTTTGCAAGTTTTGATGCATATTTATTTTTAACTAAAGCATCAATTTTTCTTTTCCTTTTTTTATTTGTTTTTTGGATAATTGTAATATGAACACCATGTCTATTTTAGATATATGGTTTTCTAAAATCTTCAAAAGTGCGATTCCACTTTCAGATCTTAAAAACGTACATGCAGTCGAGTCCTAGAGATTTTCAGTGCATGTTTGAACGGTAAATATATTTTTGATGATAAAGAGTTGCATTGCAATTCATATTAGTTTTTCGGCTAAACAAAAACTTCAATTGATAATTTTTTTTTTTTTAACTGATGAATGATACTAATCAAATATTTAAAAAGTTACCCTTCACTGCCGCCCCTTGAACCACACAATAGTTTTTATATTAAATTCAGACTAAAGACAATGGCTATTAATTAACAGTGGAAAATCACAAGTCAAAGATCAACATTTGAGGTAAAAATTAAATAGAAGATTAAATTTTTAAGTAGTTAAAATAAAAATTAATATTACGTTAAGTAATTCAAATATGAGATTCAATTATAGTGTTGTTACTAATAGTAAAAAAAATTGATATTTGAACCTTTTAATATATTTATAGAATAGTAATGAATCATCTATTTGAGTCATTTAGTATAATGTTTATTCTTTATTTCAACTATTTGAAAGTTTGATATTCTATTTTAACTACTTAGTATAATATTAATTCTTTATTTTAACCATTTGAAAGTTTGATAGGCTATTTTAACTACTTAGTATAACATTAATTACCTATTTTAACTAATTGAAAGTTCGATCATTTGTTTAAACTTGACTCCAAATGTTGGTCTTTTCACTTATAATTTTTTTAATTGATAGTAAATACTTTTATTTTATTTTATTTTTATGTGGGAAGTTTATCTTTAAGAAGCATTAGCTTTTTCTTATTTGTTTTCCTTTTTCTTTCTTCCTTTTTTTTTTAAAAAAAAAAAGCTTCAAAGCCTTTTATTATTTTTATTAGATTATTCAGTTAAATGTATTTAATAATATTATTTTACTATAATAATTATATATAACCAATTAGAAGCTGATACATTTCTACTGGTCAATAATTACACATAGAGATCTAACATGCAAATATGCAAAGTGCAAAGGCTAAAAGCTTTTGAAAATAAGTGATATAAAGATTGATCTCACAAATGGATCAAATTCGATTCTTCCTTCTCATATTCTGTAGTATGAATGTAGTTAGAAAGGAAAAAAAAAATACAAAGTGTAAAATAAGAGAACATATGTATAGTAGTGGAAAAAATGGTAATAATCTGTAATTTATCCAGCAATTAATTGCATATTTTTGTAATGTTCCATGGCCGGTTCTAATCTTTCTCAGTGGATGTAGGAAAAGAGAGAAGGCATCTTACTTTTGGGTCAGGCCTTTGGCCCATATCTCTAACTTCGAAGCTTCTTTTAGCTATCCAAGGGTAAAGACAGCAGCACTATAACATGTTTCGGCAGAGAATGATTTAATGGGTATTAGTATATGTAAATGGTAGAATAAAATTTGATATATAATAGTATAGAAGTTAGTTATTTTAAAAATTATTTGTTTTTATTATGTATTTAAATTTTATTATACTTATCTATCGCATATTTATACACGTGGCATGTAATATGGATGAAGCCTTTCTTGTTTGGGCACATCTCTTCTCTTCACTTCTTATCATTGGGTGAGGACTTTACAAATTTCTCTTCTGGAACCACCTTCCTGCTTTCTAACACACTTTGTTCCATTTACATCTAGCCACTCATTCTAATGGCTTCTGTGCCTTCAGGTTCTCTCACTGCTACGCTTAAGCAAGAGCCTGAACTTGGCAAGAACAAAAGCTCCCCCACCACTCTCTCAGCTAATAAGGTATTTGCCACTACTTGATTTTAAGTTTTTTGAAATATAAAGGAGAAGAAAGTTGCATAACACCCTTTTTTATTATATATTGTTGTTGTAAATGGTTATGGCTAGAAAATTTAATACAGTGTCGGAGCACAAAGTCGTGAGCTCCTTGTGTTATTGATTGAGCCCCCATTTGATATAACTTGCTTAGTCTATATGTGAAGGAAGTCTTAATATGTAAATGTCAAGCAGCAACCATACTAGTTATGTTAACTTTTTAAAGTGATAGGATTTATTCCTTTCAGGTATTGTCGTTTGGTTTCTTTCCTGGAAAAACAAGACCATTATCCATTTTTTTTGTTTCTGTGGCTGTTGTCTGTTCAAATGTTGTCCTTATCCATTAATACGATTCGTGTAAATTTCTTAAAATGATAGGACTTGTTGGCTCACCATCTACTGATTCTGAATTTCATTTAATGCTCCAGAGATCAAGCATCTCATATCAACAAGACTACTTTAGCCAATATGATAGAAACATTGAATTGAAGTCCATAGACTTCAGGGAAGCTCTCTCCCTGATCAAGGAAGGGAAAACTTCACAGCCTTATTATTATGTCCCGATATTGCAAGAATGCATGCAAAGGAATTTGGTTTCGGATGTGCAAATTGTTCATGCACATCTTGTCAAGGCAGGAATGCATCAAGATTTATTGTTGATGACAAATCTTGTCAATGTCTATGGAAAATGTGGGTCAATTCAATCTGCCCGTAAAATTTTTGACAAGATGGAAAGAAGAAATGTAGTTGCTTGGACAACCCTTATGACATGTTATGTGCACAATTCACAGCCAGATCTTGCTATTCAAATTTTCCTAGAGATGTTAGAATCGGGGTCCTACCCAACAAATCTCACCCTAGGAATTGCTCTGAATGCGTGTACATTCTTGGAGTCGTTTCAACTGGGGAAGCAAATCCATGCCTATATAATCAAGTACAGGATTGAGCATGACACAAGTATTGGAAATTCCCTCTGCAGCATGTACTCTAAGTTAGGCCGCTTAGAGTATGCTATCAAAGCTTTTGAGGGTATTAAGGAAAAAAACGTAATCTCATGGACTGCCGTAATATGTGCTTCTGGTGATAATGGTAATGTGGCATTGGGGTCTAGATTTTTCATCAAGATGCTGATGGATGGTGTTGGGCCCAATGAATTTACATTGACTAGTGTTTTGAGCTTGTGTTGTACTATGTTGTCTTTGAGCTTAGGACAACAGATTCACTCGTTGTGCGTTAAACTTGGTTATGAATCAGTCCTCCCAATTAAAAATTCCATCATGTATTTGTACCTAAAATGCAGGCGCATTGATGAGGCACAGAAATTGTTCAATGAAATTGATGATGCAAGCTTAGTCACATGGAATGCTATGATCGCAGGGCATGCACAAACAATGGATCTCACTGAAGATATTCTTGCTACGTATAGAGATGGAATTGAGGCATTGAAACTCTTTTTGAAACTGAATCGTTCGGCACTTAGACCAGATTCCTTCTCATTCTCAAGTGGCTTGACCGTGTGTAGTAGTTTGGGGCTACTAGAGCAAGGGGAACAGGTTCATGCAGAGACCATTAAAACCGGTACTCTATCTGATGTTGTGGTGGGAACTACTCTAGTCAATATGTACATCAAATGTGGAAGTATGAAAAGAGCGACAAAGGCTTTCCTTGAGATGCCTACCAGAACATTGATATCTTGGACTACTATAATTACTGGCTTCGCACAGCATGGCCAGACTGAGCAAGCTCTCCAACTTTTTGAGGATATGAAACTAGCGGGAGTTAGACCGAATCAGATTACGTTTGTTGGTGTCATAGCAGCATGTGGAGATTTGGGAATGGTTGATGAAGCACTCTATTACTTCGATATGATGCAGAAAGATTATAGAATCAAACCTGTGATGGACCATTATGAATGCTTAGTAAATATGTTTGCAAGGTTAGGCCGGCTAGATGACGCCATCAGTTTAATAGAGAAGATGGAATTTGAACCCAATGAATGTGTGTTGTTAGCTTTAATTGCAGGGTGTAGAATTCTTGGGAGATGGGAAATAGGACTGTATGCAGCTGAGAAGTTGCTAAAGCTCAAGCCATTAAGTGCTGAGACTTGCAAAGTGTTGCTAGACTTGTACGTCTCAACACAAAAATGGCAAGAAGCTTCGAATGTGAAAGCATTGATGAGAGAAATGCAGCTAGGAAACTTGAATGATTGGAGCTGGATTTGCATCAGAGGCAATATACATTCATTTGGAGCCGATGATCGGTCACATCCCGATAGCAGACATATCAACAAGCTGTTGGAAGATTGGATTATTGATGCATCCAAGATTAATGGATATTCATATCTAGAAAACGAAGAAAACAACAGATTTTCCTTGGATGTTATCCATAGCGAAACATTGGCTCTTGCCTTTGGATTCTTGAACACTACGAGAGGTGCACCTATACGGATCATCAAGAGATATAGTATGTGCAGGAACTCCCACGATTTTGCTAAATGCATATCAGTACTGATTTCTAGGAAAATTGTTATACGAGACAGCAAGCGGCTTCACAAGTTTGTTAATGGTCACTGTTCTTGTAGAGATTTTTGGGGTGTTCTCTGAGCACCATTAATTTCATTCTTTGGCTTCCATCGATTTAGATTTTTTTTTTTTTTCTCTTTCAAATGGATTCACACAGTAAAGTTAGTCAGTGATTAATCCAAGTTTAAATCCAAGGCCTGACTAGACACTCACAAATTGCATATGATGCATGGAATTCAGAACAATTGGTGTTTCACCATAACCAATGTTGATAATACGAGGAATCTTTTACTGATTTGAACAATGGAAAAGATCTCTTTTCTGACTACTAATTAAGTTTGTTAAGTGTATGCAGTAGTTTTCTCATAAAGAGAGTTATCATTGAGATCCAATTAAACACAACCGTTTCTTTCGGATTTTCTTGATACTATCTAGCCCCTTCTATTCAAACCATGGCCTCTTACCATGTCGCATATTAGATGGCAGGTTCTTAGAGTCATAACTCACTATAAATATACTAACATTGTCTGAATATTTCTATAGTATAAAATTAATTATTAAATTCTCAAATATCAAAGGTACATATCTCCTTGTTATTTGTTAATACATATAACTCTAAATTTTTTTAAATAATTTAAAATCAAATCTGATTTAATCAAAAGTACCATATAACAAACTAATTTATTACATGTCTCAATGTTCTAGCGTTGAACCTGCTCCTAAAGTCCTAAAATTGAAAAAGTTAAGAAATGAGCCTAATTCTAGTACATGATACTCATAAGCACATGCACATGACTAAACATATATAGAATTCACGCATTTAAATTCAGATAAGAAAACAAGTATAAAATTATTATCTAGTATTCATGGCCCGCTACATTTTAATTATTAAGTTTTATTTCCACACACACATATATGTGTGTTGTGTGTGATCATTGAATACTATCACCACTAGCCTCGATACTATAGTGTTGGGAATTGCCACTCCGCCCTAACACTTATAAGTCATCTTAAAATATATTTAGATTATTTTAATGTGCAACTCCATTGGGGACATCATTATATAAAGATCATTGGAGTGCCCTCTAAGGATCTATCAACACACATAAGCAACAAACATTTATTAACCACATAATATTTAAGTTTATTTAATTACTATACTATCAAATACAATCAACAAACAAGATAATCACGTACCTGGAGAAACTGTTTCAAATCCACTTTTATTTCAACGATCAACCTTATCGGAACCTATTATTTACAAAGAACTAAACTTAGTATTAGCCTACAACTTGATCAAAGTTCACTTAGTTCGTTAAACTATGAATTAATCGATTATCCTCCCTCTAAGTTACTTTGGTTTAAATAAAATTAATTTCAAATTGATGAAAAACTAAGAAAAAGGAAGAAGGAAATGTTTTACAAGTATTATAGAGTAACATGGCCATGTATATGACCGTTTATCTTCTTCTAAAATAGGATGCTCAACATGCTTAAGTACATGACTGTGTACTTGATTATGTAACCCACCTTGCTAAAATAACCCTTTGATAGACCTAAGTACATGATTGTGCACATGACTATGTACCTCTCGATACCAAAAAAGTTCTTCATGCAAGTGCCCGTTTCATTTTTTTACCCTTCCAAGATCTAAAACTACATTGCAACTTCTACTTTTATAGTAATTCAGATATATAAAAACACAATTCCCTCATGGATAACACACTCGTTTAAATTTGTTACAAACGTCCTCAAATTTGTCTGAGCCCATAAGCATGCTTTGTCACTTTATATCACTTACCTCTCAAACTACTAATAATCCCCTAAACTGTAATGGAATCTTATACTTGATTAACACTCCTTAGATTGAGAAAATACACAATTAATCAATTGAGATTAAAGCTTACCTTGTAGATATCATGTTAAGCTAGTAGATTTGTGTCACAGGTGTAGGGCTTGTTGGTAGGAGCCTATAGGTTAGGATTTCTTTAGAGAAGGAGATGAAATGTAGGTTATGAAAAGGAAAAGAAGGGAAGGGTAGAAAGCAGCTTTATATACTACCTATGACAAAAGACCAAAATACCCCCTATTTATTGTCTTATTACTTATATACCTTGACTTTTAAAATTTTATATTTATTTTATTTTCTGGTATTTTACATTATTCCTCCCCTTACAAAAAATTTTGTCCTCAAAAGTTACTTGATTCATGAAACAATCTTGAATCTTTATTCTTTATGTCTTCTTATAACTCTTTATATCTTTTCTCTCATCTTGCAGTTCCATTGAGCCTTAACATAGTTAATTACTTTTTCTCCTTAAAATTTGCTCTTTTGTATTCTACTGTCTGTCATATTATTAATTTATTCCTAATTAATTATAAATCTCTCAAACATGTGCCTTCTTGTTGTCCACTAATGTCTCCCATTATTTTCCATAAATCCTCAATTATTTAGGGCTTTTCTTTTATTTTGTCTTTCACTGCACTACTTTGATTATAATAAGTAATTAACCTACAACTATTCTCCAATCACATCAAAATTTATTCCACTTTGATCCTTTGATCTATGATTGACTTGCATATTTCAAACTTGGATCATTTTCCTAATACTAGTAAATTAAACTAAGATCTCCTATAAATAATTGTATAATTATATGTTTCTATCTAACTTTTATCCACAAAATTTTCCTTCATTCTTTTCATTCCATTTATTTCATAAATCCTCTATTTGAAATTTGAGTCTCTAAGATTCCTTCATCATTTAGGTTTTACATATTCATTTAGTTAAAATTCTCATATTTCCACTGACTATTTCTAATTTTCTCTCAAAATCAACATATTTAATGCTGTAACAAATTTATTCATTTTTTTTTTATAATTTCCAATCATCACTCTATTGAATGACTTCGAATGATTCCAATACTATCTCATTAGATCTCAAGATTGATGAGAACCCCAAATAGGTAATATAAACTAGTCCTTATTACTATTTGTAATTGGTATTGTGACAATTTATTGTTATTATAATTATTATTACTATTGTTATTATTTGAAGTATATACACTTTTTTTTTTGTTAATTACTTATTATAAATACACATACAAAGATGTTTGATATCTTCTATAAATATATACTATCTTTAGATTTATTATTGTTGGAGTTATCATTCTTTCATTATATCATTTACTTTTCATTGTATGTTTAGGAAATATTATGTACGTGTACACAAATTTTATTACTTATATACTTATTATCTAATTGTTTTGTGGTTTATTATTGTTATTATGAATAGTTCTCTTTTTTTTCATTGAATTATTACTCGTCTTAGTATAATTATCATCATTATCAATTGGTAGTTTTATTTGTTTTTTTTTAATTATTAATAGCCTTTATTGATTGTTATTTGTTTATTTGGAAGTTTTAATCTATATTGAAAGAAGTTCTTATCATCACTATTATTACTCCTTTTAAGTATAGCTACTCTCTATTTTGTTAATTACTTGTTATAAATGCATACATATAAAGACTTTAAGTCTTTTACACATACTAGTATTTAGCTTTATTGGTGTTAGAGTTAGTATACCTTTTTCATTAATTTCTTTTTTATTATTATTATTTGTGATGATGTGATTGTGTAGATACATCACTATGTCTTTTACATGTTCATGTGCATGTACTTGTGTGTACATGTATTTGTGATGTTTATCTACATAACAATTATTTCATATATTAGCTCTAAATTCCTTTGGTGTATATAGTTTTAGAGCTATATATTATAATCATTCGCACATATACTATGTATTTGTTTCATAATCTAATATTATATATATTAATTATTATTATTGCCAAATCATGAGGGTCTCTCTCTCTCTCTCTCTCTCTCATATTTTGAGATTTCTATACCTTATTTTCTTTAAATGCATAGTAAATTATAAATTTCTTCTATTAATTCTTATGATCTATCTTTTCATGTTAATTGTTATATTTAGATGCATATACTTTTGTTTTCTCATTATGTATTATATATTACTAATTTCTTATTGTCTCTTATTACTTTTAATGTTAAGTTAATTGTTATTATTATTGGTGGTACCACTATCATTTGCTATTTATATAATATATATGGTATATATAAACATATTTTGTTTAATTCTATAATAGTGTTTCACATAACTTTGCATTTATTTTTATATAAGTAGGAGGGGCGAATCTAGACATGATATATACATTATAATACTACTAGACATAACACGACACAACACAATGAGACATGATATGACTAGACAAGGGATAACACAACATGACACAAAGATGACAAGGAGAGAAAACATATGAATTCGCCATTCCTTTCATATATACATATATATGCCAATAAAATCTTTTAATATCATTTTTTGTTGTTCTATAATTGTTTATCATAACTAATTATATGTTTTCTTTCTTTTTTTCTATATGTATTATAACTATAACCTTATATAATACACATATTTGCATTACTTATTTAGTTATTCATTGTTATTACTGTTGTCATTAATTTTATGTGATTATTATTATTATTATATGTTTACAGTTATCATTATTACTATTAACACTATTATGCTTATTGTCTTTATTAGTTGTTTCTATTGTATGTAGTCATTCTTTTATTATTATGCTTCCTCTCACTATAAGGTAAAGTGAGATAGTTATATTACTTTTATATATATTCTATAATTCATTGATATTGTTATCATCATTTATGGTTGTTATCTTGTTAGGGTAGTATTGCCATTTTGGGGAATGTAACCAAAACGGAGGATTACTTATTTATGGAAATTTGTAATAATTTTTCTTTTGGGTTATGATTCTCTTTATAGTTAGTTACAGTAATTATGACCATCAGCTACTCTCATTTTTTTTTTAATTTACTATTGGAGTTAAATTTACAATTACTAGTATGATTATAGAATCGTCATTATATGTGTATTTTTAATCTTTATTTTATCATCAAGTGTTGCCATCTTTAGAGAAGGTGGTCAAGATGAATTTTTTTTCTTTTGTACATATTCATTATGAAATATTTATATTTGTGTTTGTCCTTCAACATAATTATTTATAATATTCTTATTTTCTCCTTATTACTTTGTCATTTATTATTTTCCTAAATTTAGATTTTGTGAGTTAGCTCTTCTTGGTCAATCATGTTTTAATACGCTTTTATGGCCACATTTTAATTATAAATTTATCACTAGTAACTTGCAATTATGTGATTTATTTACTAATAACTAAATTACCTCATATAAGTATACCTATAGGGTAAGAATTAATATGTATGCTATATAAGATAACGATTCATATCTTCTATTCATTTATTCTATATATATATATATATATGCATCAACATTTTTATTTACTATGTCTTTTATAAGGTAATAGAGTAAAAGAAACATATAAATGTAAAAGGTAAATTAAAGGATAATATAAAGACAAACAAAAGATAATATATGTGTAGAGAAGTAAAATATTGAATTCAAAAGTAAATAGTACATATAAGAATAAAATAAAAATATTTACTATTTCATATCAACACCAAGCCTAAAATTTTACCCACTCTTTTTATATCTCACCGTCTTACAAATTTATTTCCTAAGTTTTTCTAGAGATCATAACCTAATTTTATTGATTATAAACATTACTCTTATGGATTATAAGCCCAAGTTCTAGTGATCATCAACCTAAGCTTCCTAATTATAACTTAAACTTTAATAGATCTTATACCTAAGTTCTATGGATTACAATCCTATACTTCATTAGTCATAAACCTAAATAGATTTACGTTTCATTGATCATAATCCTAAGTTTTGATACCATTTAAGTTGTAACGCCCCTAAAACCTAAGACATTACAACTTGTCATGTGTCATTACTAAATAATAACATGTTAAGGCTCTTAACCTATTTAAAACTACAATGTCTATACATCTCCACAGTATAAAATAAATTATTAAATTCTCAAATATCATAGGTACATATCTCCTCTTTATTTGTTAATAGACATAACTCTAAAATTTTCTAGATAATCTAAAATCAGGTCTAATTTAATCAAAAAATCATATAACAAACTAATTTATTACATGTCTCGATGTTCTAATATTGAACTCGCTCCCAAAGTCTTGCAATTGAAAAAGTTAAGGAATGAGCCTAAGCCCAATTCATGATATTCATAAGCACATGTGCATGACCAAACATATACAAAAATCATATACATTTAGATGTAGATAAGAAAAGAAACATAAAATTGTTATCTTTATTTAAATCCTACAATCAACATGAGGGAATTTATGACACCACACATTTTAATTATTAAGAATTTTATTACATATATAGATAGATGCGATACATTTAGGATATTGCTATTATCGGCCTCAATACTATGATGTTGGGAACTACCACTCCTAGCTCCAACACCTATGAATCATTCTAAAATCTGCCCAAATCATTTTAATGTATGACTCCACTAGAGACAATGTCACACATAAATCATTGAGGTATCTCCTAAAGATTTACCACCATTGACCGCTAGGTTGAGGCAAGTATAAGTAGCAAATATTTCTTAACCGCATAATATTTAAGTTCATTTAATTACCATACTATCAAACATAACCAACAAACAAGTAATCACATACCTAAATGAATTCTTTCAAATTCACTCTTATTGCAATTGTTAACCTTATTAGAATTTGTTATGTACAAAGAACTAAATTTAGTACTAGCTTACAACTTGATCTAAGTTCACTTGGTTCATTAAGCTATGAATTAACTGATTATTTTCCCTCTAAGTTACTTTAGTTTAAATAAAACTAATTTTAAATTGATGAAAAATTCAGAAAAAGGATGAAGGAAACATTTTACAAGTATTATAGAGTAATACGACTGTGTACATGGCCGTGTATCTTCTTCTAAAATAGGATAGTCAACACGCTCAAGTATACAGCCGTATACTTGACTGTATAACCGAACACACTAAAATAACCCTTCGACACACCCAAGTAAATGAACATGTTCATGACTATATAACTCTCAACACCTAAAAATTTCTTCATGCAAATTCCCATTTCATTTTTCTACCCCTTCCAAGATCCAAAACTACATTGCAACTTCTAATTCTATAGTAATTAGAGTATATAAAAACACAATTCCCTCATAGATAACATACTTACTTGTTTTAATTTGTTCCAAACGTCCTCAAATTCATCTGAACTCACAAGCAGGTTTGTCACTTTACACCACTCACCCCTCAAACTGCTAATAATCTCCTAAACTATAACGGAACCTTATACTTGATTAACACTCTTTGGATCGAGAAAACACGCAATTAATTAGTTGAGATTAAAGCTTACCTTGTAGATATCGCATTAAGCCAAGTGGATTTATGTCACAAGTGTGGGGCTTATTGGCTAGAGCTTATAGGTTAGAGTTTCTTTAGAGAAAGAGATGGAATATAGGTTATGAAAAGGAAAAGAAAGGGTAGGGCGAAAAGCAGCTTTATATACTACCTATGGTGAAAGACCAAAATACCCCCTCTATATTGTCTTATTACTTATGTACCATGACTTCTAAAGTTTTATATTTATTTTATTTTCTAGTATTTTACACTAAGCCACCTCCTGCATGATGACTTAAATTCCTAGTGTCAACTACATTTCGAGTCCAAACTTTTGACAACCATCTATGATTGATCCATGATAGGCTACATGCATTTCAAGTCCTATTCAGCTACTCCATTAAAACTTCTTGACCCACTTCAATGGCAGCCACTAATTGGTTTACAGCCTGTGTATCTTACCTAACATTACAAAATGGCATTACTTCACTTAAACCCATCCCAGTTGCTTTATTCCAACTTCCTATCCCAATCTAATGGTTAATGTTGTTAGTCCATAACCCATGTTTCATACATGTATCAATGAACATTGGAAAAACATCACTATAATCTATGTTTGATTTATACTTTCACTCCTGGAGACAATGTTGATAAATAACTAATTAAAACAAAGTGGAAGAGCTTTAACCACTCACCTTAAATTTGTTCAACAGAGCACAAAGTTTCATCCTTGAATCACCTGTAATCTATAATTCTAGCTAAGTTTTTTTTTTTTTTTTAGTTTAGTAGACTTCTAGGTTGAAATTCATTGTAATCGAATTTATCTTAATCAACTTACTTTAACTTTAGTTGACACTCCTAGGTTGAAAAATAGGTTGGCAAAGATACACTAAAAGAACCAAAGTTTTTCCTATTTTTTCATTTCAAAAATTGAGTTTTCAAGATTTTCATTTCAAGACCTAAGTTTTTAAAAAGGTGTTAAAATAGGGTCTTTGTTTCCCTTTGTTACAAGTTTGTTAAAATTAGGTCCTAAAATGAAAAAAAAAAAAAACATAGATTCTAAAATGAAAATACTAAAATTTAATAGAATGATCTAAGTTTTCCATAATACGTATGTATATATATTTGTACATATTATCACTTTTCATTTTAAAATCCATGTTTTTATGTTTTTTTTTTTCTATGGCTTGGTTTTTAATGACACTTGTAATGAAAAGCAACAATGGTTTTTTATAATTTAGGTCCTAAAATGAAAAAGATGAAAACATAGGTTCTAAAACGAAAATTTTGAGAAAACTTAAGTCCTTGTAGTGTATTTTTCCCAAAATGGGTTGCTATGTGCAATTACATTCCTTGCTTATTGTCTTACTTCAAATTTATGATATTTGTTCAATGAATCTCTTCAACCTTTAACCACTTTTATACTATTTTAAGGCCATTAGAGCTAAATCCTATATTTAAGATAAAACTTCTAACCTTAACAATTACAAATCTTGGGTTAAGTAAGATCTTTAATGCTATAATTGACCTTATCTATTGATAGGCTATTTTGGACATGGACCTCCATATTCAGGTCAACCTGTTGAGTATTGATGAGTTGCCAAAGACTTAGCTTTAGGCTTAAGTCGGTTGGTGTAGCCCACTATTCAAATGAATACAAGCGAGAAAAGTTTAGCAAATAAGGAAATTTAATAGCTCCTCCTCTGATTCTTCTCCAAAAATCTTGGAGTTAAAGAGGAGATCATGGGTATTAACTATCTTCCTAATCTAACTCATCCACCACTCTATAAATACAAGGTTAAGCCTTCAAGTAATGGATTGACATTTCACCAACCTAACCACTCTCTCATAGAATCAATTAACAACACCATACTTAACCAATTATATAATCATTATGACCTAGATTACCATAGCTAGTTATAAAAATTAGTTAATTCTCACTTAGTTGATTCAATAATTTACCTATTCATACAAACATTGCTCGAAATAAAATGAAGTATAAATCAATTGAAAATAAACCTCAAGAGGCTTACAACCTTAAATGCACTTTTTTTTTTTTTCAAACCATAAAACCCATCAATAATCTGCATATAAATCATAATTTAGGATAAAATAAAAGATATTAGGAAATAGTAATATAGGAATTATAATATAAATGAAGAGTTTTTGGAAGTCCAAAGAAATTCAAACCCCCTCCCCTGAAATACATGACATTCTTCCTCACCCTCTCTTTCTCTTTCCCTTATGTTACTTCTCTCTCTAAGCATTTTCTCTTCAACCTTTGTAGGCCATGCAAGAAAGTAATCACTATGTAATCACTATGTGTTTCCTTCACTTTTTATGTTACTGGAGTGCTAACAAAGAGAATTTGGTGGAGAAACAAGAGTTCTTCACATTTTCAAAGAAGATACTATCTCAGAGTGATTGTTAGTGGAATATATTGAGGTAAGTTGAAGTTTAAATGTATAAAACACATAGTTTGGTGTCTTAAATGATTGAGAAACTTTCAATCCTAGAGAAATTGGTGTTTTTTTACATATAAAAGTGGGATTAGATTTACACAGGGTCAACCTGGCCACGCCGGTACCCATGTTGTTTTATACATGCCTAAAACATAGAAGAATGCGGTCATGTAGATTTTGTAAAATAAAATTTGTTAGCTATGTATAAGAACACATGTTTTTCTAGAGAGATACACGGTGGGGGGACCAATGTGCCCAAGTTACCACTTGTATTGCTTACATATCTCACCAAATAATTGTTTTCCTTTAATTTTCAAGCTCTAACATTTTCTCAATCATTGAAGTGATTTAAAAGTAGTTTAGTTTAGCTTAATTAAAGCTTTAAGTGAGTGATATTACAATGTTTATTAGGTTTGAAGTTAAGGAGAATAAAAAACATGTGAAATTTGTGACATCAAGTACGTGTTTACTCGAGTTGTTGATTGCGATGGTTAAGATTAGTAATAAATGAATGTAAATATTATTTGACTAATGCATTGATTGCTATTTGTGCATAGTTTAGCTTAAAGGTTGGAGGTTGCAGAACCTTAAGGGGTACCCCAATGATCTTTGTATGATTTTATCCCCAATAAAGTCGCAATTTGAAATAATCTAGGTAGATTTTTAGAATGACTTATAGGTATTGGGGTTGGAAATGGTAGTTCCCAATATCATAGTATCAAGGTTAGTGGTGGCAATATTTCGAATGTATTACACACACATACACACTCATATAATTCTAAGTAAAGTGTGCAAGGGTTGTGAGTACTAAGTGAGTACTAAGGGGTTTAGTTTAGTATGGTTTGTCCCTCAAATTGAATCGAGTTGTGTATTATGGTTCGGTTTTTTTTTTTTTCTCTAAATCAAACCTAATCATATGGTTCAGTTCGTAATTTTTTAACATAAAAAATGGTTCAATTTGATTCAAACCGTTTTTACATGTATTATTAATTTTTTTTCTATATATAAATTAATAAGTCATGAAAAATTATACTTGATATAAAAAAGATTTAATTTATTATCTCTCTCAAGGTCATTATAATTTTTATATCAATCAATAAGAAAAATACAAATTAAAAAAAAAAAAAACATAGTAGGTTACAAAGTAAAAGCCAAATGAGAAAAGGAATTAATATGTAATATAAACTTCTCTTTTTTACTCATACATTTCCAGAATTTTACTGCCATTTTCTTTTTCTATACTTTTCACGGTTTGATTCATTTTGTAAATTTTTTAAACCTAAAAAAAAAAATGGTTAGGTTCGGTTTGTAATTTTTTTTTGAACCTAAAAGGATGGTTTGGACCTAAAAAGATGATTTAAACCTAATTTATGGTTGGGTTCGATTTGATTTTGTCTAATTTGTGGTACCATCAAATTTTATTTATTTATTTATTTAGCCCTAGTAAGTACCCTTGTGTGTTAGTTGTACGACTCAAATGAGATAACAACTTGGTTGTTGCTTCCTTGTTTGCATTCAATGCTTGTGAGTTATATGTTTGTTTGTCGTGTACATGTGTTTATATTTATCATGTATTAAGCATTAACTCACCCCTTTGTAGGACCTTCTTTTTCAGCTACTAGTACATATGAATACAAAGCTTATGATGAGTCAAGCATCAAGTATGTGTGGGATAATAAGAGCATTGAGTATTTACATTATTATGAATATTAATAGTTGGTGAGAGAGAATTAGTGGATAGATTTGGTTATGGTGTTGTTGGTTTGTACATGTGTTTGGAGATGGGACTTGTAGTGTTTTCTCTACTAGTTTTTTATATTTGGATTTAAGTAGAGATATTCTAGTTCTATTAGGAAGATATGTTGATCATGTGAGATACTTTGCAAATAAGAGTGAACAATGAAACTCCACTTAAATACGTTGATGTTTAATTTATATTATGTGAGTTCGGCAAAATATATATGTAATTGTTGATTTTAGACAGGTTAAGAATCATAACGTGTCAATATTTAGTAATGACACATGATAGGTTGCGATGTCATAGATTTTGAGACTTTACAAAAACTTTAAATAGAATAAAATATGTAAAAAAAATTCATAATCCATTAGATGTGCTTTATAAATGTATATTATATTGCATAGCTTTTCCATGGAATCTACTATATATATATATCTTTAGTCTTCATAAATGCAACCCAAAGTACTCCCATGGCCACATACTAGTAAACATAATCTCTATTGTTCTTGTAACACCCCGGAACCCAAAACGAGTATAGTTTGTCACATGTCCTCATTAGGTGAAGACGTGCAAAGGTTCTGAATTTGCTAAATTCCACAATTAATGTAGTATACACATATTGCAACTCTCCATATAATAGAACTACAATTAACAATTTGTCTACAATAATCAATCATGGCTAATCTCTTACAATCAAATCATAGTGGAAGCATATTAAAATCTATTACAATCAAAATCTCCAATATAACACCACCAAATAAGTATCCTAAACACCATGTTCTAATGTTAATCATCTTTCCAATATGCATGTCACTCTTTATAGAACACATACTCTACATCCTCTTCCAAATTTCAGTTCATGTTCACTATCATCTTATCATACCCTACGATTTCACCCCAAAGTACATGCAGTTGAAAAATGGTTCGTAAGGGGTAAGTTAATGCTCAGTACAATGTATACTGATAATCACATGTGCATGCCATGCCATGCTAAAAATACTAATACAAACATAATGCAACAAGATATCCAAACACAATTTGTTATCTTTCATATTCTTTATTTCAATACACAATTCTCATTATCACAATCACCATATACACCTTACACACACACACACACACACACACATATAATGACAAAGAGTATTCTCCTTTGCTCATGAGTCCAATCCATACATAATTATACATACACGACAATGGGTACCCCTCGTTGTCCATGAGTCCATGAGTCTATCTCACAAATATATAAATATATTCAATAATGGGTCATTCCCATTATCCATGAGTCCATACCATATACAAATATACATATACGATAGTTGGTACTCCTCACCATCCATGAGTCTAATCATACCATATATATACACATATATGATAATGAGTGCTTTCCACTATTTATGAGTCTGTTCATACCATATCATGCTAAATCTACTAAGATCATTTCAATATACGACTCTACTAGGGACAATGTCACATACCGATTATCGGGGTGCCACCTCATGATCACCAACATTTTTTGTTTCTCAAGCTCAACCAAACACAATCACATACAACTAGTCAAGTTCAATTTTAATATTAATTTAGTTTACATTTTTACCTATCACGCATAAACAAAAAGCACAGTATACACGTACTTGAAAAAGGTAGTCTTAAGCATGATTTGTCCTTAACTAGCTGTTAAACTATAATATATCAGAATGTAAAGAATTAACTCTTAGTACTAGTTTAGGTATCGTCTAAGTTATTCAATTTTGTTCAGCTTATTGTTTTAAGATCACTTTTCTTACTTTGTAAATTTTTAAGGATTGTACTAGATGTTTAGGTTTAACGAAATTCAAGTAAGACAAAAACAAATCGAGAAAGGCAATTCTTAGGATATGCGCCCATGTATTAGGCTGTGTACTTTGGCATGGTAGGGTATACTGTCATGTATTGTGGCTGTGTACTTTTCTGTGAACTTTTACCATTCGACATGCCCAAGTACACAAGCGTGTATTGTAGTCGTGTACCTTTTTGTACACTTTTGTAATTTGATACGCCTAAGTACACGGGTATATATTGTGGCCATATATCTTTCTATACACTTTTAAATTTTGACATGGACAGGTACACGAGTGTGTATCTAGTAGTATACTCTACTGTTCTATCATGAATCCTTTTTCCAATTTGCTAATTATCAATTTTTCATACCCTAGATGAAATCTCTCACTTCTAAGCCTAATCATGCATTGTTTCTATTATTGGAACACTAATTTGATTTAATTAAACGACTTATCGGCTTGGATTGTTCCAACAATCGAAGTCTTATCTTGATCCTTTTTTTCGCACCGATCATTTTGCAATGAAATCCAATGAACTTAACATGAATTTGTATCATACACATGTAAATGATGATTAAGAGTTATTGATCAGTTCACTTACAATGGGTAATTTGTCAGATTGTAGCGTGCAACAGTCTTTTTCTCTCTTAGGGTTTGTTCTTACGCTGTGGGTGTTGTAGTGTAGAATGTAGGAAAAAAGGGTCAAAATAACTTGCGGCGGCCTTTTTATACTTTTTTTTGTTAAATGACCAAATTATCCTCATCATCAAATCCTTTTTACTGCCCTTATTCTCGACCTTATTACTTTTGTATTTTGATTTATTTTCTCTATTATTTAAAAATTATTATTCAATATATATAAGAAAATTTCTATAATTATATATTATAGATACTTGAGTGTGATTAATAGATATACATAAGAAAATAAAATTGTTAAAATATTAAATAGAAAAGATTTTTATTTAGTTATTTTTTTTAACCTTTTATAAAGTGGTATAATGATATGAAAAAGTTTATTTATTTTTATTATTTTATTTTATTTTTTCCCTCCCAACAAGTGCACATTAAAAATAATAGCGGTCGTGGCCACTTATCTAGACTCCAAAGCCGAAGCATATCCAAAATCAGTTGAATAACAGTAAAAGCACTTCTTTTTGTCGACATGTCCAAAACAAAATGGAAAATTTCCCATTCCTAATTATGTTTGAAATTGCATTGGCCACTTGAGGTGTAGGGTCTGCAAAAAACAGATGTAATACGAAGGGAAAGGAACACTTGAGAATAATCAGTGTTTCACCATAACCAATATTGATAATACGACGAATCTTGTAGTGGTTTCAATAATGAAAAAGATCTTTTTTAGTTAGTAATTAAACTTGTTAAGTGTATAGGGTAATTTTTTAATAAAGTGAATTATCATTGATGATATCAGTAAAACATAATTAAAAGGATTATTTCATATACCAATTTTGTTAAAACAAAAAGGGTTATCTACTTATGAAACCTTCCGATTTCTTGATACCATCTAGCCTCTGTTATTCAAACCATGGCTTCTTACCATGTAACATATTACATGGCACTTGGCAGGTTCTTAGAGTCACCATTTCTCTTTGTTTTCACAGCTGTCTCGCATCTACATGGCGGCTCTACTGGTAAATTTGACTTTCCCAGTCTTAACAATTTCTTAGCAGCCAAAAGGGGGGAAAAAACCTGTGTTTTCAAAATTAATAAATACTCCCATTTTGGCCACATATTGGCAGATATAAATATCTATTCTCCTGCGTAAAGAAGAATTATAAATTAAATTCTAAATAGAAAAGATTGTCATCTAGTTATATTTTTTTACTTTTATAAAATGGTATAATTAATATTAAAAAGTTTTTTTTCTCTCTCTCTCTGTGCTAAAAAGTGCAATTAAGACTAATAGTCGTCGTGACCAATCATCTAGACTTGCACACTACTATAATCCATGAATGCACGTCACTACCAAGCATCCAAAGACAACTCATATCCTAAATAAAAATAAATAAAATAACAATAGAGGCATTTCTTTTTATCGACATGTTCTATTCTTAATTATGTTTGAAAGTGCTTTGGCCACTTGAGGTGTAGGGTGCATTTTTCCCACCCTACTTGCACAGCAGTCCAAACCCTAATGTGATAGTAATACAAAGGAAAAGAACAACCGAAGCATGCCACCGACAACTTTTCCTTTTTTTTTTTTTCTATAATTACACAGAAAATTCTTATAATAATAAAAAAGATTAAAAATACAAATTTATTCTCATTTTTCATCGGCTATCCTTAAATATCTTTGATTTTTCTTCAACATATAAATACTCAAATCAATTAAAAGCAGTGAATTTTTATAGAGAGTTCCAAAAGACTATAGTGGTTTTATACAATCATGTGGAGCAGTAAAAGATTACGTCTCTTGACTTACGTCCAGACATTGACGACTGCAGAGTCCACACATTAATACCTAAGCCAACCGGTCCAATTCCTCGGCCAGCCATCTCGTTCTATCCTTACATTCACTTGACATTCTCAATCTCACACTATAATAATGATAACATAGCAACTCATCCCAAGCCATCTCATAACTCACTGTCCAATTACAAATGGGAACCTTAGAGACAGCCGTGCCAGAGGAACCAAGACTAACGAACCTAGAACAGCCCTCCAACATTGACGAATCCGAGCTCTCCCCGATAGAACAAGTCCGATTAACCGTGCCCAATACCGACGATCCGGCACTCCCCGTATGGACATTTCGCACGTGGACACTTGGCCTCCTCTCATGCGCCTTCCTCTCTTTCCTCAACCAGTTCTTTTCCTACAGGAGGGAGCCTCTCATCATTACACAGATTACCATACAAGTGGCTAGTCTCCCTGTGGGACGGTTCATGGCGAGACTACTGCCATCTAAGAAGTTCACGATTTTCGGATTCGGGTCAAGACAGTTCTCGCTTAACCCGGGTCCGTTTAATATGAAAGAGCATGTGCTGATTACGATATTTGCGAATGCTGGTTTTGCGTTTGGAAATGGCTCGGCTTATGCTGTGCTGATTGTTGATATTATTAAGGCTTTCTATGGGAGGAGTATTTCATTCTTTGCTGCATGGGTTCTTATTGTTACTACTCAGGTTAGTTGCTTCATGTAATTGCTCTTCCAGTGCTTACTATGTTTTCATCATTTGTTTGCTCAATATTCAGACAAAACTTTTTTATTGTCAAGACCATTGTAATCCAGCCGTGGTAAGGATGGCGTGTTGACCTAATATATATTACGTACTATAGTTCATATGTGATCTTCATGAGACAAAGGAGAAAAGTGATTTCATGAATTTTGTTAATGAAGACACTACTTAATGAAATTTCAAAAATTGGAAAATGCAGGTTTTAGGATATGGATGGGCGGGGTTGTTGAGGAAATACGTGGTAGAGCCGGCGCATATGTGGTGGCCTAGTACTCTCGTTCAGATTTCCCTGTTCCGGTACGCTTTTCTTTTATTTATTTATTTATTTTTTATGTTTTTGTTGAGCACAAAATGACAGCGAAAAGCTTAACACAAAAAAAAAATTAAGAGGGAACAAATGTTGTTTAGACTAGACATAGGAGATGGTCGATTCTAACCTATGAACCTGCTCGAATCTAGAATTGGCTCAGTGGGTTGCATTATGCAACGCGGCTAACTAGCAAGCCTCGAACTAGCTCGTAAACCCGTTGGTTCATGCATGGATTGAACCGGTGGATTGAGCTGGCCATAATACAATCACCTATTAAAAAAACATATAAATGAAAAAAAATTAATCAAAAAAAAAAACTTCATAAGGCCGGTTTAGGGCCCGAACCGACCCGTAAACCGTTAAGTAAGGGGAATCGATCCGACCCTTCCTCCCTCGAGGTTGGTTCCAGTCCCACCTCCTGTCCGCCCTTAACTCAACCATTCTAGGTTGGTTTTAAACCAGCCCCATGTCTAGTTCAGACCAAATAAACTATTTTAAAGTGATTTGGTTCAATTCCTTAAGTCATTTCAATTTCAAGCTTTGAATTAGGATCTCCGTCTCGATTAAAATCAAAGACTTCACTATAACTAATATCTCCACTAAAGGCACTTGAATCGAAAAGTAAATAATAGTAATAATAATAAATAATCAATAGCTTTGCTAGTAACAATCTAAAAAGTTATAATTCTCTCTATACAATATGCTTACAAATCTTAATACCAAAATATCTTTTTTTCTTCAACTAAACTTCAATATATAGCATTGTCGAGCTTGTCTAAACATTAAAGATTCTTAAATGGTAAGGCTTGAATCCCCATTGATTTTGAAAAAATCATTTGATTCTTAAAGGCTATGAAGAAATCACCTATAGAACTAATTTGATTCAATTATATATATAAAACAATTACTTTTTGAAAGTTTAGAAAGACAGAATTGGTAAAATATTCTTTCCTATCCTAAGATATTTTAAAACGAATAAAAATTTGTTATGTCAAAAATTTATAATTATGTTGTGCCGGCTTATTAAAATGAGTTACATGTAGAATTCAATTCAAAGACGAAAATATGTAGAAGAAAATAAAAAATTAATTGTAAAAGATTACATGCCACATAGCTTATTTTAACATGCTAGCACAATATGGTTACAACATATTTAGCATAGCAAATTTTTATCCTTTCAAAACAACCTATATCAGCAACTAGCAAAACCACTAGCTATACATAGATTCTGCTTCCTAAAATTCAAAAGAAACATGCTCAATTTTCTTACTTTGACATATGTTTTTTTTTTGAAAATATTTATAGATGATAAAATACAGTAGCCATATCTTTTTCTTTAAAAACTTATTCAAAAATTTTCTTTAAGATCAAGGTTTGATCCATTGAACAAGTTGCTAGCCGTGACAATTTTTCGTGACTTGAAAACATTTCATTTGATTAAGGTTCTTGTAGCTTAATGGTAAAGATATTGGTTCTCAATATGATAAATTACATTTGAATCCCTCTCTCTCGTTGAAATCACCAAGAACATTTTATTTTATTTGAAAAACATTTCTTTACCAAATAAATTATTTAAGATGGAGAATTTAACAATTAATAATTAAAACAATAAGAAATCTTTTATTTCACTCTCTTACTATGCTAGGTCTTTTTAATTTGGTTTCTATCAGATTCTCCGAGTTTATTTTCCCTATTCACACTTAAAACAGTTGTTAAACAAATAATATGCATCATAAAAAAATACTAACTATTTAAAAAATTACTGTACAAGCCATAATAAGTTCTACCGTTAAACAACTTAGATTTGAAAAAAAAAAAAAAAGCTCCTATACTATCATGCATGGTATCCGACAATCTTATATAACACATATGCTTTGTGATCATTGTTTTATTGTTTTTAACTTAATCTTTGTCTTTTCATTTCAGTATTAAATAAACCATATGAAAATTATGTGGAATGCCTATACTTCTCTCATCAGTTGGAATAAAATTAATGACTAAACAAAATTTGGGATACAAGAAAAATGAAATTGGGACTTCATTTTTACGAAAATGGAGATGTGAATGTCTATTTTAATCAACTTTACAATATATCACATAAGATTCTTAACTGCCATGAGATTGAAAAGATGTCGGAGTGGTATTGGGAATTTTTTTTTTCCTCCCCTTAAAAAGCTTAATAGTCTTCATGGTAAAGATGAAGATTCTCAATCATGTTTCCTCTATAAGTACATACAACAATAAAATAAAAGTAATAAATAAAAGCATTAATTATTGAACCTTGATAATATAAAATTGGATAAAGTTATCAAACATCATTATTCTTCCACTTGGATCTACGCCAATTCAATGTTCATGAGCTTTGGTCAATGCCTAATGCAAAAGAGAGATTTGGTCAATGCCTAATGCAAAAGAGAGATTCATGCATGTCGTTCCCGTGTTTGGTTATCATTAGATAACCATTCCGCAAATAAGGTTTCCATTTTACCGAATCTTTTATGCTTCAGTCTATTATTTTAATAAAATAGATTTAATTTTCAATCTTAAATATGTATACTAAATTTCTACCAATGATTATCATTAAATTTATACTATTAATACATAAATTAACAATAAAATTGTAGATTCAGATTTAAAAGTAAAAGATCAATTTACAAGTTGATATTCTATTTGAAAACATAACCTAGTTCGAGCAAACTCTAATCTGATGAAATCGTTTAAACATTTCCATAGCACCATTGTGGAAACCCTTTAAAGATGCGACTGATACTATTCTCGCACCCCTGAAATTTGTCAAGGGTGTCTTATGGAGGCATGCTGGGCAGCGGGGCGAAATGCTTGTTGCATTTGAGCTTTATGGTAATTACTATGTGTATTTGTGCAGGTCAATATCATCTCTTTGCTGAGATTTTCCTCTAATTTTACATAAAACAAATGGTATTCTCTCCCAGATTATAAAAGGATAATCCATTCTAAAAATTTCCAGGACACTACATGAGAAGGAAAGCGAAGATGAAACCGGCAGATACCGTACATCAAGGGTGAAATTTTTTGTGATTGCGTTAATCTGTAGTTTCTGCTGGTACATGGTCCCTGGCTTCTTGTTTCAGAGCTTACAAAGCATCTCGTGGGTCTGTTGGGCATTTCCAAGATCAGTCACTGCACAACAAATTGGATCTGGTTTGAATGGACTAGGAGTAGGAGCATTTACCTTGGATTGGTCCACAGTTGCTTCTTTCTTATTTAGTCCATTGATCTGTCCATTCTTTGCAATCGTAAATGTTTTCATCGGCTATGTAACCATAGTGTACATAGTGATTCCATTATGCTACTGGGGGTTGAACCTTTACAATGCCAAGAACTTCCCGATATTTTCAGCAGATTTGTTCATGGCGCAAGGTCAAAATTATAACATTTCATTAATTGTCGATGAGAACTTTGAATTGGATAAGCTGCAATATAAGCGGCAAGGGAGGATTCACATGAGTCTGTTCTTTGCTCTAGTTTATGGATTCGGATTTGCTGCTGTCGCTTCCACACTTACTCATGTAGCTTTGTTCCATGGAAGGTAATTGAAGACAATATGGAAAGAACATAGAATAGCTACTCAGAGCTATTTGGTGAAAGTTGTGACTAACATTTGGTATTTTTATCATGCAAATTGATGTTCTAGGGAGATTTATAATCGATATAAAGCTTCTTCCAAAGGGAAAGAGGACATTCATACGAGACTGATGCAGAACTACAAAGACATACCTTCTTGGTGGTTCATCTTGTTATTGGCGGGGACAATTGCCGTCTCTCTTGCGCTGTGCATATTTTTGAAGAAGGATGTCCAAATGCCATGGTGGGGTTTACTTTTTGCAGCGGCAATTGCATTTATATTCACCCTCCCAATTAGCGTCATAACAGCAACAACGAATCAGGTTATCTCAAGTGCAATTTGTGTACTTTTATCTGCTATTCATGTGTGTAGTTATTTACATGATTCTCTTTTCTCCTGTGATTACTATTAAGCTGTCGTGCGTCTTTGTTAAGGAACCTACTCAAGGACAATTTTAATCTTCTCAATTGAGAATATCTTTGCTTCACGAAGATGGCCTTTTTAGCTCGTGATATTGGTTTAATTTTGATATCGATTTGATATTTGTTTGAAGCTAGGTGTTTAATTAACATACAGTGAGAAAATAATATGATAAATACGTATAGTTAATACGACATAGATCAAAATTGTCATAAAACTGGTATAGATAAGTTACAAAAAAAAAAAAAAAAAAAGGACAAAACAAACTAGATCGTTATGTTGTGATTTTCTTTTCCCATCATCACACTACACTCACTATGACCAATACCCTTGTAGACTCCAGGGATCAATGTTATAGTTGAGTACATGATGGGAGTGATTCAACCTGGAAAACCAATAGCCAATGTATGCTTCAAAACCTATGGCTTTATGAGTATGACACAGGCGATTGCGTTTCTCAGTGATTTCAAGTTAGGCCACTACATGAAGATCCCTCCAAGATCAATGTTCCTTGTACAGGTTAGCTCTCATTTTAAGCAGCTCAAAATTATTGACAATGGTTGTCAATCCTTCATAATCATAAGTAAAATTGCATTTTATATTTACTCCACTTAACAATTTCATTTAATTGTTTCTGCTCTCCAGTTCATTGGAACCATGGTAGCGGGAACGGTCAATCTTGGTGTGGCATGGTGGCTTCTAAACTCTATTGACCACATATGTGACAGGTCCCTCCTGCCACCAAATAGTCCTTGGACCTGTCCTAATGACCATGTCTTCTTTGATGCATCTGTCATCTGGGGACTGGTTGGGCCTAAGCGGATTTTTGGTTCAGAGGGAAACTACTCCGCCCTTAATTGGTTTTTCTTAGGTGGTGCCCTGGGTCCAGTTGCTGTGTGGATCCTACACAAGAAGTTTCCTAATAAATCCTGGATTCCTCTCATAAATCTTCCCATCCTCTTAAACGCAACTGCGTATATGCCACCAGCAACTGCCCTTAATTACAATTCTTGGGTTTTAGTGGGGACGATCTTCAACTTCTTCGTCTATAGGTATCGGAAAGAATGGTGGCAGAGGTATAACTATATATTGTCTGCAGCTCTAGATGCCGGTGTAGCCTTTATGGCTGTTTGTATCTATTTTGCTTTCGGCCTAGAGAACATAAACTTGCATTGGTGGGGTGCTAACCCTGAGCACTGCCCACTAGCAATATGCCCTACAGCAAAGGGCATAGCGGTCGATGGTTGCCCCATATTCTGATTTGCCATTAACTCAGTGTTCATATACTCAATCATGATCGATAGTATTGAAAAAGGTGAAACAAAAAATCGAGAAAAAAAATGTTGGAATCATTTTTAGTGTAATCGTTCACAAATCGTGTAACTTAAAAGGATGCTCTATGTACTCCCCATAGCTTCAGCTTCAATGTAGTATCCTTAATGTTGGGCCTTTTACCATGATCACTCACTCTTGTGACATTATTTGTATGCTGTTACGAAATCAACCAGTTCTAATAGCTAGCGGCAGAATTTTGTTCATTAAACTTTTATATTAGTATATCTAGTGTGAAGTAACGTCTGATAGCAACTGTTGATGGATAAACTTGTCGTACGAAAATGGTATATACTGTAGTGGATAAAAACACCATATATTATGAGGTAAACACCGTCCTTAAAGTGGTTTTTGCCCCATTTATTAGGATTGCAGCAATATGTTTGTAGATAATTAAGGTTGAATGAGAATAAATTGCACCACTAATAATTCTCTCCAATAGCCTCCTACCAGGTCTAGAAAAGAATGCGTATTTATATTCGCACAAAATTTTATGCATAATAAATAGAATTAAAAAGCACACATGAAAATGCATTTTTCATTTTTGAAATGACAACAATTTACCATACTTAGGGCTAGAATAGATACGTCCAAAACTATCGTTTCATTTTTCCTACCCTTTTCATTGAAAACAAAATGCATCCTTTTAGAACCGGCCCGTGAACATTTAATTAATAGCAAGTGTTACGAAACTATCAATGGAAAAATGATTCATTAGTACTAATATGTCATGTGTTTAGATAAATGGTAAGTAAATATCAATTATATTTAAACACATGTTATTGATAGAAGGTAAATTTAGGGGAAAAAAGAGAGGAAAACAACTATTTATATTTTCACATATTAAAATTTTATTAATACTTATTGTAAACACTCTAATTTTTACTCAAATAATTAATAATGGTCAATTTTTTTATTTTTTTTATTTTTTACAATTTTTCTTCTAATTTAGCAAAAATAGGAAAAATATTCAAAAAATAAAATAAATAGGGAAAATATATTAATTTTGAAAAATAACTGTAAAAATAATAATAGAAGGAGTTAAACAATTTTTATAAATTTTTGAAATTTCAAAATAACACAAAAATAATAAAAATCGCATTGTATATATACAATTTGAGTAAATAATAATAATAAAAAAAGAGAGTAAGTGAGCTAGCCCAGCTGGTCTTAGCCATGACCATGCGAGCGGGGGAAAGGGTCAGGTCGCAAGTTCAAAATGCGGGGGAAGCAGATTCCACGTTTTGCAATTTTTTTGCCTCGCCCAGACATGTGTCAGTTTGCGATTAGATGACATGACGTGCGTGCCTGGCACGTGATCTTCTTCTTCTTCGTCCGAGATCATCGCTGGCGAGCAGGAGAAATGGAATCCGACCGTTTTGATGTGATTTTTACACGAAATCCACCAAAACTTTAACTAAAATAGGATAAACATCATCCCATTGGAATTAAATCGCAACAAATCGAAGGATTTACACAAATCGGAGATGGGTTTCAACAAAAAAATTTGATTTGTGCCGATCGAAAGAAATCTAAGCTTATCCCGCTTGGTTTTTGACTCCTATAAATAGAGATCAAGGGTAGAAAGCTAGAGCATGGATCAAAAGTGAGAAAAAGAGAGAAAATAAAAGAGATCGAAGTCTCGCCAGAATTCTTCAACCCGCAACCACCGATCGAGCTCGAAAACACCACTAGGAGGTGATCTTGAAGAAAACCACCGCCACGGTTAGGATCCCCATCCCTTAAAAGCTTGGAAGCCACCTTCAAACGTCGTCGAAAGCTATTGAAATGCCACCAACAAGGAAGCTCCAGCCACCGTGATCGACCCGATCCGACTCGACTAATCTGACCCGACTTGCGCACCGTATCCAGACCTAGGTAAGTCGGATTTTTCGATTTTTTTCGATTATTATTATTATTATTATTTATTTATCGTATTTTATTATTTATTTATTCATTTTTTATTTATAATTAAAAAATAATATTAGGAAAATGTTAGAATTTAGATTTATTTTTTTTAGGTTTAGTTTAGGATAGAATAAATAACAAAAAAATTATAAAAATCATAAACATAATAAAAATAATAAAAAATAATAAAATAATAAATATATATTAGGAAAAATGATAGAATTTAGATTTTTTATGTTTATTTTAGGGTATATAAAATAATAAAAATCAACCCACTTAGGTTCTCATCTAAACTCTTTTCGTCTATATCAACCTCTTTCAACCTAGAATTACACAATCTGACTCTAAATCAAGAGTTCTTGACCTTCTTCTCCAAATCAAATTCCTATGCCTATCCCCACAATATATAAACATGTGATAAGGATACAAATAAGGAAAGGAAATTGGTCAAAGATACACCCCTACCATATTATGAGAAGATCTCTTGAATTAATACACCTTTCAAGTTAAGATCATCCTGAATGCTTATAAATAGAGGATAAAGAAGATCAGGTAAAAAACTTTTAGACTCAAATTCTTGATATTCCCTTTATTCTTCTCTTATGCTAATTTAGGCATCAAAGTAGCCATGCCAGAACAAACTCTAGCGCTCCTATAGCCTAATTTGTTTCTGCCTTACAAGTAATTCAACTACCCTCCAGAATCCCAGCACAACATTTAGTGCCATCTTCGTGATCTTACTCATGACCAAACAAATGGTACCTTGCTCTAAAACAACCAAATTGAAGAAAACTATAGACACTTTGGTGATGGACCAAACTATCAAAGCCACGGTGTCCCAATAACCTCATCATCAAACTATAAACACACACTCCTATCAAATCAACTCCTAGCATTTTCTAGATCTAAAAAACCTTTATAAAATGCTAGTAGCCCAAAATGAATTAATAAGGAATGATAACACCAAGCTTTAAGCCCGAGTGGTAAAATTGGAGCAACTCAACAATATGCTAAAACTAGAGAATGTGAGGACACATTCTCTAGAAACATCGTGCAATAACATTCCACCGCCTCTATCAACAACATCTTTACAAGCAACTTAACAAGCTAGGTCTGCAAAAAAACCATAACACTGCTCTTGCTAACTAAATTCTCCTTATAGCCTCCTAGGGTAGAGTATGTTCCCATAACGCCCTACTTGCTACATCATACAGCCTCAATGCCAACCGTACTTAAAACAACATGCTCAAGCTATCAAACACCTGTACATTGCTAATAAGTAAGTCAATGACATGGACATCGGCTAAATCGATGATTATGTCAAGAGACTCTTAAACTTGAAAGAGAGCAAAAAGGTTGATCCATCAGCAAAATTTTCCATAAATCGGACCCCCTTCACTCAAGTAATCTAAGATGAGCTCCTATCTCTAAACGTCCACCTCTCACAGCTTAACACATATGATGGGACTACAGACCTAGATAATGAACTTGCATGGCCTCAGCGACGCAATCGCTTGCAAAGTTTTTCTAAGAACCTTACACAAGGCTGCTCGTATGTGGTATCACAATCTACCACAAACTCCATCTCTTCATTCAATGAATTGGCTAACTAGTTCTGACAACACTTTTTGGCTAATAAGCTCCCTATGAAAGACTATCAACACTGAACTTGATTAAATAAGGTCATGATAAGCCAACAAGGAATTACCTTACTAGGTTTAACGCTGTAATGCTAGAAATCCCCAATGTTGATAAAGGTGTTGCCTTGAATACGGTCATCCAGGGTATCAAGCGTACTGGAGATATCTTCAAATCCTTGGTAAAGAGTAAGCCTAATAACTTTGAAAAGTTTAGGGAGAAAGTGATGAAATACATCTAGTAAAAGGACTTTATCCTAGCTAGGAGACAGTCTTACCAAAGCTGGTCGAAATAAAAAGAAGGACAATAAAGGATCTATCAAGGATCGCTTAAGCCCAAAGTAAGGTAAAGGGTTATCACAAGATGATAGTCTAACAGACTGAAAACACTCTATCCTAAGCTCCACAACATATACCCCACTAAACCAACTAGTGAGGGATATTTTCATGGAAATTCACAACATAGGTGTTCTACCCAAACCAACAAGACTATAGGGTAATTCGAACAAGAAAAACTCCAACAAATATTGTAATTTCCATCAAGATAGGGGCCACAATATGGATGAATGCTATTAACTTAAAAATTTTCTCTAAGATCTTATCCAACGCAAATATCTCTAAGAGTATATTGAGAGGATTCAAACCCCTCATGATTATGCCCTAGTGATCAATGCTAGGAGCACTAAATTCAACATAAGGAAAATCCTAGTCAATATAGGCAGCTCTACAGATATAATTTTTAGCATGTCTTTGATCAGGTGCAACCTAACCTCAAGATGAATATGAAGCCATGCAATCATGATTTGTATGGGTTCAATAACCAACTACTAAAAGCTACGGGAATCATTACCCTCCCTATAGAGCTCGAAGATGATGACATTGTGGCGCAGCACAATGTAGAATTCTTAGTGGTAGACTACCGGTCGCTTTACAATGTAATCCTTGGATGACCAAGCCATAACACATTTAAGATGATTTCCTCAATGCCGCACCTAAAGGCAAAATTCCCAACACTCAAAGTAGTGAGTGTGAGTCAAGGAAACTAAGAACTAGCATGCAATTTATATTTGAAGGCTTTAAAGTAGGAGGAGGTCTTCACTGTAGTAGCCAAGGTTGTTAAAATCGTGATTTTACATAGAATCGTCAAGAGGTATGTAGAATTGGAATGTAGAAATAGAATGTAGAAACATAAATTTTTACAATATTTGTAAAATAACTTTCAAATATTGTAAATTTACTTACAGTAGTCATAAAAAAAATATGATGAATAGTAGAAATAAGAAAATTCAGCATACAGATTTGGTCATAAATCGTAATAAAAATTATAAAAACAAATGTCTCAACCAACATCACTTGGCTCTCGTTTCCGTGAATCAATCACTCAAATGGCTCTCAAATCGCACCTTGCAAAGTTCATTTCCACTTTCTTTTATGTCCTAGCAATTGTAGGTTCTGCCATGTCTTCACATAAGTTCTTGTTCCTTTCCTTTAACACAACACAGATTCTCCTAAGTTGACCATAATGCATGTGCCCCCATGAAATAGGTTGCAACATATTTTTAATATAATGCACTATGTTCATGCTTTAGTTTAGACTTAAAAAAAAAAAAATTGTACTAGTCATGGTGTAAACACCTCATTTTTGCCCTAATAATCAATTATCAATTTTTCTTTTTCTTTTTTTTTACATTTTTTTCTAATTTAGTAAAAATAGGAAAAATATTTAAAAAATAAAATAAATAGGAAAAATACATCAATTTTGGAAAATAATTACAAAAATAGTAATAAAAGGGATTAAATAATTTTTACAAATTTTTGAAATTTCAAAAAAATATAAAAATAATAAAAAATCGCATTGCATATATGCAAATTGCGAAAATAAAAAAATCGAGTAAGTGGGCTAGCCCAGTTGGTCCGAGCCACTGCCCTGTGCGCATGGGAGAGGGTCAGGTCATGGGTTCGAAATGCGGGAGAGGCAGATTTCGCGTTTTTGCAATTTTTTTTCCTCGCTTGGGACACGTGTCAGCAGCTAATTGGCTGGAACGGGCGCACACATCGGCGCGTGATCATCTTCAACTTTCGTCCAAGATCGTCGCCGGCAAAGGAAAAATCACATTTCAGCCATTTTGATTCTATTTTTTTGCACAAATCCAACAAATCTTCAATTGAAATAAGATAAACATCATCCAATTGGAATCAAATCACAACAAATCAAAGGATTTACACAAATCGAAGATGGGTTTTTCAACCGAAATTCAATTTGCTTCAATCGGAGGAAATCTGAGCTTATCCAGCTAGATTCCTTACGCCTATAAATAGAGGAGGAAGGAAGGAAGTAGGATCACGGATCAGAAGTGAGAAAAAGAAAGAAAAGGAGAGAAATCGAAGCCTCGCCGGATTCTTCCAAGCCGCGATCGTCGATTAAGCACCGTACTGCCACCAGGAGGCGTTTTTGGAGAAATCCACCACCACAATTGAGTTCCCCACCCCCGAAAACCCAGGAAACGACACCTCAACCTCCTCGAAAGGCCGTTGGAACGCCGTCAACGAGCACCACCAACCACCGTGACCGATCGACCCGACCTGACCCGCTTCGACCCAATCCGACCGACTGACCCGACCCGCGCACCGATCCGGATCCAAGTAAGTCGGATTTTTCGATTTTTTTATTTATTTAGTTATTTTATTTTTTTTTCAAATTTATTTATTTATATATTTGTTATTTATAATTCAAAAAATAGAAAAATATCAGAATTTAGATTAGTTTTTTTTTTTAGGATTTACTTTAGGGCGAATAATAGAAAATAATAATAAAAAATAATGATAAAAATAAAAAAATTGTAAAATATAAAATAATAAAAAAATGATAAAATTTAGATTTTTAGTTTAGGGTAGATAAATAATATAAGAGAAAGCTTTTTAATAGAAATTAGTAAAAGTTAATAAAAAATAATAAAATTAAAAAAAATTTAAAATAATAAATTTATAATAATAGAGGTAAGTTGAAAAATAGAGAAACAACTTTTCTTATCACTTAGAAAAATCCTTTCCTTAAATAAATCCAAAATTGGTTTTTTTTTTCCTAAATAATTATTATTTTTCAGAGAATCAAATGATCAAGCTTAGGCTTAGATTTTTTTAGAAAAATACTAAAACGGTAAAAACGTAAACTAAGAGCAATTTCATAATTAAAAAAATCACAAACACATTAAAGTTTTTCAGGAAAAGCGAACTACGACCTATTTGATTCTGAATAGCAGATACGTAGGCACCCATTTGGAACAACTCTAAAAAGAATAAAAAATCATTTTCTTAGAATAAATCATTCAAAAACACAATAAAAAGATAACAAAAATAAAATAAAAGACATTTGGATAAGGTTTAGATTTTAGGAGAATAGGGTGGTAACCTTAGGGTTTTAATAGGTTAGCCTCCGAGCCTAGGAACTCTGGATTTTCTATTTCCTCTTTCACAAAAACGAAAAGAGGAAATCTCGCTGACTAATGGTCCAAATTAGGATTAATCTGCTCAATTAGTCCTAATTCAATGTTTCCCAACCACAATTGGGTAGTGACTCCAAAATAAAATGAAATTCTTAACTCAAGTCAAGAGTCTACATTAGATGATCATAAGGTCTAGTATAGATCAGATTAGGAATGGAAAATAAAAAATTAGACTCGACACATGGTTTTGTGCAGGTTGCCCTTGTCGTCTGTAAACAAAAATCCTAAGTCTCCCAATTTTCAGGAATAATTGTATTAGACACGCTTTTTTACTTCCATGGGAATGCTAGTCTAAAAAATATCTATTTCTTTCCCTTCTATAATGTGTTGATTTGATACAGAGTATAAAAAAACATTACAAGAAAAATGGCACTAGAAGTCGCAGCCAAACCACCATGTTGAAACAAAATCAGTGCAACAAAATTGGAATGTGCTAATGAAATTGACTCACTATGGACAGAAATTAAATTGCTAAAAAAAACTGTGAAAACGCATGCAGAAGTGTGATTTTACTGATTCCACCATGTTAAATCGCGATTCCAATGCGATTTTACCTCAAAATGATTTTGTTTGCAAATTAATAAGGAATGTGCTCACAAAATCATAAAATCATATAAACGTACGAGTTAACTTGTAATTTTAACAACCTTAGTAGTAGTTGGACTTGAGGAAAAACCGGGTTCTAAGGGGGAAACCAGCCAAGGAGACTAAAGAAATCTAAATCGGTAGCAACCATGAATAAACCATGCGAGTAAGATCATCAATGCCTGTAGAACTCAAACATCAACTCATCGACTTCCTCAAGTCTAATAACAATGTGTTTTCCCAGTCCCCATCAGACATGCCAAGCATCTCCCCCGAAATGATAATGCACTACCTCAACATTGATAGTAATGCTAAAGTTGTCAAGCGAAAAAACAAACACTTTGCACCAGAATGCCATGCAATCATCAAGGAAGAGGTGTAAAAGCTACTAAAGGTAGGATTCATAAGGTAGGAACGTTACTCGACTTGGCGAGCTAATTGTATACTAGTTAGGAAGTCTAATAGGAAGTGGTGGATGTATATAGACTACACAGATCTCAATCGCGCCTACATAAAGTACTGCTTTCCCTTCCCTTGAATTAACCAACTTGTCAATTCTACCTCTAGCCATGCACTTCTTAGTTTTATGGACACCTTCTTTAGATACGACTAGATCAAGATGGAGTTGGAGGATAAAGTACATACTTCATTTGTCACCAACTATGGGACTTATTACTATAAAGTCATGCCTTTTGGTATTAAAAATGCTAAAGCTACATACTAGAGATTAGTGATAAAGATATTTAAACGACAAATTGGGCATAATATTGAATTGTATGTTAACAATATGATCATCTAAAGCATAAGGCCCAAAGACCATCTCCAAGACTTGCAAGAAACATTCGACACTTTGAGGTGATACATTATGAAGCTAAACCTCCAAAAGTGTGTCTTTAGGGCTGCCTCAAGCAGGTTCCTTAGATACATGGTCATATAGTGCAACATTGATGCTAACTTGGAAAAGATATGAGCCCTATTTGAAACACAAGCCCACAAATCAATAAAAAAGGTGTAGTGGCTCATAGCATAAATTGTTGCACTAAACAAATTTGTCTCTAAAAGTAAAGATAAGTGTTTTGAGTTCTTAAGGTCTTAAAGAGGCCAGCAAATTTTCAATGGATTAAACATTGTCAAATTGCATTCGAGAAGTTAAAGCAGTTCCTAACAAGTTTTCCTATACTCTTCAAAATAGTTCCTAGTGAGAACTTATTCTTATATCTATATATTAGTGACTAAGTTCTCTCTTCGATACTAGTGTGAGCTGAAGGGAGGGAGCACAAGTCGTTCTACTACATTGGTTACATCCTCTAAGGGCCCAAAACGAGGTACTCAAAGGTAGAGAAATTCACTCTCGCAATGGTGATCTCGTTCAGAAGACTACGATCTAATTTTGAAGTGCATCAAGTAATAGTTTTAACTAACCAACTACTGCAAAACATACTATATAAGTCAGACGCATCAAGTCATATGATGAACTACACCTTAGAACTAAGCATTTTTTTGGTATAATATTGACCAAGAGAAGCAATAAAAGTGCAGGTCCTTGTAGATTTCATAGTAGAGTATACAACAAACATTGCCATGACAAATAATAACAACAAGCTACTAAAGAGTCTCCATGTTGATGGCTTGTCTACTCGAGGGGGGAGTAAAGCTGGCCTCATGTTGCACGAACCTCATAGGGTAGAAGTGATCTGTGCTCTCAAATGTAGGTTCCTAGCAAGTAACAATGAAGTAAAATATAAAGCTCTTATTGTGAGTCTTAGGCTAGCAAAGGAGATAAGTGCTAACAAGATAGAAATATATTTGAATTCTTAGCTAGTAATTCAATAAGTAAATGGAGAGTATATTGTCAAGGATGAAGTGACGAGTGACTATCTCCAAGTCGTCAAAGATCTGACCTTGGAATTTCCCTCCCGAAGCATCACTAAAGTTCTTTAAGTTGAGAATTCTAAGGCTGATAAGCTATCGAAGCTTGCATCAACAAGTATTCCCGACTTGGGCAAATGGGAGAAGGTCTTTATCGAGTACCTTCCAAACAAGAGTATTAAAAAGAAAATGTCTTAGGTTATGGAAATTCATCATACACCAGTTAAACCATGTTAGATGGACCCTATCATAAATTTCTTAAAGAATGGAACTCTCTTGCAAGATAAAAATGAGGCTAGGAAGCTCATGTACAAGCCGTAATTACACTACTCTTAACGACCTTTTCTACAAAAGAGGTATGAGCACACCACTCTATAGATGTGTTTGGCCAAAAGACAACCATCGGTTGTTAGAGGAATTACACATAGGAATATGTAGCAACCATGTCAAAAGTAGAGCCCTTTATGTCTAAGCACTTAGACTTTGCTATTACTAGCCTACCATGAGGGAAGATTCAAAACGCTTTACGAGGAAATGCATACAATGTAAAAAACATGCACTTGTAGAGCATGTACCAAGCAACCACTTACAGTCCCTCATTAGTCCCCAGCCTTTTGCTTAGTGGGGACTTGACATTTTAGGACATTTACCTAAAGCGTTTGGATAACAACAATTTATCATTGTCGCCATAAATTACTTCACAAAATTGGTAGAAGCTTAAGCTATAGCCAAGATTATCAAGAAAAATGTCGAAGCCTTTGTCCTCTACAACATCCTTAGTAGATATGGTGTTCCATATGTGTTAATAACAGACAATGGGACGCATTTTGACAACCAAAAGTTTAAAAAAATTTACAGTGACAATCACATCAAAATTCACTACACCTCAATGGCACATCCCCAATCTAACAAGTAAATCAAGGCAATGAATAAGATTGTCCTAAATAGCATTAAAAAAAAAAAGAGTAGATTAGGCCAAAGGTAGGTAGGTAAATAAACTTCCAACCATCTTGTGGGGTTACTAAACTACTCATCGGACCTCGATAGGGGAAACACCATTCAAGCTCGCCTTTAGCTCCAAGGCCATCCACCCCATCAAATAGGAGCTTCCAAATGTAAGAACATAGAGTATGGATTTGGCAACCAATAAGCTAGGACTGCAAGTTAACCTCGATACTATAGAGGAAATTCATGACATTGCTTGGATATTTGTAGCCACATATCAACACCAAGCTACTCGCTATTACGATAAGAAGGTCAAGCATAAAGTCTTCTAACTTGGAGACCTAGTTTTTAGAAGGTTAGAAGCAACAAGATCCAAAGAAGGTCAAGGAAAACTTTCACTAAATTAAGAATACCCAGTCATAATTGTTGAAGACTTAGGTAATGGGGGCATACAGGTTAGAATGATTGGATGGTCAACTTATTTCTTGCACCTGGATTTCCAACAACTTTAAGCCTTACATTCATTAATTTTTTTATTTGTTTGTATATTCAACCATTCCAACAAAGAATGAAATTTTTGTACATTGTATGTCTTATTGTTTTTCATTATGCTTCTAAGCATTGTCCTAACCGTTCTTGAGGTGAATGGACTAATTAAATTTACCAACTCTTGACCTATTTAGGATGAGAGGACTCTTGATCACGACTGGTCCTAACCTTATTATGGTTAATGGACTACTAACAACATCAAGTCCATACTTTAAAGCTGATAAGTAAATAGACTCTTGATGGCCCGACATCCCTACCCCATAAGGGTGGATGGACTTTTTAACTCTTTGACTTTTATCAAACAATCGGAGTATCTAACCTCTTTAAGTCTTTTAAAGACATTCATGTGTAACTTGTCGATGGGACTTAAGATCTAGACATTTGAGAACACTCGACAAACATGACTTACAAAATAAGTAGATTGGAATACGAATTCAAGTTCAAACGGATAAAGAACCTAAATCATGCAACAAGTAAGAGAAGCATCCAAGACAAGTAAGACATGGAGGCAGTTAAACACAGATATATTGTATTCTAAGTCAAAATCATCAAGGTCTATGAAATTATACATCTTAAAAGTCAACATACCGACTTAGCAAGTAACAAATGGAAAAGTAAAATTTTCTTTGATCACTCGAGGGAAAGGATTATGAGAGTTTTTATTATCTCATCCATCTTGGCTGTCAACATACCAACTTAGCAAGTAACAAATGGAAAAGTAAAATTTTCTTTCATCACTCAAGGGAAGGGATTATGAGTGTTTTGATTATCTCATCCATCTTGGTTGTAAGAATCCTCTTAGAAGGGTGTAGCTTAAAAGGTGGAGGCAGATCTCCTTAAAGGTTAAAGCTTGGAGGGGGTGGAGGGATCCTTGGGTTACTCTTAACTTAATGCTCGACCTTGGTCCTGTTCCAACTCACCAGAAGGCAATTGCTCTTGAGGAAGATCTTCAAGTATTCCCCTGTCACCGTACTCAATCTCATCAGTTGCATCCTCTTCAATGTCTTCTTTAAGTTTGTCGCAAAAAGAGAAATAGATGAGGTTACACTCTAGGTGCACCTTGAGGACTACTGACCAAGTAGTCCAGATGCCCTCGGTGAATTTACACTCTTAGAGGTCCGCTTACTCTATGTTATTTATGATTTTGTTAAAATCCTCCCTATCCATTGTAGCCCAATTTACTTAATTAATAGCATGAGCCTCTAAGTTCAACAGGTGGGCTCAATTACAATCAGCCTTCAATCGAAGTTATTTAATCTCCTCCCAAAGGCTTCACTCGACCTCGGCCTACCCTTTTTTTTTTCTCCTTGTGCACCCCATACGCTTCACCAAGTTAAGCAATCAATTTTTTATTTTCTTTGTATAGGCTCACATTAGATCAATCGGCTTCCTCCATTCTCAGGGAAAACCCAACATTAGGTTTCACCTCGAGCTCCACTCGAACTCTCAAGGTCCCTAGCCTTGCTTCTATATGTAGCCTTAGATCCTAAAGCTCTATAACTTAGTGTAAGGAATCCTCTTGAGCTACATAAGCTTTAACCTCCGCATCCTTAGACTTTCTACAATAGTACACATATGTCATTAGATAACTTCAGATACCCATCGTACAACCTTTGATGTTTAGAGATAAGAAGCTTGTGCTTAGATCTCGTGTCCTTTACTTGTTCAAGCTCTACACCCCACAACTTAAACGTCTGGACCAGATGGGATGAGAACTGGAAAAAAAATCACGAGAAAATCTCTATGGTGAAAGACTTACATCATGAAGCTTTGAATAAAGCATCCCCCCGAGCATGTCCTTGGGCATACTCCACAAGTCTCTCTCCATAGTGGTAGCATCCTTTGGTATGATGTACCCCTTCAATAGCTCCTTGCTTCACCTTATGTCCCCTAGAGTCGTATCCTAGCTATACACCTCCTATTATGGCAAAAAAATGTAGCCACTCAGGGGAGGAGATGGGAGACTAGTTACGAACATGTCTTGCTCCTCTTGATGTTCTAGAGAAAAAAGAGAAGGCCCTATGCCACAATAACGAGTTGTTGGTCCTGCACTGTCTGATTTAGCATCAAGCTGGACTATGACATCTAGGGCAACTATTGGAGACCTCTTCTTGAAAGCTTCACCATGTAGCCTTTTCCTAGTATGGTGGGACAATCCTTCCTTAACCATTCCCTTCGCCCTTTTTCTAATTGAAAGATTCTCGATAGGATGAGGAAGGGGTACCTATCTTTCTTTGCCCCTAATCATAAAGGGAACCTCGCACTATCTTTACACGGGCACCCTTCGAGGCTCAATTATGCTCAAAGGGGCCATCCTTCTCTTCTTAGTAACTTGGGCCACCTTATTGCGTGCAAGCGTTTCTATGGGGGTACATTCTTTAAGTTGCATATCTTATTAAAAAAAAGTGTAATAAGTACACTAAAAACAAATAATTAAATAAGAAAATATAGGTACTATGTTGAGCTAATAGTTCACAAGGAGACTCATTTCCACTTCTTACTATTCGAATAACCAATTCCTCTTAAAATTGAAAATGCAAAAAAAAAAAAAAAAGATTCCACCAAAAACCTTTTCTACAGCTATGAAAAAGAGATTTTTCAATTTCGCATACAGCAGTTTATCCCAACATGGCTAAAGTGATGGGTGTACCCCCTTCCCCTTCTAGAGCAACGGTGCTCTTCAACTTCCCATCATAGAGGTGTTCGTCAATTACCTTTATTGCATTCCATAGACCAACTGACCTTTTATAGAGCTCGATTAATATCTGGTTCGCAATAGCCTTATCATTTGGTTTTATTGAACTAATGGTCAAAGTACAGGATAGGCTCAGTCCACTATGTCCAAGTCAGGTCACTTGCTTACTTGGCCACCTAATGATGCTTCTGTCAGTAAGAGGTCAAGGCTTATAACATGGAGCTCATGTAGCTATCAACTCTCTTTTCCAATCTATTGACAAAGAGAGTGGGGGTCAGGGGGAGGGTAAGTGTTGATAGAACATTTTTGGCTCAGCCTCGTTGGGTCTATATCAGCCCACTTAAGCGCTTGTCTTATCTCCTTTTGCCTATGTCTACCTCTTTCGACCTAGAATTACATGATTTGGCTCTAAATCGGGAGTTCTCAACCTCCTTCTCTAGATTGAATTTTAGTGTCTATCCTCACAATGGATAAATGCATGAGAACAATATAAATAAGAAAATGAAATTGGTTCAAGATATGCCCACACCATGTTAGGAAAAGATCTTAAGAATTAATGCACCTTCTAAGTTAAGATCATCCAAGACGCCTATAAATAGAGGATAAGAAAGATTAGGTAAAGGACTTTTGGACTCTCAAATTCTTGATATCCTCCTTATTCGTCTCTTATGCTAACTTAGGCATCGGAGTGGTTACGCTAAAACAAACTCCAACACCACCATGGCCTAATTTGTTTTTACTTTACAAGCAATTCAACCACCCTCTGGAATCCCAGCACAACACATATTATAAACTAAATTATAATGCCACCATATTAAGTAACTTCTACATTTTGCATGTTATAAGATAAGTTCGATGCAAGCACCATGTAGAAGGAGGTCTTCCATGAACTTTCTTGCAAAACATACATTAATGTGTGATGGGTGTACTAAATTAAGCAAAGATGAGTATGCTCATTGTACCACTACTACATTTTGAGCACCGAGCTTGAGAGTAAAGGTTGCTGTGTAACTTTTTGGATGACAATGAACATTATGAGGTAAATATTAGTTTAGTCTTACCTACACTATTAGTTGTACTTGCCACAATTCACACGATTTACTAAAAAGTTTTCAACCAGAAGAGCATTTGAAGGTGAATAAGGAGACTCAAAGAACATTATTACATCACCGTATAGTCAAGGTGCATCATTCCTCTATGAAAGGATATGCTTTCACAATTTATCTTGTTTAATAACATTTTTTTTAATCCTTTTAATAACATTTTTTTTTTTTTGCAAATCCTTATAATTTTTTGTTTTTTTTTAAGGGTGGCATTCGAGTTCACACATCAAAGTAGGAGACATCAAAGTTCCTCAAAGTGGATCAACTAGAGGACAACATATGTACATACACAGATTGCCCAAGGTAAGTTTTTTTAACATGCTTAAATTGTTTTTAACTTAGTATAGTTAAATAGTTGTTGTCGAGTCTAATTTTTGAATTTCCCATTCCTAATCCGATCTATACTAGACCCTATGCTCATCTAATGTAGATCCTCGACTTGAGTTAGGAATTTCGTTTAATTTTGGAGTCGCCACCCAACTGTGGTTGGGAAAAATTGAATTAAGACTAATGGAGCAGATTAGTCTTAATTTGGACCACTAGTCGTCGTGATTTCCTCTTCTCATTTTGTGAAAAGAGGAAAAGGGAAAACCAGAGTTTCTAAGTTCGGAGGATAACCTATTAAAACCCTAAGGTTACCACCTAATCTCCTAAAATTTACTCCATTTAGAAATGTTTTTTATTTTATTTTTGTTGCCTTTTATTGTGTTTTTGAGTAAATTATTCTAAGAAAATGATTTTTTATTCTTTTTAAGGTTGCCCCAAATGGATGCCTACGTACCTGCTATTCAGGATCAAACAAACCGTAGTTCGCTTTTCCTGAAAAAATTTTAGTATGTTTGTGAATCTTAATTGTAAAATCTCTTTTGATTTATATTTTTACCATTTCGGGATTTTTTCTAAAAAATCTAAGCCTAAGTTTTAATTTGATTTTTGAAAATAATTTTAAGGAAAAACATCAATTTTGGATTTATTTTAAGAAAATAATTTTTCTAAGTGATAAAACTCATCATTTTTTTTATTTTTTGACTTATTTCTACTATTATAAGTTTTTATTGATTTTTATAATTTTTGTGGATTTTTATAATTTTTTATAAATTTTTTTATGATTTTTATGAATCTTCATGATTTTTATAATTTTTTATTAATTTTTCATAATTTTTATAATTTCCATTTTTTAAAAATTTTCTCCTAGATTTTTATCTACCCTATTCTAAATTTAAAGTTTTATTATCATTTTTCTAATATTTTTATAATTTTCTACATTTTTATTTCTATTGTTATGATTATATTAAATCCTAAAAAATCTAATTTCTAACATTTTTCTATTTATTGAAATATAAATAACAAATAACAAATAAGTAAATAGCAAATAAATAAATAGAATAATTTGAAATAAATAAAGTAACTAAATAAAAATATTAAAAAAAAATCAGAAAATCCGACTTACCTGGATCCGGATCGGTGCGCGAGTCAGGTCGGATCGGGTCGGGTCGGGTCGATCGGATGCGGCAGCTGGATGTGCTCGTTGACGGCGTTCCAGTGGCCTTCTTCAGTGATTGAGGTGTTTATACAAACTTTCTTTTCATCATTCCAAGCATCTATTCATTTGTAATTCATGACTTGTAATTTAATGTCTACTACTTCAACCAAACTGGTTTCCTATGATCAAATTACTATGGACAAAATTCAATAGCTAATCTAAACAAAACAAACTTTAATCCTCATGTTTAGCAAAAGAATTTTTATTCCAAAAGTAAATACTTAATCCACTAAGGAAAAACACCCAATTAAACTTCATTGGATATTATCAAGCATATAATCATTGCAGTATAAAGTAAAAGCATATGGTATAAGCTCTTTGCTAGATATTCTCCCTTTTATACATCTTTGTTTTATTCAATGAATGTTTACATTCATGTTCTTTTGATTTATTCAAGCATCTATTTTGACGGGTTTTTGCCCGCTTCTTTTCATGAACTTTTGCCTTTTTCGCCCTTATCGTTATAGTGAGTTCATTGAGTCGACAACATCCCGAGCTCATCACTCAAGTGACCGGGTTTTGAGATACCCCTACGGACTCTTCCTCACTCTAACATTCAAGTTTGAATACTCTTAACTCAATTAGTTGAATCATTGGAGTAATGGCTATGCTTGATTCTCTTTTTTTTTTTTTTTTTAAGTGTTATGATTGCTTTACAAACAACTTCAAAGTGTATACAGTAGCTAATATAACCTAGAAGTAAACTTGTTTATTTTTCACTTAGGGACTCGACTTACTCTTAGACTTCCAATTCTAAAGCTAAATACAAGGTAAATTTGTTTCTTAAAGATTTCACTACTTAATTTTAACCATGTATTCTAATCACAACAGTGGGTGAGTAAAACATTTGAACAAGTCAATTTCACATTTTGTAGATGCTTATTACAACATTTAGTACAATATCTAGATTTCATGATAATTTTGAAAAAAATTTAGCTTAAAATTGCTTAAGGACAAACATTCAGAGTATAAGTTAGTTCTCTATTCTCTATATTTTATTATCCTCTCCCCCACACTTAGCTTGAACAGTGTCCTCACTGTTCCTAATTTAGCACAATTGAAAAGGAATTAACAACTCAAGGAACATTAAAGAATAAGAGAAAGGAAATACTGGTACTTCCCTGGTATTGGAGTTTTCCCCTTAAGCTCTGGAAAGTGTCATCTGATTATGTGTATCCTTGCTGCAGCTGATCCAAAGAGTTCAAAACTACACTAAAATCAAAACAAACTAAACTAAAACAAAACAAAACTTAAACAAACCAAAACTAATGCAAAACAAAACTTTTTTTTTTTTTTACATGGGTTGCCTCCCATGAAGCGCCTTTCTTTAACGTCTTTGGCTAGACGTTCCTGGCTAAATATTCGGATAAGGATTTTGATTCCAGCCTTGGTCCCTGTGGTGATGGGTTAATAACATCCGTAACAAAAACAGGAGAGATATCGTTAGGATGTTTCATGGCATCATAAATGTTAAATTTAATCACTTCACCATCAAATTCCATAGTGAGGGTACCATCATTTACATCGATTTTCGTTTTAGAAGTCTTAAGGAATGGTCGTCCTAATAATATCAGTGATGAAGTATGAGAATCACTATCGTCCATGTCAAGCACATAAAAATCAGCAGGAAAAACCAACCCATTGACTTGAACTAAAACATCCTCTAGAACTCCCTCAGGATAAACATTGGACCTATCAGCAAGTTGAACAATAATACCCGTTTCCTTTAAAGGACCAACATTTAAACGTTGATAAACAGACAAAGGCATGACATTGACAGAAGCTCCTAGATCACACATGGCTTTAGCGATTCCAAGATTACCTATTTTGCAAGGAATAGTAAACATACCTGGATCCTTGCATTTAAGAGGAAGCTTCTTCTGAATAATAGCTGAAACATTTTCACTCACACTAATCTTTTCATTGCCTTTTAACTTCCTTTTGTTAGTGCATAAGTCTTTGAGAAATCTAGCATAGCGCGGTATTTTCTTAATTGCATCAAGCTTGCGAAAAGTTTCCAGAATCTCTTTTTCTTCCGCTTCATTCTTGGATTTCGCTAATCTGGAGGGGAAAGGAGGTGGTATCAATGTGACCTTCGATGGCTCAACTAGAGACTTGCTAATCTGGTCGCCCTACTGGCTTGGAGTCGAAATCTCTTTCTTGGTCTCTTCCTCAAGATTAGACAGATGTCCTTTCTTATTTGATCCCTGCAATTCTGTTCCACTTCTCAAGGTCATTGCATTAACGCCTTGCTTCGGGTTTGTAATAGTTTGAGAAGGTAACTTACCTTGAGTTTCTAACCTGTTTACGGCTGAAGCAAGTTGGCTTACCTGATTCTCCAAGTTTTGAATGCTTTGCTTTGTTTCCTCCTGAAATTGTTTGGTATTCATAGCTAGAGACTTAACAATATCCTCAAGGGGCATACCTGAAGTGGAAGGAGCTTGGGGTACGTGGTGTGATGGCTTAGGCTGGAATTGTTGGAAATGCTGAAGGTTATTGCCATATCAGAAGTTAGGATGATCCCTCCATCCGAGATTGTAAGTATTTGAATAGGGATCATACTTCCTCTGCGGTTGTCCTGGAAATCCGCCTACAGCATTGGTGTGTTCATGGTTGTCATCTTGCAATGTGGGGCACATGTCGATCGGATGATTAGGAGCAGCACAAATTCCACAAGCCTTCACCTGCTGGGTATTTCCAAGAGCTAGCTGCTGCACAAGGGAGGTTAGGTTAGAAATTTGATGTTCAAGGTTAGAAACACTTACCTCATTTACCTTCCTTGAAGGTGTATCATGCTTATACCCAAATTGTTGCGAATTGGCAGCCATAATGGAGATCAATTCCCTAGCTTGACCAGGGGTTTTGTTTACTATGGCGCCTCCACTTGCAGCATCCATCATCTTCCTCTCCATCGAAAGTAGGCCCTCGTAGAAGTATTGGATAAGGAGTTGTTCAGATATCCCATGTTGTGGGCAGCTTGTACACAATTGCTTGAACCTCTCCCAATACTCATGAAGTGTCTCGGTGTCCCTCTGTTTTATACCACCAGCGGCTCTGGATGCGGGGAAGAATTTGTCCAAGAAAGTCTTACCATATCTGTCCAAGTGGTGATAGAACCTGGAGACAAATAAAACAACCAATCTTTAGCTTTAGTACTTAAAGAAAATGGAAAAGCACGTAACTTGATTTGATCGTCGGTTATTCCTTGCGGCCTCATACTAGAACACACTATATGGAACTCTTTCAAATGCTTATGAGGATCTTCATTCTCAAGACCATGAAAGGTGGGTAGCAGATGTATTAACCCAGATTTCAACTCGAATTCCACAGCTAGTTCGGTATAGTGAATGCAAAGTGGTTGTTGATTCACATCCGGTGCAGCTAACTCCCTTAATGTTCTCTCGGGATTTGCCATATCGTCTTCTTTTTCTGAATCAAGGAATGAATCAGACAAATCCGATGTTAAGTTCTGTCTAGTGGATGATCTAGCTTCTTGTCGTAGTCTCTTTAGAGTCTTCTCAATCTCCGGATTATAAATTAGTTCACCTGTCTGAGAAGAACGAGTCATACAAGAATAGAAATAAATTCAACACCAATCCCCGGCAATGGCGCCAAAATTTGATGGGTGTCGAATCCAACAAAAATAAAACCTACTCCTAGACAATTATATGATTTGCATATAATGGTGAGTAGGGTCGAATCCACAGAGATTGGTTAAACTTATTTCTATTCAAGGAGAATAAAAGGGAAAAGAAAAATGGGGGGTTTGATTTGTGAATCGAATAAAGTTAAAATAAGATAAGAAAATCGAATATTGATAAAAGCCTAGCCAAAGGAATCAAGATAATTTAATTTAAGGAATTGATCATCAATGCAAATGTTTTCTATTCTTAGTTCTAGATAAACTGGTTATGGTTATTAACAAGCTCTAACAACCTATCTCTCCTTACTTCCTCGATAACCTCAGACAAGTGCTTTGAATTATTTCTCTTATTGATTAAACAACCCTAGACAAGCGCTTAGGATTTAATCTATCAATAGCATTAAAATCTAGAGAGACCACCAATTCATGCCAGTAGATTATAAGATAACCTATTTAAACATGATCATACACCTCCATAACATGAATTCGATCATCTCTTTTATAACCAAACATGTTATTGCGTCACTAAGACTAGAACAATCAAACAATTACGGATTTGACGTGCTAGTTGACAATATATTAACTTGCTAATTGAGTAGAAGAGCTCTATTCATACCAATCAACAAAGATAATAATGACAAAACGATCAGAAGATATATGAATACCCGAAAGCAAAGAATAGAATAAATACAAGTCAATTATACCTCACAATTCGTGGAGAATTAAACATCTATGACCCTTTGGCTAGAAAAGTAGCTTAGCTACTCATGTTCATCAACAAAACGAAAATAAAAAATAGAAACATAATGAACCCGGTTGCCTGCTCTGCCTCCTCGTTTCCTTCTTGTCTCCAAGGTGATTCCAGATTCAAAGATTAAAAGTTCTTCTAACCCTCTAGGGTTGGTTCTATTTATATTGTTAGGGGGATAACATGTGATCTTTTGCTAGCAAGATACGAAAATATCTTTCCTTTTCCAAGTAGATTTCGAGAAGTGAAGATTCGTCTACCTGGCACGCCCCACCACACGGCCGTGGGTCAAGCTGTGCCATCCTCTGTGCATATTCTTCAAGTCTTCATCCGCGCCCAGTGTGTACCACGGTTACACACACGGCCAAATTTCAAGCCGTGCCTTCATCTGTGCATAATCTACAAGTCTTCATCCATGTCTAGTGTGTACCACGGTTACACCCACGGCTAGATTTCAAGTCGTGCCTTCATCTGGTTGATGTTCCATAATTTCTTCTCCTTAGCACGTCTAGCTTCCACCACGGCTCCAAGCACGATTTCTCCCACGGCTTCCACCACGGTCGTGCCCTAAGCCGTGTCTCTCTCTGTTCAAAGTCCACATTTCCGCCTTCTTGTCGAGTGAGGGGCACGGTTTTCACCTTGGTCGTGCCTCAAACCGTGCTAGTTCCTAGTTAGCTACACGACCGTGTACTTCAACCGTGTATCTTCCTATTGATTCAAAACCAAGTACACGGCCGTGTACTTCAATTACACGCCCATGTACTTCCCTCCGGCGGTGTAAATCTTTGTCTTTGAACCAAGTTGTAGATAGCTTCTCTAATTTACTTGAATTAGCATCCTTGACTCCATTTAACCTGATTTATCACGATGATAGAATTAAAGTACCATTTCCTTATGATTTCTATAAAATCAATAATAATTTAACATAATTTATACTATAAAGATTGAGTATAAAATGGCTCTATCAGGTGTCGAATCCTAGGTTCTTGGGGGTGAGGAATCCAATGGTGGCGGTGGTTTGCTTCAAAACGCCTCCTAGTGGTTGCCCAACTCTTGATCGACTGTCACGGTTTCGAAACAACTCCGGCGAACTTCGATTCTCTCTTTTCTCTCGCTTTTGATCTGTGTCCTAGCTTCCTCACTTCATCCTCTATTTATAGGCTTTCGAAATCGAGCTGGATAAGCTCGGATTTCCACTGATCGACGCAAATCGGATTTGCAGTTAAACAAACCAACTCCGATTCGTGTAAATCCCTCGATTTGTTGATATTTGATTCCAATTGGATGATGTTTATCTTAATTATGTTGAAGATCTGTTGGATTCGTGCAAAAAAAACGAATCAAAACGACTGAAATTCGGATTTTTCCCCTCGCCGGCGATCTCGGGCAGAGGTTGAAGGCGATTACGTGCCCGGCGCGTACATTCGCTCAAGCCAATCAGATGTTGCCACGTGTCCCAAGTAAAGGAAAAATTTGCAAAATGCAGATTCTGCTCCCCCCGCATTTCGAACCCCTAACCTCGCACCTGCGCGCGCCTACCTGACCGTGGTTCGGACTAGTTGAGCTAGCCCATGTTCGCGATTTTCTTTATTTCACAAATTACATATATGCAATGAATTTTTTTTATTTTTTTAGTTTTTTTCAAATTTCAAAAATTTGTAAAAATTATTTAATCTTTATTATTGCCATTTCTGAAATTAGTTTTCAAAATTGATGTGTTTTCCTATTTATTTTTATTTTTTGAATATTTTTCCTATTTTTGCCAAATTAGAGAAAAATTGGAAAGAATTGGGAAAAATTGGAAATTGATCATTATTGATTATTATTGATTCTTAGGGTAAAAATGGGGTGTTTACAACTGCCCCTCTTTGTAGTAAAGTTTGAAAACTTAACTAAAAAGACAAAAAAGACGCCATTTTTGGCCCCTTTGTTAAATAGACAACGCCTTGGTTTGGCTGGTTATTTGAAATTTGGTTTCTCGTAGGAAAATGCTCCATGAGCTAATAATCCTACGAGTCTGAATTGGTCCTAACAATTTAGAGTAATGTATCCTCCCAAAAAGTGCTCTATGGGCTGACTAATTGGTGATAGGAAACATCTTAAGCTTTGTTTAGGAGTATAGAACAACTGATGATAGGAAGTGTCTTATTGGACTAGCAACCTTGAAGGGAAGATTATCTTAGGAAGCACTCTTATGAGCTGGCCACCTATCAATAGAAGCGTCTGACTAGCCTAGCGACTGTTTGGAAAAAATACCTCCGAAAAGTGCTCATATGAGCTGACTAATCGATCGTCAAAAGTTTGAAAAAGTGCTCCTATGAGCTGATTAATTGGTAGATTCAAAAAGTGCTCCTTTGAGCTAACTAATCGAAGAATTCGAAAAGTGCTCATCTGAGCTAACTAATCGGTGGATTCGAAAAGTGCTCCTCTGAGCTAACTAATCGATGGATTCGAAAAGTGCTCCTTTGAGTTAACTAATCGATAGATTCGAAAAGTGCTCCTTTGAGCTAACTAATCGATAGATTCGAAAAGTGCTCCTTTGAGCTAATTAATCGATGGATTCGAAGAGTGCTCCTTTGAGCTAACTAATCAATGGATTCGAAAAGTGCTCCTCTGAACTAACTAATCGATGGATTCGAAAAGTGCTCCTCTGAGCTAACTAATCTATAAGGTGTCTAGGAAAGTGCCCCTTCTTGGGTTGACTGACCTATTGTGGGAAGTGTCTTCTTAGACTCACAACCCTGGGGAGAAATGTCTCAAAAAGTGCCCCTACAGGCTAACCTTGAGAAAAGATATTTAGGAGAGTGCCCCATTGTGGGCTGACTAACCTATAGCATAAAGAAATGTTTTCAAAAAAGTGCCCTTATAGGCTGACCTTAAGAGGATATCTAGGAAAGTGCCCCTCTATGGGCTAACTAACCTATGACAGAATGTCTCAAAAAGGTGCCCTTATGGGCTGATCCTAAGAGAGAATACCCAGGAAAGTGCCCCTCTTTGGGCTAACTAACCTATAATAAAATGTCTCCAAAAGGTGCCCTTATGAGCTGACCCTAAGAAAGAATATCTAGGAAAGTGCCCCTCTTTGGGCTAACTAACCTATAATAAAATGTCTCCAAAAGGTGCCCTTATGAGCTGACCCTAAGAGAGAATACCCAGGAAAGTGCCCCTCTTTGGGCTAACTAACCTATAATAAAATGTCTCCAAAAGGTGCCCTTATGAGCTGACCCTATGAGAGAATATCTAGGAAAGTGCCCATCTATGGGCTAACTAACCTTTTGAAGGGGATGTTTAAACAAGTGCCCCATTATGGGCTGACTCCTCTTATGCTTTTGAATATTTTTCTACTGACTGAGCTAAATGATTTGATGCTTTTCATGGTATGATGATAGTTATTCATTTTAATATGCTTACCAATTTATCGTGGATAGCAACCAAACAACTGAACCTTCGCACTGGTTCTGCTTTTGCTTCACTTCTTCTTATCTTGACACGGGGTTGAAGATATCGATGTCCTTCCTTTCTTGTGCGCATGTCTCTTTTGATGGTAGTGTTATCCTACTAATGCAATAGGTTCTAATGCTCAAAAGTAGATAGAATTATATTACAAAATTTATTGAGATTCATCATCATTTTAGTGTTTATCATTCATTGGTGAAGTGATGTGTTCAGGAATGTTGGTTGTAATGAGAATTGGTTGGAAATATCGATCATTCAGGGATATTAACTTTACTTGTAAAAAAATAAAAACTAGACTCAACAAAATTCGTATTTGAATATTGGCTTTCATAAACATTGGCAAAATTTCAATTTCCTTGCCTAAGGATAGTATATCTTTACAACATATGTATTAATGGGGTCTCTCAATTCCGGACCATCCATTTGAGTCAGTATCAAAGCACCTCCTGACAAAACCTTTTTCACTACATAGGGGCCTTCATAGTTTGGGGTGAATTTCCCTCTGGAGTCTTGGGCATTCGGGAGAACCTTCCTTAACACCAGATCCCCTTCTTTGAAGAATCGAAGCTTTATTTTCTTGTTAAATGCTCGGGCCATCCATGCTGGTAACATTGGCCATGACATATTGCAGTAAGTCTTTTTTCATCAATCAGATTCAGCTGATCAAACCTCTTCTTTACCCAGTCGGATTCAGTTAGCTGAGTTTCTGACAGAATTCTGAATGATGATATTTTGACTTCGACTGGTAGCACTGCTTCCGTACCATATACCAATGAATATGGGGTAGCTCCAGTAGATGTTCTTATTGAAGTCCTATAAGCCATGAGAGCAAACGGCAACATCTCGTGCCAATCTTTGTAAGTAGTTGTCATTTTTTCAATGATCTTTTTGATATTCTCGTTAGCTGCTTCTACTGCCCCGTTCATCTGAGGTCGGTAGGGAGTTGAATTTCTATGGTTTATGTGGAATTGCTGACATAAACCTGTCATCGACTTGTTATTAAGATTGGTACCGTTGTCGATGATGATGGACTCAGGAACTCCATAACGAGCTATTATGTCCTTTTTTAAGAAGCGGACTATTACCCCTTTAGTCACATTAGCATATGATGCAGCTTCTACCCACTTGGTGAAGTAATCGATTGCTACTAGTATAAACCTGTGGCCATTGGATGCTGTCGGAGTGATTGGGCCGATTATGTCAATTCCCCACATGGAGAAAGGCCATGGTGCTGACAATAAGTGTAGCTCATTGGGCGGAGCATTTATCCGATTTGCGTATACTTGACACAGATGACAGTGCTTGACATATTTTATGCAATCCGATTCCATGGTTAACCAATAGTATCCTAACCTCATGATTTTTCGGGCTAACATGTAGCCATTCATATGAGGTCCACATACTCCTTCATGTACTTCTTTCATTAGTTCACAGGCTTCATTTTTGTCCACACATCTTAATAAGGTGGTATCAGATGATCTTTTGTAAAGTATAGACCAACTTAATAAGAAATGGTTTGCTAACCTTCTGAGTGTTCTTTGGTCATTCTTGCTAGCCATTTCAGGGTATTTACCTTCTTGGAGAAAGGTCTTGATGTCATGATACCAGGGCTTGTTGTCTTGTGCTTTTTCAATTGTTAAACAGTAGGCGGGCCGATTTTCGATGTCTATCTTCATCGGTTGGACTTCGGCTCCCCCTGTTATCTGGATCATAGATGCTAGTGTGGCTAGTGCATCTGCAAACTGATTCTGAGTTCTCGGGATATATGTGACAGTGATTGCCTTGAATTCTTCTATCAGCTCTGTCAAATGTTGATGATACGGTACCAGTTTGGGGTCTTTAGTCTTGTATTCCCCTCTTGTCTGTAGTATGATGAGCGATGAATCTCCGTATACTTCTAATTCGCGGATTTCCATTTGGCAGGCCATTTTGAGGCCAAGAATGCACGCCTCATATTCCGCGATATTATTGGTATATGGAAATGTGAGTCTTGTCGCTGCAGGGAATTGTGTGCCGTCTGGGGATATCAATACTGCCTCGATCCCGCAACCAAATACGTTGGCAGATCCGTCGAAAAAAAGTTTCCACTTTGGGTTCTGCTCTATCCCAAAGTCTTCTACCGGTATATCTTCTACTGTTAATATATTTTCGTCCAGGAATTAGGCTTGTATTTCTCGGGAATCTGTCTCGACAGGGTGTTCTGCCAATTGGTCGACTAAGGCTTGCCTTTTCATTGAGTTCTGATTTATGTATGTGATGTCAAACTCAGATAGGAGCATTTGCCATTTAGAGATTCTCCCTATCAAAGCTGGTTTCTCTGCCAAGTATTTTAAGGGATCATGTCTTGTTAGTAGCTTAATATGATAGTAAAGAGTGTATTGCCTTAATCGATACATGACCCAAATTAGAGCACAACAAGTCTTCTCCACCTCTGAGTACCTTTGTTCCCCTTCTGTGAATTCCTTGCTCAAGTAATATATGGAATGCTCTCTTCCCTCTTCATCTTTCTATCCCAGCACACAACCCATGGATTCAAGGAGTATAGTGAGGTATAAGAATAAGGGCTTCCCCTGCTTCAGGACTATCAAGATCGGAGGTTTTATAAGGTAGTCTTTGATCATCCTGAATGCTTCTTCGCATTCGTCGTCCCATTCTATGGTGGCATTCTTTTTCAACAGACGGAATAGTGGCCAGCATTTATCGGTGAGCTGTGAGATAAAATGAGCTATATAATTTAATCTTCCCAGCAAGCTTCTTACTTCTTTAACGGAGCGTGGGGAAGGTAACTCTAATATAGACTTTACCTTGTCATGATCGATTTTAATGCCTTCCTGGCTTATGACAAACCCTAACAATTTCCCCGTTGTGACCCTGAAAGTGCATTTCTCTGGGTTTAACTTGAGCTAGAATTTTCTCAGTCGCTTAAACAATTTCCTCAAGATATCTATATAGCTTTCTCCTTCTTTAGATTTGGCTATCATGTCGTTGACGTATACTTTAACCTCTCGATGCATCATGTCATGAAGTATCGCGACCATGGCTCTCTGATACATTGCCCCGGCGTTTTTCAAACCGAAGGGCATGACTTTGTAACAGAAAGTTCCTCACTTTGTGATGAAAGTCGTTTTGGTTTTATCTTCTTCAACCATTTTTATTTGATTATATCTTGAGAAACCATTCATGAATGAGAAAAGATGGTTTCCCGCAATGTTATCCACTAAAACATCAATGTGAGGTAGGGGGAAGTTATCCTTTGGCGTAGCTTGGTTTAAGTTCCAGAAGTCTACGCATACGCGTACTTTTCCATTCTTTTTCATAACAGGGACTATATTTGCCACCCATTCTGGGTAATCGGATACTTCGATGAACCCTACTTCTAGCAGTTTCTTAACTTCTTTTTTAATCTTTAATAAGATGTCAGGCCCAAATCTTCTTAGTTTTTGTTTTTTAGGTTTGACATCTTCCCTTGTGGGAAGCCTATGAACCACTATTGATTGGTCTAGTCCTGGCATGTCGCCATATGACCAGGCGAACACATTTGTATATTCTGTTAATAGCTCAGTTATCTCACACTTTTGCTCGGCACTTAAACTGGTCCCGATTTTGAGGTTTTTAGGTTTTTCCATGCTTCCTAGATTTACTGTCTCCACCGACTCGTCAATTGAAATTCCGCTTTGTTCATGTTTTTGCCAATTTTCTTGTATTATTTCATTGTCAAGGATATCGCCTTCAACAACTAACCCAGCAGCGTTGGAAATGATATCAGCGTTTTTATTTTCTACCTACGCGAAATATCCCTGATGTTCGATGGTAGGAGATCTGGGTAAAGTAAAATAAAAGCATGTATATAAGCAAAACAGACTGTAATTGAATTAATAAAGAGTCTCAATAAAAGGTGTTCAATAATTGTTCTCTATCTTTGAGCTAACCTAGAGCTATTGATAGGATAACAAAACCAATTATTCAAAGCTGGATGTTGATTGGACGTGCGGGGGGTCAGGCTCCCATTGCTGTCATCACCTTCGCTTATCCGAGGCTCTTGAATGATATTTGCTTTTCGGAAAGATTGTTGGAGGGGTGGAATACACATTGGGGTGTTGCTTGGCTTTTCCTTCATTCTGCCTTTGACACCTCTTGCCTATGCTTCTTCCCTAGCTGTAGGAACGTACCCTAGTCCAAACGTCCCTTGCTGTCCCTCTTTAAACTGATGGCCCTCCTTGCTAGTCACCACGTTCACCTCATTAAAGATTTGGAGACTAAGGTCTTCTGAACCTTCCTCCCCGATATATGGTATGGCAGTTTCCTTATATATAGCGTAATCTTGCTCGCCCAGCACGGTGACTATCTGGCCACTTGCAATAAATTTAACCCTTTTGTGGAGACTAGAGGGGATGGCTCCAGCAGCATGTATCCAGGGTCTTCCCAAGAGTAGGTTGAAAGATCTTGGGATATTGAGGACCTAGAAAGATATGTGGAATACTTGTGGACCAATCTCCACTGGTAGGTTTATCTCTTTTTGACCCATCAAAAGCTCCGACCACCGTTGAGCTAGGTGTTATATTGCTTGGATCGACCCCCAATAAGTCGAGGGTAGCCAGTGGGCAAACGTTGAGGGACGATTCGTTGTCGATGAGTACCCGGGAGACAATTGTGTCGTTGCACCTAACCACTATGAACAGTGGTTTTGTATTTTGGTCTCCCTCCTCTCCTAGCTCTTCTAGAGAGAAAGATATCTGGTCCATTGTGAAAATAAAATCCGCCACGTGACTTATTTTGTTTGTAGCGATGCCTTCTAGGACCTGAATCTGTTTGAGCACTTTGAAGAGTGCTTCCCTATGGGGCTCAAATGCTGTAAGAAGGCCCATGAGTGATATATGTGCTGGAACTTTATTTAGTTGTTCCATTATCTTGTATTCGCTCACCTTGACCATCTTTGTAAACGCAGCGAGCCCCTCTTCCTCTTCCTCTCCTTTCTCCACATTGGGCTCTTCGGTCGGGGCTTTATTCTTCAGGTTGTATATTCTCCCAAAGCGGGTGATTCCTCCCACCATAGGAGGTCGCTCTTGTTCGAGGGTCTGATAGTCGAAAGGTGCAGCCTTATACCTCTTTGCCGATATCAAGACAGTAAATACATATCTTTTCTTCGGGATCTGTACCTCGGTTGACTGTCCTTCATAGCATTTTATGACCCTGGGCTTCTGATGAGAATTGATCATGTTTATAATCTTCTCCTCTTCCTTCGGCGGGTTGTCCTCCTTCTCAAACTCTGGCCCCCATCCGCTAGGCGGCCCATATTCAGTTGGGGTGTAAGAATAGTTCACCAAGTACTCGAATCTCCCATGTGATTCCCCCAAAGTGCCGACTGTTGGGTCTCCGGCTAACCATCTTCTTTTGATATGTGACTTTGGGGTTTTCTCTGGAACTTGACGGGACTGCTTTTTCTGTTAGTCCGTCGTCTTCTGCTTAGGGGCTTCTTTGGGAGCTGCCTCCTCATATGTGATCATGTTGATGGTGGGCTTATGATTGGGCAGCGGATTGGTGTTAACATTGGGTGTTGGGGTGTTCACAAAATCCAGCTGTACAATTCCTACGTCGATTAAGTCCTGGATTTTGTGCCGGAGCCTCCAGCATCTATCTGTAGAGTGGCCCTCTTGGCCCATATGGTAATCACATTTGAGGTTTAGGCCGAAGTTCTTGGGCTTATACCGGCCGTTAGGGATTTCGAAACTGATCAAGTTGTCTGCCCTCAACCGAATAAAGACCTGGCTGAGCGGGATGGGAATTGGAGTGAACTGCCTTGGGGCCCTGGTGGCTTAGGTATGACTGGTCGTGGAATACTGGACTGGGGCACTCTTGGTCTGAAATGTCACACGAGTTCCGGCCTTTTCTGCCTTATCGGAGTGGACCGTGCTGACGGTAGACTCTTTGGCTCTATTACCTCTTAAGGGCCTTTGTGTTGGTGTAACCCTGGGAGAATCCATTATTTGGAGTCTGTCGGTGGTGATGGCACTTTCGATCCGGCACCCTGCAGCTACCACCTCTGCAAAGCTGGATGAGGTCTGGCTTACCAGATGTGAAAAGTAGGTCTTGTCTAAGGTGTTGACAAATATGGATGTCAACTCCTTCTCAGAGATTGGGGTTGCTACTCTGGCGGCCTAGGCTCTCCAGCGCTGAGCATACTCCTTAAACAGCTCAGTATGTCTTTTCCAGAGACTCCCTACATCAATCACGGAGGGGACTACCTCAATATTGAACTTGTACTGGTCATAGAACGCCCGAGCTAGCTTTTCCCAGGTGTTGACATGATTGAAGTCCAAGTGGGCGTACCAGACCAATGCAGGGCCCGTGAGGCTGTCTTGGAAAGTCCGGATCATGAGTTGGTCGTACTGGGCATACTTGCTCATTTTTCGGGCATATAGCCTTGTATACATTTTAGGGCACCCCGTCCCATCATACTTTTCAAACTCCAGGGTCTTAAACTTCCCAGGATATACCTCTTCCCCGTATACTAGCAGACTGGTGATTCCAGCTTGCTCGAAACCATCAAGACCCTCAATTGTTTTCATTTTGTCATGGAGCTGCTGGAAGAGTCTTTTCTCCATCTCTTTCTGTCTCTCTTCCATCTCTCTCTTCAGGTCATCAGAGGTTGGCCCCTGGTTGATTCTCGGCTCATATTCAAAGGCTGGGTTAAGGTGGGAATTGATTTCTTCATACTCCAGAGGCTGACCCTCCACTGCCTTCCCTTTCCTGGCCCCTGAATGTTCTTCCTGGGTTAGCTGGGTAGAGCGAAGGAGGCCGATGCTTTTAGTTAAGAGGTGGACCCGGGCAGCCAATTGTTGGACCGTTTGTTCTAGGGATACGATCCTAGAGTCTGAGGCAGCTTCAGCATTTGTGTTATTGCGGTTGTCGCTACTGTTTGCCATTTTTTCTCTTGAACGTGTGCAAATCGGGCTTCTGGGAGGGTTCGGTTGTTTGGGAGCTATCTTGATACCTGGCGCGCATTTTGTTTATTCTTTAGTATAATGTATACAAATGCTATGTATGTGTCACACGAATGCTAAAAGGGTCGACAATTGATTGACGATGTAATATTGAAACTTTACTTTTATTAATATTGAAAATTTTTGGAGTTCGATACTCAAAGAAAACAAATAAAAGATTACAATGATAATCTATTTCCTAGCTCTCTTGGTCTTCTGTTGTGGAGGCTCAGGCTTCCTGTTGATGACGGCTTCCAGTTCTTCGACTCTGGCTTTGGTCTTCTCCAATTGTGCTTCCAAGGCTTTGTTCCTTTGGTCGGATTCCTTGAATCGTCCTTTTCAGATGTCTTTCTTATAATCTGCAGCTTCAAAATAGACCTCCATCCAGGCCTTGACCTGCTCCAGGTAGATTTCTAGCTCCGGATTTATCTTGTCTGGCTTTGGTTGCGTGACATTTAGGACCCAGTAAGCTCTTTTCCCTGTCTGATACAGCTGGTGGATCACAAACTCTCTGGTAGCTCAGTGCTTTCCCACTTCGCCATCTAGCTCACCGAGGTCTACATTCGGGCTTTCAATTTTGGCTTCCCAAAGTGCTTTGACCTCTGCTAGCTTAGCAAACTTTTCAGCCACCAGCAAGTTCGGATCTTGGTACTCGAAGGTGACTGCTTCCAGCGGGGGCCGATAAACTATGTCTTGGATAGTACCAAATTGGCGGACCACTGAATTGGGGTGATATCCAATACATCCACTAATTCCGATCAAAGGCACGGCTTGAAAATTACTGCAGGTCAAAATAATTTTGTCGCAGCAACTCCACCTGGCTGTCCATAGAATATCCTCGGCACTGAAGCTTCTAAGCACTTCTACCCAACTGTGGCTGGTAAGGTCGTCGGGTAGCTTTATCTTTTCTATGCATGAATCCACAAGATCCACCTGCTGAGCCAAGGTTTTCCAGACCATGTTCAGCCTGAAACACCTAAGGTGGCTCACGAACCATATCAGCATAAGGTTGATACTTGAGTGGAGGATCCCATGACCTTTCTTCTTGAGGAAGTTTAAGTTCCGAATCTGTTCAGCCAATAGAGCCAGGATGTAAGATCTTCCTTCCAGGAATTGGGTCACCAGCTCTGCAACCCGGTAGTGGACATAGAAAGTTCCGGTGGGGAATAGTATGGTGGCGAAAGCTGTCAAGATGAAAGCGTTCACCCTTCTCTGTCTATAAGTCTTGGGGTCCCCACACAGTATGTCTTTTCTATCCCCATTGTCCTCTCGAGTGATGAACCAGGCTTCCAAATCGTCCATCTGGATGTAGTATCCATTATAGTCTGATAAGGCCTTGTTGACTGTTGTTTTGCGGATACCCAGTAATCTGCTGAAAGTACCGGCTGGCCCGGCCTCGAGATCTGGCACATAGATTTGATTGGCTAATGCTGGAGCCTGTAGCAGCTGGGTGTACTCTTCTAAGGTAGGGGTGATTTCATGTGGCCCGATGAAGAAAGTTGCGGGCTCTACTTCCCATAACTAGAGCATGGCCCGTACCAAAGGCACATTTACCTCCATCTTTGTTAGTGAAAGGATGGGTCCTATCTTCTGCTGGATGAAGGCCTGCTCCTCTGGATTGTATAAGGTGAACCAGTGGTCTAGTACCAACTTTGGGTCCAAAGGTTTGTACACCTGAATCTCTTTGTGGAGGAGGTGGTCAACTGCGGTACTAGCCATCTATTACAACAAGAAATTTCCTAATTACAACAAGAACTATGAAAATATTACAGGGAAATAGATCCGAACTCCATGAACAAAACAACTAATATTACATTATCGTCAATTGACAACCCATGACTTTATGTATGCAAGTAGGTTGGTTCTAAATGGTCCCCAAACTCTATGGCCTCCCGCATTCTCAAAGAAATGGATTTCAGGCCATATCGAAGCATTGGGTGGGGTAGCCTAATCGGTCCCGAACGGTGATCAACTCACTTCGCCCGAAACCTACACAATGGCTCCCCGTCTTAGGGTCCTAAGACGGTCCGGGTTCGACCGCATCTATTCACACAAATGCATGCATGCAGACCCAACAGTAAAAACAAACTGAATTATAAACTTAGCTAATCCCTGAAAAGTTAGCAACAGAATAATAATCGAAAGACATTTCTTAAAAAGGAACAATTCGAGGAGGTTCAGGTGGCTAGCCTACTGAAATGATTCCCCAGCGGAGTCGGCATCCTGTCGAGTCTAATTTTTGAATTTCCAATTCCTAATCCGATCTATACTAGATCCTATGCTCATCTAATGTAGATCCTCGACTTGAGTTAGGAATTTCATTTAATTTTGAAGTCGCCACCCAACTGTGGTTGGGAAAAATTAAATTAAGACTAATGGAGCGGATTAGTCTTAATTTGGACCACTAGTAGTCGTGATTTCCTCTTCTCGTTTTATGAAAAGAGAAAAAGGGAAAACCAGAGTTTCTAAGTTCGGAAGCTAACCTATTAAAACCCTAAGGTTACCACCTAATCTCCTAAAATTTACTCCATTTAGAAATGTCTTTTATTTTATTTTTGTTGCCTTTTATTATGTTTTTTAGTAAATTATTCTAAGAAAATGATTTTTTATTCTTTTTAAGGTTGCCTCAAATAGGTGCCTACGTACTTGCTATTCAAGATCAAACAAGCCGTAGTTCGCTTTTCCTGAAAAAATTTTAATTGTGAAATCTCTTTTAATTTATGTTTTTACCATTTCGGGATTTTTTTCTAAAAAATCTAAGCCTAAGCTTTAATTTGATTTTTGAAAATAATTTTAAGGAAAAACATCAATTTTGGATTTATTTTAAGAAAATAATTTTTCTAAGTGATAAAACTCATCATTTTTTTTTCGACTTATTTCTACTATTATAAGTTTTATTGATTTTTATTAATTTTTGTGGATTTTTATAATTTTTTATAAATTTTTTTATGATTTTTATGAATCTTCATGATTTTTATTATTTTTTTATTAATTTTTCATAATTTTTATAATTTCCATTTTTAAAAAATTTTCTCCTAGATTTTTATCTACCCTATTCTAAATTTAAAGTTTTATTATCATTTTTCTAATATTTTTATAATTTTCTACATTTTTATTTCTATTGTTATGATTATATTAAATCCTAAAAAATCTAATTTTTAATATTTTTCTATTTATTGAAATATAAATAACAAATAACAAATAAGTAAATAGCAAATAAATAAATAGAATAATTTGAAATAAATAAAGTAACCAAATAAAAATATTTAAAAAATCAGAAAATCCTACTTACCTGGATCCGGATCGGTGTGCGAGTCGAGTCGGATCGGGTCGATCGGATGCGACGGCTGGATGTGCTCGTTGACGGCGTTTCGGCGGCCTTCTTCAACTGTTGAGGTGTCGAATCCTAGGTTCTTGAGGGTGAGGAATCCAATGGTGGCGGTGGTTTACTTCAGAAACGCCTCCTAGTGGTTGCCCAACTCTTGATCGGCGGTCGCGATTTCGAAACAACTCCGGCGAACTTCGATTCTCTCTTTTCTCTCACTTTTGATCTATGTCCTAGCTTCCTCACTTCATCCTCTATTTATAGGCTTTCAAAATCGAGCTGGATAAGCTCGGATTTCCACCGATCAATGCAAATCGGATTTGTAGTTAAACAAACCAACTCTGATTCATGTAAATCCATCGATTTGTTGAGATTTGATTCCAATTGGATGATGTTTATCTTAATTCTATTGAAGATTTGTTGGATTCGTGCAAAAAATCGAATCAAAACGGCCGGAATTCGGATTTTTCCCCTCGCCAGCGATCTTGGGCAGAGGTTGAAGACGATCACACGCCCGGCGCGTGCATTCGCTCCAGCTAATCAGATGCTGCCACGTGTCCCAGGTAAAGGAAAAATTTGCAAAACGCGGATTCTGCTCCCCCCGCGTTTCGAACCCCTGACCTCGCACCCGCGCGCCCCTGCCTGACCGTGGTTCGGACCAGCTGAGCTAGCCCATGTTCGCGATTTTCTTTATTTCACAAATTGCATATATGCAATGCAATTTTTTTTATTTTTTTGTATTTTTTTGAAATTTCAAAAATTTGTAAAAATTCTTTAATCTTTATTATTGCCATTTCTGAAATTTGTTTTCAAAATTGATGTGTTTTCCTATTTATTTTTATTTTTTGAATATTTTTCTTATTTTTGCCAAATTAGAGAAAAATTGGAAAAAATTGGAAATTGATCATTATTGATTATTATTGATTCTTAGGGCAAAAATGGGGTGTTTACAGTTGTCTTCCCATGTAAGCATATGTGGTATAGAAGTAAGCTAAGGATCAAGTCCACTTCAAAGAGATGGAGGAGGATCTAAAGTCTAAATGGAGGTCATGATTAAGGATTTAGACCATAGATTTAGATACACACACAGAGTGGAGTCAATGAACCTATACTACAACATGATTATCATTCTACTTTGATGCCCAATTTTCTTTTCACAGCCACTAGTAACAAAGTTGCATAAGGAACATGAAGTAATGGCTAGCACAACTTAATTAAATGTATGAAGACCTTACTCAGTTGCTAAATTTTCAAATTCTACATAGCATGCCACTTTATGCCTTCTCTTCATATCATTGGCCACCTTCTATTTATGTCCACATGGTCCATCACATCTATACCCTGCCATCGCATTATGTATCTATAGCCTCTATTTTCCACTCCTCTGCTTGGGGGATAGTCCTCTTAGTTGCCTCCACCCATGTCAACACCAACTACCTCCTTATCTCTACTTAATTTTGCCCTTTACATAGTCCGTACTACCATTCATCTATATATGACAGCTCATAGTCTCGAGTTTAGGATAATGCTAGTATGAAAGTCAACTTTAGACATTAGGAGACTTTAGCTGGGGCATGTTTAAATCCCCTAAACGAGCTGCCTACATAGTTATGCCAAGCATAGTATTTTTGTTTTTAGTAAAAGTTATTAGTTGCACTTGTAATGTTTTTAAGATTGATAAACCGTATATTGTTCAACTTGCTTAATATATTATTAAATATTATTATTTTTAATTCATATCTATACTCATTTTTTAATTTTGTAATATAGTTTTATTAAAAAAAATTATTATAGATAAGTAAATTATTGTTTATATTATTACTTAAAATAGGAAAATCCTAAATTTCGACTTCAATAAAATAGTATTGCAAAATATTTGCAATATAAGCTACATATAAGGCTGCCACCCCCCTCTACTCGACCACCCCCACCCATAAAACACACACACACACAAAAACCTTGTTGCAATGTGCATAAGCAACAAAAATAACTTGCCACATGGGGCTATGATAGCGAAGCTTCCCTATGGAATCCCAATGAGTTATTTTGCTAAGTGGGCCTAATCTAGTGAAACTTAGGCTTATTCTAATGAATCATAATGGTTAGGTTATGATTATATTTTGTAGTGACTTAGAGGTGAACATCATATAAGTGGATGATAAGAAGTGACTTAGAGTCTTGTAGTGTGATATTTGATGTTTTCATCATGGTTGTGATAAATGTAGCAATTACATCAATAACATTAACTTTCGTTAGCGAATATATATAATTTTCTTGATAAGTCATATACTAATTTTTTTTTTTTGGCCAACTGCATTTTACACAAATGAAGGAGATGAGGGGTTTCAAACATGCTCCATCTTAGAAGAAGAATAATGTTCATACTAACTGGGTTATAAGAATTTGATAGGATATACCAATAATTGGATTGGCATAATACACAACATTCACAAACCACCATTATGATAACACCATTAGAATAATTTTTGAGGTGTGATTTTTTTTTTTTTTGTAAATAGTATTTTCTTTGTATTTTAGATAGAATAATTAATGATATGTTAGGTAGAGTTTAGTACACTAATTGTTGGAACAACTACTAAGTACACATTATATATATATATTGATGTTTCTTGTAATTTTATTAGTTAATGAAAAATATAAATTTATCTCTTTTTAAAATTTATTACATGGTATCGGAGTCCTAGGCTTTTTTATGGGATGTCTTCTTCAACTGGCATCCTACATTGTTGCAATTCCTCCTTATTTCTCTTACGTAATAATTATTGTAATAACCTTAATTGCACCTTAAATTATTGCTAGTTCTACAATCCCCTTCCAATTATTTTATTTGGTTATTTGTTTAACTCATCATCATGTCCACTTTCGCCACTAATAGTACTCCTAGACCTCAAGCTCACTAGACCAAGCAAATGAAGATTGATGAAGCCTCAAAGACAAAGAGAATCAATAGTGAAGAGATTGAAAAGTTGAGGAACCTGTTAAGATCTTTGAAGAAGTCTTCTTGAGTAAGTTCATTGACTTTCTAAAGTAAATCTTTAATCTCTTATAAAATGCACTCTTTAGACAACTTCTAAACCAACTATTAGACTCTTAATTGTAGAGCTACAAATCGTATGACCCACTCCTCAAACTTTTTCCATTTGTATACTCCATACCCTAGCAATAGAAAAACTTTAGTAGCAAATGGTGCCTTTACTATTTTTGCCAAATTAGGAGATATCTATATTACCTCTTCAATTGTCCTTAAAGATGTTCTTCATTTGACAAAATTGTTGGCTAACCTTATCTCTATTCAAAAGCTTACTAATGATTTTAATTGTCATGCTATTTTTACTATGTTTAACTGTGTTCTTTAAGATTAGGTCTCAAGAAGGAAGATTGCACTTGCTAAGGAAAGGAACGAGCTCTATTACCTTGAATTGTCTCAGAATACCATGAGTAATGTGTTTTATGTTTTTTCTCAGTCCTTCTAATAAAGATGTTATTTGGCTTCACCATTTACATTTAGGGCATCCATCATTTAGAGTTTTGAAAGTCATGTTTCCCAAACTGTTTTAAGGATTTGAAATCTCCAAGTTTCATTGTGAGGTTTATGAGTTAGCAAAACATACCCATGTATCTTTACTTATAAACAAAAAAAGGGTGCTCTTTACCTTTTCATTTGTTCATAGTGATATTTAGGGACCTTCATCTATACCAAACATTTCAAGGGCTTGATAGTTTGTTTAATTGATTCATGATTGCACGTGTGTTATATGAATTTTTCTACTTAAGAAAAAAAAAGAGTCAAACATTACTACTATCATTCTAAATTTTCATTCTATGGTTTGAAACAAATTTAGGGTTAAAATCAAAACTTTTAGGTATAATATTACTAAAGATTATTTCAATCAAATTTCATCAACTTATTTTAAAAAAGGGGACATTATTTAGGAATCATTTTATGTTAACACACCCCAACAAAATGAGATAATTGAGAGGAAAAATGGCCATTTGCTTAACACAACTAGAGCCTTGTTGTTTCAAGGGAATGTTCCTAAATCCTACTAGAGAGAGGCTATTCTCACTATTACACACATGATAAACAAGTAACCCCCACAAGTGTTAGACAATAAAAGCCCTATAGGCATCCTTAACAATTTTTACCCTCATTTTAGATTATTTAGTGGCTTCAAACCTAGTGATATGCCTAGGAGCCAAGTATCACTAGAGTATCAATAAACAACAACAAACAAAAGGAAAAGAAAATGGGTTTAGTTGAACTTATGAGCTACTTGCAAGATATGATGCACTCATAAGTACACATGACCAAAGATTACTACTTGATATAACACATAAGCAACAACACTTAAAGGCACTCACCACAATCTTTACTAAAGAGATTGATAAGAGTAAGACAAACTTGAGAGCAAAAGACTCAAGAGAAGGTTGGAAAAAGTATTTCTCTAATGATCTTATTCAATTACTCTAACATATATATGAGAGAGATTATTTATAGTAAGTCCTTAAGGTTATAATCTAAAAGAGGAAATTTCCTTTTAAGTACATACAAAAATACCTATGTAGTATAATACAAAAGGATAAAAAAAGTAAAAAACAAAAAACAAAAGGGAATATTTTTAGAAAGCATACAGCTATTATATGTCAAAGACACGTGCCATCTTGGCATTGATGCACTCTTGGCAAAAAGTAATGAACCTAATGAAATGGAGAGGGACCTTCATCCAGGGCGACAAGAGTGTGTTCCAATTAAGTAGGTCGAATGGGGTCAGGATCAACCTTAGGAGCGGTCAAGGAGTAGCATAGCTGGTCGGTTCAAGTTATTAGAGGGAAACTGTCCTTTAAGGTCTCCTTCAAATTATTTTAACAACTTTGCAAGTGAAGAGGTCATGGTGAGGGAGGGTTCGAAGCATACAACATGATGAAGGAGTCTTCAATCCTAGGTGAATGGAAACTCGTCCTCTAATGGGTGTTCGGATAAGATCCTTCTTGTTAAGTTTGGTAGGCCCTATGCTCAGGCTCATGTAATGGACCTAGTAATTTGATTCCCATCACCTACAGTCTTTAGTTACATTACCTTTGTGCATATTTATAGTCAACATAGAAGAAAATTGGATCCCCATGCAATCAAGTGTGTATTTTAGGGTTATTCACCAACTTAAGAGGGATACAAATGTTATCACCCCACCTTAAGAAAAATTTTCACCTCGATTGATGTCACATTCATGGGAAACAAGCCATACTTCACAAAGTCCCATCTTCAATGGGAGAAAGTGAATGTTGAAGATGAGACTTTCAAGCCATTTAATCCTCTTGACTTGCATACACTTGCTCCTAAATCCTCATCTAACATAAGTTTAATGACCTCTTCAAAAAATCCTATACTAGAGTTAGTCCAAGAGAACATGTGTCTTCTCTAGAGTTAACCAGTGCAACTTATGGTTTTCCAAGATTTTCACATGAATATTCTAGAAGAGCATCCATTCCAAACCGAAAATAGGTTCAAGAACCTAACTTGAGCTTTGAAAATGAGACCATGGTAAGAACTGATCCTTCCTTGCAATTGGAGACAATTAAAATACCTATATACAATACTGATCTCTTTATTGCTATTTAAAAGGGCACTAAAGAATGCACCAAGAGACCACTATACCTAATATCCAACCACGTATCACTCAAACACTTGTCACCAGCCTATGAAAAATTCATAGTAAGCCTAAATACTATTTCCATACCCAATACCATGTTTGAAGCATTGTCAAAAAGAGAGTAAAGGAATGCCATGAGAGAGGAAATGGATGCTTTGGAAAAGAATGAGACATGGGAAGCTGTCAATAAGCCAAGAGGAAAGAACATAGTAGACTATAAGTGGCTATACACTAAAATATAAGGCAAGTGGGACACTTGAAAGATACAAAGCAAAGTTAGTTGCAAAAGGTTACACTCAAACCTATGTAGTTAACTATCAAGAAACTTTTGCTCTAGTAGCAAAAATGAACACTTTAAGAATATTCTTATCCTTAGTAGCTCACTTTGATTGACCACCTATGCAGTATGTCATGAAAAATACTTTCCTCAATGAAACTTAGATGAAGAAATTTACATAAACATTCCACCAAGTTTTGAAGAAGAAAAGTTAAGGAACAAAGTTTGCAAACTAAAAAAGGCTCTATATGGACTCAAACAGTCTCCTATAGCTTGGTTTGGTAGGTTCACTAAAGTCATGAAAGATTTAAATTACAAGCAAAGCTAAGGTGACCATACTTTGTTCATTAAGCACTTGGCCTCAAGGGGAGTAAGTACACTCTTGGTGTATGTTGATGACATTATTGTAACTGGGAATGATGAGAAGGAGAAATGGGAGTTGAGACAACAACTAACTAAAGAATTTGAATTAAAAGAGCTTAGAAAATTGAAGTATTATCTTGGTATTGAGGTGACTTACTCGACTTAAGGGATCTCCACATCTTAACAAAAGTATGTACTTGATCTCTTAAAGGAAACAAGAATGATGGGGGAATAAACTGATTCCTACTCTAATGGATCTTAATAAAAAATTTGGAAAAGCTAAAGAGGAGTCAACATTTAATAGAAAGATGTTTGAAAGATTGGTTGGAAAACTCATATACCCAACTTGACATATCATACCCAATGATTGTGATAAGTTAGTTCATGCATGATCCAAGAAAGTCTCATCTACAAGCAGCTTATAAGGTTTTACACTATCTTAAATGAAGTCCAAAAAGGGGAATTTTGCTCAAAAAGAGTGATAGTCTCGCACTAGAAGTTTATATTGATGGGGATTATGCAGGATCAATAGTGGACAAAAAGTCAACTTCGAGCTACTGTATATTTCTTGGAGAAAATCTTGTAACATGAAGAAATAAGAAATAGAATGTTGTGGCTAGATCAACTATAGAATTAGAATTTAGGGCAATTGCCCAAGGGATTTGCAAGCTACTATGGTTGAAGATTATTCTAGATGACTTGAGAGTTAAAAGGGAGAGACTTATGTAGGTTTATAGTGACAATAAATTAGCAATTAGCATTGCTCATAATCCTATAAAACATGATAAGAAGAAATACAATGAGATTGACAGACACTTTATCGAAGAAAAGTTAGGGAAAGGTTTAGTTTGTATGTCATATGTTCCCTTGGGAAGGCAACTTGTAGATGTTTCAACAAAAGGATTAAATAGTGCAAGCTTTTATGAGATTATTTCCAAGTTAGGAATGATAGACATCTATTCCTCAATTTGAGGAAGAGTGTTAAGGTATAATTTTTTTTGTTAATAGTTTTGTTTTTCCTTATCTTTTAGATAAAATAATTAACAATGTTTTAGGTAGAGGTTGATGCAGCAACTATTGAAACAACTACTAGGTACACATTATTTATATATATTGATGTTTCTAATAATTTTATTAATTAACGAAAAATAGAAATTTAGCTTTCTTTAAAATTTATCACAACGATATATACTTTTAACATCGAAATGGTGTATACAAATGGTTTATTAAAGCACTGTAAACTATATATGATATTTAATGGCAGAAAAGGAAATAAAAAATAAAAAACATATGTGATACTTACCAACAATGCTACTTTGTATTAGTGCATCTTTGTTTGATGGTGCTTGACATATGAAGCACGCATTTTAGGGCCCTAGATTGATAAAGAGAGACCCTCGATAAAGGATTCGGTCCTTACTAGAGGGCCGGTGCTTTAAATTTTCTTTTTTTTTTTTTCGTTTCTCTGTAACATGATAAAGTTGTTGCATTGCAATGACAAATTGCCGTTGCCTTTCTTTTTTTTTTTTTTTTTTTTTTTTGCCAGACAAATTGCCGTTGCTTGCTTTGTATAATTTGTTTTACTTTTTATTTTAATTTCTTTTTTATTAATAAATTAAAAATTAAAAATATATTTATATGATTTTCATCATTTTTCATTTTATTATTACTATTAAAAGTATTAATATAAAAGCATAATAACACAAGACCCACATAAACTTTTAAAAACTGTAAAGAAACTTTTTTAAAGAACCTATTAATATATTATTTTAAAGACCCAACAAGAACCTTTCCAATAAAGATGACTTTAGAAAAAGTTTTTATTGCACGAATTGATAGGATCTATCAACAGTTCCAAAAATCGTTGGTGCAACAAAACCTTTACTAATAACCATTCATATCTTTGTTGGTTAAGCCCTTTACCAACAATGCTTATACAAACAAATTAATCTATTAGTATAATGACACTACATCAACAAATTTCTTTTGTAGGTACATTAAAACTTCCTTATTATACCAATGTACCATTTTTACCCGCAAAAGATATATATATATATAATGTGTATATATGAAATTGTCACATTAGATTGAATATCTCTAAACCCAACTTGAAAAGGGAGTATATAAGAGAGCTCTTTAGGGCATAAAATAATAAGGATTGTATCTATCTCCAAATACGACAGCTTTATTGATTAGGAACTGGCTCAATGGATGTCGTCTAGTTTCAAATTTCCTTTCTCAAGCTGTTTTCATCTTCTTTTTGAATATTAATCCTCGTTTGTACAGGCTGGTTTTCTCTTATTTCTAATATGCTTATATATTTTTTTATTTATGGATCAACAAATTTCTTTTGTTGGTACATTGTAGTTTGTGTATATTGTACTGATGAATCTTTTTTATATTTCAACAAATACATATATGAATGCATACATATGGAATCGTAAAGCTTGTTAAAAATATCAATTTGATTATCTTTTATCCTAACTTAAAAAGAAGAATATAATTAGGGGTAAATGGGTACATGATAGATAGGATATGTAGCCTTACTTGTACCCTCTCTAGTTAAGTATAAATTCTCAAATTTTAAAACTAAATTTTATTTTGTAGTATCTTAAAATCACTTTAAAACATATACCTTATAAAACCTATAGAGTATAAAATATCTTGTAGAACTTATAAATTTTGTTTTTATTCCCATAAATTTTAAGTTTGTGTGATATTGAAAAAAATAATATATGTATAAATATTATAAATTTTTTATATGTAAAAACTATGGAACTTATAGCAAAATATATAAAATTAAAAAAAAAAATCTTACCTTCGTTATTTCAGGTTAATTTGATCTTACTATTTAACAAACGATGAAAAACAAGGAGAAAAGAATAAAAAAAGTAAAGTTGAAGAGAAAATTGGTGGAGAATAAGGGAAAGAAAGAAATGTAATAATAGATTCAACTGTTTACATATATTAATTTATGAGTTTGGGAATTTTTTTATTTTTACTAAAATATTTATCAATAAAAAAATATAATATTGTTATTTATTATTTATTTAACAATGTTATTTAATAATTTTTTTATAGGATAAGTATATAGCATTCTAAAATTTATATAATATATAATATAATACAAATTTTAAGATAGATGCAAAATAAAAAGACTTTATACATATACCATATTTTATGAGAGTAAGTTTTAGAAAACCGATATCAGAAATCTATTATATAATTCTTAATATTTTTCTAAAATTTATCTAATCAAATAAAATATAAAAAAAATCCAATAAAATAGGATTAGGCATTCACCCTTAAATATAACAAGAGGTACAGCTTGATTAAGTAGGAATAAATTGGCTCAAGCCTCCAGGGGACGCCGTCTAGCCTCAAAAGTCCTCTTCTTAAGTTGTTTTTAATCTTCTTTTTCGAATAGTATTTCTGGTTTGAAAGCTGGATCGTTGTATAAAAGGTAGCATGCTGGAGCTTTTCTACCAAGATCTTAGGGATTTGGTCGGTTCCTAAACCAATGAAAACCTGCATCCATGTGGTGAAACGCTATTCGAAGTGAAGTGAGCAAAAGAGGCACGTATGTTTATGTACTATTTCCTAAAAAGTATGTCAAAAGTACTATGCATATTGACTTGTCACGAACAAGAAACATGAGACATTTTCTTTTTTTTTTTTTTCCCCCTAGAGCCTATATGGGAAGAAGAAACCCCAAGTAAGGTGATTTGACGTTTATTCTAGGTGATTAACGCTTTAAAAAATGTTGTCTTAGAAAGCGACAGTGGGGTTAGGTAACAATTAAATTAGGGATTGGTTAATGGGCTTCAAATTCTTACCTAGTACATTTAATATTATGAAATCGTACACAAGGATAAGAACACATTCTTACCTAAAAAGCATGTCAAAAGTACGTTGCTTTTTTATTCTTCTTTCTAGGTATTTCCCCCTTCCGATGATGATGGATGATGAAGATAATCAAGGGACAAAGGAATTAGATAATGAGTCAATTATTGGTGTATATATTGTATTTTGTTTTGTTTTAGTTTTAAACTTTTTTTTGCTAAAAAAAATAATTTTATTAAAAAAAAAATCTCAACGAGCCAAATCAAGTGATCTAGATCCATAATTAACAAAAAAGAAAATTAATTAAAGAGGATGGAAAAACTAGGGCCCTAAAATTCTTGCATACCCCCTTTTTTTCCTTAGGCTGCAACCCACCATGCACACACATTTGTTTTCTTATTTTTTAAAAGGAAATACAACAAAAAAAGAGAGACAATTTTGAGAGCAAAATTACTTCTATCGATGGTCCTAATTTCTAGGAAAGAAGATTCTTCTACATTAAACAATCATACACCAAGGATGAATCAGTTTCCACTTCTATACTCCTCCATCAGTTTTATACTACCAAATCAAGAGCTTCCTTAACTACCTGTGCTTTTATAACTTCCACATCTAAGTTGTCACATGTTTTAGATCAAGCTTCCATCAATTGTTCTTCATCATCTTGAGCTACTATTCTTAAACCAACCCTTTGAGTAGATAGATCTACTATAGTATCACAATTTAATTTTATTGATCCTTCATTTGGTTTTCTCTAAGACACTACCACATGACTACAAGATTCTGATGAGTATTGGTTTAGTTTTTTTATAAACATATCTTGTTGCTCAAAAATAGCCACTCTCACTCTTGTTATGATCAACATAGGATCTAGCTTAGATTTATGAAAACAAACCTCATACTTATGTTTCTAAATATACCAAGTAGTGAGAAAAACTAGCTAAAACTTTTCCTTTCCACCCTCATTTACTTTCATTAAAACATCAAATAGAGACATTAACTAGTTCTCAATTCTTGTACTTGGGATAGCATCTGCATGTATACCCAATAATTTAATCCATACAACTTTGGTCCAAGAACAATGAACCAATAACTGTTCAATTGTTTCTTTTTTACCACAAAATTTACAACTAACAATGAAACTACAATTCCTTTTGAAGAGATTAAAATTAGTTGCCAAGGAATTAGAGCATACCTTCCACATATGACATTTAATCTTTGGCAATACATTCACATTCCATATTATCTTCCACAATCTATCATCAACTTGAAAAGAGGAGGAAACTTAGTTGTTTTCTCATTGTGGAATCTCTATGCTAAACATCGATACCTAGATTTGACAATGTATACACTTGTTCTCTCATAGGACCATATAATACTATCATCTATATGCAAAATCTTGTAATGGAATTGTTTTAATTGCTTGTATTTCTCTTAAAAAGAGTTTGTTTTGTACTTCTTCCAAATTCCATTTACCTTATTCCTTATCAATGATAGTACTTACTATTTAGTCTTAATCAATATTCACATGGTCTTTTGCACCTACTTTAAAATGTTCCAAATTTAGTATCCACGAATTAGTTTATATTTTTTTTCTCCATTACCTACTTGTCAATAGCAATGATTTTTAATTAACTCCTTTCTTTATTGTAGACTTTGGCAAAACCAACAAGATTTGCCTCCCCTTCTTGAATTCAAAAAATCTATATCAAGAAAATAAATGTTTTTTTTTCAAAACTCTAAGCCATAAGGCATTTGGATTAGTAGCAATTATCCATGCCATTTTTCCTAATATAGCATCATTGCAAGCTACTTGATCTAACATCACCTCCTTACCAGAACTTAGCTATCATAGATATTATTTCTTAGCACCATGTCTTAGGAAACTTGAAGATGCTCATTACATAATTTGGAATTGTGAATCCAACTACTTTAATAAGAACTTCCCTCCAATTTTGCTACTATTCTATCACTTATACAATTTAGTGCTTCATACTTCGACCTCCCCCATTCTATTGGCAAACAAAGATATCGTCTATGGTTTTGCTCTATATTGAAATATGTGAATTCTTTTAGATTAACTATAAAGCTCAAATTATATTTTTACATGTGCTGATTTTAAGGCCAATTCCACTATGTTTATATAATGCTATTAAATTAAGGCTATTACATTTCTTTATCAATAGCCATTTACATTTGAACTAATTGAAAGAAGTGAATTTATATGATTCCATCAAAGTGTTTAATGATTCAATATAACCAAAATTGAAATTAGGAACCACTTGAATTTTAAATAAATATAGATAAATCTATATGTTCAACCCAATGATGATAACATAAGAGAGATAAATCTATCAACTAGTTTTTATTAAGTTACTATGAACCAATATTAATTATTTTGTTGCACTTATACAATCACCTTTTACTTTCTTTCTTTCTTTTTTTTTTCAAGAGGAAAGGAGAGAAAGAATTTGAGAGGGAGGGGATTCATTTTTTAGGTAAAAAGGAACAAAATATTTCTTTTTTTTAGAGAAAAAAATCCTAAAATATAACCATATCAAGAAAGTTTCAATAATATTTCAAGTAAAATTACTTTCTTCACACACACAAACCCTCTCAATCTCATATATATTTGACCTTATTTACACTCTTAAGCCACTTCTATCCTATTTCCACTTCTATGTATATCTAGGTTGTAACTATTGCATTGTGTTCATCATTTTATCTGTTTGTTCGTCGATATCCACTCACTTTTTCTCTCTCTACTATTTTTTTTAACTAATCATGCATGCAGACCAAGCTATATTGACATTTCTATGCAATTTTCTTTTGTCATTTTTGCCAACTCTTTTATTGATTTTTATTTTTCTTTTTGTTGCTATTGGTTTTTAATTTTTTTATGTGTTCGAAGTGAGCTTTTTAGATGTCCATTAGTTGGTTGTTATATAGGTTTGAGTACAATTTAGATTAGTGTAGATAGTAGCTTAAATTTGCATTATAATAGCACTATCCTATCAAACTAACTAGTTATTAAGTGCAACATGCTATTGTTTTTGCTAGGTGGTAATGCCCTTAACTTGAACCCTTGTCATAACCCTGCCTATTACCTCCATCCATGATATTTTCATATGCAATAGATAAAGTTTTATTCATGTAAAGTAAAAGTTATTTTGGGGTAGGTTTTGCATGGGTCCTTAGATTATTACTATTGATGGAGCTTTTTGGGTATAAACCCCCAAGGCTCAATTCGACTTTTTTGGGTCCTTATTCAAGCTCCTTATATCAAAACTAACCTCTAGCAAATTATGTAACACTAGGAACATCAAGTCCAGCTTGCATGCCTGAGCTCTAGCTCATATTGGCCATGAACATCCTAGAACTGGATAAAAAAAAAGGCAAAGAAGACTCTTAATAGATAAGAAAAGGAGTTGATCAAAGATACACCCTCTACAATATTCGAAACAAATCTTGAATATGAGACTACTTGATAATGGGTTCCACTCTCTTGATTCTCACTTATCTTTTGTATGCATTATCACTCTTAAAATCATTGTGCTAACTTAGGCAATGAAGTGATAATGCCAAAACAACCTTTAGCACTTTCATAGCCTATTTCTTTTCTTTTGTAGGTGATTTAACCTACCCAAGAATTTACAACACAACAATTACCATAACTTAGCAAAGTGAGTTGGTCACTTGGACCTAGTTAAAGAAGTTGGCCAATTTTGTTACTCTTGGTTTACTATCAACAACAATGATGATGTTGAGTAATTATTATTGTTAGCCAACATGATGGTGTGGTTACTCCAATGTAGGCTTTTGTTTTGACTTATGAAATTAGTTTGCCTCCACTTGAACCCAACTTTAAACCTAATCATGACTTTGGACCAAAATCTTTAATTTGTTTAATATTGGTTTATACTAGGTCCTTTTGACTTAATAGAGTGAGCATATTATACCTAAGTCAAGTTAAATTAGAAAAAAGAAGAACCACTCAAATGTTAGAAACTCCAACTGATAAAAGTAGTCATGCTATGATGTCCTTAAAATGTATTTTGCATACTATAAAAAATCCTCTTTCTTATTGTATTTTTATTATTATTTTTTTCATTTTTTGATTTTTTTTGGTTTCTCATTTGTTGTGTTTTTCACTTTGTGACCTTTTCTTTGTCATTATTTTTCCAATTATTTCATTTTAGCTAAAAAACTAGTCTAAGCTAAGAACTAAAATTAAATGGCTAGAAATGGGATGCCTACACCTATAGCTCAATAAGTAAGCAATAGTCATAGCTTACATGAAGTAAATAAGAATAACTATAGTGAAATTGATTAAGATATGGATGGTGAGGTCAAATTAGCTATCTTAGAGCCTTTTTAAGATTCTAGTGAGGGGAGTAATGAGAATGAAAACAATTATAATAAATATTGGCTTTATAAACTCAATGAGCTACATGGATCGCATAAGAGAAATGAATGATCTATGGCTTTTTGCTCTATTTAGAGGCTATAGGTAGTTCAAAACCCATGTCATTTTTTCACACAAGAGATGATAATAGATATAATTGTTAAAGGAAGATTGACTTTTGATGCCAATTAGAGTTGTAGCAATGAATTTATGGTTGGTCTGAGATATGAAAATAAAGATCATTTGCTATGAGTATTATAGATGCACAATATTTTGTGCTACCACAACTATGTTGCCTGTGAGTCAAAGAGGAAAGCATGTTCCATTCAATATGTTGATAGGGATAAGGTGTGTAAGTAGATAATTTATCCATTCATGAAGAAGCAAGTTGAATGTTTTGAGATTGGACAGTTTGAGAGTCTACATTATCCATACACGTGTTAACACCATTATAATCTAGGATCTCCTAAGTTGGACTTCATGACTATCATGTTGCCTTATTTCAAAATTATAGAAGTTGCCTAATGCAAAATATTAGATCTTTAAATTGTTATCTATAAGCAATTTGGTTATACTATTGTAAAAGGGAACTAAGAGGTGAAGCTTAAAGGCTATTGTGTAGATATTCTATAAGTAAAATGAATCATATGTAGTGCCCCTGCATCTACTAGATGCTTTCCAATAGACCAACCCAAGTACAAAGGTGAAGTACACTTGGGTATGCTATGGACATGATGAACCTATTATATTTGATAGAGTTTTCTAGATATTTGGAATGTACATTAAGGCTTTCAAACATTCGAGGTACCATAGCAATTTTTATTTGTTCAAACCTATGGATTCATTTTAGCATAAAGGCTACAATTTAACTTTTTGCTTGATACTAAGCTATTTATTGGTATCAATGGCATATTTATACAATGAAACCACAAACATAAGCTATTGATAATGACCAAAATGGAAGCAAAAATCACATTATCCCATTAACACTTGCACTAATTGAGAAAAAGTCTATGGATACTTTAGGGTGGTTCTTGTGATGTTTGCAGAACCATGCAATCAACTTGATTGCAAAAGGCATCTATTTACATTTTGATTGTCATGCTAGGATCAAGTTTGCAGGTTATGAGCTTTTTTTTTTTTTTTTCATTTTTCATGTCACAAGTAGATCCAATAAAGGAGCCTTGAATATTTCTTGTAAAGTCAACTTTAATGGGACTGCTTGAAAAGTTGCTTGAAGTACTATTTTAATATCATAAGTAACTCTTATTTCTAGGCAACTTCCCACTTTATCAAATGATTATTTAAAAAAAATTACTTAACAATTTTTTAAAACTTTTATGGGTTTTACACTATGATTACATTTCATCTATTAGTATAAGAAAAAAAAAAGACGCAAAAACGGATCACGCTTTTTTTCAATAAAAAAAAATAAAAGAAATGACCAAGCAACGTTGCTTGGCAGAGTAACTTTGGGAAAGCCAAGCAACTCTAAAATTCTAATTTATTGGCTAAGGAACGTTGCTTCACCTAGGTTTTTACGTCTAGCTCATGCGATAATAATGCTCTAAGAGGATGTTAAGTAGCAATTAAGCAGGTATAAACCTATAAGTTTTATACATTTTTTAAGAGATTATATAGATGAAACCAGATCCCTTATTTGCTTCGAAGAGTTTAAGTGTCCCATTCTAACTAAGGATTCTTGTGGTCCCTATGATGAAGGAGTGCAATTTAAAAGGGACGACAAAAATGACCAAGAGCTTCAACACTTAGCTAAAAGATGCTGAGAAGTTCGTTCTAGTTAACAAGATCATCTACGAATAACCACTGTACATGATACTGTTAGGCCTGATCCCAAAATCCGTATTCCAACTTTATCTCCAATTCTCCTAAAAGGTGACATATTTTAATCAAAGGAAGGATCCGCCATCTTCCTGTGCCTCACTTTTCACTACAAGATTACAAAACCTACCCCCCACCAAGAAAAAAAAAAAAGAAAATCTGGGACGGCCATTACCAAGTTGCACCACCAAACTCAAAATATCTACCACTACCACTATCACTTTATCTAGTTTTCCAACATTAAAAATACCAATATCCGACGAGGAATGCTCTCGAGAAGGCACGTGTTGAGGACAGGTAGGCCATGCATCCTTTTTCCTATGCCCACATGCTTTTATTTATTTCTTTGTGTAGAACTTTCATTTGGTGGGGGTAGAGTAGATGACATAAAAGGCAAAATAAAAATAAGAACCTGCGAGATTAAGATAGGATTAAATGCAAGGCTAGAGCAACGACTACGTGGTCGAATACGATTGCAGTAGATCTTAAGTGGTTGGAATGGAACGTGTCTGAAAAATTCTTAAATCAATGAGCACCGGTTGAGTCTCTTCTATGCCCCAACCCAACCACGGTCCACAATCCCCCCTGTCGGGTTCATGATCTCGATGGGTCAAGGGGTCCACACCTGACCCGTAAAGAGACTTGTTAGGTTTATGTCAATTTTTTTTTTCAAAAAATACAATATGAAATTGAATTATAATAAAAATTTAATTTATTACCACGTGAATTAAGAAAGAAAATTTTCTATTGACAAAAATTTAATTTATTGCTATTAACAATACAAAAATTAAATGTCTTTATTATCCATCTTATTAGATTCATAATCTTAACTAAGCCTCTAAAAGTAAAAGCTAACCAGTTGATGGGTACATGTTGCAAAATTAAAAAGGAAAATCGAAAAATACAACATAAAATTGAACTATAATAAAAATTTCATTTATTATCATGTGAATCAGGAAAGAAAAATTTCCAAAAGTTAAATATATCTTTACTGTTGGTTTGGTCTAACAAGTTTTCTTTCCTAATCAATGTGGCATTGGCTTTTCGTATTCTTTCATGCTTTTAGGTAAATTATGAGAAAATAAACTATATTTAGGACTTTTGATAATAAATAATTTGCACTTTTTTTATTTTTTACAAACACATGACTTTTTTTTTATATTAATTTGTTAATTTTAGTTACTGATATAACACGTTTAATAAAAGAAAAAAAGGGGAGCAAAAGGAAGGAAAAAAAAAAAAAAATCGCATTAGCAGCTGTTGCCAGTCAGCCTAACCTCCTCGGCCCCCACGATTGTTGAGGTTAAAGAATTCATTTTCTAACCTTCTATGATACAAAATCTCTCTGGCTCAGTCCAATCGGAAAGCTTTAGCTTTAGGCTTCGACTGATGGATGACCTAACTACTACACCTACAGCTTCGGATTTTTCTACCTTTTTCTCCTTCCTTACCTTAACCAATTTGACTTTTGGTCCCCATTCCTAGTTAAATAGAGGCTTTTAACTCCAACAAAGTGATGCTCATTCGTGTTTGTGGTTTTGGGTTTTGATGGATGGTTTGTTTTGGAATTGGTACAAGAAAAATGAGAAGTTGGTACAAGAGCTTGCTAGTTACTTTTGGTGGGGATAGGAATGTGAGTTTATCTGCTAATATTGCTTTACATCTAGACAAGCATGGATATGGGTTACGATTCAATCCTAAACCCAAAAATTATCTATGTAAAATGTTTATAGGTTGTTCGGTTTGTGGATGAAAGAAGACAGACAAATTATAATTTATTAACAAATGAAATAGAGAAGTAGCATATATTTTTTATACTTTTTTAAAGATCTTATATACAGACATGAATATATTCTTAAAAAACTTAAAAAATAAATATTCTCTTAACTCTTTAAAGGAAGAGAAACCAAATTTGTAATATAGTTTAATAAATTATTTAAATAGCTAAAACAATAAACCGGTGCCATGCTCTTAAATGATATAGAAAACATATAAATAAAATTAAATAATAAAATTGATTATGGAAGCTATATTAAATGGAGAAAATATCATATATGTTCAATGAAAAATAAACAATAGAAAATAATTATTGAACAAGACTCGCTCGTATTAAGAGGTCAAAATGCCCCATTTTGCAAAACTATTTTGTAAAAAATGGCTTAGCTAAAAATAATTTGGCAAATATCGTTTTGAAATTGCAAATAAAATATGTGATTTCACCTTGTTTTATCAAAATTTATATTAAAATCACATATTGTGCATGCAATTTTTAAATCATATATATAAGATGTGATTTTTAAAACTCGGTATTTATTAAAGAATTGCAGCTTGAAGATGTGAGTTTTAAAATTATAGATAGAATATGTGATTTTAAAATCACACCCTCAAGTCAAGATTTTTTGTATAAAATTTGAATTTTGAACAATTAAACCAAAATCACATTTTAAAACTACGATTTTAAAACAATATTTAGCAAATTATTTTCTCCAATGGCATTTAAAAAAAATAGTTTTTACAAAATGGGCATCTTTACTAGTTTCATCGAGTTCAAGATCTCATACCTCGTTATACTTATTAAAAAAAGAAAAGAAAACAACGAAAAGTATATGTAATTTTAAGTATTGGGATGAGCAGGTCTATATAGTGGATAGAGTATGAGGCTATAATCATATCTTATTTCTAAGGCTTAGGTTCCCAATTATTTAGAAATGGAATCTACCTAGTAATAATCTAGAAACACTTTGTATTATGCAAAACCTACATGATACATGGTATATTATGAAACTTGTAAATTTTATATATTTTTTATAAAATTTAAGTTTATGCGATATTAACAAAGTTAGTAATCTACATATGATATTATAAATTTTTTATATGCAAAATTTATGAAACCTATAATAAAATATCTAAACTTAATAAAAAATTATATTTTAATTATTTTAATTTTTGTGATCTTACTATTTAGAAAATGAGAAAGAATAAGATAAAAAAAAAATTAAGTTAGAGTGGAAAACAGGGGAAGAGTAAAAAAAAGAAAGAGAGGTGCCATAAGGTTGAATTGTTTAGAATTATTAATTTATAAATTTAGACTTCTTTTCTAATAAAATATTTATTATTAAAAAATTATAATATTATTATTTACTAATTATTTATTAATATTATTCAATAACATTTTATAGGATAATAAAATATATTATATTTTATATATCTTGAAATATAAACTTTCAAAATAGATACAATATAGAAAAATCCTGTATTTATAATTTACTCTATAAAAGTTAATTCTAAAAAATTTATATTCAAAAATTATTTTATAACTTCAATATTAATTCAAAATTTATCTAACTAAATAAAGCATGTGCTGGTACTCTATATTAAATGATTACCCGCTTAACCCAGCTGCCACTACTCGAGGGGGGGTGGGTGGGTTCTGTAGGTGCGGCATGTGCCCTTTAACGGGAAAAGGAACCCCAAATCAACAGTAGAAAACGACTTTACGAAACCCTAGAATAGCACATATTCAATTCAAATAATTGGCTTGGGCAACAAACCCATAAAAATAATACAAAAAGCTTTCCACTAGCCAAAATGCTTCTCCATGGGTGACGTTCATCGTGGTCGCCCCAACCTTCTTTTTATATATTTCTCCAACCTTGCATTCCCCCCTCTCCGTCTCTCTCACGCGCACACACACACCTGAGCATAAATTTCACCACTCGGTCAGGTCTTCAATGCGAAGCGCGGCCTTTCGTCTTCTCGCTCTTGCGTTTATGGTTCATCTTCGATCATCCACCTCAACTTTCACCTGAACTGAAGCACAAACTTTCCTCAATGTCAAGCAACTTTCATGTGCAGAATTTGCTGTTTTGAGCCTGCTTAGGTGTTTTATGTCATACGCTTCAACATTATAAAGATTCTCTGCAAAAGATTACATTTTACAATAGACTGTCAGGACCGGCATAATTTTCACCAACTAATGCATGAAATAAGAAGACGAAGAAGTAAAAACAACAAGAGGATGATCATGAAATTGTGAGAATCCTGATATTTCAAGTACTTTCTCCACTGTTTTTATACACAGTTTGGAGAGATTGCAAGAAAATTGTTGAAATTTTGGTACTTTTTGGGTTTTATAACCTATCGTTGGTGTATTTACAGAAGTTAAGACTATGATTGTGAAAAGGAGGTGACTGGATTCAACGCAAACCCACGTATATCAGGTAATTCAATTAGTTCGAGATCATTGCTTGCTTTGCTTTGTTATCGAGATATATGATTTATTTTTCCCTTTTTGGTCTGTTGTGCATTTGTGCTTTGATGTATGGTTAGCACAGTCAGTACTTGCTTGAATTGATGCTCCACTTCTTTGATTGCATGCTTATATGCGTAATTTAACTTTTTCAATTGCAGCTGTACTTCATCAAGCATGAGAATCTTTTATTTTATTTTTTATGAGATTACCTATAAGTAATGCAGTAGCTGCTTCCTTCCTTTGATTTGCACTATACAACAAATCCTTTGGTGATGACTTTAATTATTGAGGAAGATGACTTGACTGATGACTTTATAGTTTCTTCTAAATATATGAATTATATAAGTTACTTGAGCTCCTGAGAAATTATGTTGTGATACGTTTTGACAGAGCTAAATTAAAGAAACATTTGAAATACAGTTTGCATTGTATGAACTAAAATACTTCTTTTACAAGTTTTTACTATGTATGAATATTGTCGGTTTGATCATTGTTTGTGCTATCTTACTAGCCTATTGGATTAGTGGATAGCACATTTGAGACAACATCTGGATGGAAAATGGACATAAGTAATCTAAGTAGGAGGTATATGGTAGGTATAGAATGTTTTCTTTCTCTTTGATCAAGGAGGCCAATGGTATTTATTGATAGGTGGTTGTTGCCCATCGTATAAATAAGACTTGGAAACATATTTCTCATGGAAATTCCAAGATGGAACTAATGCTACAGCACTGTCTACTAGTTGTTTACTAGAAAGAAACAAAGAACTAGGAGGCATGATTTCTTTCGATGGATCTATCAAGCAAACATATTGTGGCAACTTTAGGTGAAAAGTGTGTTTTCAAACATCGATCTTACTGTAATATATCACATAGCTCCATATAAACAATCTGACATATTATTGATGCTTCTTGGAATATTAGGCAGCATTTGGATGTATGTAAGAAACAATGTGTATAGAAATTAGGGTTCTTTCATTCAACTAGAACTGGTGATCATTCAATTTCTTGTTCAATCAATATATCTTAATTTTTTTTGCAATGAATTATCAAATGGGTAAATGAAAAAAAAAAAATGAAAATGATATATCTTAATTTTGGATTGTTACCATTGGTTCGCATTTAAAGGAGGAGCTTAATATGCTGAAAATGGAGACTCAAGTGGAAAATTTAGAGGATGCGATGAAGAAGTTGGTGGAACACGTGAAGAAGTCATAAGTTTATGTGAAGAGATTCAATCAAAGATGGAGTAAATCCAATGGGAGCTATGTTCAATTGAAAATTTGAAACAAATGATAATGCTCTTACATTTGCAAGTTGAAGGAAGTTGGAAGTGATCCTTCTTGAATCAAAGCATGCGAATTCGCCCTCAAGTGCTTGGGATGCTCTTGCAGGTGTTACTTCATCAATATTCCAATGTTGACACTTGAAAATGATAGGAAACATTCATAACATAGAGGAAGATTGTCAAATCAATAGAAGCTCCTACCAGCATTATAACCATAGTGAATTCAAAGGCATCAATAGAAACATCATTCGACCTAATCTTAGACTTTGAGTGACAAACGATCTTGGACTTTGATTTGCGTACTACTCCGATCATGGAGAGCCAAACAAAATCGAATTTTAAACCCTGTAGACTGGCTTTGATGCGTCTCCAATAGGTAATATTGGTGGAATGATGAAGAACAGGAATTTTTGAGGAATTTGCGACATATTTGATCATTGTGATGGAGTAGTCGTGGCGGTGAGAAAAGTGGAACCTTAGAACTTGAGGCATCTAGTTGATAGATTTGTGAGGGCCAAGCAGTTTACTGAAATTTGAGAACTTCTTTTAGAGATGGGATTTCATAGAGGGCAAAACTTTGAGGAAATTTTTTCATGAAGAAAAGCGAGCACAAATTAATAGTGTCAATTGTAGCTCGTAGTAATGAACCAAGTGTCCTATTGATGACTTTAGTCTGTTCGCTTGTATGAGGATGAACAGTGGTACTAAAAAGTAACTTAGTGCCGTATCTCTTCCATAGGGTCTTCCAGAAAAAGTTTAGAACTTCACATCTTGATCTAACACAATACTTTTGGGAACTCTATGAAGTTTGACAATTTCCTGTAAAAATAAATGACTAATAAACATAGCATTTTCAATTTTATAACATGGCACAAAATGTGCCATCTTACTAAAGTGGTCTACCACACCATTATGGAATCCTTCCCTTGCACAGCCTGAGGTAGACTGAGAACAAAATCCATCATTAAGTCTTCCCAAAGTTAGGATGGAATTGGAAGCGACATGTATAACCCATAGGTTTTCCTCCTACTCTTAGCTCTCTTGCATGTACTGCACTGCTCAATCAACTTATGCCCATCACTCCTCAATCTGGGCCAGAAAAAGTGTTCTCTCAACAACTCAATCTTTTTCTCGCCAAAATGCCCTAATAAACCACCAGCATGGGCTTTCTTCACCAACAAGTCCCTAATCAATTCCTCAGGCACGCATAACTTCCCCAACTTAAATAAGAAACCATCTACCACATAATAATCACCTACAATAGCTCCATCAACACATTGGGCAAGTATAGGTGCAAAATAAGAATCATCCTTATATTGTTCAATCATCATTCCAAAACCCAACACCTTAGATAGCAAAGTGGAAATGAGCACATAGCTGCACGGAAGTGCATTAGCAATGACATTTGTCTTTTCTTGTTTATATTTAATAGCAATAACTCCAAAAACTCTACCCACCTTGCATGCTACTTAGACAATTTGCCTTGGCCGTTTAAATGTTTCAAGGACTCATGGATTATATATATAATGAACTCTTTAGGCAATAAGTAATGTTGCTAGATAGTTAAAGCCCTCGTATTTGGAGTAATTTAGAGTAGCACCTTGTAGCTTCTTGCTATAATAAGCCATTGGTTGTTGTTCTTGCATCAACATTGCCCTAATGCTAACCCTAGAGGCATTGCATCTTAGCTCAAGAATTTTCTCAAAGTTTGGAAGTACCAAAACAAGGGTTGAAGTTAGTTTCTCATTTATTAACTCAAAACTCTACTGTGCTTTGTCATTCCACTTGAATTCCTTCCCCCTCTTTGTCAACTCGATCAAGGGAGTTACAATAGTGCTCAAGTTACGCACAAAATGCCGGTAAAACAAAACTAACTGATGAAAACTACGGACATAAAAAATTAACTATGGAATTGGCCATTTAGTAATAGCCTAAATCTTCTCATCATCATCCCTAATTCCATCCCTTGAAACAACAAAACCCAAGAAAATGATTTCATTCTAACAAAATGAGCATTTCTTAAGATTGCCATATAATTTCTTACTCCGCAACACCATAAAGACAGACCTCAGATGTTTAACATGTGTGTGCAAATTGGCACTATATACTAGGAGGTTATCAAAATAAACAACAACAAATTTACCTATGGAGTTGTGCAATACATAATTCATCAGCCTCATGAAGGAACTAGGCATGTTAGTTAGCCTAAAAGGTATAACTATTCACTCGTACAAGCCATGTTTTGTTTTAAAGACCATCTTTCACTCATCCCCCAGACTCATGTGAATCCGATGATATCCGCATTTCAGGTCTACCTTAGAGAATACACAAGCCCCATGTAATTCATCTAATATGTTATCCAACTGTGGGATTAGATACCTGTACTTCACTATAATCTTATTGATCGCACGACTATTGATGCACATACGCTAGGAACCGTCTTTCTTTGGGACTAGTAGAGCTGGAACTAAACACAGGGTCATGCTCTCACATACAAAGCTCCTATCAACTAATTCTTCCACTTGCCTCTTGAGCTCCGTCTCCTCTTCAGGATTCATTCAATATGCGGGTTTGTTAGGTAACACTGCACCAGGCTCAAAATCTATCTAATGTTCAATATCCCTTATCAAAGGTAGTCCTTTTGGTAATTCCTTTGGGGCAATATCATTAAATTCCTTCAACAACTACCGAACCTTTTCTTGTAATGACACTTCAATTCCAATACCTAGTGCTTGTCGGATATGTAACAAGAACATAGACTCCCTAGTAATAACAAGCTGCCTTAACATCACACTTTGGCATCAGTAAAGATTCCTTCTTACCGCTCATCATGGTAATTTGTGTAGCTTTAACATCCTCAGGACTCATAGGTCTCAATAAGACTTTCTTACCATTTTTAGTAAAGGCATATGTGTTGAGGCGACCATCGTAGACAACACTACAATCAAACAACCACAACCTTCCCAGTGCGATATGAGATGCCGTCATAGGTACCACATTGCATTGGATTTCATCATGATAAACTCCAACAACAACAATGTGAACCTTTACTTTCTTAGTCACGTGTACCCCTATCACTAATTTATATGGCTTAGGATGATCACTTGTGGTAAGCTTCGACCTCTCAACCATAGATGCTGTTGCGACATTGATATAACTCCCTCCGTCTACTATGATGGTACACACATGACCATTGATCTTGCATTTAAAATGAAATAAATTTTCACGTTGCTTATTCCTTGGTGTAGCATTGGCACTCAAAGTCCTCCACACTACCAACGCCATAAGATCACCCTCATCACCATTAATCCCATCCTCGTCATAATCATATCACTATGGGATTTCCCTAGCATCAATCCCATCCTCTTCCTCACTATCCACTTAATCTCCTCTCGTAAACATCACTCTTCAATTGGGTCACTACGTTACCATACGCCCATAGCCTAGGCATTTAAAACATTTAATTTGGCTACTCTTCTGCCCAGTTTGCTGTTGATCTACTCCTTTGGCATCAGGATTAGTGGGAGTTTTCCCTTATTTTCTTTTCTTCTCTTCTCTCCACTTTCCTATCTACTCCTCTTGAAAGGAAATTTTTACTAGCTCTTTTTTATATCACTAACCCTATATTTACGGGAGCTACTAGATTTTGACGATGTTATCGGAACCCGATAACCCCTTCTTTGTTGGGGCCTCTCTACTTTCTGGGCACATAAAATAGCATCTTCAAACAAATCAAGTTTCTATAACTCCACTATCTTTGCAATCTCAAATTTCAAGCCCATGATGAAGCAAGCAATGGTTTGTTCCTTCATTTCGATCGCCTCACTCCGAATTGTGAGCATCTCAAATTCCCGAACATATTCATCTACACTCTTTCCACCTTGCCTCAACGATTCTAACATCATAAGCTAACTCCTCCTTATAATAATTTGGAACAAATTGTCATTGCAATAATCGCTTCATTGCTACCAAGTATCAACCTTTGCCTCATGCCTATGTCTCCTTTGCACTATGAAATTCCTCCACCACAATGCAGTGTATCTAGAAAATTCTAGGGGTGCAGGCCAAATTTTTGTCTCCTTTGTATAATCATAACATTAAAATTTTTCTCCACTTTATGCTCTCAATCGAAATAATCATCTGTAGATCCCCCACCTTCAAATTGTGGAAGTTGCATGTTAATTGTCTCCATGCCCCTAAATGGTGATTCCTCCTATTGTCTCTATCATCATCAAAAGTTATCGTTCTCATTCTCTTCACTTTCTTCCTCTACCTATTACACATTCCTGCACAAACCCCTATGATTTTGTTAAAGAGCCTCTAACTTGACATTCATGTTTCGCATGGTCTCCGTAAAACCACAAAGCATATCCTAGAAGGTAACTTTGGCTTCATCAACATTTCTCTTTTGACCTCGACCACCCCCAACTAGTTGTACTCCTCCAACACCATCTTGAACAGCCCCCTCTGACATATTGCTGCAAGTAGTATTACTCTACCACAACAATTTACAAGCACTCATGTACACCAATCTCTTAGCACTCCACACACACACTACACTACACCCGTAGCTTTGATACTAAAAGATAATGTGCCTTGGGTTGATAATCACCAATTTACAACAATCTATTGGAAAGATTGGAATTTCATAGATTTTTAGTATATATATATATATATATATATTATTTTTATTAGAAGGATATGAATGACTCCCTGATGGATGTTATGCACCAATGAGAATTGAACTACACTTTCTTCCCCCGATATTACAGATGAATTAGACAAATGGTTTGTTTGCCACAGTTCAATATGATTGAATGGATAAGAATGAAATAGTTTAAGGGAAAACTCAAGCAATAGGGTAAATCTCCTTAACTAAATGTTCAATACATGAAAACCCTTATTAATCTTGTAATTAAGGGCAAAAGAGTCATTAAGAATAATAAAAATGCATATTTAAAGAAGATAATATGAACTATGAAAAATGTTGAAAAATAACAACAAAGTCTAGAGCGTGTCAAAAAGGTTGCCCTCAAAAAAGTCCAGAGCATTTTCAAATGGTTTGTTTGCCACAATTCAATATGATTGAATAGATAAGAATGAAATAGTTTAAGGGAAAACTCAAGCAATGGGGTAAATCTCCTTAACTAAATGTTCAATACATGAAAACCCTTATTAATCTTGTAATTAAGGGCAAAAGAGTCATTAAGAATAATAAAAATGCATATTTAAAGAAGATAAATGAACTATGAAAAATGTTGAAAAATAACAACAAAGTCTAGAGCGTGTCAAAAAGGTTGCCCTCAAAAAAGTCCAGAGCATTTTCAAATGGTTTGTTTGCCACAATTCAATATGATTGAATAGATAAGAATGAAATAGTTTAAGGGAAAACTCAAGCAATGGGGTAAATCTCCTTAACTAAATGTTCAATACATGAAAACCCTTATTAATCTTGTAAATAAGGGTAAAAGAGTCATTAAGAATAATAAAAATGCATATTTAAAGAAGATACTATGAACTATGAAAAATGTTGAAAAATAACAACAAAGTCTAGAGCATGTCAAAAAGGTTGCCCTCAGAAAAGTCCAGAGCATTTTCAAAAGGTTAGGACCTTCACTTGCTAAGAGCATTCCTTGACTCTATTTCATCCAAATGGTTTAGAGCATTTCATAAAAGTCTGGACCTATTAAAATTCTGCACGTCCCCGAGTTCTGCCAGGTCTTCAAATCTTCATTCCATGTCCCAATCAATACCCATTCATTAAGGCTTTTAAAATGTACTTCAAAACCATCAAATGTGTATTTCTCATCCTCATTTGGCATATGATTAACTATTCATTGAACCAAGTTTTGCGAGTGTCTAGCCCTTGACCTTGTAATTGGATTGGTTGGAACTTGAATCCTATCACTAATCGACCACAAGTATTCTTTAAACCCATTACTTCTACTTAGGGTGCTAATCTTGATGAGGAGGAAAATGATAGAGGAATGGTGGATAGAAAAGTTGAGATGAATTCTAAGAAACAATTTGATAGATCTACAGAGATGGGTAAATCTCATGTTATTAGTGATCAGAGGGGACAAGGTGTAAGGGGTTCTCAATGGAAGAATAAGCAAGCTTAATGTTTTAAATGTCTGGGGTTTAGACATCTTGCAGTGCAATGTCTTAACCGTATGGTTGTTATGCTAAGGTGAGTAGATTTGGTTTACTGGGTAATGGAGAAGATGTGGAGGATGGTGTAGAGAAGATGGGATAGTTTGATTATGAGAAGGATGGTATTGATGGAGACACTGGGGAGCCTACGACTATAGTGGCACAATGAGGTTTGGATGTTGATGAATCATAAGGAGCTAAACAAAGGGAAAACTTGCTCTATGTTAAGGGTTAGTGAAGGATAAGCTGTGTTCTTTTATAGTTGATAGGGGAAGTTAATCTGATTTTTGCTGCTTTTGTTTATGGAATTGGATTGAAGATTGAGTCAATTCCAAGGCCTTATCACTTACATGGGTTTGGAACAAAGGGAATTGTGTAGGTTCACAAGTGGGCTAGGTGTCATTCACTATAGGTGAGTATATGGATGAGATAGCATTTGACGTGGTACCCATGGATGCAGCAAATGTTTTATTGGGAAGGCCATGGCAATCCAATCGGAGGGTCAATTTTGATGGGTTTCTAGATTTATGCACTTTCATGAAAGATGGTAGGGAGATTGTGTTGCCACCCATGAATCTAGATGAGGTGAGGAAGGCTCAGAATGTTAGGGAAAGATTAGAATTCATTCAAAAGTGTTTGTTTGTGAGGGAAAGGTTCTATAAGGCATCAAGGAGAATTTTAGATTCAAGGGTGAATCCTTTTCAACTAGGGAATGATGCACTTCAGCAAGAGGTCAAGCTAGAGGACCAAGGAGGGATTGAGGATTGAAGGGTTAGGGGAAAGCTAATAGAGAGTTAAGATTGGGACCTAAAGCTAGTGTTTGACCGGGTATTCCTTAATACTGTTCGGACGCCAATATGGATAAAAGTGACTAGAATACCAGCACTTACTGTTCAAATGGTAATTGTTGTACTATCCGGCCAGTATATGCGAGGATAGAATACTTAACAAATTTATAATTCCAGAATTGTCCTTTTATTTAATCATGCTTATTCCTTATTATGTGTATGCCATTAGTCATTAGGGTTAGTATTTATATCTTTATTTTCATTGTAACAAACAACCTAGTATTAGTTTGTTCCTATTCTTATTGAGAAAACCCTCTTTTTATGTTGAAAAATCTATTGAATGTATTTCTTGTTCTTGTAATTGTGTTCATAATAATTAGGTTATTCCATGAAATCATATTGGCTAATATAATTATCTTTTATTGATTCCTATTCTCGTGAGTAACATCAAAATAAGATTTAATACAATCAGTTCGTCATCAATTGATTCCTTCAATTGATTAACATTTATATCCCTTTATTTCATCATTTACTACATAAAAACCCCACAAATATAATCTTTGTTATTACCTTTCATGCCTAAAATTATAAAAATACAATCTTTATCAGTCACTGCACATAAAGATTGTGGTTTTGGTATTATTATGGAATCCAGGTCACATCATAAAATCTCAATTACTCTTCCCTAAATCTTTCTTATCCTTCCCTAAAATATTTCTTATTCTACAGTACTCCTAACATTGCTGCTTTCTTGGACATTGAGCTTGTCCTTAAGCTTGAGAGGTTGCAGCTCAAGATGAAAATTTGGCTTTTTCGCATGGACCCACGTGCTAGTTAGCTCATGGGCAGCGTACTGATTTGATCGCAGCCCAACTATGGGTCTAGTGTCTCAATAGGAGGTTGTGTATTCTAGTGCTGTTCAAAGGGGCCCTCGGGTGGTTAATATGCTCTTTTCTTGACTAATCTCACAGCTTGCTGACTGCCGAGAACCCCACTCCACTTTTTAATTGAGCCACTTGTCAAGGTTTGATTTCATTCTGTTACACCTAGGGCTCGATTAGGGCAGAAACAAATTGGAATTTTATTGTTGAAGTGGTAAATCTTATACAGAAGCCAGCTATGACTCAAGAGCTTCTAAGCCCTCAAACTATAAAAAATATCTAGGTTTTGCTCTAACCTCTACTTCCAGTCTATTTACAGGCTGTTATGTGCTGTTCCTACTACAATCATCTAGAAAACAGACAATATAACCTGCCTGCACAAGAGGTAAAAGCAACCTGCAGAAAAGGTCAACAGAAATAGAAAATACAGCCACTAAAGCTATATAACATACAATATCTGTTAGCTAAGTCATGGCCTCTTTTGGTACATGTGCAACACTAGGGCTCAGGTCGTAACACATTCTTTATCCAAAAAAGGTGTAGTTTCATTTCTCAGCTAGTGGGTGCATTGAGATGCAATTCCACTTGTGCTTCCAGCCTCAAATTTATAAGCTAGCGGAAATCAAGGAGAGCACACTTGTAGCTGACAAGAGTAGGGAAGTTTTTTTCTCTAGTTGTCAATGTGTTACACGCGAGGTTAGCTCGCTTTCACATGAGAGGATAGCATCATTTGCACGTGTGTATTCACGAAGAAGAAAGATTCTTGAATAAGTGGACGATGTCTGGTGTCTTAGTTTGTTATGTATTGTGTTAGTGGTCCTAGGTTTATGTAATCTGTGTACTGTGTTTTTTTTGTGTCTTGTAATCTATTAGGGTGTCTTTGTAATTTGTTATGGTACATTAGTATGTGGTCAATAGTGGGTCTAGGGTTAGTGGATGTGTGGAGGCGGCAAGTGTAGGGAGTGGAACGTGGGGGAGTTACCTTAGGAATAGTGGGGAGTTACCATAGGAGTAGTGGGGAGAAGAAAATGTGGTAACTACAAGTATCTTGTACAAAAAGGAATTCTCTCTAACAATAAAGGTTACTTCAATTTCCAACAAAAATTCTATGTGATTAACAATTCAGAGATTATCGGGTTCTCTCTAACGAGCTCAAACCCTAAGTATTCATCATAGGTATATGAGGAAAGAAAACCTTAAAATCTAAACTAGAACTAGACCTTGTAATAGATAAATCAGAAGTAGGAGCAATGGAAAGATCCTGTAACAAAGTGGTATCAAAGCCAGGCATGACGGACGAACTCAAGCAACTCCAACAATAGTTCAAAAACTTCTTGAGCATGTACAAGGCGGACAAAACCCAAGTCGAGGAGATGTTGCTGCAGTTAGCAAGCCTTTCTAGGGAGATGTTGGCGAGAAAGGGGAAGTCGAAGGAGTCTGAGGAAGTGAGTGGAGGAAATTCGCCAAAGGAAAGAATGTCAAGGGGCTTTGCGGTAGCTAGGGAAGGCGACAAGGGTCCGGTGGTGCCGAAGTATGCGCAATTGGATTTTCTAAGGTTTGATGGGAAAACCAACCCTATTGGGTGGTTGAATAGATGAAAGCATTTCTTTAGGCATCAAGGAACTTTGGAGGAGGATTAGGTGGAATTGGCGGCCTACCACATGGAAGGGGGGGGGCTTAACTATGTTTTCTCAAGATGGAGAGAGACCGACTTGGAATTGTGTGGGAGGACTTCAAAACCTTGTGTAATGCTTAGTTCGGACCCCTGTTGCGAAGCAATTTGTTGAGGGAGTTGGCTAAGCTGCGACAGATGGGGTTAGTTGAGGAATATTGGCACCGGTTCACCCAGATATTAGCCCAAATACCCTCTTTAACACCGGAACAAGAATTTATCAGCGGCTTGCAGGAATCTATCTCTGTGTATGTGTTAATTCAGGACCCCAAGGACATGACCCTAGCTGTAGCATTAGTGAGACTCTATTAGAGGAGGAGTGTGGCGATGAGGGTAGAGGTGGAGGCACAGAGAAGGAAGTTTGTTTTAGTAGTGGAAGGAGAGGCACCTAGGAAGAAAATTTTTCCAGCCGCTAACTTGTTGCAAAACCTTATGTGAAGAGGATGAGCAAAGCCGAACTAGAAGAGAAGAGGAGAAAGGGACTATGCTTTAATTGCGATGAACTGTTTTCCATGGGTCACCGGTGTAAGAGGTTGTTTTGGCTGGAATGTGTGGAAGAGGACTAGAAGGGTCAAGACGAGGATGAAGAGGGGAGAGATGTGAATGATGGGAAGCTGGCGGAAATCTCACTCCAGGCTATGGTTGGGTCGAGCAAACCCCAAGTGATGAAGCTCCAAGGTTGCATTGGGAATAATTCGGTCCTAGTACTAGTTGATTCGGGCAGCACATAGCTTTGTGGACGCTGCAGAGGTGAGAAGGATGAACCTGGCCATAGAGCCAAAGCAAGATATTAAGGTTGTGGTAGCTAATGGGGAAAGCATGCAAAGTGGAGGAATCTACAGGGGGGGTGAATCTAACCCTAGAGCAACCTATCTTCGAAGTGGATTTCTATACCCTTCCCTTGTGTGGGATAGATGTGGTATTGGGAGTTAATTGGTTGAAGTCCTTAGGAGCAATTGATTGGGATTTTCATGAAATGAGGATGAATTTTCGTGTGAATGGAAGGGACATTGAATTAAAAGGGCTATTCGATCATGGAAACAACGATGCATCCCCAGTGGTGATGCAAGAGGTGGAGAAAAGCAATGAGTTACACTTGCTGCTGGCTGAGTTTGAACGAGTCTTTTAGCCTTTGCAAGGACTCCCATCGGCCAGAGCTTGCGATCACCAGATCCCATTGCAACCGAGGACTGCTCGGATAGTGGTGAGGCCGTATAGATACCCACATCCACAGAAAGATGAGATAGAAAAGCAATGTGAAGAAATGTTGATAAAAGGCATCATTCGAGTAAGTCAATCTCCTTTTTCTTCCCCCGTATTGTTAGTATAAAAGGTTGATCATAGTTGGAGGTTTTGTGTGGATTATTGTATGCTTAATGAAAAGACGATCAATGATAAATTCCCAATTCCTGTCATAGATGAGCTTTTGGAAGAGTTGCATGGAGCAAGATATTTCTCTAAGCTGGATTTATCCTCGGGGTATCATCAAGTGCGTATGCACGGGGCTGACGTGGGGAAAACCGCATTTCGTACACCATGGACACTTTGAGTTCCTAATGATGCCCTTTGGGTTTATGAACGCATCGTCAACCTTTCAAGCTTTGATGAATACAATCTTCAAGGGGGTTTATAGAAGTTTGTCCTAGTTTTTTTTTATGATATCTTGGTGTAAAATAGCACCTAGACGAAGCATTTGCAACACTTGAGAAAGGTATTTATGCTCGAGTGAAAACCAATTATATTTAAAGAAAACAAAGTGTGCATTCGCCTAAGAACAGCTGGCTTATTTAGGCCATACCATTTCAAAGGAAAGGGTACAAGTGAATCCAACGAAGGTAGAGGCCATGTTAAAATGGCCTAAACCCATGTCAATCACTACCTTGAGAGGTTTTCTGGTGTCAACTGGGTATTATAGGTGATTTATAGCTGAATATGGGAAGATCGTAGAACCCTTGACGAAGATGCTCCGCAAAAACAGTTTTCAATGGACTAGGGAAGCAAAAATAGCTTTTGAGAAATTGAAAACAGCGATGATAGAGGCTCCAGTCCTAGCCTTACCAGATTTCTCTCAAATGTTCATTATGGAGTGTGATGCGTTTGAGGGAGGAGTGGGTGTGGTTCTCCAATAGAAGAGGCAACTAATCTCTTATTTTAGTCGACCCTTCGCGAAGCAACATCTCAAATTAGCCACCTATGAAAAGGAATTGATTGGTTTATCAAAGGCCATGCGGCATCGGAGACTGTATCTATGGGGAAGTTAGTTTTTGGTGAAAACCGATCACTATAGCTTGAAATTCTTGCTAGAACAACGAGTGATCACTTCTCCCCAGCAACACTGGATTAGTAAGCTGTTGGGATTTGACTTCAAGATAAAGTATTGAGCTGGATGTGAGAATAAGGTTGCTGACACACTCTCTCGGAAGGAAGAAGATGCAGCTTGTCTCTTGGTCATTTCATGGCCCCAACTGCAGTTGTTTGAACAAATTAGGGAGGAAGTAAGCCAAAACAGCAGCTGAAGTCAAGGGTGGAAACAGGGGATCCCAAGCCACAATGGATGGGGTAGGATGGGCTGGTGTTCTTTCGGAAACGGGTTTATTTACCTCCCCACTCCACACTACGTTCAGTTATCCTAGAAGCCCTCCATTCTCCATATCATGAAGGTTATCAAGAAACTCTCCATCGAGTCACGAGGGATTTTTATTGAAAGGGCCTAAAACAGCAAGTGAAACAATTGTGTGAGCTTGTGAAATCTGCTGAAGGAATAAAACTCAGCAACTAAAGCCAGTGGGACTCTTGCAGCCTTTGCAAATACTAACTCAGGTATGGGCAGATATATCTATGGATTTTATTAAAGGATTGCCACTTTCCAATGAGAAATCAGTCCTCTTTGTTTTTGTTGATTGATTTTCGAAGTATGCCCATTTTCTGCCCATTAGTCATCCTTATACGGCCATCTCAATATCTCGAGTATTCTTTGATCACATCTTTAGATTACATGGGATGTTGGCGTCTATTGTAAGTGATCGGATGTAACTTTTACGAGTGCCTCTCGGAAGGAGTTATTCAAATTGTAGGGAACACAATTGGCTTTCTCCTCTTCTTACCATCCCTAAAGTGACGGACAAACCAAGGTGGTAAATCGAATGGTTGAGATGAACTTGAGTTGCTTTACTGGAGACTGACCTAAGAAGTGGACGGAATGGATTGCCTGGGTTGAGTTTTGTTATAATACTGGGTTTCACACAATGTTGAAGGCAACTCCTTTTGAGGTAGTGTATGGCAGATCACCACCACACCTATTGTCTTATTGCTCTAGTATAGCAAAATTAGAAGCCATGGAACTCGTGCTCATGGAAAGGGATCAAGTTTGGCAGCAGCTTCAATAGAAATTAGCATAGGCCCAAGCAACCATGAAGGATCACAATGATAAAAAGCACCGTCAAGTGGAGTTTCAAGTGGGGGACTTGGTTTGGCTTCGTCTACAACAATATAGGCAGATGTTGGTGGCCACTAGGCGCAATCAGAAGCTCATGTCGAAGTTCTATGGCCCTTTTCTAGTGGAAGCTCGAGTGGGGACAGTTGCTTATAGCCTTACATTACCTCCTCAAGTGAAAATACATCCAATCTTCCATGTTTCCTATCTCAAAAAATTTGAAGGAGCTTCTACAGTGCAGCAAATCATACCTACAGTGCAGCAAGGTGCAGTGGTTCCCCATCCTATAGCTGTGTTGGAGGTACGATAGACCAAGAATCAGCCAGAAGTTCTAATTTACTAGGATTACTATTCACCAGCCGAAGCATCATGGGAAATAGCTGAAATGATCATACAATGGTATCCTACCTTCGTGCGTGAGGTCATGTGCGCTCTCGAAGGGGGAACAAATGTTACACGCGAGGTTAGCTTGCGTTTACATGAGAGGATAGCACCATTTGCATGTGTGTATTCATGAAGAAGAAAGATCCTTGAATAAGTGGACGGCGTTTGGTGTCTTAGTCTGTTATGTACCGTGTTAGTGGTCCTAGGTTTATGTAATCTGTGTATTGTGTATTGTGTTGTATCCTGTAATCTGTTAGGGTGTCTTTGTAATCTGTTATGGTAAATCGGTATGCAGTCAATAGTGGGTCTAGGGTTAGTGGATGTGTGGAGGTAGCAAGTGTAGGGAGTGGAATGTGGGGGAGAAGAAAACGTAGTAATTGTAAGTATTTTGTACAAAAAGGAGTTCTCTCTAACAATGAAGGTTACTTCAATTTCCAACAAAAATTTAGTGTGATGAACAATTCGGAGATCTTGGATGTTCTTAATGGGCCGGAACCCTAAGTATTCATCATAGGTAAATGAGGAAGGAAAACCTTAAAATCTAAACTAGAACCAGACCTTATAATTGATAAATTAGAAGTAGGAGCAGTGGAAAGATCCTATAACATTATGTATGTTGGCAAAATGCATTGGGTTGTGTGCAGTTCGGTAGCATGTTTAGTCATACTAGGGAGGTATGTGATTGGGTTTGCATGGCTGAGTTTCGTGGTTTGGGTTATGTGATTGGTCTGTTGAAATTAGTGTTGGCATGACCTAGGTTACTGTAAACTAGGTAATTAGGATTTGGTTTCTTCTTTGACTTGGTCTTTTCAATACATGCACTACTTTTTTTGGAACGACTAGGGTTCTTCACCATTCTAATCTCCGAAGTGTCAAGTTGGTTGCTTATCTTGATGAGCTTAGATGACATAGCTTATTGCACCTTATCTTGCCTTGCTCGATCTTGCTCATATTTTTAGAGAAACACTTCAAATCGTCTTTCCTGGAATCATCTATGACTATTGGCTTTGAAACTAAATTGCTAAGGGGTGGGGTCGTAGGCTTAGTTATAAGTGATATCCCATATGAATAAAGCCCTACATGAATTATGGTAGAGGATGAATATTTGTATATAAAGTAAGGTAGAGAATATTAAGTCAACACTAATTTAGAACTTTTGAGTAAAATGGTTGAAAAGGTCCATTAGTAATCACCCTCTTGTTTATTGGATACTTAAGGCTTGAGGCATTATAGTTTACATCTTCCATTAGGATGGAGTTTTTGGTGATTCAACTAAAAAATGATGGTATGGATTGCGTATCATGATGGTTATTTTACTTATATATATAAGCTTCTCTATCTCTACTCTCCCTAAATAAAAAATATCAATAAATCTAATTGTATGTCTTAAAGTGCATAAATCAGAAGTATATGTTATGATAGAATTTATGTTGCTATTATAAAAGATATTCCCAAGACTGTTATGATTACTCCCCTCTTGGACACTGACTTGTCCTTAATCTTATGTAATGGCTTCAGTAGAAAGAGATGGCTGCTGCTTGGAAAGGATGGTGGTTGCCCGTGGAAGTAATTGAAACTTCCATTAGGATAGGGCTTTGCTGTGTTTCAATTTGAAGATGGTGTGGCTTATATGAGCCATGATGGTTGTTTTACCTTTCGTAAGCATGTGGTTGGATGCAGTGCATGGTGGCTTGGCTCACATTGGGTTGTTATGTTTTGGGTCATTGAAAGGAGACCTAACTAGTGGTAGCATGATCATTCGGATGTCCAGGCGTAGCTTGTTTGGGTTGGCCATTAGTTTTCACAATTAGTTGCATGTCTCCTTTAATGTTGTTTTCTCTGAAATGGTTAGATTGCTTCATCATTTGTGTCTCCAACTTGTCTAGTCATTTGTTTATCTGGAAATGTTGTAAATTATTTTTACAAGGAATCATCCATGACGAGTTGTACATGTAACAAGGAAATATATGGTTGTCTTGAAGGTCTTTACGCTTCTCCTTTCATTAAAGAATTAGTACTCCTTTGTACCTGTGTTAATATTTTCTTTTTCCCCACTAAACAGAAAGCTTGAACTAATTGGTGAATGTGTAATTTTTTTCCCCATATGTTTAAGCTGCAAGTTTCTACAAACGCTTGAAATGAGAATGACCTAGGTTTAGTGCATGGGGCAAATTTAATTAAGAGTTAACGATGTGACAAAAATTGAATTTGGAACTTCCTGTTTTGATGGCACCTTAATGAGCCACAAACAATTCATAAAGAGGATAAGTTTGTAGAAGGGGCATGCTTTTCATAATTAAAGGTCTAAACTTTCCCTTGTAGCTGAAATATTGGCTAGAGCCTATCCGATTAGCTACTTAATGGGTAACCAAATAATTAAATGATGAGACAAACTTAGAATTTGATACTTTATCCGAGATGATTTCTTAAGGAATCACATAATAAACTTGTGCGAAAGTTTAACCCTAACATATAGATGGGTAGCTTCTTACAGTTATATTCCCATTCTCCTCTTATGTGTGGGTAGTGACATTTCCTAGCACTTGCCATATGATGCTAGTCTAATGGGAAGTCAATCAATGTGTTGACTGAATTTTCAGATCTCTATGATGTTTTGTTAAATAATGAATAGATTCACAGCATAATGTAGTAGTGTTTGTAAATAGTTTCTAACCAACATCTACATACATATCTGCATATGTGAAAGATTTTGTTTCTTCAAATATCTTTTATGTTACCTGTGGACTTTATTGCTTTTTAGGCATTGGGATTTAATGTGTTGGTCTTTTTGTGAAGGCTAACTTCCTACTTGCAAGTGACAAGGTAGCTGTTGAATAATTTTCTATCAGAAAAAATTTATCTTGAAGTTTATGGAAGAAAATAAGTTCTCTTGTGGCCAAGTAGTGTTGATCACAAGTTGCTATCCTTAACATTTTGATAATCCAAATATAGAGGTGAAGGTTTCTTCAATATATTGATGAAATGACTAGGCTAGTATGCTTATGAAAGCCTGATATTCATAATGTAAGCTGTTTTAATTAAAATATGATCCAGGATATACCAAAAAAAAAAAAAAAAGTTAAAAAGAAAAAAGATCATGGGATGAATATTGAAATTTGAGTGGTATCATGTTATTCGATCATGACTAATTGCTGACAGAGACTTTTGTGTATGTGGGCTACAGAGTTCAGCTTAGGATGATTACTTGTGCCTGGGCTTTGCTTGACTTGGTTATTGATAATAGGGGCAGCAAGGCCAAGTTGGTGCATTTATCATTTGCTAATAATATTCTATCTTTGTGGCAGTAATCAAGAACATGCTTTCCTTGCTCAAATTCTATGCATTACACCCTTGTGTGTAATTGTTTTGGACTGCTTGAATATACACCCTTGTGTTATGGATCCAACGTCAGCATTAGTTTTTATTCACTGGTTATTATTATTTTATATTATTTTTTTTATTTATTTGTTTTTGTTTTGTTGTTTATTGTTTAGTGTCTATGTGTTGCATCAATATTTTATTGTTTCTGTTACTTCATGCTGCAGTAGTATGTGGTGTTTTTCTGATTTACCTATGCTTCTGTAACAGTTGTGTGTGTAGCTAGTGGCTATGCCATGTGCCTGTTGTAAGTTTCTGTACTGTTCTGAGGTTGGTTATTTGTGGGAGTTAATGGGTGTTGTGTAGGGTGGAGTTGTGGGCTTTAGCAGTTATGTAACTGTCTTTGTACTATAACTGATATATTCATCAGAAAGTGGAAAAAAAAGGGAAGATCCAGAATTTCCAGAAAAATTGTGTTTGTTATTTCTTATGAGATCTAGGGTTCTCTCATAAGTAGCCAAGTTAATTTTATGAGATCTTGCATTCTTTCTAAGCATCCCTAAACAAACTACAAAAATAGGTGAATTTGGAAGGAAAGGAAATAAGGCCAACAGCATTTTTAGTGAAGATTTCACCCTAAATTGCCCTGTAACACAGATATAAGCACGATCCTGTAACATCTTGCCTTCTTGATTCTGTAACTCAGGTGGCTTTGATCTATGAGACAGCATATGTACTAATGATGATTCCTGTTTGAGAGAACTAAATTGGTAGCGAGGCATTCCTCCTGAGTTCAATCTGAAAAGCAGGCAAAACCAGAATCCGGTGCTTATCACTTCAAGGTCCTTAGTCTATATCACCGATGCCTGTACTAAAAAATATTATGGGTTAGTATCTTCAAAGAAAATGTCTTATTTTTCAGCTGTCATTTTCTTCAAACTTTATTAGATATTATTATAAATTGAAAAGATGCTTGGGTATTGTGGTTTATTCCCAGTTAGTTTTCCTTTGCAGCCACTGTGTCAACAGTACAACTGTGCTGTACTGCAATTTTGCAAGGTCACTTCCCAATTCCACTTCCTCAGTTCCATTGACAGTCTAAACATCTGCCTTTCTTCTTGAGGTTCAAAATTCAGTTGATGTGCATTTTCATTACTTGTTTTGCAGGAAGGGTGTATACACTATTTCTTTTCATCACACAACCTTCTAATGCTGTTTTCTCACTTAAAGGTTTGGTTTTTTTCTTTTCTTTTTCCCTTCTTATGGTTGTATTATTAAATAATTTAGAACATGAAATGGTATATTAGAGCAATACTAACAATCATTTGTTGGGAAACGATTTTATCTTGTAGTCGAATTAAGTTTATGTTTTCCAGGTGCTACCATCTGCCTATAGTAAATTTCTCTATGTTTTTTTTCAGCCTTTAGTTATTGTTACCATTACCTTTTACCCTTCCTAGAGATGATTCTACAGTGGAATTTTCTTCTCTAAGATCACTTATCCCATCATTATTTATCATGGCAAGAGTATTGCTGGTTTATCTGGATGAGCCTATAAAAACAAAATTTAAATTAACTTGCAGAGCCATGCTAGACTTAATTTTGAATTTTTGTGGCCATTTTCTTCAAGAGGTAATTGCATGAGATTAGATGTATCTATACTTTAGTTGAGTGCATAGATGGCATACTTTTTAATGTTAAAGACATGCCTAACCATAAATAATGAACATATGATTTGATATTCATCACATTTTGGGAATATGGAGCCAACAATTATGGTTTTCCCTTTTTGAGGAACAGATGAGAATTGTCTACTTTCTTTTATACTATACAGGAACATGATATTGAAGTCATTTATAATATATCGGCTATGTAGTGAAGGTCTTGGGGACTAATTGTTTCTCTGAGGTGCTTTTATTTTTTGAAACACTGTCTGCATTTCTACTATAGTCTCAGTGATCCTGCTTAACTTAGAAAGGTTAGTTTTAAATTTAACAAGTTGAAAACTGGTTTTCCCATCCAATTTTCTATTTTGGAGCAATTATGTTTGTAAGCATTGTCTTCTTGCCTGCAAGTTGCTGACACTATTACTTATCCTGACACTATTACTTAGTACTATTTATTTTTATCTGTAATATAACACTCTTATTAGTAAGCATTGCTGTTTTCTTTGAATGGTGGAATCCTTATGATGGTTTTTGCTAATATTAGTTTGTGGCGTGCAAGTTCATTCTTGTCCTTTATGTGCTTTCTAACATAGGTTTTCTTTCGCATATGCATTTGTCTCTTTCTTGTAAAATATTCTTTCGTGTGATTTCTGCAATATTAGAGTGATGTGATTCTTTTTTTCATAATTTTTACTTATGTATGACTAATGGAGCTATTATTGTGTGATTTGATTTTGTCAATCACCTCAATGTGGCAAATTATGTTATAATAGTGGCACATTCTTGGATACTCTTTCATTACTGGGAGTTTTATGTGTTATCTTTGCTTATTTATGTGCTGTATGGTTTCATTGCCTTTTCGCATGTTGTAGGCTTCTCTGTAACTTAATCTAAGGTAATTTTCTTATTCAAACTAGATGCTTGACTAGGATTGTGGCAAGCAATCTTTGGTTGTGGTCAGATTTCAGTCCTGCATCCTAAAAGCAACATGTCATTGATCATCAAAATATTAAAATGCTGATTTCCTATTGATATTTTTTGAAAGTTAGCAAATTTAAGCCAATACATGCTTATGCACTTTGGAAGTCTATTTCAGACGCAACTTCATGTTAGAGATCTGCTCCAGAGCTGGGTATGCAGACAGCCTTTGCATTGCGGGGAAAAATATGTTGTCCAATTCCACTTGTACATAGTTCCATAGCATAAGTAATTTTTTTTTTGAATTTTCTTAATTAATATTATAGTTGATAGTAGTAGTTGCAAATTATAATCATGCCTTAGAACTACAGTTTATTCATTTTTCACTTGAAACCCAAGTCTATTAACTAGATGATGTGATGGGCAAAACATCTCAATTACAGAAGCATAACTTTGTGAGCACCCACTTTTTTTGGCTCAAATTTGGTGATCTCCATTTGGAGTTGATGCTTCCTCTTGCTAGTGCAGTTGCAATCTGCTGCAATCATGAAAACAAAGTGGTTCCCAATCAACAGTTAACTAATGCAATTAGTATGCCCAGTAAACTGTTAAATTGGATGAGCATACCCCAAATTTGTAGCTCTTGTCGTTGTATCATAATTTTGTTGCTGTGGCTGGCTAAGCTGAAGGTGTACAGGAACATGAGGTTCCTCCTCTGTACTTAGACCACTTGTGAGAAGATTTCTATTTGCTTCATTTGCATCCCTGGATCCATAAACCTAGGGTGGAAAAACTTTTCCATGAGCTGCTAAATATCAAAATTTCATTTGGTTCTGAGATACTTATTTTTCTAAACTAGATACCTTTTTATACAACTCCATGTTTTCTTGACGAATTAGGTTTACCTTCTTATATAATTCGACATTTTCCTGGTGCATGATATGTCCCTGCAGATAGATAGTCATATTTAGTTGATTGAAGACAATGAAACTCAAGTTTCCATTTTGTGGTGGAGTGAACCTTTCTGTTTAGTTCTTGTATTTCATCCATTAAGATCTGGTCCTGCAAATTTCAGATATAGTATTAGTCATGTAAAGATGAATATGGGCTGGCAGTTGGATCTTCATATTGGTGAGGAAAGATCTGGAACCTTTTTCATGCGGACCCCATGAAGGCTTATCTCCAGTTGGTTCTCCAAGTTCTGTAAGTCTTTAACGCCCAATCCTGAGAGTTCTTCTCCCATCATTTGCCTGTTATATGTGATAAATAATAAAGTAATATGTGTCTGATCCAAAATCATCTTAGGATTTCTACAACATGCATATGACATATCACTAATCTATAATAGGATTTTCATGGTGCATGTGAATTTTGCATATGGCTGATGATGCCAGTTCCATTCATGTCAAGCCCATTTTATGAAGGAAAAATGAACATTATTGAATGTACCATGAAGTAGAGACCAAATACGAGCTTTTACGAGGATCAAGATTGCGGTTTGCTTGGATTAAGTTTATGGCTTTCATGATGTGTGCAACAGAAACAACTGATGGAAATGCCTTTAAGCAGAACTAGAAGTTAGACATTATGTTATCATAAGGAAATGTACAGAGTAATGGTGTCTGTATCATCACATGTGTATGTTTATCTTGCAATAGAAGATGCTCTTTCATTTGCAACCACAAAAAAAAAAAAGAAATATGATCTTCCTTTGATAATTGATATTCTTTTATAATGTGGGAAGACTCATATACTCACATGCAAACATAAATTAATAGTAATCATACCATGTTTGAGATTTTTGCATTTAGTGATATTTATAGGTATTTTTAGTTTTCATTATCAATTGTGATCTTATCTTCTATCTTTGGTATGTAAATTCACAGTTTTAGTGTTTCAAGTAAAGAGCCTAAAAAAATTCTTAGTGCACCAATACTTATGCCTGGTATCCTTGATTGGTAGTAGCAAAACTTAATATATGTTGTGCTGATGAAGTGTAAAATAGAAAAGTCCATACCAATCCACAAGTTTTAGCTTTTAGATTTAATAATTATGGATATCATGGTAAGAGCAGGAGCTCAACAGTCAGTCATTATATTATTAATTACATGTGATGAGCCTAAACAAATATCTTAGCCCATATGTTAAAGAGAATGTCAATGACAAAAAAAACCACACACAATTTACAAGCCCAAAATTTTAGATGGAATAATTGTCAACTTTAACTTGTTAGGTTGACCAAGTACATAATTTTTAGATGCATTCATGTGGCATGCTGATAGGAATACCCTTTTATCTAACTTATCCAGAAAAAATAACCTTTTTATCTAAAGGGCATATCCTACACCTTTGCCTTGTTATAATGGGTTGTGATAATTTCTGGTCATTCAAGAAAGATGCCATATTTTGAGAGTTGGCAACTTAATGCAATATTTTGTTATTTCCTAGATAGTTCATTTTCTTCTTTTAATGGTAATGGAATTACTTGGTAAAGTGAAAAAGAATTCATATGGGAATGGGGACATATACCTGTGATTTTCTTGCAGGTTTTGCAGCTGTTGCCTCAGCATTGCCGCCTCCCTTTGCCAAAACTAGCAAATGGAAAATGCATGGTTAGCTGTGTGTAAGCATTTGAATGGGTTTATTTAGCTAGTCAACACAGTATATATAACTGAATATTAGTGGCAAGCAAACGATTTCTCATGGTAAGTGAAGTGAGTCCATTGTCAAGATGTTTTTTCAACTATAGAGGCATTGCAAATGGTCATAATTCTATGGATAGACTGGTTAATTAGATCTTGATGGGAAGTTGGTGTAGGGATGATTGATGAAGATACTGTTGTCTATCTCTACCTCATGGATCAGAAGAAGATAGGAGTCATTCTATTGACTTACCAAAGAAAAAAGAATCCTCCATAACCTCCTTCCTCATACATATGGAGGATTTACCATTAAATAAGCATCCATCGCTTATGGTGCAGGCAACTTTATCCATGAGGAAAAGCCTTGTCATCCTCTCTCTTTTCTAGAATTGTATATGTTACAAAGTAATATCTCTAAACAAGGAAGAATCCATATGAATGGCTGAAACACCTGATTAAAAATTTATATTGGAGGTCTAATAAACTAAACTGAAGATAGACATGTCATTTTCTTCTCCTACTTATCTTTTACAGGAAGTATTTTTGGGGCCAAATTTTATAGAAATTATTTAAATTATTTATTGAAAAAAAAAATCCATCTGGTACATTTATAACTATGGAACTGACAGATTTCACTATATGAACTTTTGACTCTGTATTACTTTAGCCTCAAACTATAGGGACGTTCTACTCAAGGTTGTCACCTCAATTTGCCTCCGTAGACTTTCAGATTATGTCACAATTCACCGATTCAAGAAAGTGAAATGTTGATTGTTGAAGCTTGTGTTCATCTCAAGTGAAAAAAAGAATGAGAAGTTTATGTTAAAATATAAATATAGAACTACACCGGTAACTATAAGTTTAAGCTTTTAGACTAAAAGTTACTAATTATAAAACTAACATGGTATAGGGGCAGAAGGTCATGGATATGAATTCTTCACCATCATTTCAGCTTCTATTTAATTGTTCCTTTTAGTAGGCCTGTACAATGTCTTCACTGTAAGAGGGAGTACAAAATAATAATATAAAACCATATCAGCATTCATCAGTCTGGTTTTGATATCTAGACATGAATAGTCCCTGCAGCATGGTCCATCTAATTGCATTTCATGATTCCTTTTCTTCTTTATTCTATATATATATATTGATAGAATACTACAAAGGTTTCACCCTCAATGTTTCATGTTTGATTTTGATATTCTACTATAATGCACCATGTCTCATCAACGTAATGGATGTTCTATTGTTCTTCTCTAGACCATGAACTTTAAAAATTAAATTTGCCCCCATCAACTTTCAAGTCTATGTTTTGTAATTTTGACAAGTAATTGTATTCACTTTCACCACAAGAACAATATATATAGAAATACAAAATCTTCTACTAACTTCTACCTAACACTATATTAATTACAATATAGAAAATATAATTTTTACAATCTAGAAACTATAAATTATAATTACAATATAGAAACTATAACATATTAATAACACTCCCCCTTAAGTTGGAGCATAGATATTAATCATGCCCAACTTGTTACATATATCATCAATTCTAATACTATTCAAAGCTTTGGTAAAGATATCTACTAACTGTTCTCCAGTTTTGACATGTCCTGTAGAAATCAAATTTTGTGTATCTTCTCACGGGTGAAATGACAATCAATTTCAATATGTTTGGTTTGCTCATGAAACACAGGTATAGATACAATGTGAAGGGCTACCTGATTATCACACCATAACTGAGCAGGTATAGGCACTTTAAATCCAACTTCAGTCAAGAGCCGATGAATCCACGTTATTTTACATGTTGATTGTGCCATAGCTTTATATTCTGCCTCTGCACTTGAGCAGGATACTGTGTGTTGTTTCTTGCTTTTCTAAGTGACTAGATTTCCTCCAATAAACACATAATACTTAGTGGTGGATCTTCTATCTATTTTGGATTCTGCCCAATCAACATTCGAAAAACACTCAATATGATGATATCTGTGATTTTCATATGCTAAATCACGTTCAGGAGTACCCTTTAGATAACACAAAATCTAATCTAAAGCTGCCCAATGATCCACTGTAGGAGAAGAAATGAACTGACTTACAACACTGACTGAGTATGCAATATCAGGACAAGTTATTGTGAGATAGTTCAACTTCCCAACTAAATGTTTATACCTTTCTGAATCCTTGAATGGTTCACCTTCTTTTGTAAGCTGCATATTAGGAGTTATAGGTGTATTGCATGGCTTAGCTCCCAATTTACCTATCTCAGTTAATAAGTCAAGTACATATTTCCTGTGAGATAGGAAAATGCCTTTCTTACTTCTTTTTAACTCAATTCCTAAGAAATACTTTAGTAGCCCTAAATCTTTAGTATGAAATTGAGTGTGAAAGAATGATTTGAGAGAGGTAATACTAACGCTATCATTTCCTGTAATGATAATATTATCAACATATACAATGAGGGTAATTATACCGGTGTCAAAATATTTAGAGAATATCGAGAGATCCGATTTGCTCTTTTTTAGACCAAAACTCTCAACTGCTTGACTGAATTTCCCAAATCAAGCTCGAGGACTCTGTTTTAGTCCATATAATGACTTTCGCAGACGACAAACTTTACCTGACTCCACCTAAGCAACAAATCCTGGTGGTTGCTTTATATAAACTTCTTCTTGCAAATTGCCATGTAAAAATACATTTTTTATATCCAGTTGATATAAAGGCCAAGAATTAGAAGTTGCAATAGAGATAAATAGGCAAATAGCAGTTAACTTAGCCATAGGAGAAAATGTGTCTAAATAATCCACACCATAGGTTTGAGCATATCACTTTGCTACAAGACGGGCTTTTAGCTGAGCTACTGTTCCATCAAGATTAACCTTGATTGCATATACCCATTTACAACCAATTGCCTTCTTTCCTATAGGTAAGTCCACTAGATCCTAAGTGTGATTTGTATCCAAGGCATTCATTAAGATTAACCTTGATTGCATATATTCATTTACAACCAATTGCCTTCTTTCCTATAGGTAAGTCCACTAGATCCCAAGTGTGATTTGTATCTAGGGCATTTATCTCATCATTCATAACATCTTGCCAATTAGGATGTGAGAGTGCAACATGAAGAGACTTTGGAATGGTCATGGTGTCGAGGGATGCAATAAATGAGGAAGATGATGATGACAAGTGATCATAAGATACATAAGAAGAAATTGGATAGGTACATTGACGTTTACATTTATGGAGTGCTATAGAAAGATCAAGATCACTTGTAGCCGGATCCATTGAGGAAGAAGAGACTAATGCAAGACATGAAGCAGGAGAAACTTGTCGTCAAGAATATACATACTGAATTAGAGGTTATGATGGTGGGGGTGGTGGTAAGATACTTGGAAACTTATAAGTAATATGATAAAGTAACAAATCGTCATTCTCTTCTTGTTTTGGAGTTTCAATGGATGAAAAATATGTTGTGTTTTCTACAAAAGTGACATCAATTGAGACAAGATATTTGTCAAGATGAGGACAAAAACACCGATATTCTTTTTGAACCCGAAAATATCCCAAAAAAATACATTTGAGAGATTTAGGATAAGTTTAGTAATCTAAGGACGGACATCACGAGCAAAACAAGTACTACCAAATATCTTAGGTTCTGTAATCAAAGTCAGATTTGTATATGTATATATTTAGAATTATTTATAATTAGAATTTATTTGTTACTTTTTTTAAATAATTTTGTTTCAATAGGCTAATCTTTTGTTTCCTACTTTAAGGCTTATTCCTTGTATAATTTATTCCCCTTATAATCTATTTAAAGAGATGAAATCTCAATAAGAAGTGTAGTGGATTTCTTCATCCTTGGTTTATCTTTTTTCTCATGGTATCAGAGCTCAAACCCTATTTTTTTCTTTTGTTCGAATTTGTCTAAAACCCAGCATATCTACCTGAATTTTTATTCACCTAGATCACAGATCAGATCATCGTCTCCATCACTTGTCGCATTTAAGCTCCTTAAAGATTAATTCTTATGGAGAAAAACGATAGTGATGTTCAGCATGATAATAAATATATGGCTATGTCTATAGCTCCTTTTTTCGAGAGTGATACCTCTTTACATATTACTTCCCACAAATTAAATGGTAAAAACTATTTACAATGGGCACACTCCGTGAAGATAGTGATTTGTGGACGTGGAAAACTAGGTTACATCACAGGTGAACTCCCAATCCCTAAGACAATTGACCCATCATATACAACGTGGCAATCCGAGAATTCAATTTTTCTCACTTGGCTTATTAGTTCAATGGAACCACAAATTAGCCGCCGTTATCTATGGTTTAAAACGGCCAAAGATGTATGGGATACAACTCGTCGGATGTATTCTGATCTTGGAAATGCATCTCAAATTTTTAAGATCCAATTAAAACTAAAAGAGATGAAGCAAGGATCCAATTCTGTTACCCAATATTTTTCTGATCTCCAAGATCTCTAGCAAGAATTGGATTTGTCCTTGGAGGAAAATTCTCTTTGTATTGAGTGTAGTGTGAAGCAACCATGTAACCTGGAGAAGGAGAGAGCATTTGATTTCCTTGCTAGTCTTAATCGAAATCTGGATGAAGTATGAGGTAGAGTGGTATCTCGAGATCCTTTCCCATTCACTGAGGAAGCCTTCTCTGAAGTACGACGAGAGGAAGCTCGTCGAAGGTGATGCTCGCGGATGACAAACCCATTGCTCCATTTGCACCAGAAGGATCTACTTTAATGATAAGAAAACCTCACCAATATCGATAGCAAAATTCTGATTAGCATTTGAATAAGCGACCATGGTATGATCATTGTAATAAACCTGGACATACTAGAGATAAGTGCTGGTAGATTCATGGGAAACGAGCAAATTGGCAGCCTCGGAAGAAAAATGAAGGACGTGTGTATCACACTTGATCCAATCAAGATCAACCTAATGTCTCTCTCCCATTCAACCAAGAACAAATTGATCACCTATGCAAATTCTTAAGTCAATCCTCTGTCAGTATGTCATAGAATACCCCACCATCTAGCTCCAACATTGGATCATGTTTTGTGACTTAACATGGTAAACAATTTTTAGCCTTAAACACTCTTCAATTCTCAAATCCTTGGGTTATTGATTTTGGAGCCTCCAATCACATGACAGGTGACTGTAATTTTTTTTACTCTTATGTCCCTTGCTATAATCATATCACGGTTAAAATTGCTGACGGATCCTTGATAAGGGTTGCTGGAATTGGTGACATAAAATTAACTCCAAGTTTAATTATCAAATTTGTGTTCCATGTACTTGATTAAAGTGTAATCTAATCTCCGTCTGTAAACTTACACATGATAATCATTGCATTGCTAATTTCTTGTCTTCATCATGTCAATTTCAGGACCTATCATTGGGGAAGATGATTGGCAGTGCTAGGATTCATGATGATCTTTATTACTTTGACAAGGATCGGTCAATGAGTCATTCAAATTTTGTGTCTGGAATTACCTCCAAGTCAGTCTCTAGTACAAATGAAATAATATTATGGCATCATAGACTAGGCCATCCTAGTTTTCCTTATTTAAAGCATTTGTATCCGTCTTTATTTGAGAATAAAAATCTTGTTTCCCTTGAATGTGAAGTTTGTCAATTAGCTAAGCATACTCGCGCTATTTTTTCTCCTAAACACCACACCTTCCACACCTTTTTCCTTGATCCATAGTGACATATGGGGACCTTAAAAAAATTACAACTTGCCATGGCAAAAGATGGTTTCTTACGTTCATCGATGATCATACACGGGTTACATGGGTATAACTATTACATGATAAATTAGAAACTGATCATATATTCAAAATTTTTCACAAGATGATTCAAACACAATTCCGAACACAAATCTGTGTTCTAAGAACTGATAATGGGAAAGAATATTTCAATTCCATTCTTGGTGATTGTCTGATAGAAAATGGAATTCAACATCAAAGTTCTTGTGTTGAAACTCCACAACAAAATGGAATATTAGAAAAAAAACCCGGCATTTATTGGAAGTTGCTCGGGCTCTTATGTTTACAATGAATGTCCTAAAGTACCTGTGGGGGGATGCTATCCTAACTGCTACCTATCTCATAAATAGGTTGCTAAGTTGTCCAATCAAGTTGGAAACTCCTTTGTCCTTTCTCTCTAAAACCTACCCGCAAGTGTCTAAATCCAATACACTTCCATTAAGAATTTTTGGTTGTACTGCATTTGTTCATATTCATGATCATAATAGGAACAAACTTGATCCTTGGGCAATTAAAACAATTTTTGTTGGCTATTCTCTTAACCAAAAAGGTTATAGATGTTATTGCCCAAAAACAGGAAAAACATACGTTTCATGTGATGTCACATTCTTTGAGAAAACACCATTTTTTTCTTCTTCATCTTTGCTTCAGGGGGAGAATCGGAATGAAGCTTCTTGTCATTGGGATACACTTGATCTGCCACTACCTGACATCACCTTAGACACAATCCCTAAACTTGACCCAACAAAAACCAGTCTTCCTATAGTTGACCTAACTTCATCCGATCACATCACAGGTTGGAAACAGGGGGAGAATCAAGATCCCTAAGGTCTGAATAGCAAGAGTTGTAGGTTTACTCCAGGAAAAAAGGGCATAAAAGAAATAAAGAAATCATGAATCTTACTCATAGTCAAGCAAATGAATTGATGATAGAGTCTCACTCACCCAACAAATTAGGTAATACAAGTCATGAATCAGATTTGGATTTACTGATAGCATTGATAAAGGGTCTTAGATCTTGCACTCAACATCCTATTTCTAAATTTATATCTTACTCTAAGCTACCTCCTCCTTTCAATGCTTTCACTTCAAGTTTATCTAGAATTATGATTCCTAGGTCTATTGAAGAGGCATTATCTATTCCAGAGCGGAAGGCTGCTGTTCTTGAAGAAGTACATGCTCTTAAACAGAACAACACTTGGAGTTTGATGGAATTACCAAAAGGAAAAAATGCGATAGGTTGTAAATGGGTCTTCTCGGTTAAATATAAGGCTAATGGTTTGATTGAGAGATATAAAGCACGCTTAAGGGCAAAAGGTTTTAGTCAAACATATGGGATAGATTATACTGAGACCTTTGCCCCTATTGCCAAGCTTAATACTATCCGGAAACTACTATCTTTGGTTGCAAACTATGATTGGCCTCTTCATCAACTTGATATCAAAAATGCTTTTCTAAATGGTGAACTTGAGGAGGAAGTTTACATGTGTTAACCTTCAGGATTTGAAGAAAATCTAGGGAGTAAAACCATTTGTAAACTCAAAAAGTCACTCTACGGGTTAAAACAGTCTCCACAAGCCTAGTTTGATAGATTTTCCAAAGTCATCAAGAAATTTGGCTATATCTAGGGACAAGTTGATCACACACTATTCGTTAAGCATGCTAAAAGGGAGAAAATTACTATTATTATAGTATATGTTGATGATATTATTGTCATAGGGAACAATAACAAGGAAATAGAAGGATTGAAGCAAATGATGGCAAATGAATTTGAAGTTAATGACCTAGGAGCACTAAGATACTTTCTTAGAATGGAAATAGCAAGGAGTAAGAAAGGAATATCTATCTCTCAAAGAAAGTATACCTTAGATTTATTAAAAGAAACTGGAATGCTAAGATGCAAGCCAAGTAAAACACCAATTGAACTCGAGAACAAAGGGAAAATGTTTCAAGGAAAAATGGTTGATAAAGGATAGTATCAAAGATTAGTTGGAAAGCTTATATATCTCTCACATACAAGGCCAGATATTGCCTTTGCAGTGAGCTTGGTAAGTCAATACATGCATGCACCATGTTAAGGTCATCTCAATGCTGCATAAAAAATCTTAAGATACTTAAAACAAACTCATGGGAAAGGGTTATTTTTTGCCAAGACCAATGATCGCAAAGTGAGAGTCTTTACGGATGCTAATTGGGTTGGATCAATTGATGATCACAGATTAACATCAGGCTATTGCACACTATTATGGGGAAATCTAGTAACTTGGCGTAGCAAAAAACAAACAGTGGTTGCTAGGAGCAGTGCAGAAGCAGAGTTTAGAGCTATGGCCCATGGAATTTGTGAGCTTATTTGGATAAGAAGATTGCTAAATGAGTTGAAGATTGAAGCTGAAGAACCTATGTCACTCTATTGTGATAATCAATCAACAATAAGTATTGCTTACAATCCTATTCACCATGATAGGACCAAACATGTGGAGGTTGATCAACACTTCATTAAAGAAAAACTTGATAAAAAGATTATCAAAGTTGAATATGTGCCTACATCCCATCAATTAGCTAATCTTCTCACAAAAGGACTTTTCGAAAAGACTCATGAGAATCTTGAAGGCAAGCTCGGTCTCATCAATATCTATAGCCAAGCTTGAGGGGGAGTGTAATCAAAGTCAGATTTGTATATGTATATATTTAGAATTGTTTATAATTAGAATTTATTTGTTACCTTTTTTAAATAATTATGTTTCAATAGGCTAATCTTTTGTTTCCTACTTTAAGACTAATATTTTGTTTCCTACTTTAAGACTTATTCCTTGTATAATTTATTCCCCTTGTAATCTATTTAAAGAGATGAAATCTCAATAAGAAGTGGAGTGGATTTCTTCATCCCTGGTTTATCTTTTTTCTTAGGTTCAATAGGAAACAATGACTTCGTAGGAAACAATACTGTATAAGGAGACTCACCTTATAGAATAGATGAAGGGAGACGATTAATCAAAAAACAGGTAGTGGAGATTGCATCAACCCAAAATTGTTTAGGAACATGCATCTAAAATAAAAGTACTTGTGTGGTTTTAAGAAAATGTCTATTTTTTCTTTCGGCCACTACATTTTGAGGTGTATCCAAATAGGAAGATTGATGAAGGATACCATTTTGGAGTATATATGTCTAAAATGAGTGAGAGAAATATTATTTGGAATTATTACTTCTTAATGTATGTACCGAGACATTGAATTGTGTTTTTATTTTAGCATAAAAGGCAGAAAAACGTGAAAACACCTCTGAACGATTTTTCATAAGATAAAACCAAGTCATACGAGAATAATCATCCATGAAGGTAACAAAATACTGAAAACTAGCCTTAGATATAATTGGGCATGGACCCCATACATCAAAAGGTAAACTAGCCCTTTTATTGACTCCAGGTAAATTAGACAAATGGTGGTGTTTAGCAAAATGACAAGATTCACAATCTAAGATAGAAACATTATTAAATTGTATATCAATGGTCTTTAACACAAATAGAGAAGGGTGACCAAGCAGGCTATGAGCTTGGAAAGGTGTTAAGACACTTGAACATGCAACAGACTTCGGTACTTGTGTATCCAATATATAGAGACTGCTTGATTTATATCCTTTACCAATAATCTTCTTCGTCATAAGATCCTGAAACAGATAATGATCAGGATAAAATGAGATACGACAATTCATTGCACGAGTAAGTTGACTTATTGATATTAAATTAAAGGAAAACTGTAAACTTAACATAGACGATAGGGAAATCAAAGGAGTTGGATTAATAGTGCTAGATTCATGGACTAATGACTTAGAGCCATTTGCTAGAGTGACATTTGTAGGAGAGGTATATGTTTGGTAAGTGGAGAAGAGATCAAGGTTACCTGTCATGTGATCTATGGTACCAGAATCAATGAGCCACTTGGACGATAAGGAAAGAAGACATTGAGTTGATTTACTTGATTCAGCAATTGCAGATGTATGATGAGATGCAACCTTCAATGCCTCTTGATATTGAGAGAATTTGACATATTTATCAACAGAAATTGTGTTATTGTCTTTTCATAAGACGAACTTGATGTGGACTCAGTGGAGGCAATGAGTATCGATTGTTTCTTCTGGCCATGATTTTGCAATTTCTTACAAGTACGCTTTGTATGTCTTGGCACATGACAATAATAGCAAACAACTCCCCCTGATTCCTGACTTCGAATATGATCTTCTCTCCTATTAGTGAAATTTCGACCTGTACTTTGATTGACTAGAGCACTAACATTGTGAGATGGGGTGACAACTATATGATTTTCTGTACGAATGATTCGTTTAAAAGTTTCCTAATGAGAGGAAATTTTGAGACTTGAGAGAATCTGAGACTTGACAGACTCATACTTTGGACGAAGATCGGCTAAAAAACTCATTACTGCCATCTGTTCCCTTGAGTCTGTTGAACTCTTACATTAGGGCTAAAAGGCAGTAATACATTTAATTCTTCATATATCTTTGTAAAATTCATTAGATATGTGGTAAGAGATTGATCATGTTGCTCGGCACGATAGAAACTTTTACACACATCATAGATACGGGAAATATTCCCTTTCCCAGAATACATGAACTCCAAATATTCCATAAGTTCCTTAACATACTCTTAGTGATCAACTAAATTAATGATCTCATTGTCAATGGAGTTTCTAAGCTGCAAAAATATACGAGTATCGTCTTGTAACCATACCTGTCTAGTATCATCTAATGGTGGATCATTAGTGAGATGATCATCTTTCTTAATACTTCATAGATATATTCGTACAGTTTTGCTCTAAGCAATAAAGTTGTCTCCATTAAGTTTATATTCTGTTATTTTAGTTGTCACTGGAACTATATCTATGATATGTGATTTATTCTTAGCCATTTAGCGATCCACACAACAAACACCAACAGCACCAAACAACACTAGAAGATTAAACCAAAGTAGAAATGCTAACTCCAACTAGAGAAAACACCTCAATTAGCTTATCCAGCAAACTAAGTTTTCAAAACCACCAAACTGAAAGAAAAAATTAATTTCCCAGCAACAATAAAACCCAAACTAGAAACCCTAACCTTAGCAAGGAGCATGTGTCCCAAGATGATTTCCGAAATGGCAAGATTGGAATGAAGAATACCATGGCATGAAGACCCAGCAAGAACACGTGGATGAATGGAGGTCACACGTGCCTCCACGCGCAGAAAACAAGGACGAGTGGCGGATGGTTTGTGTGGCGTGTGAGCCTCACGTGCCTATCCGTTGGTCACCAGAATTGGTCAGAGAAGTTTGTCAGCCGGCAATCCTTCCTCTTAGAGGGGTGGTGAGAAAAAAAGAAACACAAACACTCTCCAGGGTGTGTGTAGGATACAAACGTTGCTCACTAGGCAGCTAGGCCTAAACCCTAATTTTTTTTTTCCTAAAAAAAATTCTTATAGTTAGATAGCTCCGATACCATGAAACTTTAATAAGTAATTGTATTCATTTTCACTGATAATACAAGAACAATATATATAGAGATACAAAATCTTCTACTAATTTCTACCTAACAATATATTAATTACAATCTAAAAAATATAATTATAATCTAGAAACTATAAACTATAATTACAATCTAGAAACTATAAGATATTATAACATGTTTTATTGGGAAAAAAACTTCAGGTGTATCTCGTTTCCCTTGGGTGAGTGGATAAAATGCTTATTGAAGTTCTGCTCTCTTTCAAGTTGAAAATATTGAAAGGTATATAACTTCTATGTAGACATTAATGTCTCATTATCCTAGTTCACTAATGGTATTTGGGATTTCCACTGATATCCTGCCAATATTAGTTATTTATTTTTTTTATCCTTCTATAGAAGAATGCAAAAATGGCATTCAAAGTGTCTTATCTATTATTTTGACACCCCACCATAATTCACAATATCAAGGGCTCAAAAGAGGATATGTCAATGCCATGACGATGGAAGACCTTACATGGATACGCTTAATAATAACATTTTGTTGCATTGAATATCATTAACCAAATCAACTTTTTATCTTCACCTTTTATGTGCAAGCTTGTTTATCTAAACAAAATCCTTTAGCTTGGTCAGATTATAGAGGAATATGCCTAGTAAAGTTTCACGTAGGTGAAAAATGTATGCATCACACCTGCAAATTACCCTAGAGTTGTGAACTGAAAAATTCATGATCCCCTCTTTCTTTTGCAAAAGAAGGCCATGGAGGTATTTTGTTTGTTTTTGTGCTTGCACTGTTATGCACATTTAGACTCTAGGCACATGTTGTATTGTACGCAGGTAGCATTCTCTGTCAAAACAAAATGTATGGTTTTTAGATGGCATCTCAAATGCTCAGAGGATCCAAGAGATTTGTAAGTATTCTCCCATTTCTAAAGATCACTTAAATATTGTCACCGGATTTTTGCATGTGTATAATAAACTGGTCAATGCAGTTGTGGTTCATAAAGAAGCCTTGATATGCTTATGTGCAAGTGAAATGTTGAGCAAATTTCACCATTTCTGCTCTGTGCCTTTTTTTTCAAAATGATGATTTTTTCTTCTTGATGTTATTACTTTTGTATTGCTAGGGCTGTGTAGATTTAGCACTTATTGTAGCAACCCTCTATCTATTGTGCTATTGATGATGAACTAAAAAAGCCATCAAATATATTGTGTAATATCTGGATATGCTGTTGGATAGAATTGGTCATGGGTGGAAGTGTTTACCTTTACTTCAGAGTTTGGGTTGCACAATTGTTGATGCTCTCCTTTTGATTTGATGTATCGTTCAACCACTGATTTCATACTGGAAGGGATAAACTTCAGCTCATGTCAAATAAATAACCACAATGAAATTATCAAAAAAAAAAAAAAAGAAGAAGAGAAAAATCCACAGTGAAGCTAAGCATCACACCAACAATGAGGATATATTTTCATCAAATTTATTGTTTTACTAAAGTCGGGTTAGAATGATGGGACTTTTAGATCTTATGAAAACTTGTTGATCAATAAAAATATAATAACACTAATATAATAGATTTAAATTTTAGATAAGTTGGTTCTACGATTAGAATTATCATGTTGTTAGCAAGTCATGATTTCAAATCCATACATATCTTATGCCAATTTAGTTTAAGTGGTGCACTTGATAGGCTTCGGTCAAAGTTTCAATCCTCAAGTGATGGGGAGTTTTGACCAATAAATATAAAGTCACACCATATCTAATAAGTTTAATTTCTTAGATTAGCTTGCTTTGATCTTAACTTATAAAAAAAATGATTCCAGATTTACTTATGAAAGAAAATGGATTTAATACATTTCTGATTTACATGCAAAAGAAATTCTATGTTATTTTCTAAGGGATAGTTCATGGCTGCAGTCACTTTGAGGTCGTTTTAGTGAGTGAGCACTAATTGGTTTTCTTTTTATGAATTGTTGATATCAGTTATGTTTTTGTTTCTATTGCCTGTATCTATACTATTTCTGTTGATTGATTATTTGCTTCAATCAATTCATCCACCTGTCGAGTTTTCCCCTTCTATCACTTTAACGCTATTGTTTTTTGAGCTTTCACCTAAAACTTGCCCTAGGTTTCTTTTATATATATTCTCCTTAACAGAAAATTGTAGTACAATTTGCAGATGCATATCAAGATTAAATCTGTTGTAAGGGATATTTTTTCTACAGCATATAAGTTCCTAATAATTGGTTTTTTTGCTTTGTTAAAAGAAAGTCGTCTTTTGGGGCTTCTGTCATGGTTTAGAATCCTCTGCATATCTAGGAGTCAAGCTTAATACTCTTCTACTCCCCTAGGAGCTATGAGCAAATTAGTATAGATCGGTTCATTATCTGGTAAATAATCCTTAACAATATCTGACCATTATAAATTAGAATTTGTTTATTCTGGTTCTCAGTTTCCCAATTTAATGCATGACCAGAAATAAATTAGTTTTCATTATTTAGGCTACAACTATATGCAATCCCTCTTATAGATTACAGATGTCATGAATTTAAACTAGCAATATCCAACAATGAAAGGAAAAGTCTGAACAACTTGCTTGAAAAAGTTTCTACAATGGTGTGGACAGTCAAGCTTGTATATCGCTAGTCTTCAAAACAATGAAACCACTTTTCAAATTGCAAGTAACCTATGTATCAACAATGGTTAAATTTCTATGTCGTATATTATTTGTAAGTAAATTTCTTTTGAGGTAGAAATGGATTTTACCGAGGGATACAATTTGAACACCTTTACATATAGAGACCCTCAAAACCAATTGTTTATTTCATTTGTAGATGACCATACTTGTGTAAGCTATGTATTCCATCTTAAAGAAAAATTAAAAGCTTATGAAACATTCAAGTATTTTTATAAACAGATAAAAAATGTTTTTCAAGCATCAGTTCAGATCTTGTGAATCGATAATGGAAGGGAATATTTTCCATAAGATTTTAAAACAAACTTAGTTGATTATCCATAAAAGGTCTTGTACTTAGATGACCAACAATATTGTGTAGCTAAAGGGAAAAACCTTCATTTGCTTAAGGTTGCTAGATCACTGATGTTTACTGGTTATTTTCCAAACCACTATGGGGAGAGGTTGTTTCAACAACAACCTATATAACAAACAGACTTATCTCGAACCTCGCAATTCTTGTGCCCCTGTGATTCTTATGCCTGAGTTCTTCCCTCATGTTGTTGGGTTGTTTGGGTCTCTTTCCCTTAAGGTTTTAAGATGCATTGCTTTTGTGACAAATAACTCTCCAAGACAAAGTAAACTTGATACCTGTGTGTATTTGTGGGTTATTTTCCAAATCAAAAGGCTATAGATGTTTTCTCCAATCCCTAAGAAAATTCTTTGCATCTCGTGATGTTTCCTTAATTAAGGGTCAATTCTTTTTTTAAAATAAATCTATCTTCGGGGGAGATAATTGCTGAATCTCAGGCTCCTGCTCTCTCTCTTTTTTTTTTTTTTGTTAGTTTATGATCCTAATGTCTCATACACAACAATCTTCAAAAAACTAAGAAAGTTTGATCATCTTTAGATTTACTAGCCTATTCTGGGAATCATGAAATAAAACTATGGTCACTGTCTTTTATCTCCCAAAGCCAGATGAAGTCGGAGTGGTGCAAAAGAGGAGGTGGAAGAGACAGAATTAGCTATCGCACTTCAAAAAGGTGAAAGCCCTTATGCCAAATACCAAAGTATTGATTATGTGGCATACAAAAAATTTATCTCCTCAATGTGTTGCCTTTACAACCCGAGTGAATGGAATCGCAATCCCTCCAAATATTAGGATATTTGTATGAAGGTATCACCAGGTTTTGAAACCCTTGGAATGGTATGTCAATTAAAGAAGTCATTGTATGGACTAAAGCAATCTCCACAGGCATGGTTCAAATGCTTCAGCTCTGCCCTTCTAATTCTTGGATATAGTTAAAGTTAAGTACATCACTCTCTGTTCATAAAAGTGATGAAGAAGGTAAAAAGTCAATTCTTATTGTGTGCATCGATGATACAAAAATAATAGGGAATGCATTCCCTTTCCAAGAAGCATCCAGACATGATGCATTGCGTCCTAAAATATTTGAAAGGAGCTTTATGCTTTGGTTTAATGTTTATGGATGCGATTTGGGTCAGAAATATTGGAGATATCAAATCTATGACAGGTTATTGCACTAAAGTTTGGAGGAATCTAGTCGCCTAGAGGAATAAGGAATAGTCATTTGTAGACAAAAGTAGTGTAAAGGTAGAACTCACAGCTATTTCACAGGGATTATGTGAGGCTCTTTAGTTATGAAGATTGATGGATGATTTGAAAATGGAATATAGCAACCCTATAAGTTTGTATAGTTATAGTCAATCAATTAGCATAACAAAGATCCCAATACAACATGATCTTCGGCCAAAAAATAAAAAATAAAAAAAAAATGATCAAATGAAGCACGGGAAGGCAGACATTGTATCAAGTTAGAGATGGAAGATGGTGGCATTTGTCTAGATTGTATTCCATCAAGACTTCAAGAAGCGGATATTCTCATGAAGAATTTACTAGAAAATGCCTTTTGAATCATATTGAGCAAGCTGGGAATAACAAGCATCTATTCCTCAACTTGAGGGATGGCGTTGGAAGAAGTTTATGGACTCATCAATGCTAGTAAATTGACTCAGTCACGGCTGGTTATTCTGCCCCATCATGGCCAATCAATATTTCCTTTTATTTGTTGTCTTTTTAGAAGTTGTAATATTTTAAATTTATTATATTGTATTGAATTTCTATCTTGGTTGGGTTGTCACTTGTTCTATTCTTTGTATTTATCTATTTAAACCTTCAGTAAGAGGAATAAAATCTTTCCAAAGTTTATGGTTTGATTTCAAAGGTACCTCATGTGAAGTCATTTTTTGTGCATTCTCTTCTTTCTTACCTTTCTATTGAGTAGGTTGTTATTTTAATTAATTAATTACCATTTGCATAATGATAGATGTGTTGGTTTGCTTAATGACTTCTATTTAGGGATGTTAAAGTAGTTGAATAGGGATGTAATTGAATTTACTCTTACCTGTTCTATCCTCAACTTCAGTTAGATGGAGGTTTGTTTTCCAAGCTTTAATTTGATTTGGAGAGATTGTTGATGTATTCAAGCTTGATTCAACTAGATTTGTTTTTACTTGAATAGCAAATCAATCCAGATCGAAGTGTGGATAAGACTAAGACAAACATTAATTGGCTTATGAGTTCATATAGCTCAGAATGAAATTTATGTTTGATAAAATAAGCTATTCGAAGGTCAAACTTAAATGTCATTGAACCTCAATTGAAATGGACTCTGATGAAAAAATGATATTGGGTTCTTCTTCTCATTAGAAATGGAAGTTCTTTTTCCCTATTTTAGTTGCGAAATTGCTGTTTATGCCTTGTATTTCCAAAACTAATCGCTGAGCATAAAGATCAGTACGCCTTTATCCATCCTAAAATGGAAATGGAAGCAGATCTCGATTGATTTTGTAACGAGATTCATGTGACAAGCCAAGGCCTCAAAAGGATCACTAACGAAATATTGCATTTGGACGTTTATTTACTTTGCGATTGAGACAATATATAATATAATTAACATGATTATATTATGTATTATTATATAATACCTCAAGGCTAATGGCTCAACGTGAAGTAGATATGATGCAATCTAGGTAATAATAGACAAGGTGTGCACTTCCTCTCGATCGGCATAAACTATTCATTAGAATTTGGAAGGAGCATAGCATTTGGAGCTTTATAGTGCATTCCTACTTTTTTTCCCCTCATTTTTGGCTTTAGTATAGATAAACAATGGAATTGGTTTGTTAGGATGGAAGGAATCTATTCCTTCTTTATAGTTATTCCTATCATGTAGTCATTTTAACCCTTTCTTATGTTATTTTGCTTCCCAAAATTCTAAAACTCAAGAAAAATATTAAAAATAAAATAATAAAAGGTTGGGGCAAATAAAAGTAATAAAGAATTAAGTTATGAGGCAAGTTGGTTATTTTATGAGATAAGTATAAAAGGGTTTAATATAGGTCAGTTTGATCCTTTTCACTTTTTGCACTATAGTACCCTTAGAGTAAAAAAAACCTCACGAGAATAGGACAATTGCTACACCTTGTGATCTAACAAAATTACTCACTTTAATTATACTAATAAATGATTCTTGATTTCCATTTACTTGCATGTGAAATGGATTAGGGTTGATTGCATCGGATTTCATTGTAGAACGATTGGTGTGAGAAAAAGTTTAGAAAAGGATTCGACTGTTGGAATGATCCAAACTAGTAACTTGTTCGATTCAACTAAATTTAGTATCTCAATGTGGTAAACAACGTATAATTAGGCTTAGTAGTGATAAATTTCATCTAGGGTTGAAGAAGTTAAAAATTAGTAAATTAGGAAGAGAATTAGAAGTGCAATAGTGGGGTACAAGGCTAGGTACATGCCCATGTACCTGCTTGTGTTATAGAGAAGAAAAGAACAAGATGGGAGGCTCGCAACTAGGTACACGATTGTGTTCCCTACCATGCTCATGTACACGACTTAATACACGACTGTGTATCACGAAAACCTCTTTTATTCAATTTTTTTATTATTTAAATTTCGTTAATCCTAAATAGCTGGTATAACTTTAGAAATTTTCCAAAGTAAGATAATTGATCTAACAACAATTAGGTAACAAAAATTGAATACTTAAGCAATACTCTAGACTAGTATTAAGATCAATTGCTCTGTAACTTGACAAATTTCGAAGTAATTGCTAGGCAATGATCAATTGTATTGAATACTATCCTTTCAAGTACATGTAATGTTATTTGTTACTTGTGTTTGTTAAGATAGTTAGGGAACTAGAATAATTAGTATATTGGATTTTATTAACTTGTTTGCTGGTTGTGCTTGGCTCGGTCTAAGGACCCATAGTGATAGAATCTTAGGAGGCACCTGTTGATCGATATGTGGTAGTATGCCCTGTGGAGTTGCATACTAAGATGATTTGATAGATTTAAGGACTCATGGATGTTGAAGCTTGTAGCGGTAGTTTCCAATACTATACTATGTATTATATCTATATATGGTGTGGTAGGGTTATAAGTGCCCTTTTATTGTCTGAAGACTAATTAAGATAATAATATGTTGTCTGGTTGTTGATTTCTACATTGATGCATGTGATTCAAGATGTGTTGATCATGTATGTGTGCCTGTGGATTAGCATATTGAGTATTAGCTAACCCTTTGGGGACTTTTTTTTTTTAGTTGCAAGTACAGATAACTACACTTCATATGAGGAGGATCTAGGGACACACGTGCATGATGGAAATGATGTAGAGTATTTTTACTATTATGATGATTAAGTAAAAATTGTCATTTGAAGTCTTAGAGCATTGTTGAAAGTTTGTTTATTACAGAAGATTATAGTACTGAGAATAGCTTGAAAATTAGATTATTTTATATTAATATACTAAGATAGCCTTGAAGAAGTGTGTAGATTGTAAATGGGACTCAATTGAGTTACTTATTATTTATAATGTTAGATGTTTATCATAATTGTGGTTAATAGGTATTGTAGATTTTATGAGATTAGAGTGTTTAAGAGCCTTAATGTGTCTTTACTTGGTAAGAACACCTGGTGGGTTGTGGTGCCCCGGGTTTTAGGACATTACAATTTAAATGGTATTAGAGCTTGGGGTTAAAGATCCCATAAAACTAGATTGAAGATCAATAGATATAGACTTCAATCAGTATAAAGTAGGTTGTGATCTTTAGATGAATTAGGCATTGAATATGTAGGATGACAAGATTATGAAGAGAGTGGGTAGACTCCTAGGTTCGACTGTATTATATGTTATTTACTTATTTTGTAGTTTCACTTGTTATTTCCTTTAAATGGATACTTTCAATAATATATATATATATATATATATAACTAGTATTTAGCTATTCATTATCTTTATTTAACTCTTTAGTTTACTCTTTATTTCTCACCTTGAGTAGAATGCTTCTAAAAAGAATTATTCAAACAAGATCATCAAGAGGTGTTAGGTGTGGCAACCAAAATGAGGGGCATCCCTATGTTCAGCAACCATAAGGGGGATAAGGTCAAGTTGCCAACCAGATTACCCAATTCTTGGAGACCATGAACAACCTAATGGTGTTAATAGCACAACAATAGCAAATATAGAATGCTCGACAAACTAGAGTAGTTGAGGAGCCAATAAACTTGAATAGGTTTGTTCGAGTGGTAATGGAGTTCAACCCTAAGATTGATGACCTGATAAAGGTAGAGAATTGGATGCAAGAGATGAAGACCTTTGCTGCCTTTCGAGTTTCAAAAGATAGAAAGGTAGACTATGCTGCATTCATGTTGAAAGGGACTATAGCAAGTTGTTGGGTATCAGTTCCCAAGCTAATAGGAGGATATGTGGACTAGAGGGGATTTCGAAGAGTTATTCTATTAGAAGTATTTCCCCAGCAACATTTGTGACAAGATAGAAGCTGCATATTATAATTGTGAGCAAGGGAACAAATCAGTAGAGGAATATGAGACGAAACTGAATTGCTTAATTAAGTTCCTACTCAAGGCGATATGTGTTAATGATGGATCCAAGGCAAGGAGATTTGTGAGAGGGTTGGAGCCAAATTTCTAACATGAAGTCAGATCTTTCTAGCTAACCATCTATGTTGAGGTGGCGGATAAGGCTAAATTCATGGAGCAAAGAAAAAAAAAAGGATAGAAGAGCAATTTGCCCGCAATTCAGGGGTGACTTTGAGTAAAAGGCCAACTTCTAGTGTGGTATTGTGGGATAAAGGAAAGAGGCCCCAAATATTCTAGAACATGCCCTTAGTTATTGTAGGTCCTCTACAGATTTGACCTTACCTTTAGTACTTCCTCTAACAAACCCTATAGTTAGATGTACTTGGTGTTATGGACCCTATTAACAAAGGGAATGTAAATGGCCAGAGGGTGCATGCTTCTCTTATGGGAAGTCAGGTTACATAAGCAAAAATTGCACTGAGAGATCCATTCTGTTGGTATTTTTCCATGTATGTAAGTAGAGAGACACAAGGCACTCGAATGTACTCATGGTCAAGTGGGGAATTAGATAACCCCAACTCAGCAAGCAATGAGACCTCCAACACAAGTGTAGGCTAGTAGACCATAGGCAGGAGGCCCCAAACAATAGGTTCCAGCTAGAGTATTTACACTTCAGCAACAAAAACATTAAAACCTTCTAGATATGGACACTATTGTAGGTACACTTTAAGTTCACACCTACAATGTCTATTTTTATTTGATACTGGTGCCACTCATTCCTATGTGTTTGAGTCTTTTGTACTTGATTGTGGATTGATTCTTAAATGTTTAGATGATTGTTTAAATGTTAGTACTCCCTTAGGATTTCAAAGGATTTTAAATAGGATTTGCAAAATTGTAGAGTGAAGATACAAGATAAGGTAATGCCAGCAGATCTATTAGTAATAGAGATGATGGAATTTGATATAATCTTAGGAGTCAATTAGTTGTCAAAGTACCACACCACTATTGATTGCCATAATATGGTGGTACACTTTAACATACCTAAAGTAGATTCCTTTAAGCTTAAGTTGGAAGCACAAAGGCCAATAGGATTACCTACTTATGAGTTGTGGAAAAAGAGTATGATGGCTGTTGTGATAATTGAGGATTAAGGAGGTGGACATCCTAAAGTCAACTTTCAAGATGAGGTATGGGCACTATGAGTATGTGGTGATGCCCTTCGATTTAACGAATGCTCTAGCAACCTTTATGGATTTAATGAATCAAGTATTCAAGGATTTCTTGGAAAAGTTCATGATTGTCTTTATCGATGATATCTTGATATATTCTAGGAGTAGGGAGGAACATGAAGAGCATTTAAGGTTAAAGTAGGTGGTTTTCTTAAGGTATGTGGTTAATAAAGATAGAATCTTGGTAGATCCAAAAGAGGTAAGAGCCGTAGTAAACTAGCCTAAAACGAAGATACTGATGGGCAAAAGGAGCTTCTTAAGTTTAGCATGTTATAATAGATAGTTTGTAGAGAGATTCTCTAAAGTAGCAGCTCCTCTTACCAAATTAATACAAAAGAAGGTGAAATTTGATTAGGATGATAAGTGTGAGGCCAATTTCAAAAAGCTCAAGGAGGAGCTAGTATCAGCCCCAATTCTAGCATTACTTAAGAGCAGGGAAGAATTTACTATTTATAGTGACACTTCAGCCTAGGGGCTAGGTTATGTTTTGATGCAAGGTGAGTGGGTCATAGCCTATGCATCTTGTCAATTGAAGCCATATGAGAGAAATTACCTGACTAATGACTTAGAGTTAGCAACAATAGTATTGGTATTAAAACTGTGAAGACATTACCTATATGGGGAGAAATGCAAGATTTTCAACCACAAGTGTTTGAAGTATATCTTCACCAAAAAAGAATTGAATATGAGGCAATAGAGATCATTGAAGCTGATCAAGGACTACGATCTTGAGATCTAATATTATCTTGGAAGGTCAATCTGGTGGAAAATGCCCTTAATAAGAAGAAACAATGCAAGTTTACCACTTTAATTACCTTACAAAGAGAGTTGTTGGATAATATGTGCAAGTTGGAATTGGAGATTTTGACTCAAGAAGTTAAAGTGAAGATGGCTACTTTACACATCCAGCCAACTCTAGTGAACGGAATTAAACAACTCAAGTAGATGATGTTGGCGTTCAAGAGATTAAGAATAGGTTAGAATAGGATAAGGCCTCTAAGTTTAACACTGATCTAGATGGAGTCTCAAGGTATGGAACTAGATTGTGTGTGCTCGAAGATCTAGAATTGAAGAAAGAGATCCTAAAAGAAGCACATTATTATGGGTATTCAATACATTCGAGGAGTACCAAGATGTACAGTAACCCGAAATATCATTATTGGTAGAAAAACATGAAGGAGAAATAGTTGAATATGTCTTTCGATGCCTAATATGTCAGCAGATTAAAATAGAACATTAGAGGTTAGTAGAAGAGTTGCAACCCCTACCTTTGACAAAATGGAAGTAGGAGCATATCACTATGGATTTTGTAACAACTCTCCCTAGGATTAAAGAAAAGCATGATGTTATATGGGTAATAGTAGACAAATTGACTAAATTTGCTCACTTCCTAGATATTAATATTAGTTATACATTGGGTAAGTTAGCATCGATGTATATAAAGGAGATTGTGAGATTACATGGAGTTCTGGTAAGTATTGTGTCTAATAGGGATACCCGGTTTGTTGGAAGGTTTTGGAGAAGCTTACATAAGGCATTAGGGACTAAACTAAATTTCCCAAGTAGATGGGTAGTCAGAAAGAACTATACAAATCCTTGTAGATATATTAAAGGCTTGTGTCTTAGATTTTGGTGAGAATTGAGATGAGCACTTATCACTGGTAGAATTCATCTACAATAATAGTTATCAAGTGACTATATAAATGACCCTTTATGAAGCATGGTATGGGAGAAAATACAAATCCCCATTACACTGGGGTGAAGTGGAAGAAAGATATGTACTAGGTCTTGAATTGGTATAGGAGGTTGTCGATAAAAGGCAACTCCCTTTGGAATTTCAAGTGAGAGAACTAGTGTTGTTGAAAATATCACCCATAAAGAGGGTAGTCAGGTTTGGAATGAAGGGAAAGTTGAATCCTAGTTATGTAAGACCCTTCGAGATTGTATAGAATATTGGTAGTGTACTATATTGATTGGGCTTACGACCGAGTTTGGATGGAGTACATGATGTCTTCCATGTGTCCATGTTGAGAAAGTTTGTGCACAATCTGAATGAAGTAATGACTTTGAAACGATTAGAAGTGCATCTAAATCTCACCACAGTGAAATAACCTGTTAGAATTGTAGACACTAAACAGTAAGTGCTGAGAAGACAAACCATTCGTTATGTGAAGTATAATAGACTAATTGGACTGAAAGAGAGGCTACTTGGGAGCTAGAAGAAGAAATGCAAGTTAAATATCTAGACCTTTTTCTAAACTTAGGTAACTTTCAAAGACAAAAGTCTTTGTTGGGGGGAGGGAGGGAGAATGTAAAACCCAAGAAAAATAAATAAATAATAAAATAATAAAAGGTCAAAGTAAATAAAAAGTAATAAAGAATTAAGTTAGGAGCCAAGTTGGTCATTTTATGAGATAAGTATAAAAAGGGTCAAACATAGGTCAGTCTAACCCTTTTCACTTTCTATACTACAGCACCCCTAAAGTAAGGAAAACCATAGGAGGAGATAATTGCTACACCTTTTGATCTAATGAAATTACTTATGGTAAGTATATCAATAAATGATTCTTGATCGCTATTTACTTGCATGTGATATGAATTAGGGTTGATTTCATCATATTTCACTATAGAATGACCGATGTGAGAAAAAAGTTTAGGATAGGATGTCAATCATTGGAATGATCCAAACTAGTAAGTTGTTCAATTAAAGTAAATTTAGTGTCCCAATGTGATAAACAATGTATAATTAGGATTAATATTGATGAATTTCATCTAAGGTTGGAAGAAATTAAAAATCGGTGAATTGGGAAGAAAATTCAAAGTGGAATAATGAGGTACACGACTAGATACACGCCTGTGCATCTATCCATGTTGTTAGAGAAGAAAAGAACAGGTTGGGAGGTTCATAGTCAGATAGATGTCTGTATACCTATACATGACCATGTACTTAGGTATGTAGAATGATGAAAGTGTATAGAAAGGTATATAACCACATTGTACAGTTGTATTCCCTATTGTGCGCATGTACACGGCTTAATGTATGACTATGTACCTTGAAAACCTTTTCTATTTTATTTCTTTTCTTATTATTTGAATTTCGTTAATCTCAAACAGTTAGTATAAATTTAGAAACTCTACTGAAGCAAGAGAATTGATCTAATAACAATTATATAACAAAAATTGAGTACTTATACGATATTTTAGACTAATACTAAGATCAATTGTTCTGTAACTTGATAGATTCTAGAGTAATTGCTAAGTAAGGTTCAGTTATGTTAGATACTATCCTTTCAAGTACGTGTAATCTTGTTAGTTGCTTGTGTTTGTTAAGATAGTTAAGGAACTAGAATAATTGGTATATCGAATTTAATTAAGTTGTTTGCTGGTTATACTTGGCTCGGCTTAAGGACTCATAATGGTAGAACCTTAGGAGACACCCATTGATTAGTATGTGTTGGTGTCTCATGTGGAGTTGTATACTAAGATGACTCGGTAGATTTATAGACTCATTGGTGTAGAGGCTCATAGCGGTAGTTCCCAACACCGTACTATATATTATATTTATATATGTGTAGTAGGGTCATGAACACCCTTTCATTGTCTGAGAACTAATTAAGATAATAATATGTTATTTGATTACATTGATGCATGTGATTCAAGATGGTTGATTATGCACATGTGCCTATGGATTATACGTACTAAGTAATAGCTCACCCTTCGAGGACTTTTTTTTTTTTAGTTGTAAGTATAAATGACTGCACTTCATATGAGGAGGATCTAGAGATACACATGTAGGATGAAAATAATGTAAAGTATTTTTACTATTATGATGATTAGGTGAAGATTATCATTTAAAGTCTTAGAGCGTTGCTGGATTTTTTATTATTATGGAAGATTATAGTATTGATAATAGATTATGAATTAGATTATTTTATATTGATGTATCAAGATAACCTTAAAGAAGTATGTAGATTATGAATGGGACTCAATTGAACCACTTAATCATAATATCAAATGTTTATCTTGATTGTGGTTAATGGATATTGTAGATTTTATGGGATTAGAATGTTTAAGAGCCTTAACGTATTTGTATTTGGTAAGAACACGTAGCAGGTTGTGACGCCTTAGGTTTCAGGGTGTTACAAAAATAACATAAGAGTTCAAGAATTAAGAAAATGGTGATAAAAAATTATAATTCTACGGCTACCAGCTATTAGATTCTCTACCCACTGGTTACTGAAACTAGGCAAAAACTTTCGGCTATTTATTTCCTTTTTTGTTCTTTTCGCTAAATCTTCGTTGAGCTCTTAGTTTCAAATAATAGAAAATTTGTTTTAATAGCACCCTATTTCATCGAATACATCAAATAAGTCTTTAGATTCTAGTTTGGCTATATGGCAACAATTTGTTCATGGTATAATGTTCTTTTGATGTTTAAAATATTATAATTATTGTATTCTTGTACTAATATCTTTTCAAAAACACCAATTTTGCTCAGGTTTTAAGGTTCAAACTATGACTTAAAAGTCACCTAACAAGTTGAGCCATGATTTAGGATTGGTAAATTGAGCGGATCACTCATGTAAATTTTTCTAGTAAGTTAAGTTAATGTCAAAATTTTCTCTGCTCTCTATTGCATCTAAGGTAAGTGGAGTGCCTCCTTGGCATACCTGCCCAAGTGATTAGCAAGCTGATTGACTAACTATGAGTTTCACAATTGTTGTGGATTCATTTGTTCGTTTGTATAGATCTTTATGTCAATTGTCCTAATTTTATATTATTTATTATTGTTATGTTTAGCTAATGTTCAAAAAACCATAATTTTTGCTTGATGATTGGTATAACTAGAATAATATCACCACCTAAGAAACCTTACTCTAGCTTAAGCCAAACTCTAGCCAAAGGCATTACTCATTCTCCTATAAGTTACTTAATGACATCATGTGTCCTTTGATCATAAGTTGTATAAGAGAATCTTTTGACATCTATATATAATCTAGCATAATTACCTGGATTAATTCTATATTTTTAACTTGATATGGTTAATACATGTTTTTCTAAAGTTGATTGGAAGATGTACTTGATAAATCATCTCATCTTGAATTCATTTGGACTGTTGAGATGCGTGAAAGATTTTCTTCTAATTCTTTGGAAGTGGCTCTACTAGTTCATTTGAAGTAACATGTAAGCAAAAATGTTTACAACTGCATTGTACAAGGTGATTCTATCTATAGTTATTTTCTCTTAGAAAAGTGCATATATGAAGCAAAAAATGTTCAATTAAAATGTCTACTCCATATATAGAAGAACATGAAACATAAAACGATCAGCGAGTTTCACATCCCCATTACATACACACACTATATATACCTTAAATACTAATAAAAACAAATAAAAAATAGGTTAACAATAGTAATTGTTACATGGGGATATGTAGTTGGGTTTCCATATATTAAGTTTAAAGTTTAACCTTGTTTATGGAAGATGGGATTAATAAATGAAACTGTAATTGACTTTATGAGAGCAAAGGGAAGGTCTAGCTATGAGTCTTGAAAGAAAGAGATAAAGAGTTAAAGGTGCTAATCGTTATACCCGACATCGCCATAGATGCCCCATGATGCATGATGTAGGCCTAGGAGATTTCATATAAAAACACGATCATGCTATCTTTTGGATTTAGTAGACTCATATTTGATATAATTAATCTTTAGCCAATTTCTAAGTTACTTATTTCTATCCTTAGCTTTTGATTCACCCTATAACACTATAAGGGAGAAAAAAACAGTGATTGAAAATTAGTAATGAATTATGAACAATTACTACAATTGCTAATATATAGTGACAGCTCTATTTTTAGTAGCTATCTACTTTAACAATTTTCTTTTTCATATTGTAATTATAATTGGTAAATTAATGATACTTTGAAAATTTTATAATATGGAAAAACCACTACAAAACATTTTTACTATTGTTGTATTCATAACAATCTTAAATTACCACTACTTATCAGCAGTTTAAAAGTACTAGATATGCAAAAATAGCAAAGTATATTTTGGATTTTTTTTCTTTTAAATATTGTAGAACTTTAAGAGGGTACCCAATACACTAGCTATTCTTACAATATGAAAAAAAAAATTGTTGTTAGTAGGTATTTACTATTTATAAATCACTATCGCTTATACTCGCAATTACTATTTTTTCTTTTGGTGTAAACAAAAACTTTTATCATGCATCATTTAACTAGTTCTGAAAATGCACAATTAGGATAACAAGTTTTCAAATTTTGCATGATAGTTGTAATTTTTGTATGGATCTATGAACTACTCCCATATATTGTAACTTTTTGGAGTCAAGTTTTGGGGAGAATGATGAGAGAAAGAATGTATGGTAAAAATGTCTTGAAATAGTCTTTCAAATTTAGAATATATTATTCATATGTTATTTCCATTCATTTCATATTATATAGGATTTACGATATATTTAAGTTGATACTTTAGGATCTTTTCTTCTTTATTATTTAGATAAATTTCAAGTAAAAAATTGATCAAAGTTCTCTAATTTATGCAACAATCTCTAATTAGAGGTTACGAATCTGTGAACTATGTTTCAATCGGTGGATCTAGGGTCCTAATGTACTAGGAAATGTCTTTAAAAAAGAAAAAGAAAAAGAAAAAGAAAAGAAGGAAAGAAGAAGAGAAAAAAAGAAAAAAAAAAGTAGCACTATTAGGTAATGTGTTACTAGCTATAACATAGTTGATTTAAAAATAAAAAATCCTCATCTTTAGAATCAAGGAGAAACAGAGAAGCTAAAAAAGAGTGGAACAGAACCAATGAAATGACACAACAAAGCTACTAACACTTCAAATTTCTCACTCATAGGATATAAAATGAGACACAATGTAGTATCTAACAATAGCAAAAGGTAGTTGATTGATGAATCTTCATATATATATTCAACATAAATAATCATGGAAAGCATAATAAGGTAGCACAAACTGGAATTACATAGAATAGGATAATGATCACAATATCCAAATGGAGAAACTCAAATTCATTTTGCACATTTATTCACCCTAAGAAGATTGGTGGCTCGATGATAATTGGTTGGTGTAGTAGAGAGTGTGGTAGACAATGGAGTAGAAGGTGTGGTCCAGATTATGTGGAGGCACTATTTGTTATGCCATTTATCTAGTTGATCTTTATTACTCCAATTTCATTTTACTTGTTCATTAAACACTACATTATAACTCACTAAGAACATTATGTATATTGAACTATGGTTAATGGAGGGCTAAAATGAATTTTCGATTTTAAATCCAATAACAACTTGAGCTTAACCCTTTGGGCTAAATGATAGTACTTAGAGAGTTAGGTCCATCAACTTGGGATGGCATAGAGAAATTTGGCATAGTAGGCTTGGATTAGGGTCCTCAAAACTAGTTTATACGTTCTCCACATTTCCTATAATATGCCTAGATTTCTTATCTTGAATAGTACAATACATCATTAAAATGTAATAGAATAATAACTTTTGATTAATGTCCAACACTTATCACATTATAGGGAAATCTTGATGCAAAACAAACATTAGGGTAAATTGTAAATAAACACCCTCAACTATTGATCTTGAGCGAATAGTTCCCCTAAACTCCTATGTGACTTCACTTCATCATGACTATTCAAAATGAGTGCATATATCCCAATTGTCACTAAATCCCAAAACTTATCATTGTTTATGGTTCTTTTTGTGATGGTTTTGGAGTTATTTATATATTTTCAAAAAAAAGGGGAGGTAGAGAACTTTGGAAGCTTATAAAATCTATCTATAATTAACTAATAGTTTAAGGGATATTTTTACAATTATTTATAGACATTATCTAGCTTTTTTACTTTGCCTTGTTTTTTCAAACAATTAACTTCTTTCCACTATAGTTACAACGATTATTGTAGTTTACCAAACAAATTTGCATCTTGAAGCTATCATTAAGCTTTTTGGAATTAGACGTTTCTAGTCATATAATTGGAAAAACAATGCCCAAAAAGCCAAAATATTGTAAGAGGCTTCATTGCATTGCTAAAGGATCATGGAAAGCTTATTTCCATCTTCACCAGCATCTACAGAACTTGCTCCTTTTAGTTTTTTTCTAGCTGTCAAATTCTTTATACCCAATTAATAACACTGAAATCCACTTTGGTTTTGCTTTATCATCGTTTCCAATCTAATCTTCTCCCCTTCCTCTACCTCAATCATATCCACTACCTCTTCCCCTATATCAATTTTCGATGCCTCCTCTACTTGCTCCTTATCTCTCTCCCATCATGTAAAATGCTTTTTCCTCACCTTCAATGATCTATTCATGTGTGATTTATGAGCTTGAAATGAACCTACCAACACATCAAACGTAAAAGTTAAAAATCCTTTTATTCTTCTATCACCACTACCATATGATCTAAATTTGGAGTTAAACTTCTTAAAACCTTAGTAACCACAATGCTCATCAATGACTTTCTCATCATATAACCTCATTTAACTCAAAATTGATGTAGTCCTAGATATATAGCCTTGTACTTTGTCACTGTTCTTCACAAAAAAATGTCTCAAATTCCCAACAGGGATAGAACTCCATATTAAACACTTTTGAATGAGCTTTAAAACTCATTTTTAAGAATAATCCAAGCTTCTTTTGCCATTCTGCTACAGCTTGAGAGAAATTGCTCTCATACACTATTTATTTAATAAAAAATAATACCTTCAAATGTTTCTTTAATCATTGTTCATCATTATTATCAAGAAAATCCATTTTCATACTTGATATTCTAGAATTCATAGCTCCCCCATTGAAAAGTTAATGTTACTAGCTGTTTTGATTTGCTAAAAGCCATGTTAGAATCTTCTCAAGGTCAGTTGAAGACCTTAATCTGACTTTAATCCCATTGCAAGTAGAAGCTTGAAAATAGAGAAGCAAGAAAGAAAGGAGGAATATGGTGTAGAGTGGAGGTAGAAAGTACTCTTGACTAGGTAAAGGGTAGCCTGTAGGATATAAGAATTAAACGAAATACTTTTGATTGAATGCATAAACAAATTTAATTGATTATTTAATGAGACTAGAAATATAGATTGTCTATTTATAGGCTATATAAGATGACCAACAACAACACGTGCAACAATGGATGAAATGTTAATGACAAGGGATCCTAGATTTAAGTAGGACATTGCAATAGCCCACTGTGGTAGTGATAGCTACTTGTTAGGATGGAATAAGGAAGTTCTTCTACCATTGGTTACTGTTAGTCAACAACCTGCCACCACTACTATGAAGGTGTACACATGCAAGAATAGGAAGAGTTGACTATCCAGTCCAAGTGAGACCAATAGAGATTGTCCTAGTTTAGGGTGTAACGTGTTTGTGTATGTACATTATATGTGTATCTGTCATGCAGTATGTGTGTGTATATGTGTCTATTGTGATTTGTGCATGTGTAAGTATGGGTAGTCAGGGTCGTGCCATGTAAGGATAGTTTGTTAGGTTATGGCAAGTTTAATAGGATAATGGGAGTGAAAATAGGAAGGTGGTTAGTAACCACCCACCCTAGGAATCTAGATGTACTTAACAAGAAGAAAGCTAATGCAACGGGACAACTATTTTCAATCCAAACAAAACACGTCTTAGAGATATGGTGTTTTCTATAATGAACCCTAATATTCTGCTAACATAAGGAAACAGGGGCAAGATTCTCATTCCAAGAGAATAGGGCCAGACTTAATCCTCAACCCACCGATGACTAGGTCCTCTAAAAGATCTGCTAACATATTAGTATCAGAGTTAGGCATGGAGGACTTAAGGAAAGTGTAGCAGCAATTGAAGACTCTCTTAGCAATGTATTAGGATGACAGGTCACGTATGATGCGAATGGAAGCAAGGCAAGAGCAGCTTGTAGCACAGGTGGAGACCTTATTGTAAGAAGGGTCAACGTCCAAGCAGCCTGAGCAGATGTCGGAAACAAGGGAGGACACTTAGGCAAAAGAAAGACGTAAGTGTGGATCGGTGGTGCCCAAGTACACCATATGGGACTTCCTTAAATATGATGGGAGCACTGAGCTGTTGGCATGGCTTAACTGTAGCAAGCAATTCTTCAAGCACCAACTCATGAGGGATGAAGATAAGGTTGATCTCACAGCTTTCCACCTAGAAGGGGATGTGCAGCTGTGGTACATGACGTTGGAGCACAAAAACACGATTGGAAGCTGGCTGGAGTTCAAACGCCTGTGTGACTTAAGGTTCGGCCCTCCTATTCAGAGTAATAGGATCAGGGAATTAGCCAAATTGAGGCAGGCGACCAATGTGGATAGTTACCAGCGGAAGTTTGAGCAGTTGTCTGCACAAATTGCCACTTTCACACCCAAAAATGAAATTGGCATCTTCGTTAATGGGCTGAGGGAGTTCATTGCAGTAGAAGTGGAACTCTACCAACCTTCGAGTCTCTCAGAGGCCATGAGTCTAACAAGATTGTATGAAAAGAGAAGGCCTTAGCAAGGGACGAAACAAAGGGAAAGCTATGCCTGTAGGTTACCCCTCCAGGGGCCGTGTGGCCACCCTTTGTCCAGAGGCTGAGCAGGCCATGCGGCCACCCGTGCTAGGTTGCAGGTCGTGGTAGCTAATGGGGAAAGGATCGGAAGTGAGGGGACATGTCGGGAGGTGCCTTTGCTAGTTGATGGAATGCCATTTCTCCTTAACCTATACTCCCTACCCTTGTGTAGAGTAAGGGTTATCCTAAGGGTAAATTGGTTGAAGTCCCTTGGACTAATTGCTTAGGATTTCTCTTCCATGAGGATGACGTTCCAGTAAGGGCCAAAGGTGGTAAAGCTGCAAGGGATAGTAGGGACCTTTGAACCACTGAGGCTAGTTGTGGCTATCGAGAGGTGAACCAAGTGCATGAACTGCAGCAATTACTCAGCACTTTTGAGGACATTTTCCAACCACCGCCAAGTCTGCCTCCACCTCGGTCTTGTAACCATACCATCTGCCCACAACCACAAACACCCTCCATAGTGGTTTACCCCTACCATTACCACCACAACCAAAAGGATACGATTGAGCGACAGTGTGAGGAGATGCTCACCAAAGCAATCATTTAGCCCAATCGATCACCTTACTCCTCCCTCGTGTTGCTGGTTAAGAAGACAGACCTTGCATCGATTATCGCACCTTGAACAACAAGACAATTAAGGATAAGATTTCTAATCCCCGTTATTGAAGAGCTATTGGAGGAATTACATGGAGTGTGCTATTTCTCTAAGCTAAATCTGGCTTCAAGGTACCATCAGGTGAGGATGTGGCCTTTGAATGTGGAAAAACAACCTTTTGAACTCATCATGGCCACTTCGAATTCCTGGTCATGCCCTTTGGACTCACTAATGCCCCATCTACCTTCTAAGCCCTCATAAAAGAGGTTTTTAAGGGATTCCTTCGAAAATTTATTTTGGTATTTTTTTTTATAATATCCTCATCTATAGTTACTCTTGAGTGGAACAACTACAACACTTCAACCTAGTCCTTTCCATACTCAAACGTCACCAATTGTTCCTTAAAAGATCCGCACAGAAGCAAGTCACCTACCTCGGCCATTGGATATTTGCTACCGTAGAAGCAGACCCCTAAAAGATAGCAGTAATGAAGTCTTGGCCAAAACCGACAACCATCATTACCTTGTAGGGATTCTTGGGGTTGATAGGTTACTATCGCAAATTTATACTCAACTATGGGTTGATCGCTGAACCTCTGACCAAGATGCTGCGTCGGAATAACTTTGTGTGGATAGAAGGATCAGACCGCGCCTTCGTCGCGCTACGAGACGCCATGACCTAAACGCCGGTGTTGAGACTTCTAGATTTTTCCCAAACCTTCATAGTGGAGTGTGACGCTTTAAATAGTGGAATCAGGGCTGTGTTACAATAGGAACATCAGCCCATTTCCTTCTTTAGTCTCCCCTTTGCGCAACGACATCTAAAGCTACCACCCTATGAGAAAGAATTGATTGGATTAACAAAGGTTGTCCGACATTAGAGAGCTTACTTATGGGGGAAAATGTTCATTGTTAAGACAGATTACTATATTTTGAAGTTTCTCTTGGAACAGTGGATCACCACTTCACCTCAACAATAATAGATTAGCAAGCTAATGGGGTTCAACTTTGACATCTAGTATCAACCAGGGAAGCACAACCGAGTAGCCGGTGCCCTTTCACGCTGAGAGGAAACAAGAGTTGAAAGTTTTGCCATCTCTATGCCTCAGTTGCATCTATTTGACCTAATCAGGGAAGAGACTGTCGTTTCTCCCACCTTACAAGACCTTTGCTAGCGAATTCGAAATAACCAAAATGGTCCTTAGTGGAGCACAAAGGAAGGCCTAATTTTTTACGAGGATAGAGTTTATTTAGAGTCGAACTCTACCCTTTGCTCCACCAATCTACGACCAATGCTATGAAGGCTATTGGCATACACTCTACCACGTCAACTGTGACTTCTACCAGAAGGGTATGAACCGGTAAGTAAGGGATCTTGTACGTGCCTACCCCATCTGCCAATAACACAAGGTCAAACACCTCCAGCCAACCGGCCTACTACAACCACTGTAGGTGTCCCACTAAGTTTAGTCTGACATCTCAATGGACTTCATTGACGCGCTTCCCTAATCTCATGGTTATAGTGGATCGATTTTCTAAATACGTACACTTTATTCCCATGGGTCATCCCTATATTGCTATATCAGTAGTCAAGGTTTTCTTTTCACCTTAACGGACGCCTTAAAACTATTGTAAGTGACAGGGATGTCATGTTTACCAGCATGTTTTAGCAGGAGCTCTTCAAGCTTAGTGATACTAGACTCTCCTTCTCCTCTGCCTATCACCCTCAAATTGATGGTTAAACGGAAGTCATCAACCGCACAATTGAAATGTATCTACGCTGCTTTATGAGTGATCGACCACGATGTTGGACATAATAGATTCCTTGGGTAGAGTATTGCTACAACACGGGTTATCACTCTTCCCTCAAAACAACCCCTTTCCATGTAGTCTATGGACGCCCTCCTCCATGCCTTATCGCCTACACTCCCGACCAAACTAAATTAGCAATTGTAGACTAAGCCTTGATGGATTGAGATGCAATTGTCACTGAGTTGTGGAGCCAATTGATTCACGCCTAAAACCTCATGAAAGTGCAATATGATTCAAAACACAGAGACGTTTCATTCAACTTAGGTGACTTGGTCTGCCTCTAATTATAGTCATACCACCAGTCCTCCTTATCAGCTACAAAAACTCACAAGCTGTCTCCAAGGTTTTATGGCCCCTTTCTAATTGATGCTCGTATCGGTTTTGTTGCATACAAATTGCGTCTGCCCCCCAATAGCAAACTCCACCTAGTGTTCCATGTTTCTAGCCTCAAACGTTTCATCGGCCAACCCCCAAGCTCAAATGTTTCATCAGCCAACCCCAGCACAGCCCCGCATCCCTCTCACTAGCTAAAGCTACGTTGTGCCATCGCTGTAAGCCATCTTCAAAGCACGCCACAACAACTCCCAACCAGAAGTCCTGATTCACTAGGAAGGTTACTCTCTAGCAGAAGCTTCGTGGGAAGACTTGACTATGCTCTGCTACCGCTATCCTCACTTCGCACCTAAGGTCAAGCACCATCTTTAGGGGGGGGGAGCCATGTTAGTCAACAACCTGCCACCACTCCTATGAAGGTGTACACATACAGGAATAGGAAGAGTTGACCATCTAGTCTAGTGAGACTAGCGGAGATTGTCTTAGTCTATGGTGTGACGTGTCTATGTATGTGCAGTATATGTGTGTCTATTATGCAGTATGTGTGTGTATATGTGTTTGTCGTGATTTGTGCATGTGTAAGTATAGGTAGTTAGGGTCATGCCATGTAAGGATAGTTTGTTAGGATATGGCAAGTGTGATAGGATGGTGAGAGTGAAAATAGGAAGGTGGTTAGTAACCACCAACGTTGGGAATCTGGATGTACTTAACAAGAAGAAAGCTAATGCAATAGGACAACTATTTTCAATCTAAACAAAACACGTATTAGAGATCTAGGGTTCTCTGTAACGAGCCCTCATATTCTACCAACATAGGGAAATAGGGATGAGATTCTCATTCCAAGAGAGTAGGGCCAAACTTAATCCTCAACCCACCAGTGACTAGGTCTTCTAAAAGATCCGCTAACAGTTACATCTGGAAATTCAAGAGAAAGTAGAAATGAGAGGAAAGGAATGGAAATGATGTGCAATTTCCTCTCTTACCTAGCGAAGAGTATTTTCTACCTTCTATTTAGTCAAGAGGATATAACGAGGAAGCTCTTTTGTAGGATGAGGGTTCTCTCGGCTAGGTAAAAATTGGTTCATAGGATAAAAGAATGGAAGGAAAATTTTCCTTTTCTTCTTATTTAGTTCATTGGCCAAAAAGGAATGAAAGGAAACTAAACATAACTAGACGGATATGTTTCTTTCCATTTTTTCCTCTTAACATTGCGTTTGTACTTATTTTTCCATTTCCACTTTCATTTAAGCTTGTGAAGCATAAAATATCTAACTAACTATTTGTATCCTTTTCTTTCCATTCCCCTAGCAATACTCTTTCCAAACACATCGTAAAGGTAGAGTTTTAAAAAGCCTTGAAACTCCATTGCGTTTGAGGCACACATATATAATACTTTAGAGAATAATGGTGAGGTGTATATGAATGAATGGCCTAGAGGTACCCCTTTTAAAAAATCAAGGCAAGTCCATTGCTTCTCAATACAGTAGAAATTACAAAATCTTTTTGGCCATATAATATATATATATATATATATATTATGGAAATAAAAATACACAGTTTTTAATTGGTATCCTTAGGTACCTGCTAACAAAATGAAAGAAAAGCCATAAGTATACTAATAATGTCTATTTCCTAATAGGTTGGAATGAATGTCCTATAAGACCAAACATACTGCGTTATCTTAGAAAGGAGGTAGCAGAGTTGTGGCTTCCGAACGAAAGGGTTGAGTAAACCCCAATAGCTAAAGTGGTCATTTATTAGCCAATAACTTTTATTATGGTTTCTTGAAAAGGAATAAATAAGGTTTTTCCTGTATGATTCACTGATTGACTCCGCATCGAACAAATATATCAAGCCCAGGCGCAGTCCAAACCTATAACCACGTTAAATCTAACCTAAAATCCTACTTACTTTCCATAACATGTGCCCTATGAGATGGCTAGATGAGATCACTTATTACCTCCTACGGTGGTCAAATACTTAACGACCCTAACAAGAATCTATAACTATCACCAAGGTTGTTTTCACATCACGGAAAATGTTTTTTATTTTTTTTTTCCATTATTTGTTACGATTAAAATGTTGTGGATACTATTTTAACAGTCATAAGAGCTTACATATAGTAGTAACTTATGGAGGTAAATGATAATGAGAGGTAATTATAATGGTTAACTATTAGTGGTGACAGGTAATAATGAAAAAAAATGCCAGCTAAAATTTTTAAAAATGGTTTTGTTTTTTGAAATGGAAATCATTTTTTCAATTTTCCATAATTGTTAGCTACCTTATTGGCCATTGGCAATGACCTTCACCTTCCTCCATTAGCTACCGCTAGACGTCACTAATAATTACAATCTTTTAAAATATCTAAGTTGACATTTGATAACATAAAGATTTTATTGTAGTAAATTTGGAAAAATAAAGAGTGTTTTTCGGCCAAATAAAATCACACTTAGAAATGATCAGTTTTTCAATAAAACTGTTGGAGCTTTTAATCGATTGTATACTGTAGGGGTAGAGGATGTTTTAGGGGAAAATAAAGGAAATTCATTCTATATCTTGAAGGGAGGGCAAAGATGCTCGGAAGCGAGGATGGACCGACTTTTTGGATGATGTTCATAGTTCATTATTCACCCCTTGGAGTTCAACTCAAGAAGCAAGACAAGCCCCGATGCTGACCTTTATCTTCGATTTGTTCAAGGGAATTGTAAGGATATTCCTATGTCATGACTGTGAATTGATATGGATTAAACAAACAATGGATTATGTCCTATCTTTAACCATATGTTTCATAACTTTTAGCATACTTGGTCAAAAAATATTTATACTGTTGAACACTGAAAAGAGCAACGAGAACTTTTTATCAATTCAAGCATCGAACCCTGACGTCTGGAATATGATATGTAGGAATCTTTCCTATGTATCGAAATTGATGAAAGTTCGAAAATCCTGCTTTTGCTCACATGAATGACGCTTCCTATACTATAAAATGTTATCCTTCCTTTTTTATAACATTACTTTCCTCGAAAAATATAATGCTTCTGGCAACTCCTATTTGTTTTAATGGCTGTTTCAAGTTCCCGTAAAGCAGAAATCTCAGATTCTTGCTTCATCAAGGACGACATAAAGGACGATGGTTGGGTTATATAATTTTCAGAGGGAAGTGCAACCAAGGAGGACGACGACCAGGACCGGGACCACCTTTTACATGTTAACCAAATAAAAGCAGTTTTGAAGATAAGGAATCTTTCTACCATACGTTGATTTAATCTGCAAAATCTTCTGTTACTAAAACTAATATATCGAATATATATGTTGTTTAGATGTCTACTTAACTTATATATAAATACTTATGTTTTCTTATTTATCATTGTCACCATGCACATAAAATCGTTTGACGAGTACTATGATAAATAAACTTATTGGTAACTGTAGAAATATCTTGTAAGAGCATATTTTTAAAGTTAATAAAATGTTCATATATGTAAGTTGTTTATATTTAAGTCTTCTTCAGTTAGTCTATGACATAGGATGGCTTAATTAACATGTAATCTATCATTATTCCCTGTACAAGCTCGACCATATGTGTTCATAACTTCTAATTCCTTAGAAACCGTTTACTTCTTCATTCAGCTATTAATATTTCTAACAATTAGAATGTACAAGAACTTTATTATCATTATTATTACAATATAACTAAACTTTCATTAAGAACTAAGAAGGATTTTATAAGAATAAACTTATTTGTAGGACTAGGAAAAACAATTAAGCACCGTATAAAAAGAAGCGACAACAAAAAAAAGAAAAAAATGAAAAGGAGTCATCTATATATAACATGTATATGAGCCAATGTGATGCTTATTGCATAATGAAAAACGAATTTTCTCATACACGTGTAAAATTTATTTCACTCGTACTCGTAAATACTGTGAAAGTTTAAATGTTTAAGATTAAAAATGTTATTGCACTCAATAACTTGGAATCCCTATATTCAATGGATCAGGACCACACAACTATTTATCAGCATTATGACCCAAAAACGAAATGAGGATCGATAATCTAGAGACAACTAGAACAAGTATTTTAAACTCACCTCAAGCAGACAAAGTAAAGGCCTCTTAGTTGAAAGATTAGCCCTAGCTCCCTCCAAATTATACAATCATGTGAAGTTAAAGTGGAGCGATATTATATTATCTTCTGCAGAGTGATCAACTCCACTCAAATTCAAATTGTCCATCGTATATAAAATTGCGAAAAAAAATTGAAAGATTGGAAAAATGAAACCCTAGACTACATTTTTTGTGGAAGCTAACTAAATCTCCTATAAATAAAAGGCAAAGAGAGCAATTGAGGTGAACGTTATGCTATTGGTGCTGTTGTTCCTTAAGGTAATAACAAAACACAGATGCTTTAACACGCAGGCTTAGATACATGAAATTAGACCCTAAGATGTTTTGCTATGCCGCCTCATGTTCTTCCATAATGACTTGAATGGCTTTAGAACAGCTACATTCGATTTAAAAAGGATATCTTCAACATATTCAACTCGATGCACGCAAAAAGCTTTACCATATTAAAAGAAAATCTGGACTTTTGATTTTTGCCCTACACTTTTTCATGAATAGGAGCTTATAATAATTTTTGTTGCTGAAAGCCAATCTTTTAAAGATCACACTGCATCACATTGTTAAAGAAGCTCTCTAGCCACATTTTGTTCTTAATTTTCTCGAAGAGATTTAGAGGCTCCTTGGCCACATGTTATATAATCTACAAGTTGAACTTAAATGGTTCTTGTTACTAATTATAAGAACATATAAGCTCAAGATGTAATGAGTCAGTTTGCATTTAATCCCTCGTCTATGTTAGCCTATAATAAAAATAATGTATAGACAATCTATTTTGAAAACAACCCTAGAGCTTCGTACCCTTTGTGCTTGGCAATAACGAAGCTACTTAAGAAACAATTGGAGAGACGTATCCTTCTTCTTAATATTCCCCAAGCCATTACTTTTCATTTGAATCAAGATATCTTGATCTTCTCAGCTACTAAACAAAATAACAAGTTCCAAAATTTCTGTCTATGAAACTAGCAGCCCAAAAAGAGCCTAATCCAAGTAAATGCTTCAGCTGGAGTTTAATCAATCTTTGAGGTTATTTCAATGCTCTCTTTGTATGTATAAGCCATTCAATGCTTTGTTTTACTCCTCATGGGTTTATTTGTTTTCAAATTGGTACTTTGTCTGACCAAATTCTTACAGAAACGACATCATATTTTAATGATTATCAATTATTAAGGACAATTATCTGAGAAATTGAGATCAACAGAAGTGTTTCCTAAGTGATAATTCAAGTAGGCGTTTGTTTTCCGATAATCCCAGATTCACAGTAATGAAAGCTGAAGTGAGGAAAAAGCTAATTTAAGGTTTAAACTAGCCTAATTTAGTGCAGTGAAAGTATATTTAAAAGTTTCTGTTATATTTTAGATTAGTCAAACAAAAAACTTCAACTATTTGTAAGAATTTGTATTTAATGCTAATAATATTTTCCCATAAATTTTTTAAATTAATGTAAATAGAGCCAGCTCATAAATGTAGATCACGAAGTTAGCACAAAATTTATCATCTGAAGCATATGCAAAGTATTAATTAATATAACAAGAAGTGATACAACATAATTATGACATAAATATATATATATATATAAAACTAAAAAGGATCTTAAAGGATCACCTGGTGCTGGCAAAATCGTAGAGCTTTCCGGTACTAGAGAAGATGATTACTCCCACTTCCGCATCGCATAAGATTGCTAGTTCTTTCGCCTTCTTCAACAACCCGTTTCGCCGTTTCGAGAAAGTCACTTGCCTGCTCGTCGAATTATCGATTCTTCTAATCACAATCTTGCCTCTACCCATACCTACATATAGAGGACATAAGTCAAACTTAACCTGCCTTTAAGATGGGCATACCTATGGACAAAGTAACATCTAAATAAAGTGAAATAACAAATAAAACTGAAAAATAAAAAATAAAAAATAAGAAATAACCTAAATTCATAGAGTTATTAGTCCATACCCAGTAGAATAACACAAGATTTAACATGAAATGAAATAACTAAGAGAAATATTGCAAAGTAAATCAATTTTTTTTAATTAAAAAAAGAAGAAGAAGAAGAACAAAAAGCTATAAGGACAGTGTGGTAGAAGAAATGGCAACACAAGAAGACCTCGGACTTACTTGAAGGAGAAGAACAAGCTGGGAAAAGGGTTTAAATGGAGACAAGGAAACAGGTTTTCACAATCGTTGTTTTGGTTTTGGCCGTACTGATTGAATGAACAACAATAATTCAACAGCTAAAATTCTATATAAGGAAAGTGTTTGTGCCTGGGGGAGGTTAACATCGCACCACTTACCCTAGTATTAAAAATCAATACCACTAGCTGCTTTTTTTTTCTTCTTTTTGTTATCCGAGGGTTACGTGGTCCAGTCACGTATTTTCTATAATATTTTACGTCCAAAGTTTCGGTTCACGAGCCGCTGACGTATAGATCATTGACGCGTGGTATACGATTTCGTATTTGAAACATTTTCCATTTTGGGAAGGGCAAAATATATATATATATATAATTTTTATGGTTCCATTGGTATTTTGGAGGGGTTGGCAATATAATTTTTACTTTCTCACATGAGTATGATATGAGTAATGTGTTGGGGAGCACTGTCAAGACGTCGTTTTCAGGAAGGACGAGTTTCTTTCTTCTTTTTCTTTCTGCCTTTTTGATATCCTAGTGTGATTTAATAAATAGAAAGTTGGACCTTGCTATCTGCCGATTTCGACCTCCCAATTTTCCTCGTTTGTGTCTCTCTAACCCAACAATTTCTTAAGAAATGAACGAACATGTCTGGTCTTTAAATAGTTGATCGCGAAAAATTACAATTTATGTAATGATTGATATGAATTTGTGTATCCTTCAAATATTGATTCTCCTCTTTTACCCTTGTTTAATCTTTATGATTTTTTGAAATAAGTTAAGGTTTCGATAACAACATCACGGTTTCCTTTTAAAAAGTGATATACAGTACATCTTGATTGGTGTGCACAATTTGCAATTCTTGTTAAAAAGGAAGCATGCTCTTTTGAAGTTTTTGTTAAGTGTCTAGAATGATTCGACAAGTAAGAAAAAAATTCTTAAATGGATGATAAATAAAAGTATTGTAAAAAGTTTAAAATGTTTAAGGCATCAAGTTAAAGTCAAATACGTAGAAGGATACATAGCTGAGTAAACTTAGAAGTGTTATAAAAAGATGTTTAGCATGGATTAATAAATCAGAAGTAGGTTTTGAAGGCATAAACAAAGTTAGATGCTATAAATCATAACATGAAATTAAAATCAAAAGATGCAATTGGAATCAGATTTTGTCATGAGAATCAAAAGTTGCAAATTTGAAGTTAGAATTAGGAGCTACAATCAAAATTGGAATGCATGAAAAATGGATTAGTAGAATCAAGCCAATACATATGAGTTCGAAATCGATCATCTGAAGCACAGATCAAAAGAATTATCAAGAAAGCATACTAAAACCTACTTCCACAAGTCGAATATATTTAGATAATATGTTTGGCATGTTTCACACATGTAGGATTAATACCATGGACCATAAGAGTTTAAGAATTGATAATTAAGGAAAGTCATGATTATTATGATTCCAAGAATAAAAGAAGTAAGATTACAAGTTATTCAAAGGAAGATTCTTATTCATTAATAAGTGATCATTTATTCTACCTGCTAATTAAATTAGTCATATATTTCCTAGTCAATAGAAAATTAAAGCAAGATTAGAAGAAAAATTAGCAACAATCTACACTTGAGTGTATGATTAGAGAATTAAAGATCGGATATATAGGATATAAAAATGCAACATTCAAAAGAAAATTGAATCAAGACATTAAAACTATACCTCAGTAAATGGTTGATCATCACAGTTATATATACCTCATCATTTCAAATCAAAAGACACACAAAGCATACAAGATATAAGAAACAAAAAGCAAGAAAAAGCACAAGTTCACTTGAGTTAATCAAGTTCTACTTTCTTATTACCTTCTATGTTTATCTTTATTTTGTTTTTCCATGTTGGTTGTCAATGTCTTAAGAGAGTGTTATTATATTTGAAGGATTACTACTTTTACTATAGTCTATAGTTAGTTTGTGGAGAAGTTAGATGGGTAGAGTAATGAGCGATTGCACTAAGTATTGTAGACATTGCAACTCTCAAGTTTTCTAGTTTGATATAATGAAACAATCAAGTGAAGATGATTAGATCCTCAACAATAGAGGCTCGAAGAGTGAATTGACATATAACATGAAATCACTATAAATTCTTTTACTTGATCTTCTTTACCCTATCCTTTTTTATTTCTTGCATTTTATTTTCCACTGCTACATTCATTTTTTTTCCACTACATTAGTAATCAAAAAAGGTTTTCTTCTAAAAAAAAGTTATTAATCTCAAGTAATCAATTTATCTCTCTCTCTCCTCCCCCCCCCCCCCCCCCCCCCCCTCTATTCAACAAAACCAATATATATTGTAAACTTTGTTGTTGCTTTATAATTTTTCAAGTTGTCATAATTATTAACCAATGTATGTAAGTTATCTAAGAAAATCATAATTTTATTTTAGCATCTAACTTTTCCTTTTGTTTGTTAAAGTACTTAATATTTCAAAAATCCACTCAAATGTTTATAATGTTTGACTGTTGGTTAGGTATCTACTCTACCATCACCATAGATAAGAATTATTCTTCTTTTCTACATACATATTCGATCTTCTTATAAAAAAGTTTCAAATTTTACATCATAAAACATAAGGTGCTTAATATACTCTTGATCAAATTCAATTCCTGTGGATTGAAGATTCAATAATCTTCATTGTACAAACTAGAAAATAGATTCTACCCTCTTGAGTCAAATACAATCTATAAAATAAAATTATCCTAACTAATAAATATAATTTATCAATAATACTACCTTTATAAATAAAGAATGTTCAACTTTTAATCCATGCCTAAAGCAAAATGAACCTTGCTACAAATATGTATAAAATCAAACAAGAAAGCTTGACTTTGAGATTTTTTTTTCATAAAAGAGAAATCAAAGAATAATAAGTAGGAAGCTAAAATAAAAAAGTTTGAAATGTTTATTTCAAACAAGCTAAAAAGATAGAGATGAAAACTCCTTTGCCTTAAGTTGTTTTTAAGTTTACCCTATTATGTAAAGTTTTTTTGGTGTCGATGTTTCTTTGGAAGAGAATGTTAGATGAGTGAGCTTAAAATAGAAGAATAATCTAAAATAATGAATTGGAGGCATGATAAATGGCCTTCCTTAGATAATTTAATGCTTTTTAATGAAAATTACTTAAGGATTTATTTAGTGTAGAATTTTTCCATGATACAATCAAGTCTAGAACCTGAATAGCAATTTTCCAAGTTTCTAGATCACACTTGGAATATGGAAAAATTTTGTGATATTATAAGGATTTTTTGAGAGAACGAATGAAAGAATAATTGATGATTTATGCTCAATCAACTCAAAACAAATAACTTAAACTATAAATATTAATTGAATCATTGCAATGCATCAAAACAATACTAAAAGTCATAATCCTTGGAGAAATGAATCTTAAATGCTACATTATAGTTCAATTTTTACCAATTGATCTAAACTTGATAATACAAAGTAGCACATCCCAAAATTGAAACAACATACTTGATAAAGTTACATTGCATGCTTCACACGTGTTCTACAAAATTCTACAAAACAAGTCATTCAGACCATTTGACTTTAATAGATACCTTTTCATATAGATACATTTTCATTCAAAGTGGCTTCATTCAGATCTTCTTAATCCAAATGAAGTGATACTTGCATATCTCCTCCCATATTCCATGAGACTTTGTTTAGATCTTACATAACAAGATCTAAACCAAGACTCTTTTTTTATAGAATACAATATTTGAACTTAAAACTACATTTGATTAATGTTCCAAACTTAATATTAAGCTTTAGTACCACTTTTATCTAAATGTTAAGCTTTCATTAGCTCTAAGATTACCTTAAAATACTTATAGTATATTTAGTTGATTTTATAAGAAAGAATAGAATAATTATACCCCCTCACTAGCTATTGCTATATTTGGTTTGAAATAATTATTCCATGAAATTCTTATTACCATTAAATAAGGAATTGCAATTCCTTGTTAGGATCAAAGAAATAACTATTCCTTAATCTCTTACAAATTTCCATATTTTATTAATAAGACTCCAATCAACATTTTGGCCATGACATAGGCATGAAAATAAAGTGTCTAGGTTATTTGAAGTACAACTAAACAAAATAATAGTTATTAATTTTCTATTCTAGTGTATGAGAATCATAGTTCTATACCTATCTTATTCCATTCTATCAGCTAATCATGCCATTTGTTCTAGTGTCAAAATGGATAAACTATTCAATAAAGAATGTATGGTAATATTCATCTCGATTCCTAGTAATTTTATTTAATTTTTCATTTTGAAATCTAGAGTTAAAATGATTAACATAAAGTACATTTACTATTAAAAAGTATGCATCAAATTAATTTTTTTTTTACGAAAGATTATGATCCTATTAAAGTAAGACATGCAACCTTTTTATCGTACAACATAACGATGTTAACAAAAAGTTTTTTCCAGCCCATTTAAAAAAAAATGCAGGTTTCAAATAATAAAAAAAGAAAGTATAACGAACTCAAACGAAAAATTAGCAAAAAGTTCCAAGTACTCTTGATTATTTTCCCTTAATGTTATTATTCAAGTTAAGAAAATGACATTTCATTTTAGGGATAATTAAGAAATATACATGGGTTTTCAAACTTTTGCACTTAAGTCATTGCAATTTTTTACTTTGCTAACACGTATTATTGTTTTTTTTTTTTTCTCCAGTAGTATAACCTTATATACAAGCTAATCAAATCTAAGCTTATCCATACCTATTCTGATTTCAAGATTTTCTTCGGGATCTTCTTTTTTTTGATGGAGTAATATTTCCGTGATTGAGCTAAGATTGATTTTTCTTTCTTTCTTTCTTTCTTTTTTTAATGATTGAGTAAAGGTTATGTAACTCAAAATAATAAAACAATACAGATTAGTAAAATTAAAAGGCATAAAAGTTCAGATTATGCAAGCAAATAAAATAACAAAGATTAGTAATAAAACTCAAGTTAAGTAAATTGAAAAGAATAAACACATGTTTTCAAAATGGAAACCCAAGTATGTTTATATGATTAACTCTTTACTTGATAACTGTTGATTTGTTTTTAGTTGGTTTATACCCTAAGAAATAATTTTGGTTAGGACGTGCAAAACCTCATTCATACTGTATCTGGGACAATGTTTTTCCTCCTTGATATATGGGTTTAGCTCACTCTGACCAACCACTTCTACTTTTGAATAAGCAGACACGCATCAATTATTTGGCTACAAAAAAACAAAATTTCTTGAAGCCATGCTGTAGTAGGTGATTTTGAAAGGCTCGTTTATTGTTGTTTCAATTTTGTCTTTCCAAATCCTATTTTGATATACACAATTTTGGTTTTAAGTGTATTTTCATTAATCACATATTCTCACTTAAATAATAAATTAATTTTTAATTATAAAAATTTATTCTACTGGTCCAAATGGATGAATGTCATTAGCCGGAATACATTGAAGAGAAGAAATTAGAAACAAAAAATATTTATCCTGCAATTTCTTCCTAAAAAAGTAAAAAAATATATATATATATATATAAAGAATATTACCCGTTATATTTATAGCTTTAAACAATCCCCGTATTTTTTTAGCGAAAATAGAAAAGGATAAATTTGGAGCATCCATTTCCATTGATATCGTTGAGTATATCTTAATAATATAGATAAGTCAAATTTGATAATTTAGCAGCTCAAAAGCAGTGAAATCACGTGTAAAAACTGCAAAATTACAGCTAAATATCTTGACATCCGAATTGCCATGATTTAAGCAAGACACAAGTTAACCAACTGTTATTTGTCCTGATATAAGGGTAAAAGGGTCACACTCAATGTTTTAACTTAAAAAATGGGATAAATTTGTCATTTCATAAGAAAAAGATGTAGTGTGAGAAAGAGTGCTTGAATTATTCTTACCAGATAGATATTCAACAAAGCATAAAATAAAAGTGTGTAACAGGGACAAGATTACATGGGTCGAAGGAAGGTTTCCCACACTGGCAATCTCATTTAAACTCAGAAAGAAAGTCAAGTTCCAGGTGGGTGCATTCCACCTGGCAACATATCATATGGAGAAAAAATGGCCAAAGCAGAAGACAAACATGAAAGGAGCTTTCAACTTCTCTTCCTTTTCAAGGTTATATTTGTGAATTGAAATTCGAGGGTGTGCGTGAAGGTGCATAATATTCTTAACTGGGGCAGAAAAAAAAAATACAAAGAAAGAAAATGATTCAACCATCAATCAAACCTAATCGAGTTATAAATTAGATTTAAATCATTTTTTTTATATTCCAAAAAATTATAAATCAAACGGTTTTGTTAAAACTAAACGAAACTATAAGAAGTAATTAAAAAAAAGTTAAAAAAGTCTAAAAAATGTATTTAAAAAAAAAAAGGAATTGCATACCATTTATTTAGTTGTTTTTCTTATTTGGTTTTCATCAAATAATTATATATATATATATATTTTATATTTTTACTTATTAATTGATTAAAAATAAAAATTATCTAAAAAAAGATAATAAAACCTTCTTAAAATATCAAATGAATATTAAAGATAATAAATAACATTAGAGAAATGACAATCAATTATATTATTTTTATGTTTAATATAATTTTTTATGATTTATTAAGTTGTATATAAAAAAAATCAATAACAAGTATAATAATGATTTAAACTATGTATGGAATTAAATCAAACCTTTTTTATATTAAAAAAATTATAAATTAAATTGTAATATTTTATTCAAAGTAAAAGGAGAACTACATTGAATTAAGCAGTGTACACCCCTATCCTTAACACAAGTGGGTGTGTGTGTGTGATGTAAAAAAAAAAAGTGGAGTTGTTCACTGTTTTAGGCAAGAACACAGGACTGCTCACTTAGACTTCTTTGTCCCCTCCCAACAAAGCAAGTTCCCGTGTTGGCACTTTGAACGATCCGCTCTTCAACACCATTCCATTACCATTTGGTTATGTCAAGTTGCAATTTTGAATATTGCCTAGTGGGACTCTACTAATTTATACCTTAAATGATGTCCAATTCATATTATAAAATTCATTTGTAATGATATGACTGTTGAAAGATGAGATGATTAAAGTGCTATGTAACTTTATTATTATTTTTATGTGGCATTGGTAAGATCCATGTAGCCTATTATAGTATAAATATTATTAAGTTTTGATACTAATTTAATGCTTTTTTAATTATTTATAAAATAAAAAAGTTGTTAAAGAGGTTATTATTAATATAGGGTGATGAATGGGGCATTAAGTGTATGTGCCTTCACTACTTTCAAAATATTGAACTAAAGTACATACGCTAAAGTCTGAAGGCCTATACATTATATACACCTTTAGTTTGTTAATTAATTAAACTAAAGGTGTATGATTTTTTAAAAATAGTGAAGACGTATACATTAAATACATCTTCACTACCTTATGTTAATAATAACTTTTTAAATAACTCGTTCAATAAATAATTTTTAAAAAGTACATTAAATTGGTATGAAAACCAATATTGTTATTTCTTTAAGATGGAACAACTTAAATTCTCTCATCACTAGTAAAATAATAGGTAAAAGGGAAAAAAAATCTTATAGGAAAGAAAAGAAACATATAGGTATTTTAAATGGTTAAATTTTGCATAGTAAAGTATTTAATTTTCTTGAAAAAATATTTTTAAAAATGAAAAGAAAAAAAAAACTAAAAAATGAGGCAAAAGTTCTTATTCTTATGGTCTTCTAGATTGAATTATTGAGGGTCAATTCAAAAATCAAACAAAGAAAAATCTTTTTAATCAAACTATATAAAACTTAACAAATGTCATAATCAATTATATATATATATATATATTGGGAGAGAAAAAGGAGAGAAGGAAATATGGTAAAAAATTTATATTGTGTCCAATGTAAGGACAAACAAATTAGAATTACCAAAAAGAACATATGAAATTAACTTTTAATCAATATTTCGTGCAATGATCATTAATCTTTGATACAATTAAAATTACTAGAGCTTAAAATTGTTTTCATGCCATCAACCCCTGCATGGAAAATCAATGTACTTTGAGTGAGGGAAAAAAAGTTACCTATAATAATTGAAAAGTTTACCTACATGCATATCCTACAGCCATCTCATTAGCCCAATTGCTCAATCTACCCCAATGGTTATGGATACACTTCAATATTTTAATATCATTAAAACACTAGATATAAAATATTTGTAATAATGATTAGTAGTAATGGAAATGTGAAATAGATAATCCACTAATTCTAAACATATCAAGTAAACATAGATACTATGTAAGTTCAAGCGAGTCTCTTTTAATTTATATTAATTATGCAATATTTCTACAAGAACACATTTATAATGTTATCAAAATCGTAATTTAACTCGTATATTTATGTGATTTTATAAGTTTATAAGCATATATCTTGTGAACTTGCATACAATATCCCTTTGGAGTAAAATCAAACTAGAATCAGTAAAATTGCGTGTCCAAGGACTTTCAACCAATTTTGCTCCAGGCTTGTTGTTGCATGAAATTGGCCATCGTCTTATGCTCACCGAAATCTGACATCACCAGCTGCTGCTTCTTCTTTTATTCTGTTTTGTTCCGTTCTGTTGCTACTACTGCTGTAAATGTTCATCAACCACGCTGTCGCCGAAGAAGGTGATCAATCAATTGAAGGCAAGAGTTTCAGCTCCGTTGTGATGACTCGACTATCTTCGGTAGCATTAAGGATGCAAGGGAATTGCAAATGTAACTGAGACTCCATTAGCCTATCTTCATTTTACCTCATCATCATTTACTCCGATCACCTAACTGTGATCTTCAGAATTCGAATACAAGGCTCTGTTCACCATCACCAACTCCAACCCCAGTTCCTCATTGTCAACGATCCATATTTTGACATCACAAGTGTAAATTGAAATAAATGTTTGAGAGAAGAAGCTCTAGAAAATGAAATTGGGGAAGAAAAAGGAAAAAAAGGTGATTGAGCGTATGAGAAATAGAGTGAGAGCATTTGATCGTGAAGTGAGATAATTATTTTTTTATTAATTTAATATATATATATATATATATATTATATGAGCGTGTAAGTATGCATATTATATATAATATACGTGCCATTGAAAAAAAAAATCTTTCCTTTTTGTTATTTTCTAAATTATTTTTTTTACTATTTTAGTTTATTATTATCCATATATAAAATGTAATGTTTGAATAAAATATATTATTAATGTTGTTGTAGCAATGACGTGGTAATAACACGTCAGCTTTTATGTAACATCAACACACATGTAGGCAAAATTAGATGGATAAGTATTATATTTCGAAAAAATGAAATATCAATATAATTTATAAACTTTAACTTTTATAAAAACCCTTTCTACAACAAAAGAATTCTTTTAACCACATGGAAACATCATTTTATTTCTCATAACGATTAGATTTGTTTTAGCTTACCACTCCAAATCAATCATAGCTTGTTGGTTTAGCTTAGTTTGGCAATATCTCAAACCAAAATGGTATAAAAAAAAAATGAAGGAAAAATGTATTTCCACTTTGGTTTGGTTTGATATGTGATTTACTATGAATTTTCACATATCTCTAGATGCAATTGAATATGATCATATAAGGCACTAACTCAACTAATTTATAAGAATTTGAAAGATCTAATGGAAAGTTAGGATATTGGTTTGTGCATTTTTCCTTACACCACTGGATTGCTATTTACCACTAGTGAGTCAAATTTTGGAGAATTTGCATTTTTTTCCTTTCTTTCTTTCTTTCTTTCTTTAGTATTTACTCTATGTGTTATCTAGCATTTTTTTTTTTTTTTGGTTATTGTTTGTAACTTGCTTTTATACTTATAAAATAGTCATTATATTTATATTAGTTTGAAGAGATTAAGGAGATGGTTTTGTAGAGGTCTTCTAAAACAATAGTAGCACCCAGTGGTTCCTAATGGTATTAATTGAATTATGATTTTTATTATGATTTATGACTAAAATATATGCTAATTTTTTTATTTCTATTATCCATTATATTTTTTTATAACTATTATAAGTAAATTTACAATATTTGGAAATTAATTTGCAAAAGTTGTAAAAACTTATATTTCTACATTTTAATTCTATTGACCTCCTAACAATTCTACGTAAAATCGCGAGTTTGATAACTTTACACATTTTTATTGTAACACTATTGACATATGATGTAGTCAATATGAAAATAAAATGCCGATGTACCTTCGAAGAATTCATACAATTATACTCAATCTTGTGTTTTATGTCATAATACTAGTAACACTAAGTTGTCAGGCCCAAGTCAAACACTTGTTGCAAGGTGAAATTTCCTTATGCCATATAATGATATATACTTTGGATACTTTAGGGCATCCCACCATTTTTTTTTTTAGGGTAGGAAGTAGAAGTTATATTAATATTAAACTAACCTATTCACATCAAGGTGTTGCAATTTAAGCTGCAGCATATTAGGTAGGGGCTTTATATTAGTCCCCTTTTCCAGCATCAAGGTTTTTTTTGTTTTTTTCTATTACAAACAAAATAAGAAGATTAAATATCTATATATAAAGCTTTCATTACAAAACTAGGAGGAGTAAGCAAAAAACTGCCTTCCAATGCCTCTTAATGCATATGATTCACCAAAAGACCAACCACTTAACTTGTTTCCCTTGGTGCAAAAGATAAAATAATATGTTCAAACTCCTTAAGTTGTCCCTATGTGCAAATAAAGCATTAGTATGTGATCTATGGGATAAGGCTTTGTCATGTAAGAGATTTACTCCAATTTTAGAGTTCAATTGAATTTAAATGAAGTCTTGCACCAAGATAGTCCCTAATACAAGCTCTAAAGTTCAACAGTTAAGATACAAATGTTCCCTAACTTCTACATAAAATCGAAGATCCAGTTTCCTTGATCATCTCAGAGTGTTCCTCCTGAAATTGCTTGATCTAGAGAGTTGAGATATCAAGCATTAGTGTTCAGCTTTATCCAATTTAGTCTTAGGCACTCCTAGCTGATTTTTTTCTAGAAATTTTTTTTGAAGGTGTCTTTTGTATATTAATTGGATCTAGAATTCATTGGCCATTACTCTAGCATACGGATATGAACTTACATGATCACTTGACATTGTTCCTCTAAAAATGAGATTGTTTTCTAAGTTTCCAAAGGTTCCATAATGTGAAGGCCAAAATGGGGCTTGGCTTGGATATGTGTTTAGAATGCTCTATGTTCAGTCATAGCCATGTGAATAAAATTATCTAACAGGTTCAATGATAGTAGAGGCTCTATTATTGTTCTTATTGTTGGGAATTTTTTAAGAGTATGATCGATTTTTTCGTCCCTATCATTACATTTGAGGCATCCACTAACTTATATCCCCTCTTCCTTACAAGCTCTCCATGTTGGGATTTTCATGTAATGATTTTCATAAGTATATTATTCAAAAACAATTCATGTACAAAATTAGAGCATAAAATATAAAAATATAAAACAAAAGCATACTTAAATCCATAACTTGTGAAATTCTTTATTTAATGAGATGGTTTAACCTTCAAGCTAGCAAAATTTCCCTTAAAAATTTTGTCTATTGTTCTTCTTGATGATAACATGTTAGAAAGAATATAATAGTATCATCTATGACTTGGAGACCAATCTTGTCAACTTATATTATTTTCAATTTTACCCATCATAAAATAAAAAACAATAATTTTTATCTCTATACATAACAACCCATACTTCTTTAATGCATTAAAGTCTATATCTTTATTAGATTACTTTATTTGGACTTTATTTAATATGATAGTCTTATTATACAATTATTATTATCAATTACACATATAAGCTTATATAGTTTATTTATAAAATAAAACTAACAATCTCCCACTTATGCTATATGTGTGTCCTTTATAATTGTGTATAATCCCTATGAGTACTCAATAAATTTTGCTATCAAAACCAAATGTATTTCAAAACAATTCGATCCATCAATCATATCAACATAAGATCAAAACATGTTTCGCTACATATATCATAACTAACCTAATTGATGATCACATATATTGATATAATTAAATGACATGGATGCATGGAAAATACATGTAATGTGATCTAACATGCCTTTTTCCAACTAGTTCTAAATGAGACCTTAGTGAGATTAATTTTATGAGTTCAAAAATAATTTAACTAAAAATATCGGATAATTGAAAATAGCTTTATTACTGCAATTATGGTAACCATAGTCTGCATCCAAAATAACTACCAATGTGTTTAACATACAAGCACTATAAATATAAACTCTCACTAAAATTAAACATCCTTAAAATATATAATACTCATATGAGCGACATGCTCATGAAAGACCTTAAGTGGTAATCCCTTAGTAAGTGGATCCGCAACTATAAAGTTTATTCCTATGTGCTTTATAGTCACTTGTTTATTTTGAACTCTTTCTTTCATACCAAAGAACTTTATGTCTATGTGCTTTGACTTTGTTGAGCTATTGTTGTTGTTGGAATATAGCACTGCTGATTTATTGTTACAATATATCTTTAATGGTCTTTCCACATTATCTACAGCGTACAGCCTAGTGATAAAATTCTTCAATCATATTCCATAATTGGATGTCTCATAACATACTATAAACTCTATTGCCATAGTAGAAGAAGCTATGAGTATCTACTTAGCACTCTTTTATGAAACTGCTTCTCCAACAAGTAAATAGATATATCCTAATGTGGATTTCTAACTGTCTTAGCACCTGGCAAAACCAGAAATAAAGTAACCAATGATCTCCAACTAATCTGATTTCCTATATGTGAGCATGTAATCTTTTGTTCTCTACAAATACCTCATAACTCATTTAGCTGCTTTCCAGTGATCCACTCTTGGATTGCTCAAATATCTTTCCAATATCCTAACAAGATACGCAATATCTGGATGCATACAAACCTAAATATACATAAGACTTTCAATGGCTGAAGCATAAGAAACCTTTTCCATTTCTTTTCCTTCAAGGTCATTTTTAGGGCATTGATCCTTACTAAATTTATCTCCTTTAGCAATAGGGATATTTCATAATTTACAATTCTGCATGCCAAATCGTTTTAGTACTTTCTCAATATATCCCTTTTAAGATAATCTAAGAATACCTCAAGAACGATCCCAATGTATCTGTATTCCTAATACAAAAGAGGCTTCTTCGAGATCTTTCATTTCAAAATTCTTTGATAGAAATTTCTTAGTATCGTGTAATAGGCTTATATCATTTATGGCAAGCAATATGTCATTCACATATAAAACCAAGAAAATAAACTTGCTCCCACTTAACTTGTGATGTACGCAATCATCAACTACATTCATTTCAAAACCAAATGAGATAATGATTTGATGAAACTTGTTATACCATTAGCGAGACACTCGCTAGAGTCCGTAGATAGATTTCTTTAACTTGCACACCATCTACTTTGAATCTCTTGAAACAAAAATTTCAAATTACACCATGTGGATCGTTTCATCAATGTTACTATTGAGAATCGTTGTCATTACATCTGTTTGATGTAACTCAAGATCAAAGTGAGTTACTAGTGCCATTATTATTCTTAAAGAGTCTTTTGATGAAACTGAAAAGAAAGTATCTTTATAATCAATGCCTTCTTTCTGTGTAAAGCCATTAGTAACAAAACTTACCTCATACGTTTCTATATTGCCTTTCGAATCCCTTTTGGTCTTAAATATCAATTTGCATTTCATGGGTTTCATATTTTCAGGTAATGGAATAAGATCCCATGCAACATTAGCCTTTATGGACTTCATCTCCTCATTCAATGCATTTATCCACTTTTGAGAATTAGAAATTTTCATGACTTTTCAGAAGTTGATTGGATCATCCTCCATCATTCTAATGGCATTCTCATGTTCTTGAAGAAATACAACATAATCATTCGGAATTATGCTTTTTCTTTCTCTAGTGGATCTTCTTAATGGCACCAATTCCTGAGGTTGTAAAATTTGTTGTTCTAGAATAGGAGATTTATTTACATTGTCTTATTTTAGATTTGCTTCTTAAATAACATTAGGTACCATAATCTGATCTTGAGTGCTATCAATAGCTATTTAAAAAATATCAACTTTTTCATCTTCAAAGACAAAATCCTTAACTCTATCTTCCCTCGTAAAGTCAACATCCTCAAAGAACCTAGCATTAATTGTCTTAAAAATTCCCTTTGTAATGGGATCATAGAATTTATAACCCCTTGATCTTTTAGAGTATCCAATAAAATAGCAACTAATAGTTCTAGAATCCATTTTTTTTTTTTCATTTGGCTTATAAGGCTTTGTCTCAACTAGACATCCTCAAATATGTAAGTACTTTAAACTAAGCCTTTTACCTATCCATATTTTATAAGGGGTTTTGTTAGTTGCCTTAATTGGTACTCTATTGAGCAAGTATGCTTTGGTTTACAAAATCTCTCCTTAGAGTGATTTTGGTATGGTGGAATAACTAAGCATGCTCTTTAGCATATCCTTAAGTGTTCTATTTCGTCTTTCAACAACACTATTTATTACAGGCAAGCCTAGTATGATATACTGTGGAATGATACCGCATTCCTCTAGGTATTTGGCAAATGGTCCTAGACATTGTTTACCTAATCCATCATATCTACCATAGTATTCACCACCATGGTCAGATTTAACAGCTTTAATTGTTTTACCTAAACACATCTAACAATTAAAATTTCTCATGAATTAGAAATGAATAATCATATATAGAGAAATTATCTATGAACATTATAAAATACTATTAACCATTTCAAGAAGTTGTAGGGAATGGCCCACAACAATTTGTATATATCAATTCTAAGACTTATGTAGCCCTATTGGCACCTAGTTTCTTGAAATTTGTTTGTTTCCTCTTAATACAATTAATATAAGTATCAAAATCTATAAAATCAATGAATTTGAGAATATTATTAGTTATAAGTCTTTCTATTTTCCTTTTAGAGATATGATCTAATCTTTTGTGCCATAATGACATTAAATTCCCACCAGTTAATTTGCGTTTTAAATTTTTTAAACTAACATGTAAAGATTCTTTATAAGAGGCAATTGTATCAAGTAAATAAAGATTATTACTATACAATAAAAAATTGATACCAACCAATTTTGAATCATGAAAGAAACTAAATTAGCTATTACCAAATGAATAAGTATAACTAAATTTGTCCAAAGTGACAATAGAAATTAAATCAGTCTAAAAGATGATATAACGAATGTCTCATTTAAACCCAAAAAATAATTAGTTCTAAGTAATAATCTAAAGTTCCCTATTGCCTCGACCTCTATCAATTTGCCATTACCAACATAGATATATCTTTCACCATCACTAGGCCTTCAGCAACTTGGGCATCCTTGTATAGACACATTAATGTAAGTTATTGCACCTTTATCTATCCATCATGTGTTTCTTGATGCCGTAGTCAAATTAACCTCAAAACTAACAAAGTTAAGAAGTATACCATTTTTTGCATGCCAAATGTGATAGTTGATACATTACTTCTTCTTATATCCTTTTGCACCACAAAAGAAGTCTTTTTTTTTTTTTAGGGAGGGTGTCTATATGTTAGCCTCTTTGCTCTTCTTTCTCTTCTTTGTCTTTAAAAGTACTGGCTAAGTGAGCACTTTCAAATCTTTCATGATTTAACCTTTCATCTTCTTAGACACAGTGTGAGATGAGCTTATTAAAGGATCAGGAATTCTTTTGAAAGTTATAACTTACTTTAAACTAACTTAATTGTGCTAGAAGAGATATCAAAACCAATTGCACAAGCAACAACTTCAGTGCCTCGAGTTTTGAGGCAATATGAGACATCTTCATGATGTATTCTTTAATATTGATGTTTCCTTTATACCTCATCGAGATACGTTTTAACAAGAATGTACTTGTTTAAGCCTTTTCATTATTGGTAAGTCATCTTTCAAAGTCCTTTAAGAACTTCTTAGTCGTTTGTATACTTTTAGACATAGTGCCCTTAAATGCTTCCAGAATGGCACATTTCATAACCAATAGACTTATGCAGATTGATTGTTCCCACCTTTCCACTTCCTTCCTTTCCTCAAAGGTACTTTTTATCAGTTATAGTAGAAGGGCGATCTTCCCTTAGTGCAAGTCCAAGTCCATGACTCTGAGAACGATCATTACATTCCCTTGCTATGCCTTAAAATTTCTGCCATTCAACGTAGAAATATAATTGATATTTGTAGTAGAACCAACAACTAAACAGAGAACAAAAATAAGTAAAACATAACTAAAATCTCATTCATACTGAAGTAAAAAAAAAAATTGCAATATTCAAATAATGACAAGTCCCATCGTAAGACACCTAGCACAACATTGATACTTAGTCTTTAAATAAAAATATCAACTTGTAAGTGGTAGTCTTAGTGAAGTGATCAAACATTGAAATTAAAGTCTGTCAAATGATTAGACATTTCTTTGGATCAACCAATCATTTACAGAAAACTAAACAATTATCACACATTTATCACCATAGGTATGTAAGTAAATTGGCTAATCATTAATCTTCCTTTGGGCCAATCAATAATTGCATGATTTACATACACACATCCTATTTTGCTTATTCAAAACAAACAACTTTCATAGCAGAGGTTATTTTGGTTATATGCAATTTCAATCATTTATTTCAAATAACAAATATATTAAAGTTTGCCATGATTTGATTTAAGCTTCAAAACACCTACTCCTTTTTATTTTTTTTTTAAATTAAACTAGTCGTTAATTTGTTACAAGTCTAGTTGCAACTTTAGTTGTTACTAGTTGCAACTCTAGCTAAAACTCTAGTTGCAAATCTGCTTGTAACTTTAGTTGCAACTTTGGTTTATCGCACAACAACCCAAAATCATGTTCTTCTAGGAAAACTTCTATTGTCATGCTATTCTCCTTTAATGTACACGGCTCGAAACATGTTCATGTGCTTTAGGCATGTAATATGTACGAATTAAATTCTTCTTAATTTTACATCTCATAAACTGTAATTTCTTTCTAATTTCAATTTTATCTTTATTTAAGGTCAAATTATGATTATGATTAAACTATAAATTCATATAATACCTATATTTTCAATAAAAGAATTTTATTTCATGCGATATCTTATCAACCCTAATCACAAACATAGCCTCTAAACAAGATTCACAAAAAATCATCAAAACTTTATTAAAATTTGGCTCCAATCTCACACATGAATACTCCGATACCACTTAATGGGTTTTTCATGTAATGATTCTCATAAATATATTGCTCATGAACAATTTATGTATAAAATTAGGGCACAAAATATAAAAGTATAGAATGAAAGCATACCTCAATCCATGACTTGTGAAATTCTTTATTTGATGCGATGGTGCAACCTTCCAAGTCAACGGAATGTCCCTTAAAATTTTTGTCTCTTATTCTTTTTTATGATAAGGTGTCAAAGAGAATAAAATAGCGTCATTTATAACTTAGAGACCACAACCATATATATAGGTTGAGCAATCTTGTAAACTTTTATTATTTCCAATTTTGCCTATCATAAAATAGGAAACAATATATTTGGTCTCTATACATAATATCACATACTCCTTTAATGCATTAAAGTCTATATCTTTATTAAATCACTTTATTTAGACTTTATTTAATATAATATCCTTATTACACAATTATTATTATCAATTACACATATAAACCCATATAGTTTATTTACAAAACAAACCTAATACTCCATAGAAAAAGGAGCAATTTAGGGAGTAGGAGGAGAGATCAAACCCAATCTCAGTCAACTTTTATATTTATGTTTGAGGAGTTAAGTTTGTAGTACATATCATTTGCAAGGAAGGTATCATTGCAATTGGGAGTAATATGAGGTGTTTTACTTAAGTAGAATGGTCTAAACTGGTCTTACATAATCCTGGATAGTTGGAATGATCGTGGTAACATAACAAAAGTTAATGCTAGATGATATGAAACATAGTGTTATTATATACATACATACACATATATATAGTGGCATGTAAACTTATATGAGTTGAGAGAAGTAAATAGGCCTTTCTAATGAATTGTCTTTCTAAAATTTATTTTCGGGATATGAGCATGTTCACCTGTTAGCACCCTTTGTTTCCTTTATGTATAGTTCAAGTCAATGACTTGTAGCAAATTTATCAAAGTTTAATTAAAAGTTTAGAGAATATATATGTATTGATGTTAAAATTTATGGGAATCATTTGCAAGTTTCTGTAAAATAAATGTGCAAAAAAATAGGAAGATTTTTTGCTTCTTGCTAGTTAACATGTCCCAAGTAACATTAGTTATGCAATGATTCCTTAAAAATTGAAAGTGGACTTTTTCATCATAAAAGAGGTAAATTACATATATACTCTTTATATTTATTTTATGTGTGTTTGACCTCTTTATTTTTTAAATCAAGTCACTTACAACCTTAAGTTTTTAGATAAAAATCCACTTAAACATCTAATTTTAAACAACCTTATTATTTTATGTAAGGAAAAAAATAGTGAAAATGGATAAGGAGCACATATTTCAAAATTTCGGATATTTAAATGCCTAATTTAGAAGATAAGATGATGGAGCACATATAAAAAGATATGAATAATGAATTTACGATTTATCTTTACTGAAAGATAAAGAGTGAGAGAGAGATGACCACAAAGTTATAGTACCACTTAATAGAAATAATAATAATTATTATTATGCCTTCTAAACAAACAAAACGGAATGATCATGTAGCCATAAATTATAAAAGACTTATTCTAATTACATGTTTGAATTAAGATATGTTTTCAAAAACTGCCTTTCGCGAAGAATGATTCCCTCGAGTCTTAAAGACGTCGTTTCGGATGCGTCCTAGCCTCCTAGGTATTCTTTTCTACTTTTGGCCGCTCTCTGCCTCTAATCCGTCAGATTATAATCATTCCTCCAGCCAATTACTGTTTTAATATGTATTAATATAATAATATTCCTACCTACCACACCAAAGGATAATATACATTTAGCTCTCGGGCCTATTGGTTTTGAATCCTGCCTTTGATTGGCTGAGGCCACGTGAACTCCGTACGGTTAACCAATCTGATTCTGCCAAAAATACTTAAAAAAAACAGTACAGTACTCAGTCTGGCCGCGAAGAAAGAGTATAATAATCACCGGGCGGGGCGCTAAAAGCAACTAGCAATCTTAGGGGAAGTTTAAAAATTAAAACACCAAATTAGTTGTACATTTCACTAAAGTGGATGAAAATATGTAAATATTTTTTATAGTGTTTAAGAAGCGCCTTGCAAGTATATATTAGTATTAGGATTATTTATAAAATCGACTTTAATTATAAAATAGAGTTTTTTTATATTTTGAATCAGTTTATGATTTAATTTAGATATGGTCCAAACAATTTGCATTTTGATTTGGGATATCAAACCAAATATAATCATTTTTATTAAAAAAATAATAATAAGTGACATTTTTTAGTTTTAAACCCTAATGACATTTTAGTCTAATCTTATTAACTTTTTTTTTTCTCTCATATCACTCTTAACCTCTAAAATCTACTCAACTTCCATCACCTTCAACTCGCATTTCTTAAGTAAACTCACATGTCTTTACTATCATTTAAAATGTAATATTGCTATGATAAAATGTTATAGAACTTCAATTCTTGAATAATATTCAAATTTGAATATCAATATTTGGTTGAGCACTTGATACATATTAGTATTATTAACTAGAATAAAATGATTTTAAAAGAGGTTCAAATCAAATCGAATCAAACCAAATTGCATTTGAAAGCGATTTAGTTCAAAACCCTGATATGTTAAAAGCAATTGAATTTGAACCAAACCATAAATACTCCTAATTAATATTTTCCTATTGGGATAAAGGTGCCATTAACTTGAAATACTTCTTAAAATGTAGTTCTTTTTTTTTTTTTTGTTTTTAAATCACTTTGCACCAAACTATAACAGTCTATTTGACAATTATTTTAAACCATAAAACTTCATTTTAGTTCAAGTATTAAATCATAATTTTATTCTAAGAAAGATATACGTACATGGCATGTGCAGGGAGCTAAATCTAATTCATGGGCTCGTAGCCCGTTATTCTAATGGATTTGACTCTTTGGGCCGAGGTGATAGGGCCTAAAGAGTGAAGTCCATGTCTTGGGATAATTAAGGAAAACTTGGCATAGTGAGCTTGGGGTAGGATCCATTGGATCGGCCTGTTTGATCCAATCTTTTTTAAATAAGGCTCTCACATACACACACTAAAGGCCTTTGATGAACCTAGACCCATACAAGGCTCATATAAACTCTTATTTGCTAGAAACCGTTGATTGCCATCACCATCCAATGGACAAAATTTGTAACTAAACACTATAAATAACTTATGCCTCATCACTAAAAGGGGACTCTTTTTTTTTTTGGAAAAAGTGCTTTTACTCTGCCAAATTTTCCTCAAAAAACTAGAATTCCTACATTCTCACATTTATTTCACAAAACATACACATGTCACCGTAGAGTTGGGCCTTGTCTAAGACTGCCTACTCCTCCTCCTATCTCAATCACTCCCTGATCATCCTTATACGTGCCGCATGTAGTGCATTTACACGTAACACCCATGTCAATTATTGAATTCATCTAATAGTAATAAGATGTTAAAAAAGTCAATATTTATGCAATTTAGGAATTGTAAATATGTCTTGACAACATATTTTATTTTTCTTTTCTTTTGCTAGACAACTGATTCTATCAACAAAATTAGTTGATTGTATAAATTTTAAGTTAACTTATATACATAATTTAATAACTTATGGTAATAAAAATTAAATACATATATATTTAAACAAATAAATTCCGTTTAAATATCATGCCATGATAAAAGAATTTATTTAATCGTAAGTAGCTTATTAGTTTGTTTTTGAAAATGGTTTAGTTAGGGTTTTTAGTTTGACTAGGTCTATTCCCCTCAAGTTCCAATTTGGCTCAATTTGAGAATTTTAGGGGGAAAAAAAACATTTATTCATTTTGGTCGCTTTTGCTTTCCACCCCTACTCATTAATGACTTAATCATATTATATTACTTGTGTAATTGAAGAAAATTCATTTAATTATGTTATGTGGATCTTTGATGGGTTTCCAAGCTCGCCATTAAAAAAAATTTAGAATTGATGCCATTGTGAGCCGGAAAACCTAATGCATGTTTCTTAGACTTTGCAGGCTAGACACAAAAGTTGTAACGCTGTTCACTGTATCGTCATGTCCTTCCCCCTTTTTTTTTTTAATTTTACTAGATAAAATGGGTTTCTTTAAATGATAACAAAATGCATACCATATTATAATATATATTTTTAAAAGTTTTTTTCCTTTTCCATATTCAATTTTTTTTAGGTATATTAATATATTTCTATAATTTTAATTATCGAATCATATTTGATTATAATATAAGATTTTAGAAACTCTTTCTATTTTTATATTTTATCTATTTATTATACTATTAATGTACTTTTATGATTTTATTTGTTAAATCATATTATAATATATATTTTCAGAAACTCTTACTTTTAAGCATTCTACTTTTTTATGGTATTGTTAATTTATTTTTATGAGTTTTTTTAATCAAGTTTAATATAATTTTGGAAATTGTTACATTTTATAATCAAGGTGAAGGATTATTAAGCAAGCGCTTACCACCTACTTCATAAGAGTATTCTCCACAGTTTCACAAGCTATCTAAAGAGGAAAAAAAAATTATGATGATATAGATAAAGAGCTCATTCAAAATATAGCTAATACAATAAAAAAAGGAATAATCATGTATTAGAAGTACTTTTACATTAGTTTTCTTTTTTTTTTCTTTTTTTTTTATAAATATTCAACAAATTATATATAACGAGTCATCTGTTTTCAAGATCTTAAACTTCTTAGATAACTTTTTAATGTGCTTCATCCCTTCACAAGCCCTTTTATTACTATTATTATTATTTTTTGAAAAATGTAGAATCGTTTCATTATTTATATAAACCATGGAAATAACAAGACACTATACAATAATTCATTATATAAAATTATATATATATATATATATATTAACAATAGTATTAAAGTCATATTCTCATATTAGTTATATTTTAATTTAACCCATCTATATTAAAACATCCCATTACATTCAATTCTCAATTTATCATCTTAATTGTAGAATTAATTATTCTAATTTATTATTTTATATGTAATTATTCCTTCATATTTAAATGCATAAAAAATTAATTTGTGAGAGAGAAAGAGTTTTATTTTTTGTGTTTTTATAATATGTTATAATATTCATTAGTAAATGCATTAAATATTTCATTAATATCAATTAGAAATTAATTAAATATTTTATTAATAAAATAATCAAATATTCTATTAATGTACATTAACAAAAGAATTAAATATTTAATTGGATAATTTTTTTATATTACATAAAATATTTATTTATATTTACATTTATTTTTTAAAAAATTATTACTATTATTCAAAATTTTATCCACATATTGTGCAAATTCTTTAACTAGTTTCATTTAAAATAAGCTCCTTAGGAGCATATATAGTAATTTTCTTTAAAATAATGGCATCATTTCTTGAAAGATCAAAAGGTGATCGTTTTTAAGCATAGTGAGTCTAGTGTTGGTTTCATCTTTTGAACTAAATCAAATTATAAAATATACACTTTAAATTGATAAGGTTCCATTTGAAAATTATTTCAAACATAAAACTTTGATTTGGGTCATGGATTTAAATATAATTTTTTATCGAAGAAAAAATTACGACATGTAATCTCATATCAGCTATTAAATTCATTTAATAATAACAAGAGGTTGATAAAGTTAATGTTTATGCAATTAAGGAATGTTGGTCTCAATTAGCAATTAAGAGAGGGTGAACTAATTGCTTAATATTAAAATTTTTCATAAATAATCCTCTTTGATTACTTAATTAATAGATAATAAAATTATAATACCATAAATAAATTATGTTAAAATAAATAGAGTAAGGATAAAAAGATCAAACAAATCAATTTATAGTGGTTTTGTCTTGTGTATTAATATATTTTTCTAGTTTTATCTATTGGTTTATCGATATCGTTCCACTATAATGAGTTAAAATAATTTATAAAGGTTACAACAATCAAGCCTTTTTAACATAGTCAGTAACTGTTTTGCCTATCTAGTTTTAATACAAGCCACTTCCAGATCTATAGTAAAAAAATATGGAAACATTCTTTGTAATTTCAATATGAAAGTAGTTGTTACATATTAATTGAATTTTTCAATTTTTCAATAGATATCATAATTGCTAATATCTATATCATTGAGATTCCTTGATACATGTAATGTGTCAAATCCTCTTTCTATGATAATCTTTGTAATATTTACTTTCTTAATTAAATAATCTTCTTTAATTCCATTCTGATTTTCGAAACTATTCCAATTATAAGGTTTTGATATCATATTGCATAATTGCTCCATGATCCAACCTCTAATGTCGATATCTGATTCTTCCTATTTTAATATTCTATTTTAACTTTTGCCTTTTCATTTGAGTTCATTACAACTTGGTGATGCTTCAATTCCGACTTAATATTCCAATTGCTATTTCCGAATTTTCATGCTTTATTACATGGCGAATCTTCCGAAATTTGGCCTGAGGCTTTCCAAAATTCTGTTCTTAGTGCTTGTTCCCAATTTTTGTCAAACCATAAATCCTCCTTCATAATTAAATATTTCTTCGTAAATTATTCATGAACTTCATTCCACACTTAATATTTAATTCCCAAAAAAACTAATCCAATTTTATTGAAACAAAATCAAACTTATTACCTAAATATGTTCAACTAGTGAAACTAAGCTTTCGGTTAATAATAAAATCAATCAACTTATTATTCTATATATTAAATCTGTATCTATAAATTAATTTTTACTTAGACATTCAATAAACTTGCTAGTAAACATTTAACACATATTTTGTTATCATCAAAATTATACTCAAGAGATTTAACAAGAAATTTGAAATTTATTCATAAATTTAATATATAATTTAAATTTTGAGTCAATATATATATATGAAAATAAAAATTCATTTAATCACAAATAATTTATTATTTTGCTTTCAAAATATATAAATAATATTGTAACTGAAGGTCAAGATATTGGATGACCCTTATTTTGTTTTGCTTGATCTTGCGGTTTTAACTAGCGACAAAGTTTATTTTCTGTCATTCAACTTATACCCAAAGGTTAAACATGCTTGATTTATAATTTCAAATATATATATTATTAAACTTCCTATTGGCTGGAGAAAGAAAAGTTACGTTTTGCTTCTCGGTTTCTGTCACACCTCACGCCCATCCCCGCACAAATGTGGGTGGGCTCGTAATCTTGGAAAGCTCGCATCGCAGACACGAATGAAAAGGGCACTTTTTCACAAAGTGCAAGTCCAGCCAGACTAGACCGACGGCGAATCCCAAGCAAAACTCATGAAATCTGATTGGCCAGATTTCCACGTGTCAGCGTGAAGGGCCAATAACGGAAAGATTGCCCCTTACGACTTCCTCCTTTAGGTTGCCATGAAAGGTAAATATATCGGGCATGCCAACATCTGTCTACGTTACACATCGCATTTGCCCCCATGTGAGTAACTAATTACTACATCGTTTTTGGCAAGAACAAGACTTAAAACTCTATGAATGCCCATTCCTGGTTCATTTTGGATACTACTTATGCTTGTGTTTTGACCAGAGACAACTCTTCTTTTACTACTTACGACACTCTCTTTCATCCATTTATTCTCCAACATCACACCCACAAATCTTTAGACTTTGTTTCTCAAAAGAATGGACACTTTCATCCCAAAAGTTTAGCCCAGTGATGCCAAGCAATCGTGTAACAATTATATATATATATATAAGAGTACTAGATACTCAAACAATATGGGTTTATATAATATGTTATCATTTTTATCCTGTTATATTCTATTGACAGTATAATATCATAAAAACACGTCATCACAAAACGAATATTATTAAAAATTCAATCGCTCAACTGTAGATAAGCTAAACGACAACGATTTTAAATGGAATCCATAATATTTTATCTTTAAAAAAATTTTATAATGCGTTACAGCTGTAATACATAATGGTATATCATATCAAAAATTTAAAATATATTTATATTATACCATTGTTTTACTTTTCTTCTCTTATAGTTGATAATATCAATTATAATTTTTTTTTTCTTAAGTTATTATAACCAATAAACAAAGTAGATAGTGACATATAAAAAACTTTATCACAATACTTATTGATAGGTTATTTTATACTTAGATTTTATATCTAGATTTGCTAAAAGTACTCTAAGCTAATCGACAAAGCTCCTCCCTCAATATCAAGTCGGGTCATCCACTTAGGTGTACTTGATCCATTTAACTCAGATAAGGATTGGTGGAGGCATTTGAAAATAATAACTACCCACAACCCCATGATTCGGAGATCTTGGAAGCACTAAATGAAATGTGCTCCATATCAAGTATATATTACAGAGCTGCCTATCATCGTTATAGGTGCCATTTCATCTCTAAATATATGTGCATTGTGTATATCTAATTTTGATTGGCTGAACCCACGTGAATGCAAGTTTCTAGACCAATAAGATTCGATCCACCCTTGAAAAATCGATCCCTTTTGTTTAATTCTCTTGCATCGACGATTAGGAAAGAGAAGGCTGTTAATCTAACGATGGAAGTTGCATTATTCCTTGAACTTCATGACTTGGACAAGTGTCAATCATCAGCTAAATGATTTAAGCTCAAAGTCCAACGCCAAGAATAAAACTGTGATCTTCCACAATCTTGTCAATCTCTTTTTGCATTTTCCAGCAAGCTTCTCTTTTAACAAATCGTTATTTCCTCCTATTATTTATCTGTTTTATAACAACAACAATGGAAACATCTTTTTTTTTTGGTAGGGACTTATCATGCATCATTTACAAATAAATACACTATTTATGCAGTATCTCTATAATTTATTAACATGAACACCGATTTAAGTGAAACAAATTATATTTAAATTTTTTTTCTTATTATAATCATAAAAAAAAACTATATCATTTGTGGAGAGATAAGATAAATCTATATTATAGTATATACATATATTTTGTATCAAAATGAAACTTGAACACATTTTACTTACCATAATTTATGATAATCTTACCATTTCACTTAATTATCAAAATCCATTTAATCTTATCTTGTATAAACTTTTTATATGAAAATCAAATCATAATCTCGATATTATATTTCAAATAAATTCTAATAATACCTCTTAAAAATTATTAAAATTATGAAAAATATCTTTAATTTTTTAGATATAACATCTAGACTCCTTTGAAAATTTTAATACTGAAAAATTCTTTATCCATTGTGATAACAAATTAGTCTTTAATGTATGTGTTTGTGTATATATATATAATTATTTTTTCAAGTCAATTTTTTACTTGATTTGAGGTTTTTTTTTTTTTTTTAACATAGTTAGTTTTTCATCGGGCAATATCAATTTAATCTCTTCACATGTTTTCAAAGGCAATCACTAATAGAATTCATAATATAAGGTTATAGCAAAAGCTGTTAGACCCGAGAATCCATTAGAATGTAACCTTCATCATTGGATAAATCTTAAGGGATATCATAAGTTAATTATAGGATACGATTCAATATCAATATTTATAAACTTGCTTCCACATGTTCATCAATCTTGAAATATAGTAGAGTCTCGAGTACATAACTAGGACCCCAATCATATTAGTTTTCTTGATTGGAACCTCTTCAGTACCTAAAACATCATAAATTCCCATATAACGTTTAATATCAATTGAAATTGGACTATCATATATTTAGTAGCTTATATCTTTCAAGATTCACTTTAACCTTTGTCACATACGAAGTCTGCACAATAAACTTAAAAATATAGAAATAATCCTTAAAGTTATATCATTTTCATGAATTGCATATATACAGTTTACAAAAGAAACTATACTAAATTTCAGTTCATATAAAATCTTATTTACTATTTCCTTATAAGGATCGTGTAGGCATGCTCATGTTTTTCAATCGAGCCATATCTTGCTAGGTAAGATCGAGAGAAAAAAAAAAGTACAAAAGGCAACCATGCATGGTACTTCAGCTGTTTCCAAAGGACAGATGAATGAATGAGAAGATTCATTTTGCCAAAACTTTTAACAATCTTATCTTTGACGGGTTAGAAGTTTGTAAACGAATCTAAATATAAACATATTTATTAATAGATCTAAATCAAACACTATTAAACATATTCCATATGCATGAATCACTGTATTCATTTCTTAGAATCCTTTTATATTCAATTATTAAAATTTTCTCAAATTTTATATTCATGCAAACTTTTATTCAACATACCAACCAAATATTCTTACCTCTTCACGTTTTTCCACTACTCTTGGCCAAAATCACCTCAATTTTATATTTGCTAAGATCTAAATGAAATGTGCCAAAAGTTTTTGGACATCTTTCAAAGCTATGTTCTTTTTTTCTCTCCCTTTTCTTTATTTATTATTGTTTTTTTTCCCCCCTTTGCATCTAATACCAGAGATCAATTCTTCCTAATTTGATGCTTAGCTTTTACCATAGTGTCACCACTAACGGTAAGACGAATAGCTTCCTTATTAGTTTCAGTCAATACCTAATATGAAAATGAATTTTATATTACTTTTTACAATATATTTAAATTTTTCTAATGCATAAATAAATTATGTTCTAAAGTCTTTCCAATCTTCTAACTAAATAAATCAGATTGAATCCACTTCTCTCTTAATAATCGTAACAATAGTGGTGAAAAACTGGGGCCATAGTGTGTGCATTACTAGTAACTATTAGCATTACTCTATGAAGTAATTATTACCACATACTTTTAAAAGTAACACAAAAAGTTTATTCGAAACAAAAGAAAATTTACGTGGGATCTAACAATAATGTGCAAGACTTTTTTTTTTTTTAATAATATCAAGAAGTAGGAAGAATTTGAACTTAATATATCTTATTAACATATTCATAATCATATCACTAAGTTATAAAATTATTATTTTATGAGTGTTGGGCAACAAAACTTCTATTTAAAAGAGCAATCATTATGGCCACTATATATCATCCCCTTTCTATATCAATACTAATTAAAACTCTGTAATATATTTATGTTAATGAAAATAATATTTACAAAAGATTATTGTATTAATATGTTCATAAATTCATATTTAAAAGATTATGTGAAAGCAATTATTTAATTATATGAATATATTTTATATATTATAATTTATATGGCTATTAATGGTTATATGAAATGTTATTATATATATTTTTTAAATTATAATTCTTTGAATTATACGAATACAGCATCAATCACATACTAAGAGTTATATCATTTTACAATATATATATAGAAAGGAGATGTATCCTCAAACTTGTAAGCGATTTTGTCAGAAGAGATGAAACTAAGGCTTCTGTTTAGTTGGGCAGTTGATATGCAATGGCTGGGATAGAGGTTGTATCCAAATTAGTGGTCAGTGGAAAGGCTCTTCGTTGCACAAAATTGATAAGGCCTGGCCCAAATACTTGAAATATATCAAATTTGGGCCAGCAGGATATTGTTATATACTTACACCAACAAGGATAAAAATAAAAAAGATACATAATTTTTTTTTTAAGGATAAGTCTATTTTTCTTAATCAATTAGATATATTTTTTCCATTAAAAAATTCAGGGAAATAACAAAAACGTGATTTGTGTTAGTGCTATGTTTTTTATATAAATGCATGACTTATATTGTTTTCCATTAAACAATCATCGATCCCTAGTTAACAATGATAAATGACATGCATGTGTCCTCCAACAAGAGTCCAAATCATGCATATCTTATTTAGAAACTCTAAATCGAACAAAACAACACATTAGGGAACTTCTTGCTTTAAGGTTAAAAAGTCCATTATCTTGTCCAATTTGATATGTTTAGGTCAAGTAGTGTGATTTGGAATAGTATTGGGAGAATACAATGCATGTCACACGCTATTTTTAATTAAATTTTGATGATTGCTTAATACAAAACAAAGCAACTAATGTATCTATCAAAAGACAAAACATAGTTTATAAATTACAAAATCATATAACTGTATTTTTGTAATTTATTCATTAATTTATTATAATACATCTTGTGAATAAAGCAATAATCATACCACTTGCCAATGAATGTCTTAATAAAAAAATAAAAAAAAAACAAAAAAAAAACAAAAGAAAGGAAAAAGCATAAGATGGAGTTCATTTAGTACCATTTTGACCTCAAAACACTAAAAAAATGATTCTTTTAAGGAAAAATGAGTTTGAGTATTGTATAAAACCCATGGTGTCATGATTCTTATCATTTAGCATAATGCTAATAGTTTGCTGTTCAAATGGCCTAAATACATGTCAGGGTAAGAGGCCTAGTTTCAAAAAGAATGTTAAGAGTTATATAGAATAAAGATGGAAGGTAATCCGTTTCAGCTTGAAGTTAAAATAAATTAGCAATGTGGTGGTGAGTAAATGCTTAAATAAAGCATATGAAGTTTTGGCAATTTTACAAGATGGCCCTTTGTAAATGAATATGCATCGTGTAGCTATCTAAATTTTGTAACTAAGCAATATAGATTTCAACTAACAAAAGGTCACAAGTGATGGCATTTATACAATATTTATCTAACCTCTAATAAATTATTGTATGTCTATATTTGTAATGACCTTATGGGGAGTCTACTAAAAGATTCTAAAACCGTCATGTTATATGTGTACCCATCACAAGATAACCACCTTGTGAGTTAAAGAATACAAGTCTTGGTTTAATTATCTAACATTACAACAAATCATGTCATAAATAATTGCACTTCATGAGTATAACTATGAAGTTATATATGCCATGGCCCTCTAGAATTGTAAAGTATCAAAATCATTTATCAAGTAATAAAATTGATAGTTATTAAAACATTTTTAGGTTGTAAGAAAAAGGGATCCTTTTTTTTTTGGGATCATTAAAGGTAGAATCTTTTTTTTTTTCCTTTACTAAGGTAGTACATTTTTTCTATAATGCTTGTTAGTCATACACTATAGCCTTGAACTTGTCTGAAGCTCCTTCAATGTTATCTTACAAAAACAACATGTTGAGGGGTAAGTGCATATTATGGTTTAGTAAGGAAATCTCACACTACTACTTACACATAAAGAGAGAAAATTAAGCAAGTTAATACATATATGCTATGTGTGAGTAACCATATGAATGTAAGTATCATATGTGGTCTTTTAATAACCAACATGAAGTCTAATATATAACCCCCTTAACTGTAGGTTATGGATTCTTTGTCTACACATCAACTCCTCGACCACTCACTCTCAAATAATCAATAAGTAGTCCATAGACATTCAGATTTCCCTTAAAGTCAATATAATGACCTTAAATGGAGTCTAGTAGAAATGCCCTAAAGTCATCATATTATATATGCACCCACAATATAAAAATCGCCTTACAAATTAGATATTACAAGACTCTAATAAATTTCATTTAATTATAATACATATGATTAATTAATATATAACTACAAAGACTAATATTTTATAGCTTATCAAAACCATAAAACATCGTATCCCCTACTAAATTGTAAAATAAGGTTACCACAACTTTAAAAGATCTAAGTTCAAATAAGATTTAAAAGAAAATAAATGTTAAATTAAAAAAAATGTTCAAGTTTTAGATTTCTAGTCTAACAATCTAAGTTTATACCAAATAATATTCTATCCTACACTTATTCTTTAAAATTTGAATGTGGAACACTCATTGCTTGAGTCTTAACCTATTCCCAACTTTGATATAACTTGCAAAAGAAAGTTGTTGGGGTTTAAGCCACCACTACTTAGTGTGATCATCCCTTATGCCATGTTACAAGCAATTCATTATACCATATTGCAAGCAATAACAAACAAGTTATTAATCATTAACATACTATACATAATACAATAATATAAATGCAACAATATGTACAATTATCTAAAAGTCTATACAATATAGATTTATGCCCTTCAATACCAAGGTTCAAGATATTGTAGGTAGAACAGACAATTCATGCTACTATGTTGTGTGTTGTATCCATATCTAAATGAGTTCAAGTTTGAAAAACCTCAACCCCGTAATATGATCCATTTTTTAATCGTTTATGGAAACCTAAACCCATAACCTAACCCACATGTTTTGTGTTCAGATTGAACTTGTTTATTAATTAAAAAGTTATAAATAAATCTACAAGACACTTACATTTTCAACGTGAAAAAGGTGATAATAAAATTAATTTTTAAAAATATTAATGCCATTAAATCTTAAAGATTAATATAAAATTACAACTCAAATAGCAGTTTCGGTGAAGTAAGTCTCTTCAAATATAAAAATTCATTAGTTATATAACAATATTAAATTAAATTAAACCATGACTTAAATAAACTTTATCACTAGTGGTAATTTCTAAATTCATTACATTTTTTGTTAGATCTTTAAGGAAAACGATCAAAGAATCTACATGTAAAAAAAATGATATTGATGAAAATATATAATATGACATTGAAAATTAAAAAAAAAATAAAAAGGGTTTAGTTTATTACCTTTCTTCTCCACAATGTCAATTATTTGTACATAAAAGAGCTTCTACAATATTTAGCTTCAAGAAGCTACAATGTTTATTAAGGATTTGACCTCTAATATTAAATGCGGATTTGGAAGCTGCCATGCATATGAATATGCTTAAGATATCACGTGCTATTCTTGTAACTTGAAAATATAGAAATTAGTTAGTTTTCCAATAACTCAATACATCTAATTTAACTATTGTATGATATTCCTCCTATAAATATAACTTTAGTTTAGATTTGGTAGCACCCCTAAGGATTTACATACTTTAAAAAATAAAAAATTTTACATTAATAAATAAGATAAAAAATTGTAAGCACTATATGAAATGAAATTAATTTCAAATGTGCAAAAACAATATACATAGTTGTAGAAAAATAAAGTTACCAGTAAGTTGTCACCCCCATTCATTAATCATAATAGGTTTCTTAGCTTTTGACGTACTGCTACCAATATTTTAATCTAAACTTACTCTATCATTTTACACATATTGATAAAAAAGAAAAGAAAAGAAAAGAAAAGAAAAGAGAGAGAATAATGGTCTTTTGACTTACAATTTTTTTTTTTTTCATAAACTCATTTGAGTCATCACCATACTAAGAAAGAGATTTTTACCTAAAAATTGAAACGATCTGATTGCTTTACTTATGCTATACTACTACTAAGAAGAAATATGAAAAGAAGAGTAAAAATAATAAAAGAAAACCCTAAACTACATGGTGAAATTGTGAAACTTAAAAGTGTACTATGAGATAGAACAAATTGTTAAAGAAAGCAATATAAACTTAAGTATATTTAAAATATTATTGATATTAAATAGGTTTGATGGTCAAACCCATGAATTATTTATAAGACCTATTTAATAAATAGATTAGTAAACGGGTTTATGTGCCGGACTCAAATCCAGACACAATTTTAACATGTCATTTTCAAGTTTAACCTGTTTATTACTAACACGAAACCGTTTATAATCGTATTGTATCATGTCTAAGTTCATAGGTTAAATCCTAAATTACTAGTCCTAATTGTAGCACCATTAGTGTTCGAGCCTCCAATGTTGTGAAATTTTCTATTTGCATGACATCCTTGCTACTCATGAATAATGTGTCAAAGGAATAAAAACTTCCAACTATAAAATAACACCACAAGAGAAGAATCTCTTAGCTACTCATGCTGTAGGAGAATGAAACAAAATTTTATCCTAGATGCTATGCTTCTAGATGTACATAGGCCCAAAATGGTAGAGTGGACTCGAACTCTATCAAAAGCATAACAATCCTATAGTCAATTAGTTGGCAAGTGATAGATTAGGACGACAACTCATGTCATTTATTCCATCTACCATATAACAGTAATGGCTATTTACAATGCAGTCATGCTATGCATGTCTCAGTTTGATTTATGTTTCGATATTCTTAAAGTATTTTATAGGACAATCAATATATACAGTAGAAACTCAATAGATATTATACTAATTAAATGAAACATACCATTCTAGTTTGGATAAATTAAGGTAACTTACCCAAATAATTCAAAACAATTCAATCACATGCAAGCCCACAATAATGCCCACACACAAACCCATTGATTTATATATTTAAGGCTCTACTAATTACAAACACAAATAAATATAATAACCATAAAGAGTCACTCAAACATCTATAATCGTCATCAATCATAATAATTGTTAGGAAGCTTTGTGGCACTATCACCTAAGAATGAAATAAGATATAATAAGTATATAGGATCTACTAAAAGACTCAAACTAACCAAAAATACTAATTAGGGTTTTCCTATTTTTGGCTAAACTCAATTAGTAATTCAATTGTAATCTCTTCATTTTAGCTCCAAATTTTGCAATCTTATACTTGTTTTGAAGCTAAGAAAGCATGTTTTCACTTGAGATGGTTAAATTCGTCACTTTTGGTCAATTAATGGGCATAATTATTGGGTTAAGTGTCGGGTGGTGCTTTAAGATGGAAGTATTTCAAGTTTTTTCCAACTAATTATATCAAGAACTTTATCAAATTACCAATTAATACTAAATTGAGCTAATAGAACATATTTGAATAAATTCCACCCACTAATTGTTGTGGCTAGTGTTCATGTAACTACTCAACAGTTTAGTTTATCACAACCTAAGTCCTTATGCTAGATTTCACCGATTGTGATATTGAATAAATTGACTCTAAGTCTTAAACTTGCATATATCATCCATGAGTCATGCTCCAAGAGGCTATCATGCAACGTTGCACTTGGGAATTTAATTATTCCAAATATTAACATCATATTTTAGCTTGGGATTACACTTACGTAGGTTGTCTTTAACCATTATCATCGAGGTAGTAAATAGTTCAAACCCCTATGTACAAATTCTTCTATTTATCAATTATTCACTCAAAGCAATAAGGGAATATGCAAGATTCCTCTTAGTCACGGCAAGGATGGTCCTTCTTCCATTGCTTCAATCTTTTATTTAATTAAGTTAACTATTAAAAACATGCTCCTGATCAATCCTTCAAGCTTGGCTTTACAGTCAAACGAGCAGGCAGGCCTAACACATCTGCTATATACTTTAAGTTACTTGGTTCGTATATGGTGAAAGGTATTAAGTTACTTCCAAACCCACACCAGTCACATGTTCAATAATGTAAAACATAAGAGTAGGTAAACAAAAAAAACCTGATCAAATTGAATTGATTTATAAATCGAATCAAATCAAGTTGAAAATATGATTTTTTTTTTCTTAATTTGGTTTGAAAATTTTTAAATCTGAACTAAAATGAAAATTTATAATTAGTTTGAAGAGTTAATTTAAACCAAACAATTTTGGAAAAAAATATAATGATAATTTATTTATAACTAAAAAATTCTTTTATTATAATATAATATTTAAAAGAGTTTTTAATTTATCTTTATTGAAAAACATATGCATTTAAATTTTATAACCATAATTTAACAAATATATATATATATAGGTTAACTTAAATTTTATTTTATATGCTAGTCTAAGAAATAAATTAGTTATATTAAACATCTAAAATTTTTTAATTGTTTAAATATTGACTTTTTTCAATTTCTTATATAATATCAATAAATGTTATTATTAGATAAATTTAATACTACTCATATGAAATTATATGTTAAGCAAATATACTTTCTTAGAAAAAAAAATACGATTTAATTCGTAAACCAAACCAAAATTTTATGGTTTGGAAAAAATATGAAATCAAACTGCATAATTCGGATTGAAGTAATGAAAAACAAAACCAATCTTATCCATGCCCATCCTTAATGAGATGCCATGTAATATATGCTAAGTTTTATCTAAAACTCAATTTCTCAATCAGTTGGGTTGGAGGTAATCAACCAAATAACATAATAACTACTCATAGTATATAACAACCCCCCATAGAGTAGTAAATATTCTAAAATGTAAACAAGTAGAAATCTAGAGGTGAAATTCATAGTCCTAGCAATATAGTGGTGATCCACATGTTAGAATTTCTGGGGACTTGAAACTAAATCTGGATTTTGTGCGATTTATTCAGGGAATTTGATTGGGAAATAATCCATTTAAGATATGATTTGATTTGATCAAATCTACGTGAGTAAATATTGCAATTTAAGCTCGGATCACGTCAATTAAGATCTATGATGGTAGAAGATATATTTAGGATGTGATCTTTCGATTAGGTCCCTAATTCCACTCACTCACAGTTTAGAAAAATATACCATCGTTTTTTAGGGAGAGAGGGCGTAGAAGTATCAAATCAAAACTAAGAAAATTCGTGATTTTATTTGCAATGGCTAAAGGTATGTAGAAAATTCCATTTTTGCTTTTGCTTTTGCTCTTATATGTTCATTGGGTGCTCACGAACATGATAGAAAATTAATTTATATGATCTAACATTTAGTATCAGAGTTATTTTTTCAAAAATACCTCTACCTTACTTTATTTCGGTTTGGTTTGAATTTGATGTTTTTTTATCTTAATAAGATTAGGAATTGATAGAAAATCAAATTCCATGTGTTTTAAGCTTTAAAACATTAATTTTGAGGTCCAAATTAGCCGAAAAATCATTGGTTGGAGTCGGGTTATAGTGACTCGAGTGGAGGTTGAAGATGACTTAAATCTAAGCAGTCTTTTAAGTCGTTTAAAAAAAAAAAAGGGGGTCGACATTGGCGTACGATCCCTGCTTTTCCTTTACAGGAGACCCCTCGCTAATATGCTGAACCATGGATTTTAGAACTCCCTGTATGTCGTCTATTGAACTAAGTTAAGCTGGAGTCTTTCGCAGTCACACACTTGACCCTACACGTGCAAAACACGTACCTGTTTGAAAAATTAAGGACACGAAGAACGCACCCACCCTGGATTAAACCTGTGACAGTAAGGGTTCCTTTTTCCATTCGTGACGTGGAGCTTAGCCAATTGAGCTAAGCCATTTTTCTTGATTGGTTTTTCGGCTAACATTATTATTAGGTTAATGGTGATCCACATGTTAGAATTTCCTAGGACCTGAAACTGAATATGGATTTTGTGCGATTTATTCAAGAAATTCGATTGGGAAATAATCCATTTAAGATATGATTTGATTTGATCAAATCTATGCAAGTAAATCTCGAAATTTAAGTTCAGTTCACGTCAATTAAGATTTATGATGGTAGAAGATATATTTAGGATGTGATCTTTCGGTTGGGTCCCTAATCCCACTCACTTACACTTCAGAAAAATACACCATCGTTTTTTAGGGAGAGAGGGCTTAGAAGTATCAAATCAAAACCAAGAAAATTTGTGATTTTATTTGCAATGGCTGGAGTTATGTAGCTTTTGCTCATATATGTTCATTGAGTGCTCACGAACATGATCGAAAATTAATTTATATGATCAAACATTTAGTATCAGAGCTATTTTTTCAAAAATACCTCTACCTTGCTTTATTTCGGTTTGGTTTGAATTTGATGTTTTTTTGTCTTAATAGGATTAGGAATTGATAGAAAATCGAATTCCTTGTGTTTAAAGCTTTAAAACATTAATTTTGAGGTCCAAATTAGCTGAAAAATCGCTGGCTGGAGTTGGGTAATAGTGACTCGAGTGGAGGTTGAAGATGACTTAAATCTAAGTAGTCTTTTAACGTCAACGTACGATCCCTGCTTTTCCTTTACTGGAGACCTCTCGTTGGTATGCTGAACCATGGATTCTGGAACTCCCTGTATGTCGTCTGTTGAACTGAGTTAAGCTGAAGTCTTCCGCGATCACGCACTTGACCCTGTGCATGCAACACACGCGCCTGTTTGAAAAATTAAGGACAAGAAGAATGCACCTACCCTGGATCAAACCTGTGACAGTAAGAGTTCCTTTTCCATCTGTGACGTAGAGCTTAGCCAACTAAGTTGAGCCATTTTTCTTGATTGTTTTTCCGACCAACATTATTATTAGGTTAATGGGCTTTAAACCGGTTTACCAACACTTAGTGAAATTAAACTTTTATAATTTTAATATATCTACATTATTTATTATTAATTATATAGATAACATTTAGTAAATAATTTTACATATTAAAATTTGTTTGTGTTGGTTATTGAATTGAATTAATTCTTATTGGCTCTCTATGAATTTAATTATCATGATATACTTATATTATTATTTACTTACATGTATGATTTATGGTTTATTATTATACGTATAATGTTGATTAGATTATATAAGTGTTTAGAGTTAAGTTTATAAGTTATTGCTTACGGTTTTTGCAATAATTAAGCATAAGGATTTAGTTAATGTTTATGTGATCTATATAATTTCAATTAATTAAAGAATAGCCACAGTATCTTTAATTAATTAAAATTGTATATATTAAGGATGATAAGATCACACGTGAAAATAAACATTAGTTGTGATTAATTATACGCAATATAATAGATCTTATTCTACAAGAATTTTTATTATGTGTGTATGATTAATTAAGATAAAATGTCAAATTATATTTTCTAATTTACCCACAGGGATTAGAAAAAAGGATCATGATTTGATAGTTTTATCGTAGGACTTCAGATGAATATAATTGAATTAGGACTTTAGCCTACAGGCAAGTTTCATGTCACTAGATTCATATTTTAGCATGATTTTACATTGGTAAAACATGACATATCTTAATTAGCCTAAAAAACTTTTGTAACATGAGCATGTATATTTAATTATTGCAGCAATTCAACCTATCAATTTTTCTAATATGCGATGTGATGTTCCTAAACTTAAAGGAAATAACTATAAGGTTTAGAAAGAGAGAGTTCTTCTTCATTTAGAATGGATGGACAATGATTACGCTATTAGGAAACTAGAGTCTCCTACAATAACTGAAACCAACACTCCAGATGTAGTAAGTCTTTGTGAAAAATGGGAGCAATCTAATCGCTTGTTAGTTATTCTCATAAAGACTAAAATTTCTGCTGGTATAAGGAGCTTCGTCGAGCATTATCAAAGGGTCCAAGATCTGCTAAAGGCCATTAATGAGCAATTTGCTACTTCATATAAGGTAATGGCTAATACCCTAACTATAGAGCTTTTAACTTTGAGGCTCACCAGCATTAAGGGTGTGTGTGATCATATCATGCACATGAGAGATATTGCGGCCCAATTAAAGGCATTGGAAGTTGAGTTATTAGAATCCTTCCTAGTTCACTACATCCTTTGCACTTTACCTTAAAAGTATGACCCATTTAAGATATCATACAACACACATAATGATAAATAGTCAATCGATGAGTTGTTGACCATGTGTGTTTAAGAAGAGGGCAGACTACTTATGGAGGAGAAGGAGAAGGAAAGGGTAAACTTGACTACTCATGGAAAGAGTAATAAGAAGGATCAAGCCAAAGACAAGGGGAAAGGGGAAATCCCCTTTGCAAAGGACATAAAGAAGGAGGTTATGTGTTTCTTTTGTAAAAAGAAGGGACACATGAAGAAACGATGCTCCAAGTTCATGCAGTGGCTTGATAAGAAAGGTACTTAACTTTCACTTGTCTATTTTGAATCCAATATGATTAATGTTAATCATAACACATGGTGGATTGATTTTGGTTTTACAATCCATGTGACCAATTCATTGCAGGATTTAAAAGACCTGCGAAAGCTAGTGGGAAGTGAGCTTAGCATCTATTCAGGAAAAAAGATGTCTTCACATGTGCAGGCAATTGGAACGTGCAACTTAGTTTTAAGCAATGTTTCATTTTGAATTTGAAAAAGACATTTTATATCCTTGGTTATTCTAGGAATTTAATTTCAATTTCCAGACTTGTGTTAGATGGTTATTCCTTTAACTTTTCATATTCTAGATTTAATTTATTTTATAAATCCAATGTTATTGGATATAGTACCTTGTCTGATGGTCTTTTTCTACTTAATTTACAAAATGATGAAAACCATGCTATAATGCGCGTTCAAGAAAAAGTTGGCACTAAACGATGTGTTATGAATAAAGAATCCTCTATGTTGTGGCATCGAAGATTAGGACATATCTCCATTGATAGAATTAAAAGGTTAGTGAATGATGGGATACTTAGTATTTCAGATTTCACTGACTTTGAGACTTGTATAAGCTGTATTAAGGGAAAATAGACTAACAAGTCGAAGAAGGGTGCCAAGAGGAGCTCTGAATTATTAGAAATTATACATACAAACATTTGTAGTCCAGACATAGATGCATATCGTAATAGGTACTTTGTGTCTTTCATAGATGATTACTCACGATATATGTATCTCTACTTACTTAACAACAAGAATGAAGCACAAGATGCTTTTAAAGTTTTTAATGATGAAGTAGAGAAACAATGTGGAAAACAAATTAAAATCGTGAGATCCGATAGAGGCGGAGAGTACTATGGTAGATATACAGAGAGTGGACAAGCGACTGGTCCATTTGCAAGGTTTCTTCAAGAGAATAGGATTGTTGCCCAATACAGTTTACCTAGCTCTCCAGATCAAAATAGAGTAACTGAAAAGAGTAATCGAACATTATTGGACATGGTGCTGAGTATGCTTGCAAGCTCTAAGCTTCCTAACTTCTTGTGGATCGAAGCTCTTAAAATGACTACGTATATATTGAACCAAGTTTTAACTAAAGCTGTCCAAAAGACACCATTTGAGTTATTCAAGGGATGGAAACCGAGTTTGCAACATGTACGCGTTTGAGGATGTCCATCTGAAGTAAGAGTCTACAATCCACATGAGAAGAAGTTAGACCTAAGGACTATTTGTGGGTATTTCGTTGGATATGCCGAAAGGTCTAAGGGATATAGATTTTATTATCCATCTCATAACACTAGGTTTGTGAAATCAAGAAATGCAAAATTTCTTGAGAATGACTTGATTAGTGGGAGCGATCAATCTCAAGGCCCTCATTTTGAGAAAGATTATATAGATGCTCAGTGTGCCACTTCAAGTAGTGGGTTAATCGTTGTTGTTAACAACACGCCTTTAACATAGATGTGTGTTGAAGAGCCAACCCTAGAGGTACCACAAACTGCTGATCCTAATCCAGTAAATGCTAAAGTTCAACATATCTCCGAAGCTGTTGAACAACATAATCCTATTCTTCAAGAAAATGTTGATGCAACATTAAGAAGATCTACTAGAGTAAGGAAATCAATAATTCCTAGTGACTATGTTGCGTATCTATAAGAGTCTAACTACAATGTTGGAGGCGAAAATGATCATGAGACATTTTCACAAGCCATGAGGTCTGAGAATTCGAAGTTGTGATATAGTGCCATGAAAGAAGAGATGGATTCGATGGCATCTAATAGAGTTTGGAATCTTGTTAAGTTGCCTAAAGTAAGACTTGTTGCTAAAGGATTCACTCAAAGGGAAGGAATCGACTACACAGAGACATTTTCTCCTATATCTATGAAAGATTCCCTTCGTGTAATTATGGCATTGGTTGCACATTTTGATTTGAAGTTGCACCAAATGGATGTGAAAACGACCTTCCTTAATGGTAATCTAGAGGAAGAGGTTTACATGAAACAACCTGAAGAATTCTTCACTAGTAATGATGAGCATTTGGTTTGTAAGCTTAATATATCCATATATAGATTAAAACAAGCCACCCGTCAGTGGTATTTGAAATTCTATGATGTCATCACTTCATTTGGTTTTGAAGAAAACATTATGGATCAGTGTGATGCAAACCCTAGGTATACTAAACCTAGAACCCGGCGATCATGATTTGAATCGGATCCTCAGGAATTGTCTTGAACAAGCTATGAAAGGAACTAAACCTTAACCACACCTATTGATTGAAACCTCAGTTATCAATTAATTTCCCCAAGCATTTACATTGAAGAAATTGAGGAGTTCGTGCTTAAAGAACAAAAGAGAGAGTCTCTCACAAATTGTGTATTAAAAAAAATCTAAGTGATGCCGCCCCCTTTCCCTCATGAGGAGCTTTTATAGTTTTACAAAAAAACCCTAAAAAAATAGTCTTACAACATAGAGAATCGGCCTTAACTTAAGAGGCCGAAAAAACTAAAAGAAAAAAAAAAAAAAACAAATGGCATAAGGCTGGGCGGCTTATAGCCGATCCAATTTCCCCTTTAACTCGGCGGCTTCACCGTTCTTTACTATAATTTTCATCCTACAGCTCTCATATCTTTATCCGCCTCTGTGTAAGCTTGAATCAAGTGAATAAAGGTCGATTCTCCCTTAGCGTAACTTGGTTCTCTCTCTTGTAGATTCATCACTAATCTTTGCAAAGCTTCACTTATCCGCTTAGCCTTAGCTCTTATCATTGGACTTCCAATACTATGTAGCGGGTCATTAGACTTCAGCTTATAAACGATTGATGCTAGTTGATCCTCATCATTCCTTCTTTTCTCGAAAAGATTCGTCCCCGAATCACCTACATCATATAGAGTAAGGTTTGAAACATTAAAAGTTGTGCTTACATTACCATAGCGACTTGGTAAGTCAATCTTGTAAGCATTATCATTGATGCGCTCCAATACTCGAAAAGGTCTATCTCCCTTAAGGTATAATTTCGACTTCTGGTGCTCGGCAAATCTCTCATTTCTCAAATGCACCTACACCCAGTCTCTTGGATGAAAAACAGTCTTTAAATGACCCTTATTGGCTTGACAAGCATAGTGCTCGTTAATCTTCTCAATGTTGGTTGAACCTAAGCATGTAATTCCCTAACAAATTCTGCCTTTTTCTTTCCATCAAGATTAACAAATTCGTTAATAGGCAAAGGCAAAATATCCAATTGAGTCAAAGGGTTAAAGCTATACACAACCTCAAATGGAGACTATGATGTAGTGGAATGCACAGTCCTGTTATATGCAAATTCTACATGAAGCAAACATGTCTCCTATTGTTTCAAATTCTTATGAATCATGGCACGTAACAAGGTTAAAAGAGTCCTATTGACTACTTCCGTCTGACCATCAGTTTGAAAGTGTGCAACAATAGAGAACTACAATTTAGTGCCTAGCCTATTCCATAAAGTACGCCAAAAATGGCTCAAGAATTTCACATCCCTATCACTCACAATAGATTTAGGCAAACCATGTAATCGCACGATCTCTCTAAAGAACAATTCAGCAATATGCCGTGCAGCATTAGTTTTAGCACAGGTAATGAAATAAGCCATCTTACTAAACCTATCGACAACAACAAATATGTTATCTTTGCCACTTTGAGAGTGTAGTAACCCTAATACAAAATCCATAGAAATGTCAATCCTGAGTTGATTAGGTACAGGCAATGGAATGTATTCCCCATAGGGTATTACTCTGGATTTGGCATGTTTACATGCAATGCACTTATCACACACAATTTGCACATCATGTTTCATCTTTGGCCAATAGAAATGTTTATGCAAAATATCCAAAGTCTTTTTAACACCAAAGTGTCCCATTAAACCGCCCCCATGTGTTTCCCTCACCAGCAATTCACGCACAGAACTTTTAGGCACACATAACCTATCTTTCTTAAACAAATATCCATCATGTCTACAAAAGTCAGAATATCCAGACTCAGCATAAACGGCCCAAATTTGACCAAAATCAGCATCATTCTCATATAATTCCTTAATGAGTTCAAATCCAAGAAATTTAGTATGTAGAGAAGTCAAAAGAGAATACCTTCGAGAAAGTGCATCAGCTACCAAATATTCTTTTTCTTGCTTGTATTTAACCACATATGGAAATGTCTCAATAAATTCTAACTACTTGGCATGCCTCTTGTTTAACTTACCTTGAGTTTTCAAGAACTTCAAACTCTCATGATCAGAATGAATAATGAACTCCTTAGGCCATAAGTAATGTTGCCAAGTTTGTAAGGTCCTTACTAAAGCATACAGTTCCTTATCATTTACTAAATAATTTAGTGCAACACCATTAAGTTTTTCGCTAAAATAAGCAACCGGCTTAGACTCCTACATCAACACACCACCTATACCTTTCCCGGAAGCATTGCATTCAATCTCAAAAACTTTCTCAAAATTAGGTAAAACTAGTAAAGGTGTGTTAGTCAACTTACCTTTCAAGGTCTAAAAAGCCTACTCATGCAATTCAATCCACTTGAATTCGGCATCCTTCTTAACAAGATCATTTAGAAGCGCAGCTATGGAACTAAAATCCTTCACAAATCTCCTATAAAAGCTTGCCAATCCATGAAAGCTCCTGACTTCACTTGCGTTCCTTAGTGTTGGCCACTCCCGAATTGCCTTCACCGTTTCCTCATCTACAGCAATCCCATTTGCACCTACAACAAACCCAAGAAAAAGCACAGTTTCCATATAAAAGGTGCACTTCTTCAAGTTCGCATACAACTTGTTTTCTCTCAAAACAGTGAATACACATTGTAAATGCTGAATATCATCATTTAAAGTCCTGTTGTAAACTAAAATGTCATCAAAGTATACAACAACAAACTTCCCAATGAAATTACAAAGAACATGATTCATTAACCTCATAAACGTGCTAAGTGTGTTTTTTAATCCAAAAGGCATTACCATCTACTCATATAACCCATGTTTAGTTTTAAAAGCCGTTTTCCATTCATCTCCCTCTCTCATGTGAATTTGGTAATAGTCATTCTTTAAATCAATTTTAGAAAACAAACAAGCATCATGTAATTCATCAAGCATATCATCAAGTCTTGGGATAAGATGTCTGTACTTAACTGTGATCTTATTGATTGCTCGACAATCAACACACATTCGCCATGTTCCACCCTTCTTGGGAACTAGAATGACAGGAACTGAACATGGACTCAGGCTTTCTCTCACAAACCCTTTCTCTATCAAATCATCAACCTGTCTCTGGATTTCCTTTGTCTTCTTAAGATTAGTCCGGTAAGCTGGTCGATTAAGAATAAACGCACCTAGAATGAAATCCATTTGATGCTCAATGCCCTGTAGTGGAGGCAGACCCTTTGGTACCTCTCCAAGAAACAAATCTTTATACTCCTATAAAAGAGACACCACCATATTAGGCAAAGAAGAGTTAAGGTCAATGTTAGTAAAATACACATCATTGTACATAAGTACAAGTAGTTGTTTCCCTGCTAATATTGCACTCTTTACCTCACTTTTCTTTGCAATTTTCTCTCCACTCAGTGTTTTAGAATCTTTTCTCTCATGGCTCACCACTGTTTGTCTTTCACTCTTTTCTTATACACTCGTATGTTTCGCTCTAAACTCTTTTACTATCTGAACCTAATCCTCATAAGCCTCCCATGGTTTCTGTGGAGATAGAACCACCTTCCTTTTGTTTAGAACAAAAGAATATTGGTTCTTGTATCCATCATACATCACCCTCTTATCAAACTATCATGGTCGACCTAGCAATATGTGACTAGCTTGTATGGGAACTACATCACACATCACCTCATTACGATAACCCCTGATAGAAAAAGAAATAAGAACTTACCTAGTCACTTTCACTTCCTCACACTTATTCAACCACTGCAATCGATATGGCTTTGGATGTTTTACAGCCTTCAACCTCATCTTATCAACTAATAAGGAACTAGCAACATTAGTGCAGCTATCACTATCAATGATCAAGCTACATACCTTGTTCTACACATGACACCGGGTATGAAAAATGTGCTCACATTGAACCCCTTCACCATCATTCTAAGGCTGAGTGTTGAGAACTCACCTAATAACATACAACTCTCCACTCACGGGTCCTTCGAAATCGACTTCATTATAATCCTCTAATGGTAACGTAGCATCGTCATTAGAACTAATACTTTCCACATCTCCATTATCGCAAACGATCATAACCCTTTGATTTAAACATTGAGATATGATATGTCTATACCCCTGACACCTAAAACATTTGACATCACAAGTTCTAGTAGGTGGTTTAGTGTTAAAATTACCCTTAGAAGAAGTAACTGGACTCTTGGCTTTCACATCCTCTTTTGGTTTCGAGTTTGTAGTGTTCTTCTTCCAATTTGACTTCCATGAAGAGTTGGAAGTTGTCTCAGATTTTGAAGTTCCCCTATATTTTAACTGCTTCTCTACCTTGATTGCCTTGTGTAACAACTTCTCCATATCCACATAGTGATGTAAATCCACTACGTCAGCGATCTCCCAATTTAACCCATTGATAAACCTAGCCATTGTAGCCTCATCATCCTCCTCCACTCTGGCTCCAATCATAGCAATCCCTATTTCCTTATAATAGTCCTCTATGCTCCTAGACCCTTGAATCAGTCCTTAGAACTTCTAAGCAAATCCCTGTGATAATGACTAGGGATAAACCTCCTCTGCATAATGGTCTTCATCTCGTCCTATGTGGTAACAGGCCTCTCACCATACCTATGCCTATTACCTACTAGCTAGTCCCACCAAACACTAGCATAATCAGAAAACTCAACTGCAACTAATTTAATCTTCTTCTCCTCAGTGTAATTGTGGCATTCAAATACATGATCCACTTTTCTTTCCCATTCTAAGTATAGCTCTGGATCATTTTTTTTCCTTGAAAAGATGATATCTTCATTTTGATACTTTCCAAGTTATTATCTTGCCGTTAGGTACTTCCTTTCTCCCTCATGTAGATATACTCTCCTGACTCAACATCCTCCCCCTCTTAAGGGTCTAATCATTCCTCATGCTACAACATTGCTACCGGATGGTTCCTTGCTCCGTTCCATCTTATCCATCCTCTCATGGATTTATTCCCATTCACCACTCAGTATTCTTTTCAGCTCACTTATTAAAGCATCACACAACAATTTATTTTCCCCTCCTCCATTCTCTCCCCCAGTTGGACTTTGGCTAGACATATCTTTACAATAGAAAAAGGTTAGTAATAACATGAATAATTTTGAACCTCATGATTCACTCGCTCACCTATTTACACTCACAAAAATAGATTCACTCGTGTTTTGCTCTCAAGTACAATGTTACTCACACCCCGATCTTATAGATTCTTTGATTAGAACTCAAATGAAATCTCCTCAACGTAAACTACTAAGGCAACTCAACTGACTAAACAATTGGTTCCAAATTAGCAAACAATTAAAAAGTACACAAATAAGGATTCAATATAAACGCTAGAGCACGATGGAATTGGAAAGACAATATACCACTTATTATGGAATTGGAAAGACAAGATAACACTTAATACGGAATTGGAAGGATAATATAACACTTAATTGTGTAATTTAAAGGTAATGGAATTGCCCTTTGTAATTCGACAATGGATAAACGTGATTGGAATTAATAGAATAAGGCCTTTCTTACCTTTTTAATTCGCCGAAGAAGAAACAATGCGGAGGATTGGATTTTTTTTTTATCCTCAGCTGAATTCAACAGATGCAATTTATAAATATGCTAGTTTGGGTAATTTGTGACCCCGACATCAATGAAATTGATGAAACAATCCAAACTTGGCAAGAGGACTGTCGGACGCCGATAGGAAATTCCACAAAACAATTTTTTTTTTTTAATTTCTAAAGAGATGAAACAAGAAGAATGAATTGAAATGAAACAAATAAGATAAAGGATAGATTTACTTGATTCAAGAAATCGAAGCTCTGATACCAAATAATACAAACCTTAGGTATATTAAACCTAGAACTCGACGATCGTGATTTGAATCGGATCCTCAAGAATCGTCTTGAACAAGCTATGAACAGAACTAGACCCCAACCACACTTGTTGATTGAAACCTCGGTTATCAATTAATTTCCCTAAGCGTTTACATCGAAGAAATTGAGGAGTTCATGCTCAAAGAACAAAAGAGAGAGTCTCACAAATTGTATATTAAAAAAAATCTAAGTGATGCCACCCCCTTTCCCTCACAAGGAGCTTTTATAGTCTTACACAAAACCCTAAAAAAATAGTCTTACAACATAGAGAACCAGCATTAACTTAAGAGGCCGAAAAAACTAAAAGAAAAAGAAAATGGCATAAGGTCGAGCGGCCTATTGCCGATCCAATTTCCCCTTAAACCCAGTGACTTCACAGTTCTTTACTATAATTTTCATCCTACGACTCGCATATCTTTGTCCGTCTCTATATAAGCTTGAATCAAGTGAATAAAGGTCGATTCTCCCTTAGTGTAACTCGGTTCCCTCTCTTGTAGATTCATCCCTAATCCTTGCAAAGGTTCACTCATCTGCTTAGCTTTAGCTCTTGTCATTGGACCTCCAATACTATGTAGCGGTTCATTAGACTTTGGCTTATGAACACTTGATGCTAGTTGATCCTTATCACAATGCATATACCAGAAGGTTAGTGGAAGAAAAATTTGTTTTCTTGTGCTGTATGTGGATGATATTTTGCTTGCAACCAATGATAAGAGTTTGCTATATGAGGTAAAATGATTCCTCTCTAAGAACTTTGATATGAAAGATATGGGTGAGCCATCTTATGTCATTGGCATTAAGATCCATAGGGAAAAATCTCAAGGAATTTTAGGTTTGTCTCAAGAAACCTATATCAAAAAAGTTTTAGAGAGATTTTAGATGAAAGATTGTTCACAGAGTGTAGCACCCATTATGAAGGGTGACAAATTGACCTTAAGCCAATGCCCCAAAAATGAGCTTAAGCGAGAACAAATGAAAAACATTCCATATGCGCCAACCGTTGGAAGTCTAATGTATGCTCAGGTTTATACTAGACCTGACTTTGCATTTGTTGTTGGGACGCTAGGGAGATATCAAAGTAACCCAGGTGTTGACCACTGGAGAGCTATAAAGAAAGTAATGAGATACCTTCAAGGAACAAAGGATTACATGCTCATGTATAGATGGACTGACAATTTGGAGGTCATTAGATATTCTGATGCGAAACCGAATATTAGAATTTCTTGGGTCTCAAAACCAAATCCAGATTTTGTGCTATTTATTCGAGAAATTTGATCAGGATATAATCCATTTAAGATATGATTTGATTTAATCAAATCTACATGAGTAAATCTTGCAATTTAAGCTCAGATTACATCGGTTAAGATCTATGATGGTAGAAGATATATTTGGGGTGTGATCTTTCGGTTAGGTCCTTAATCCCACTCACTCACACTTAAGAAAATTACACCATTGTTTTTTAAGGAGAGAGGGCTTAGAAGTATCAAACCAAAACTAAGAAAATTTGTACTTTTATTTGTAATGGCTGAAAGTATATAGATGATTCAATTTTTGCTTTCGCTTTTGCTCTTATATATTTATTGGGTGCTCACAAACATGATTGATAATTAATTGATATGATCTAAAAATTCTTATATATATATATATATATAATATATTATTTTACTACTATTTTCATTTTTTTTAGTGATTATAACTAGAAAAGAGAGATTCAAATTCAATTCATCTTTCCGAAAACCAAAATCCATACCACTAAAATATATTAGAACATGAAAATACAACTGAATTGGATAATTAAGGAAATATGCTGAATAAAAGCGCTAAAAAATCCTAGCTAGGTTGGTGAGTTTTGGAAGCAAGTCAAGAAAGAGAGATAAGAAGGTGACTTGATTTCAACGTTATGTAATGGCATGGCGCATGCTATGTCTATGTGTAGAGGTGAATAATGCACCGACTTTGGGATTTTCTCCGTCTTCCGTTTTGTGTTTCCAACCGACTGGATTGAAAGGGGCATTGGATGTTGTGGTCTTGGACCACGTTAGAACTAGCTTTAGCCTTATTAAGCTCTACATTTCCACCACATCATAAAGTCATCCTTATTAATTAATGAAACATTCCCATTTCCCAAACGATAACTATAATTCTTTATATAGTTTCGACAATACACCTCTACTTTATATAATTCTTTCCAAAAAATACGGTGCGTTTATTTATATATTGAATAGGACATCGGTGAGATGCTACCATTGTCAAATCCTTTTGCTTGGATACCTAGTGTATTTTTATACAACAATCTAGCATGCATTATATTGAATTATAAAAAAGAAAATAACTTAATAATAATAATATTATAAAGTAAGTATTTCAAAAATCTAAGATCACTAGTGTTAGTTGATGCCATAGTGAGGGTTGCTTGCTTGAATGTATTATCAAGATTTGCATGGAATAGGGTTATTTTCATAAGATACGTAATAGGTACTCAACAAAAGACGGGGACCTCCTTTAAATAGCTATTTCTTGTATGAACGAGCAAGGAAGCACAGTTATAAATAAACATTCTCCAACTTTTCAACTAACGGTAAGGGGAATCTCGATTCAATTCACGTGTCACGTGTCACGTGTGTACGTGAATTGTGAACCATCATGCCATGTGTCTCGTCTCGTATCCATAATTTTCCTAAATATAAAATAGCTGAAGGAAGGAGGGCCCAAATCAAAATGCACCAATAGTGCTCAAGAAAGCCCAGCCCGTCCAATAATCCAACACCAACCCCCTCTCTCTAACCCTCCAAAAAAATAATAATAATAAAATAAGAGAGAGAGAAGACAGAACAGGAAGGCAGGGACCCTTCTTCAGTATTCTCTCACACAGAGACCGTGAGCGTGACCTGACCTGACCTGACTGCATTTGCTGGGCTCCGCGCCACGCCACTCCATTCTGCTCTTCCTCTCGTCCATGGCCGTTGAAGAAGACATTCTCGTGTCTGTCATTCCTTGCAATGACAAGCCTACCCTTTGTCCCTCCATAGACAGAGAGAAGACACTGACACCCATTCACTATCTCTCGATAAATCCGAGGTCATTTCCGTCCATTCACAGGTAAAGTAAAAGAGAGCTCAAGCATGCAACCGTTAATGTAGCTCTCTTTCTCTTCCCCTCCCTCCCTTCCCCCCCACCCCCCCTCTCTCTCTCTATCTATCTACTCGACTTCCCCCTTTCTCTCTCCTCATTGCTTGGGAAAAGGCAGACAGGTTGGAGCCAGGCACTGCTACTACTACTCCTACTTAACTAATCTTATGTATAATATTTTTCCAAAAAAAAAGAAAATAGTCTTATATCTCTAACATCCATTTAGTTTAGTTCTTCTTTTTTGGGGTTTTCTTTTTAAACTTTTAGAGTAGGATGAGGGTTATGATTTGTCAAGGGAGATGTGTATACATCGAACAATGTCGGGTAAAAATGGGATTTGGGTTTTGAGCCATTTTTTGTATTTTGCAAATTTTAAGGATGTATAGTTCTTCTGGTTTAAGGACGATGTATGCTTTCCCAAATTTTCAATAGAATTTGTTCTCTTCCCCAGAGATATGATTACTTACATTGCTGGAAACTTTTATTTTTATTTATGTTGTGTAGAATCAGGTTTAGAATTAATGGAATCCTGAAAACACTCATTAAAGGATTCTATTTTTCTTTTCCTTGCCTAATACTTGATATTCCCAATGTGTAGTTATGTCTCTGTGATTATGGTGATTCGTGACAGGTACTGGCCTTTTAAGGGTAATCGACTGATTGTATAGAGGCATTAAATATGGCTTTCTTTCATTAACTTTATGGTGTTTCATGTGTGGCTATGGGGCTGGTTTTACTTCCTTTTTTTTCTACTGTGCTTTGTCTGGTCAAATCAATTGACGGTGTGTTATATTGAAATCTGAATTTGGAGAGCGCAGCATTGAACTTTGACCAGCATCTTATTCCAGTCAAAGTATGGAGCTCTTTTTCCCTTGTAATTATATATCATTGGTGTGCCATTGATGTCGAATTTAGAACAAAATCACCAGTGTAGTTCGACTTGGATGCATTAAAGCTAATATAATCTAGTAGTTCACATAAGGCTATGAATAAGAACAATGCTATCTAGTATTCTAGATGCTATGTGGAAATTTTGTCCCTATAGCTTGCTTCTGTATGTACCCACATTTCACTGCTCATTGCACCAACATGACAGATAGTAGGGTGGTCGAGATCTCTTGGAACAATAATGCGGAATATATTGATGATCTTCACATCACATTGTCATAAACGATTTCATCGGTTGCTGCTAAGCGACCCTTGTTTGTCTATATGATTAAGTTGGTTCGTGCATGAATATTAGAGCCCTGAATTACTTTTGCCATCTGTGCTTCTCCTATGAGTTCCTTTTCGTGTGGTGCTACTGTGCTAGTTTAGATCTTTGTTTTGTAAAGTGGGTCTAAGATTTTTGTTGAATTATCATTCCTATAGGCATTGTTGTGAACATTCTCTATTTGCATTGGAAGCTAGACAAAATAATTTTATACATTTGTAATTCAGCATCAACTTATGAGGTACTCTTGAGTAATAGTTAGGGTTGACCCGAAGCTGTAGAGGATAGGATCTTTCATATGTTAATTGCTCTATTTAAATTACAAAGGGTTTTGATATCATTCAATTGCTCAATACGGTCTTCTGAATATTGTGCATTGCATGATGGTAACATTTGCATTTGATGTTAAGGAATGCACTCTTCTTTATTTCATTCTTTACTCCATTTGTTCTATTTATCCTCATGGTGATTGCTAATTTTAGAATATTGATTTCCAGTGGCATTAATCAATGACTTTGCAGAATATGCTCAAGTCTTCTAAGGTTCTCTCTTCTGTATCATTATATCAACTAAACAGATGGAATCTAGGCATACCCATGATATAGGTTTCCATTGTGGGTTTTATGCTTTTGGGGTTGAACATTTATCTTGTAATATGCAAGATGGTAGAATAGAAGAGGTTGCCATGGCTCTTCTATTGGTTTGGTGTTGGAAGGGCTCATAATTTGTTCCAAACCAAAACATCATATTTTTTCATGTTTGTTAAAGAGTCAAATCCTGGAATTGAGCAAAGATCAACAAATATCCAAAATAATACATTTTATGTTCCTTTATCCTCTTCCCTCACGTTTGAGTTGGTAGTTAGGAGGGCATTCTGCAGGATTCAGTTTTGTGCAGTCCTGTGCTTATTTTGTAATTTGGCTGATGGGTGCTGTTACTTATTCCTTACGAACCTTGTTTTTTTTGCCGATGCCATCCATAATGCATCTGCTTGGAATTGTGTAATCTGTAGCTTGCCTCTGTCCTCTGCTCTTTTATATTCATTTTGGCTGGACAGGCTATGCTTTCTTGTCCATATGCCATGTCTATTGTGATTACACTTTTGTGGGTTATTCTTGTAAGCTGTTGTACTTCTAAGGGCCAAAGCCGTACTCCTATCTGCTACCTTCTGTTTTCTACTTGGGGTAGTTTTGCATGTAATTCCCTTTTCACCAGTCATCATAATTGTGGTAAAACAGATGGATAGATATAAAGGTGAAATTGAACAGGAAATAAGGCTATGGTTGGAGTTTGGCTTAACTCCATGGGGGACCAGAGAATCATGTTCCTGTAGCCAATCTCATACCTGCCTGTACCAATTTCAGGTTTACATTTAGAGACCGATAAAATTGACATTTTACCTGTGTTTGTACGTATTTAGGCCATTTTTTAAAACTTATTATAAAAGAGGCCTTTTTTTTTTAATTAAAGTAATTAAGCAAATAGGATAATGAAAGTATATATATTGTATACATCTTTACCCTTAAAAAAATATTAAATTAAAGGTATATACAGTTTTTTTGTGCATTTTTATTAAGGTTGAAGGTACATGCCTTCAATAGATTTTTTTTTTTTTTTTTTTGGTGAAGACATATGCTTTCAAGATACATTTTCTGTGTACATCTTTAATTTATTTTTTTTTGTAGGGTGAAGGCATATGTATACTACTTCGCCTGCTTATTCTCTCGAAAGTTCATGTTTTAGTAATAAGTTTAAAAAATTAGCCTAGATCCAAATAAAAACCACATTTTTTTTACCCTTATTGGATTCTGGCACATAAGATGGCCGTTGGTCCTGGATAGAATAAATGGTTGTAGTACTATTTTATTTTATACTCATATGTAGAGTACCGTTATGTGTTTTGGGCCAAATCATGAAGTGTAAATGGAATTGAGATCAGATATATGGAGGGAGGGATAACTGCATTTAGGGCATAAGCATGTATCTTTGTACGAAATGGGTTTTGTTTTCTCCTTTTCCAAAAGATCCACTACTCGTGGAAAGAGGAGTAGAGATTGAGTTGGAGTAGTGAGTTTTAGACGACTGGACTATTCAGTCAAGAAAGCCTTGGCTTGGCCAGAGAGATCGTGAAGATGGACGATCATCCAAGGACATCTACCAACTATCTTTAAGCTTGGGATTTTGGGGAATAATGATAGCATTAACTTGCCTTGCTTGTTCCATGGCTTTGAAGAAGAAATTGGTGCCAAAGTTCATATTAACAATTCGTGTTTCAGTTCATGTCAAATACATATTGTTATTACATAGTATACCAAGTCGATGAAAGAAGCGCACAACAAAGTTTTAAATATGGGGTTGTATTATAGTTTTAGAATGTTTACGATGCAAACATCATGACGTTGTTGGTGTTCTGTTGCAAAATTCTCCAACATTATTGCTTCATTAACAACTATAAATTGATGTACGCATTATCTGCAGTTGGATTTTCTACCTCATCATACCGCGATAAACTCTAGCACTATGCCTAAAAGTTTTCTAACAAATAAAATAATATGGGAAAATGGAGCTTTGCATGTCAATAGTATTATTCTATTTATTTTTTTTAAAAAAAAAACTAATAGAACCACCTGAAATAAATGTCCCTTAAACTATACAATTTTAGATGGACTACATATTAAATGATGAACATCTATATTCATAAACAAATAATAGATGAAATCTTTTAATAACATAAAAAGAATATAAACATTCTTAAAAAATGGTGCATAAAGAGGTGTTTTGTATGATTCTCACTAGAGTGTTCTAAGCTTACATAAGAAATAAACGTAAGCTCGAGGAGGTAGAGGTGTCGGAGGAGGTAGGGGCACCAAAGACGACTCCAACATGATCACTTGGTTTGTATATAGAAAAAGTCATGACAACTAGGGTTTTCTAGAATACTTAAGAGTGTGTATGCATAAAAAATGCAGAGAATGTCCCCTTTTTTAGGTAATTATAATGAGAAAAATAGATTTGAACTTGATTCATCTAACTTGAAGACCAATATTCATATTACTAGACTATAAGTACCTCACGTGAGAATGTCCTCTTTACATGGTGCTTTATGGGGGCTTTATATAGGAGTAGGAAAGGCTATTGGCTAACATGCACCACCTTAGAGGGCGGCCACATGCTAGTAGGCACTTAATAATCCCTAAAATTCTTTGATTTTAAGGAGTAAATCCTAAAAAAGGTAAAGGGGCATGATTGTTGTTGTCCAATGTTTAACACTTGTCCATTCATGTCTTTCTTCCTTTAAGCTTGTCATTTTGTAACTTACTCTAGCAAATGGGCCTTGGACTTAGAGACCCACTAGAGAGAAATGGCCTCCAACAAGAGGATATTGTTCACCATTATAACTCCTTCATGTTGATGTGTAGTATGCTACATTAGCATCCACTTTAATACTTGTGAGCCTCTTTAGCAATATAAAGTGGACCATTGTGTTTAGATTGGGTGGAAGTCAAGGGAAGTTTAAGAAAACCAATTGAAATGGAAGAAAATCATATATTTAGCTAATTCAATAAGAGACCGAAATGTGATGAATTTAGGGGAAATTAGTAGAATTGTTATATTTTGGAGCCATTTTTCTCTCTCTAAATTTGGAGAGAAATCAAAAGATATGGTTGCAAAAGCTTGAAAATTTATAAAATTAGCTTAAAAAGAGAGAGAAATAAAAAAGAAGGAAATCTCTAGGATTAATTCAATTTAAGGTTGGCAATTCATGTTATCGAGTTGTGTTTGTATCTCTATATTTCATGTTGAATTTATATCAATATTAAAAATACATGAAATTTAATATAAACCATCTTTCAATTATCGTGTTGTCTCGTAATTGCTAATCCTAATTTAGCCCATTGCTTCTCTTCTTTTTGTATACTTACAACTAAAAATAGGAAAAGAAAACATTTCTACTTATTTCTTTCTATTTTCACTCTTTACATCCAAATAAGGATAAAAAATGTATTTATTATGCTCTCATATTTTCCTTTTCAAAGATTTCATGTCCATTCTCCTTCGAAGTTGCTAAACATGATCTCAATTCTCCATTTGCACCATTTAAATAAGGCTCTTTTTCTTTTTTTTTTTCTACCATTAAAATCTTTTTAACTTGTTTATTTCTATGAAATGATGGGATTGATAGTTGTGTGATGATATAGTGTTTTTAATTGTAGGATACTTATGGTAAAAATAATAAACATACCATTCAATATTTCAAGTAATGTTAATTTATTTAGAATAGTTATTTTGTATATAAAATTTAACTAAATATTATAATGATACTTTGTGGGAGTATGGGAGAAATTAAATAGTCAATCGTCCAAAGTCAACATTCATTAATCCTATACTTAAAATTGGGTCTTGATACATCCCTTTGTCGTACGATTTCCATGCAATTTTCTTTCAAACGTTGCCTTCATGAAATTTCACGATTACCAAGGTTTTCGAGATGATGTCGATGTGTGCAACATACGACATGCTATAATAAGTCACAACTTAAACCAGTGGATTGACCTTCCTGTCCTCAATGGGGACTTTCCAATTTTATTAGGCCGACTCTTCACCTCCATTGAGGATGACCAAACAGCAAACCAATTTGCAGGCAGCAGTTACGTAAATCACTCGACTCGTGGTTGGTTCGGGCCCACACACACCATACCAATGAAAGAAGGGTTAGGGAGTAGTACCCTCCTCATTGTCAAATGTCATAGTCCTAGGAATTAGGACGGTGATAATGATAGCCCATCCTAGAATAGGATAATTCTCTCATAAACAGGAGTGTGTGTTTTTATGCGTGGAAGATGGAAATGGAAAAGGATATAATATTATTATTTTAAAAAATAATAGTAAAAATATTGCAAAAAAAAAAATTAGTAAAAATAGTTATGCGAATATCATATGAATACTGTACTGTATATAATTTCAAAAAAAAATATAGAAATAATACATTATAGGATCATTAACTTTATAGTTCTTGAATAATGAAAATAGTACTTTGATCGAATTCTTATTTAATCATTAAGAGTAAAGAATTCTAAGTGTAATATCATTTCTCTAATATCTTCGAATCTAGAAATCCTTTTAATAAAGAGGAATGGCCAAGTATTTAAAGACTTTTGGTCTTAATGACATTTATTATATTACCATAACGATCAATGAGGAAGGTCTGCTTACTCTATAATTATCCTAATAAATTTGCTATAGGCTCAAGATTAGTAGCATTCTTCATAAGTGTATAAATCTACTTGGTTAAATGCAAACAAACCGATCCAATGATCTCTATTATGAGCTCACTAAGCTAATTCTCTCTTAGTCATCTCAATAATTGGATCGAACTCACTAGACCTTATCACTTAACCCAATAAGTCAAGCCAAATAATTAATGCACTGAGTCCAATATATATATATATATATATATAATATTTTCAACACTTTATAAATATTACATTTAAAAAAAATAATTTTAAATTTATACCAATTGAAATTAGTATTTGAAGCGTTGATTTTTCTTATTTGATCATTGTACTTAATTACTTTGACTCACCTAAAATTGGTAGTTGAAGTTCCAATTTTAAACTAAGTTAAAATTAGTACTACTAGTATATTCTTAAAATTATTTTCTCAACTGATATAATTTGTGGGAATATTTTCAAAAATACTAATATTTATTTCCTTTTCCTAGTTGGAAATACCTAAAATAATATATTTGATTGTTTTAATAAGAGATGACAATGAAATAAATTAAGTGGAAAAATAAATAAGTATAATTGTTTTCTCTTTGAGGGCACTTTTATTTCTTTTGAAGTTTGGAAAGAAATAAAAGAAATGAATGAAAAAATATACCATATATAAAAATATATTTAAAAAGGAATAGTTAATATAAATAAAGTTACTATTTTATTTCACTGACAACAAAAAAAAAAAGTTATTTTTATATCTCTTCTTTTCCATTTCCCTTACCTTAATCAAATATGATAAAAAGAGTTGTATTCATCCATTTCCGTCCTTTTCCGTAACTCATATCCCAAATATGTATATATATTTCTTTTATTTCTATTTCATTTCTTTTTCTTTCCTCGGATTTCATTATACTTCCATTTGCATTAAGCGTTATGTATAACCATTAATCTAAACCGAGTAGGCAATGCTAAATTGACAATTTATTTATTAGTAAGGACGGATCCATTCACTCTTAGCGCAAAAATAATTACACGTTAAATAATTAATAAAAATGATAAGACCATTGTACGGTATACATGGATAGTATTAACTAATGGTAAGTGCATATAACATGAGCACGGTATAAGATTTTACCCATATATTACTCTACAATATATAGGTTCATATATTTTGGAATTGAAACCTATTTTGTAATATTTTGAAACCATTCTACATCTTGTACCCTATAAAACCTACAAATACAAGATATAAAACCTAGAGATACATGATACTCTATAGAATATATAAATTTTATTCTTTTTTTCTATAAATTTCAAGTTTAAATAATATTAAAAAAATAATTTATATGTAATATTATAAATTATTCATATACAAAATTTATGAAACTTATAGCATAACCTGTAAAATTAAAAAATTAATTATTTTTCTTTTTTCATTATTTCAAGTTTATGTAATTTAACACTTAACAGATAGGAAATAATAAGAAGAAAAGATGGAAAATATAAAGTTGGAGAGGAAGATGAGGAAAAACAACATGAAAAAATAGAAAATATAAAGTAAAAGAGGTAATATTAGTTTAATGGGTTAGATTATTAACCTTTAAGCCTGAGCTCCACTTTTTTTTTTCTTTACACTAAAACCGAAAAGTCCCAATTTAATAAATAAGGTCAATTGATTGAAAAGGAAAAAAATGAATTTGATTAAGAAGAAATTTACAAAGTTTATGGGCAAACTTTTCATAATGACCTTTTTGTCCTTAGCTTCAATTTTATTGAAACTAACTCTGAATTAGTATAATGGTCGTCAATAAAGTTCTAAGAACCTAATTGAGTAAATAAAATCATTAAATAAATACTTGAAGTCATTTAAAAAGAAGAATTGAGGTTTGAGATCAATTTAGTAAAATGACTAAAATGCCCCTAAGCTTAGTTTTATTAAATGATAGCTAAATTTTAAGAAATTGTAAATTAATTTGAAGATTTAAGATTGAAATATTTTCAGCCAAATGAATGGAAATAAGAACATAGAAAAATTTGCTACACGTGCCAAAATGAGTGATACTTGATATCTTTAGATGAATAGGCATGTAACCTTAATTGGTCCCCCTTGTCCCTTAAACCCCAAGGCTTTAGGAAACCCTTTAAAACCCCCTTTTTCCTTGATGTGAACAGCAGCCCCCACTCCCCATCTTCTAAATTTATTATAAGGTAAAAACACTTAAAGCTCTCTTAAACTCTAGACCTCTTGTTTTAACCTTAATCACCCATTAATTAAGGTACTAACTTGGTGTTTTTTCTTGAGTATTTAGGTCAAAATCAAATTGAAGTGCACTAGAAGGGGGCCATTATGAATCTAGACGTGGAACTATTAGAGGTAAGTAGACAATTGGTTAGGCTTAATCAAGATTAGTACATCAATTTTAGTATTAAGTGCTAATTAATTGATTTCAATGATAGAACTTGTCTTGGAGTTAAAAAATATAACTAAGAGCTCTTGGTAAGTGGTGGCATATTGAAGAATTTAGGATTCAAGTAACTCTAAAAGGTAAGACACTCTTCCCCACTTTAATGGGTGTAATTTGAGGTAATTTAAGAAGCTTAGAGTAAGATTTTGCTTGATGAGTGAAGCCTATGATTGATTATGTGATTTGCCACCTTTACCGCCACCTACAAATTCCTTTGAAGTATTTTATTTGTGATTTCAAATGATAAAGGACTTGTGAACATGCTAAATGTGAAGATAGAAATAGGTTTACATTATTAGAAGTAAGTTTAGTATCAAAAATTGCCAAGTGAATATATCCATGTTGTGCTGCCACTTATATGTTGAAATTAGAGATATTTTCTTGACTTTAAATCTGAATTGAATGTTAAAACAAGTTGAATTAATGATTGACATGATGATTTGTGGATAAAGAAATAGAATGAGTAATATATGGAGTATGAAATGGCTTATATGTTAAAATGGATGAAACTAGTGAATTGATAAATAGATAAGTAAATTGAGTTAAAAAATTGGAATTTCTAGCAAGGTTAATGAAAATTTGAGTAGATTTGAATTTCAATTAACAATACAAGGCTTAAACAATGATTAGTTTGAAGGATGACTTAAAATGAAAATTGGTGTACTTGATCCTAGGAATTGTGACCACCATAATCTAATATGTTTCCATGAGTAAATCTGGAAATTTATATTGAATATATTAAATTTGAGTTAAATTAATCTACAATGTGTTGATTTGGTGATTAGATGTTGATTGAATGCTAACCCACACATAGAAGTTGGATTGGTTGAATTTTAGATATATTTAAGCTCAATAGGAGTTCTGGAAATTATGGATTGATTTTAGATATTTGTTTTGCTTGAATTTTGGATCTCAATGATGTTTTAGGAAATAGAAGTAATTAAGAATATGTGAGCTTTGGTTTGGATTGATTTGGACTTAAAATAAGTTAGTTATAGGCATTTGAAGTGAAATTTCTTAACTTGTACTAATATGAAAGTTTGGGGGGCTAGAATGACTAAAATAAGGATTTTTATGATAAAATAAGTAGGAGAAGTGAATAGGATTAATTTGGCTTTGGCTTGTCTTGATTAGGGCCTAAAATGAAAAAGTTATAATTCTTTACAGTTATAAACTTATACAAAAAGAAATGAATAATTTAGAATAAGGATTAAATGATTTAAACACTTTGGGCCATGGCTAACCCAATCTCATGTTTGCCCTTTCAAATAGGCTTATGGACCAACCCACTATCCTTTCCCATGAGTAGTCCACATAACTATTCATAATTAGAGTAATTAGACTTAAATAAACTTAATGGACCCAAATTCTAAAATTAATTTAGGCTCATTTGTTCTTTAAAGTCCATATCCTAAATTGACCTTACCAAAACTAAATAATCTAAATGGGCTTCATATATAATAAGATTCAAAATCAATTAAAAATTTAAAACAAGCTAAAATTAGGCATGACAAATTATATAGGCTTAAAAGAAATAGCTACAAGCCACCACGAGCATAGAAGGCCTAATCAAACATCATATCACACTATAGGCTAGAATATGTAAAGTGGACGTAATTCGGTTTAAATAACTAATTAAGCTTAAAATAGACATATGCAAAATGATTTAAGCCTAAGTAAATCAATTTGACATAAACTAATTAATTTGGCTTAAATACCTTAAATTAGGCCTTATACACCTAATTAGACAAATTAATTTGAACTAAAGTAATTGGGTCTCAATTAAATAAAATTACATCTATTAACAGGATAATTAACTTAATTAAGGCTAATGGGCTTGGTTCAAAAAATAATTGTATTCACTTTTCTTCAACACCCAAAACCTTAGTTAGGTCGTAGTAGAAACAATCTAGTAAATGACTTAGCCAACAGAGAAACCTAATGAGCCTAAACCTAATAAACTTAACCTTAGGAAATAAAGGAAGTAAAGCCTAATCGCATAATTAAATTAATAATTAGGAGTTTTAATAAATTGAATTAATCTAATTAATAAACCAAAAAGTAATATGGGTCAATTTAACTAAAAAGTTAATTGGGGTCTTTTATTCCTTAATGAGCCCATAACTAGTATGCACCTTAATTAGTCAAAGCCAAACATATTGCAACAAACAAGTTAACTAGAATAACTCACCAACTTAAAATTGTTTTCTTAATGCATAAAAATTGAATAATCGTGCTCGGCGGAACTTGACAGTCAAGTTAGGAGTCTTTAACCCTATAGGTATACAATAACATGCCTGTTACTATAATAAGCAACCTAAACTGGACTAAAAATCAAACTTGCTTAAGCATCTAGGTGTTGCTTATGCGTGGTTATCTTAAGCTTGTGAGCAACACCCTAAGCTTAAACTAAGGCTACAGTGCTAGTTCAGTAGTCCCAATAGTTAGATGTTTAAGCCATCAAGAAATGACTTACAGGTAGTTAATATGTGAAATCACATTAGATAATGGGTACCGTAAATAGAGAAATGGTATATCGAGAATTGTTTGAGGTTATGGGTTTCTTTAAGCTCACTTTTCTTTTTTGGATGAGGATTTTTCTAAAGGATCTACTTTATGACTCAATGAGGTATGGCATTCAAGGAGAGTTCTAAGTTGAGAACAAAGATGTAGACTATGTGGACATCTACTGATTTTACCTACTTTTATGAAAATTTTTATCGTACTGTACTTAGACTATTTTAGGAATTGCTAATGACTCTTTAACCTATTATTATATATCTATATCTTGTGGGAGCTCCATTAAGCTCTAAGATCTAGCTTTTCTTTTTAGTATCTACAATCACACTTTCTAAACCTAAATAAATCATCAAAAGTTTTCAAAATCTAATTAATGATTTCAAGTCCTAAAACTAGTTTATGAATCCACTTAGTAATTTGAGCTTTACATGTTCTACTTAAATAAGTTACATAGTAAACTATTGTTGCCATAAAGAATTAGGGATGTGATAAAAATATTTATTAACCAAAAAATATAATAACATTATTTATTGTTTGCATATTAATATTATTATATATTTTTTATAGGTTGGGTATAAGATATTTTATAACATGTATCTTATGTATTTTAAAGCACAAAAGTTCTAAATAAAGTATAGAGTATGAAAATTTTATATCTGTATCTTACTTTATATGAGTTAATTCTAAAAAATTTATATTTAAAACTTATTCCATAACTCTCAATTTTAAAAAATATATGTTTAATTAAATAGAATATAAATAGATACTTTAGATATTTAATCGATTGAGATATGAATAGACAGCCTATAAAAAGGTATCCGTGGATCCTCGGAATTAAAATTGAGCGGCAACGATAAGGGCAAATTGGGAAATATACTGATAATGTAACTAACGACAAATAAACCGCTCCAAATCCTGGCTGGCAATGGAGTTGGCATATTGGCCTATACAGACAAACCCTTAAATTGCATCTCATGCCTAATGTTATAAATAGCCTTCCTTCTTCCAAACCTTCGTCCATCGTTCAGATTCTAACTCTCTTTCTCTCTCTGTTTCTTTCTCATCACGCGCAGGCGTCTTCATAAACGCCGTCTCTCCTATCTCCTTGTCTTCTTCCATTGTCAATATTTTTCCCATAAAAAAAGAAAATGAGAGAGTGCATCTCGATTCACATCGGACAGGCCGGAATTCAGGTCGGGAATGCTTGCTGGGAGCTTTATTGCCTCGAGCATGGCATTCAGGTATATTGCATTTCCTGGTATCTTCTTATATTAAATCATACGCGTCGGATGCTAAAATTGATATGAAAAAGTTTCTATATGTAAGATTCTATTTGCTGAAAAAATTTTAAATCTCGTTTGGTTTTCCCCATTTGCATGCCTGATTTTATCTGTGAGAGTTATTTGATGGACTTATGTTGGTTATTTGGGATGTAGCCTGATGGCCAAATGCCGAATGACAAGACAATTGGTGGAGGGGATGATGCCTTCAACACCTTCTTCAGCGAAACAGGTTCCGGCAAGCACGTCCCTCGTGCCGTCTTCGTAGATCTTGAGCCTACTGTCATTGATGAGGTCAGGACCGGTTCATACCGCCAGCTTTTCCACCCTGAGCAACTCATCAGTGGCAAGGAAGATGCTGCCAACAACTTTGCTCGTGGCCACTACACGAGTACGACTATACGCGGTTTTGCTTGATTGGTTTCTGCATTTTAGCATTGGTCTAATAATATAAGGTTCTTATGTTGTTGGTTGCTTTTCTTGGCAGTTGGAAAAGAGATTGTTGACCTCTGCCTTGACAGGATCCGCAAGCTTGCAGACAATTGCACAGGTCTTCAGGGCTTCTTGGTGTTTAATTCTGTTGGTGGTGGAACCGGTTCTGGACTCGGATCGCTACTTTTGGAGCGTCTCTCTGTTGATTATGGAAAGAAATCGAAACTCAGTTTCACTGTGTATCCATCACCTCAGGTTTCCACCTCTGTTGTGGAGCCCTATAACAGCGTTCTCTCCACTCACTCCCTCCTTGAGCACACCGATGTGGCCGTTCTTCTTGACAATGAAGCTATCTATGACATCTGCCGCCGTTCCCTTGATATCGAACGCCCCACTTACACCAACTTGAACCGTCTTGTGTCTCAGGTAATGAGTCTCCTCCTCTCTTTTTTCACTATATCTATAGATCTTGGGAAGAGGTACATTCCCAATTGAAATATATGATGGGTTTGAACCTTACCTCATCGAAACATATATGTCAATATTCATCGGTAAAGAATTTCGCCTTTATAGGCTTCTCGGTTATTTTAAATCCATTACTCAAAATCTTAGGTATACTAGGAGTTGCTGTCTTGGATCTGCTGCCTTCTCGGTTATTTGTTGTAGCTTTTGTCCCGTTCTATATTTGTTTTGGTTATGATATGTTAATTTAAAAGAATTCAAGTACTGATGTCTTTTTGATTGATGCAGGTGATTTCGTCCCTTACTGCCTCATTGAGGTTCGATGGGGCGCTGAACGTGGATGTTACAGAGTTCCAGACCAACTTGGTCCCATATCCTAGGATCCATTTCATGCTTTCCTCGTATGCACCCGTTATCTCAGCTGAGAAGGCATACCATGAGCAGCTCTCGGTGGCTGAGATCACCAACAGTGCATTCGAGCCGTCATCCATGATGGCTAAATGTGATCCTCGCCATGGTAAGTACATGGCATGCTGCCTCATGTACAGGGGTGATGTTGTGCCCAAGGATGTGAATGCAGCTGTTGCTACCATCAAGACCAAGCGCACCATCCAATTTGTTGACTGGTGCCCTACGGGATTCAAGTGCGGTATCAACTACCAGCCACCAACTGTGGTTCCTGGTGGCGACCTTGCCAAGGTGCAAAGGGCAGTCTGCATGATCTCCAACTCGACAAGTGTAGCAGAAGTGTTCTCTAGGATTGATCACAAGTTTGATCTCATGTATGCAAAGCGTGCTTTCGTGCACTGGTATGTTGGTGAGGGTATGGAAGAAGGAGAGTTCTCTGAGGCTCGCGAGGATCTTGCTGCTTTGGAGAAGGATTATGAAGAGGTTGGAGCTGAGTCTGGTGAGGGTGAGGATGGTGATGAAGAGGACTACTAATGTGGCACATGTTTGCATTCTGTTGTGTGTTGTTGATTTCATATCCAGTTTGTGTTAATCGCGTTTTTCTTGTATGAACTCTCTTAGCACAGACCTTATGGCTGTGATAATAATATGTAATCTTACAATATTTCTTATATTCTATAATTGAAGTATTCAGGTGGATGATCAGCCCATCTTTAGGTGCCTAAGTTGTAACGTTAGGGATAGGATTTTCAAACAGGGGAGCTCGCGGTTTACAAATAGTACTGTCAATATTTAGTGGCACAAAACCTTCATTCAACTCCTGTTAGATTTTTAGTACATTTTAGGGATCAATTTCGTCCGAACAGAACCATGATTATTTTCATATGAAGAGAGGTTTCTTTGCTTGAACTTTTTTACTGAGTTTGGTGATTAATCCTGTGATAAACCAAGATCACCTACAACTAAATTCTAATTTAAGGGCCAATTGCTTTCTCAATTATGTTAGGATATATATCCCCAATATAAAGGTTGTTGCCCTCGGTATTGAGGGTATCTTTCAAGTGGGTTTTCTAGACTATTCAATTCATGTGTGGAATCATTTAGGATCAATTTTGATGGTATCTTTCTATAGAGGAAGCATGCTCAGAAATTGTTGACTACCTATAGCTTGGATAGAGAAAACTGTATAGTTTCCTTGGCAAATTGGCATTTGCTTTTATGAAAAAAAAAAAAAATCTACCCCAAAATGACATCATTATATTAAATAAAGGTTATACCGTTGAAAAATGGTGTCTTATATTCCATTTTCTCAATCTCACATTTCCTGAATTTGAGTATATATATATATATATTTATTTTTGTAGTAGTTGCTCATAAGCATTTGTTATTGAAGAGTATAATGGTATTCTTGAAAAATACCAAATTTGTAGGAACACCTCAAATTTCTAAGATGCTAATGTTAATTAAATGCATATGGCTTTATGAATATGACCTCTAGATAATTATTGTGTAATAATATGCAAAACTAATTACCAACTAATAATTATTTTAAAAGAAAAAGAAAAAGGAAATAATTTATAGGTCCTCAAAACATAGAAATAAAAGTTAACATAAATATATAACAACAAAGAAACAATAATATAGAAATTTTAAAATTGTAGATGATTGCAGAAGAAATTATGAGATCTATCATTTTAGAGAATGTGAACTTCTAAAAATACGAAAAACTAGCATCTTACATTCTTACTTAATTCTAAGGGTTGGGAATTTTGGACTAAGGTAAGGCATAAGACACCAAGATAATGAAAATAGAATTAACAACAATAATGATATTAAATAATGATATTAAGAAGAATGTAACAATTATTACTTTATAACTATTGTTGCTAGATTCTTATCAAGATGTATGCAACAGGCCTAAGGCATTTTATACTCCTAGAGTAGGGGAATCTGCAAAAGAACTAAAGAAATAATATATATTTATTTTGAATTATACATCTTGAAGCCACACTCAATTTGTACACAAGATGAACTATTTATAAATAGCCATAATATGGTTGGTAACAACAACCATTCTTACACTAACCCTCATTACCTAACAACATTTACTCTACTAACCTATAACAATAAATGTTAAATCCACTAGCAACAAGAAATAAGTAGTTATTCAAATTATATTTAAATTCTCTCACTCTACCTCAAGCTGAGAAAGTGATATCTATCATTTCTAGCTTGCTTGAACTCTTTAAAAACATTTGCTTTGATAAGAACTTCGTAAAAATATCAATCTGTTATTAGTGAGAAGCAGTTTAAGCTCTTTCACTTTAATTTCAGATTTGATAAAATGACAATCTGTCCTTACATGCTTTAGGCAAATCATTTCGAACTAGATTTTTGACGATGTTCAATGTCGATTTACTATCACTATATAATATAGTATCCCGCAATTCTTCATGTAAATCTTTTAATAGTTTTTTAAGCTAGATAACTTCACAATTACTTGAGCAATTACTTTATATGCTGCCTCAATACTACTCCTTATAACCACCAGCTATTTTTTACTCTTCTAAGTCACAAGGTTCCCCCAAAGCTTAGTACGGTATCCTAATATTGACTTAGAATTAGAGACTTCTCCTCTTTAGTTAGCATCAACAAAAGTCTCAATTTTTCTATTTTCAGTCTTTTGAATAAACAAACATTTATTAGGTGTTCCCTTAAGGTATTTTAGAATATGTGTCACCTATCCATGTGATGTTATAACTTAATTAACAAGGCTAATAGAGTAAGCTAAACTAGATCAAGTTAGAGATAAATATATTAATCTACCAACAAGTCTCTAATATTGGCTCTTATCTATTAGAGTATCTCCTTCAGGGCACAACTCTTCCAATTTAAACCCTAGCTTACCTATCGATTTCTAAGAAGAACTTTAGATTTGTAAGCTCCTTAGTTTCAAATTCATCTCTAATGCTTCGTTAATTTTGCTATCTGATCAACATCATTACTTATGATGATGATATCATCAGCATACATTATAAGAATGGATTTCAATCCACTAGTTCCCACTTTAACAAATAATGTGTGGTTTACTTTGATTATATTAGAGCCGAACCAAAGTATTTCTAAACTTGGTAAACCAAGCCCTTAGAGACTATTTTAAGCTATAGAGAGATTTATTTAATTTGTAAACCTTGCTTGTACTATCTTTAAATGTAAATTTTAGTGGTAATTTCATATAGATCCCCTCTTCTAGATCCCTATTTAAGAAGGCATTCTTAACATCTAACTAATATAGTGGCCAATCCAAATTCACCGAAAGAGATAAAACAACTCGAGTTTAATTTTGCTATAGGAGAAAAAGTCTCTTTAGTTTATGCCACTGGTTTAAGTATATCCCTAGGCAACTTGATTAACTTTATACCTTTCAATACTTCCATCAAATTTATATTATATGTTGAATACCCACTTATTCCCGACAACACTCTTCCCTTCAAGCAAATGTACCAAATCCTCCGTGTTATTATGATATAAGGCTCTCATCTTTTCCACCACTACCTCTCTCCATTTTGTCTTTCTCATTGCCTCTTAAATGTTTTAAAGAACTTCTTCCTCATCTACTTGTACAAGATAGGCCATATACTTAAGAGAGAATTTTGAGTAAACCACATAATTCGAGATTTAATATTTAACACATGACCTTCTTTCCTTTCCCAAAGCTATTGACAAGGTTAAATCCTCCTTCACTTGATCTTCAAAACTATTTTCAACTATTGGTTGAATTAAAGTCTCCAAGACTAATGACTGGCGATGCATTGAATTTCTAGGTCTCCTTATATATACTTTAATTTCTAGTTTCTTTAGAACATTCCCTAGATCTAAAGGACCATTATCAAATTTTAGGTTAGATTGAAATTTTTTTTAGCAACAATGGACTTGATGGTAGTGATTGACTATTAGGTTGTGATGAACTTATAAGCTAATATAAGTGGGTCTATGTTTGGGCTGAAAATTAGTAAATAAGAACAAATTGTCTATGTGATTTGGAATTTTGGACTCTCTTTTCTTGGGGCACCAAAATATGCTTGATTTTCAAGGAAAACAACATCAACACTTACATAAACTTTCTTAGTAAGAGGATGAAAGCACTTATATCCCTTTTGTGAATAGGATTAACCAATGAAGTTACACTTCAAGGGCTCTAGATTCAAGTTTATGTCTATTGGGATTATTGTTGAGTATATAAACTATACAACCAAACACTTTCAAGGAAAGAGAGTTAAAAAAGTGAGCATGTGGATATGTATCAAGAAGAACACGTATAGGAGTACGAAAGTTAAAGATTTTTTATGGTACCTTATTAATAAAATAAGTAGTTGTGAACACAGCTTGTCCTATAGATGATTTAGGATAGAGTAGGGTAACATCATAGACCTAGCAACTTCAAAAAGATGTCTACTTTTATGCTTAGCAACTCCATTTTACTAAGGTGTGTAGGCAAAGGAACTTTAGTGTACTATCTCTTTATCACTCAGATACTACCTAAAGTCATTGGAGAAATATTCTTGTCCATTATCGGTATGAAGATTTTTTATATTCTCTTAGAACATATTTGAGACGAATTTATTAAATCGCTTAAAGACATGGCATACTTTAGACTTCTCTTTAAGGAGGAAGACCCAACAGACATGAGTGTGATTATCAATGAAAGTTACAAACATTTTATGCCTAGTATAAGTTAAATTATGAGAGAAACCCCAAGTATCACTATGAATTAAATTGAAAAGTTTAGATGGTTTATAAGGGTGAATATGGTAAGAACTTTTTGATAATTTTTCCATGGCACAAGATTCACAATTAAACTCATTGATTCTTTTACTTTTAAATATGTTAGAATACACCTGACTTATATAATGAAAACTAGGATGACTAAGGCATTTATACCACAACATAACATTAGACGCGTCTATAATGGAAACTAAGGAATTAGATTTAGATTTATTTTAAGAACTAAAACCAATTCTAGAGACACAATAATTGCCAATCATCCTCTTTAGAGATCAATGCGACAAGAAAAACAAGTTGAAGAAAACATAACTTGATAGTTTGAATCCTTAGCAAGCTTACTTATTGATAAAATACTATATTATATAGTTAAGGAACAAATAAAGTATCTTTTAGTTTCAAACTAGCCACATATACTATAACCTTTCCCTTAGTTACAACATAGTCACCATTGGCCATTGAAAATTTGCTCAAATTTCCACAAGAGGTAAGAGACTCATATAAACATTAGGAGTTGTAAAAATGATTAGATACGTTGGCATCAATAATTCAACTATCATAGTTAAAGTCTTGAGAAGCAGTTAAAAAACTACCAATTAAGTAACGGTAATTGATAAATGTTGAAAGAACCTTATTTATAGTATTTATTAAATATGATTTGTATGGATTTTGTATAAATTTAACAAGAAAAAGACACTTAAGTGCTTGATATTTGATTTCAGAATTTAAAGAGTACAATTTAAAGATTTAAAGAAGATTCGAGTGAAAAAGAGGTGAAATCTGGAAAAATATAAGAAAATGTGATTTTCACGTGTACACAACCTGCAGCATGACCATGCTGACGCTAGTGTTGGAGAGCAAAAAGTGATTAGAATGCTTTGTGAAATTGTGCCCTAGTTGTTACGCAAGTGGTGTAGAGAATAGTGTTGAAGTAGGAAATCTGCCTAGAGAAGAAATTGCAGGAATTCCAGAGTACACAACCCTGAGCACAATTGTGCAGGAGACCATAAAGAACCCGAAACACTAGAATTTTACTTTTTTTTTTCAAAGTATATGGCCCCGAGCACAAGCATGCACTAAACCGTGCATGCTACCTTGTTTCTTAAACTATAAATACTCACTTTATTACGAAAATTAGGGATTTGGATTTATTTTTTCTCACAACCACTCTAAAAACCTAAGGAGAGCAAAAATTACGAATCTGGAAGGAGAAATCGCTAGAACATCACTAGAAAACACAAAATGCCTACGAGATTTTATTCTTTTAATCATGAATTCTTATTACTTCTCTAGATTTCTCTTAATTATTGTAAATTCCATGGGATAGTAGATTTATATGCCTTACATCTTGTGAAACTCTAAACCATGTGATTGAATTACTTATTGATTAATAAAAAATTTATGTCTTTGTATCTATTCATGTATTTTAACTGTTTCGTAATTAATTTATGCGCACAAATTGATTGCATGTCTAATTCTTGTTAGATAGAGAGATATCTCATCTAATAATATAGATCTTTATGAATAGAAAGATTGCATGTTTTACCTAGAAGTAGGAAGGGTTCAACTTTCTGCGTAAAGATTTAATCTTTATTTGGGAATTATGAATTTAATGAAATCTTATAGGGTGCGATAGTGAGGGAGAGGTCTCCACTATTCCGTATAAGGTTATTAATTAATTAACTTGATGGAGTAATTAGTTTAATTGAGAATTCCTACAGTGCAAAACATAAACAAATTGTTAATCAATACATTATTATAAGAAAGCTAAGGTTTATAGTAGATCAAGATGAATGATATGTTTTTGTGATTGAATTCATTTATTACAGCAATTATAATTAATCTTAGGGTTATTAGATTAGTTAATTAGTGATTTAATTTATTAATCTCGCATTAAGATTTGAACTAGATAGCAGAAAAATGATAATACTAATACTTGTTTTTAAGATCCTTGAGGATGTCACCCGTTGTAATCTATACTACATTAAATAGGTACACTTGTCTAACTAGATTGCTAGATTTTTTTGGATTTATAAATTTATAATTTGACATGATTAGAAAATGACCCATCAAATTTTTGGCACCATTGTCGGGATCTAGCAAAACAATATTAGGAAAAAACTTATTATCCACTACTTTAGTAATTTATTTTATTTCTTTCTACTCTCCTTATCTTTTGAATATTTTAACTCGTGACTGGTACTTTTGTAGTGCATGATAAGGAATCAACTATATAATTTTTAGATAGTAGGATAGAATTACTAGAGAATATTAAAGAGGAAACATAGGAGACCATGGTTGAGGATTCACCTAGGACCAATCTAGATTATGCAAGGCCAACCTTAGATGGAATAAGGCTAACCATTGTGAAGCCTCCCATTGGGGCTAACAATTTCGAAACCAAGGGTATGGTGATTCAACGTTTGCAACAATACTATCAATTCAATGGATTACTGGATGAGGACCCCCATGCTCACATTCAAACAATCTTAGAAATTTGTGAGACTTTCAAGAATAACGCGGTGACGGATGAAGCGGTGCGTATTAGATTATTTCCTTTCTCACTAAGGGGAAAGGCCAAATACTGGCTTTAATCGTTGGGTCTTAAAGCTTTAACTACATGGGATGACACATTAAAGCAATTTCTAGATAACTACTTCTCTCTATGCAAGACAACCAAGCTCCAAAATGACATTGCATCATTCATGCAACAAGATGGTGAGACCATGTATAATGCTTGGCAAAGATGGATAAAGTTGTTAAGAAAGTGCCAACACCATTAACTACCCACATGGATGTAGGTTTAGACCTTTTTAAATGGGCTTAACCCAACCACCCTTCAATTGGTAGATGCCGCAGCTGGCAATACATTAAATTCTAAGACCTTAGAAGAATCTTTAAAACTTTTCCTTGATATGACTAAAAATAATTATCGGTGGGGCAATAATAGGGGCAAGCAAAAAGTGGTATGCAAGTATGAAATAGATCTCATGACTACTTTGGTGGTAAAGATGGAGGCTATCAACCACCAGGTTTCTACCCTTAAGAATTCCCAAGGATCACAACACTAAGTGGGAGATGCTAGTGAGAATATGGACCTCCATGAGCAATAAGAGCAAGTAGACTATCTTAGGAATCGAAATAGGCAACAATATAACCCGTATAGTAACACTTACAGTCTTGGCATGAGAAACCATCCTAACCTCTCTTATGGCAATTAGAATGCTTAGAGACCTAACTTTCCGCTACCAAGATTCCAAAAGCAACAATTGCTACCTTACCAGCCTATGCCCAACCCACCGGTCTAGCTACCTTAGTAGGAAAAAAAAAAAAAACTAATTTAGAGGATCTAATGAACCAATTCATTCAAAGCTCTAAGGTAAGACATTAGAACCAAGAGGCTTCTATTCACAACCTTGAGAAGCAAATTGGCCAATTGGCTAAGATGATGTCTGAAAGGCAACCGAGTTCCCTCCTTAGTAACACTAAGAACAATCAAAGGGAACAGGCAAAAGCCATATCCTTGAGGAGTGGGAAGGAACTGTGAATTAAAAAAGAATCTGCAAAAAAACAAGGGGGTGGTCAAACTTTTGAGAAGGAAAAGGTTGAACCTGAGAAGCAAGAACTTGAGGAGCAAGAACCTAAGAAGCAATCACCACCGGCTGTTAAGGAGTATGTCCCAAAAATTCCATATCCAGTTCACCTCAATCAAAGTAAAGATAAAGAACAGTTCGATAAATTTCTTGAACTTTTTAAACAGTTGCACATTAATATTCCATTTGTTGAGGCGCTTTTGCAGATGCCAAAATATGGCAAGTTCCTAAAGGAACTCCTATCCAATAAGTGGAAGTTGGAAAATGTTTCTACGGTAGAAGTAGGAGCAAATTGCTCATCCATCATTCACAACAAACTCCCTTTAAAGCTTAAGGATCCAAGCAGCTTTACTATTCCATATTTAGTTGATGACATCTTAGTTGATAAAGCCCTAGTTGATTTTGAGGCAAGTATTAACCTCATGCCATACTTTTTCTTTAAGAAATTGGGGTTAGCTGACTTAGAGCTCACTAGAATAAGTTTGCAGCTTGCTGACCGATCTGTGAAAACCCCTAAGGGGATCATTGAAAATGTCTTGGTAAAAGTAGGAAATTTCATATACTCTATTGACTTTGTAATTTTAGACATGGATAAGGATGGGGATATGCCTTTAATCCTAAGAAGACCATTCCTCGCTATTGCTAGGGCAATGATCGATGTGGAGGATGATAAGCTTACATTAAGAATTGGCGATTAAAACGGCTATTGCCATGAAACACTTCATGTGGGTAGATCATTCTTACTATTCCATTGATATCTTTGATTCTTTGACGAGATCTTATGCAAGAATAAGTTAGAGCTAAGCTTGATTAGAGGAGAGGAGGAAGACATGGATAACCTTGAGGTTACGGCATTCAATGAGAAGCTTAATGCTACAGAAGAAGTTATACCTCAGGGAGGATTTGAAAATTTACATTTTAGTAGAGAGGCAAAACTGAGAACCTCAATTGAAGAATTGCCAATGTTGGAATTGAAATAACTTCCAAATTATCTAGAGTACACCCTCTTAGTAAAGACTCTAAGCTTCCAATTATCATAGCCTCTGATTTATCTAAAGAGCAAAAAAGATCAATTGCTCACCGTCCTGAGAGCACACAAGTGAGCCATCACTTAGAAGATTGCAGATATCAAAGGTATTAACCCCTCTTTCTACATGCATAAAATATTACTAGAAGAAGGATTTAAGCTTATAATTCAACCACAACAAATGCTAAATCTCAATATGAAAGAGGTAGTTAAGAAGGAAGTTATCCAACTCCTTGATGCGAGACTAATATATCTGATATCAAACAGTCCTTAAGTTAATCCAACACAAGTGGTGACAAAAAAAAGAGGGATGATTGTAATCCCCAATGAGAAAAGTAAACTTATACCAATGCGTACCATCATCAGATATCGTGTTTGTATAGATTATCAAAAATTGAATGATGCTACTAGAAAGGACCATTTCTTGCTTCCCTTTGTGGATCAGATGTTGGAGAGGTTAGATAGACATATATGCTATTGCTACCTGGATGGGATATCCAGATAATTCTAGATACTGATCGCTCTAGAAGATCAAGAGAAGACTACCTTCACTTGCCCCTATGGCATATACACTTATAGGAGAATGCCATTTGGGTAATGCAACACACCGACTATATTCCAACGATGTATGTTAGCTATATTTGATTATTTGGTAGAAAAAATTATGAAAGTCTTCATGGATGACTTTTTCGTCTTTGGTGATTCTTTCTCAAACTGCTTAGAAAATTTAGAAAAGGTGCTTATTCGCTACGAAGAGACCAATCTTGTATTGAACTGGGAGAAATGTCACTTCATGTGTAAGGAGGGCATTGTACTTAACCATAAAATTTCACATAGGGGTATTGAAGTTGATCGAGCAAAGGTCGATGTGATCGCAAAACTTTCACCACTAAATTCAATCAAGGCTATAAGAAGTTTTCTAAGCCATGCTGGTTTTTATAGATGCTTCATAAAGGACTTCTCTAAAATAGCCTGCTCGTTGACTCGATTATTAGAAAAGGATGTGCCTTTTAACTTTACTCCTAAATGTTAGCATTCCTTCGATGTGCTCAAAGCAAGGCTGACTAATGCGCCCATCATGATAGCTCATAATTGGAACTCGCCTGTTGAACTAGTATGATGTAAGTGATTACACAGTTGGAGCTGTTTTGGGACAAAGGCGAGATAAACACTTTCAACCAATCTATTACGCCAGTTGAACTCTTAATCATGCTCAAGTGAATTACACTACCATAGAGAATGAATTGTTAGTTGTGGTATTTGCATTTGATAATTTTAGGCTGTATTTAATTCTGTCCAAGTTTATTGTCTATACTAACCACTCTACTTTGAGATTTTTGCTGACAAAAACATATGCAAAGCCTAGACTTATTTGGTGGATTCTACTCCTACAAGAATTTAACTTAGAGATTCGTGATAAAAAGGGAGCAGAGAATCTAGCAGTTGATAATCTCTCAAGGCTTGAGAACCTCTATTTAGAGGAGCTTAAGGAAAAAGATATCAATGACTCATTTTCGAAAGAAAAATTATGTGCAACTTGCTAGCTTATGAACACGAAAGTCTTGGTTTATAGACTTTGCAAACTATCTAGCAACAAGAGTCCTCCCCAATGACCTTAGTTATCATGCAAAAAAGAAGTTCTTATCCAAACTTAAATACTACTATTGAGGGGACCCCTTTCTTTTTCGAGTCCGTAAAGATCAAGTAACAAGGAGATGTGTCTCACATGAAGAAGGATGGCAAATCCTTAGAGAGCATCATTCTAGTCCAATTATTAGGATGAGTCAAGAAGAATTGGCTTGGTAGACTCGAAACATAAATCATTAGACCAGTCCATCAGCATTTAACCTTTCTCAGGCAAGCTCATGTACTTATGAGGAAGGCTACTAGTATTGAGCCTATGGCAAGCTCATTAGGATAACCCTAAGTTGAGCAGACTCTATCTTGCCCATTAATCACTAAAGTGATCTAATGGATGTCATTAGGCTTAAAAGTATAAATACTCAACCATTCCTCCTCACGGAGAAAACCTTTTCCTGAATTCTTGAGATCAGAGAAACGGTATTCCACTAAGAGTTCTCTACTCTTAAAGATCAAACAAGAGATCAGGTAAAGAACGATCTCTATTGTCCAAGAACTGCAAGGTCGACGCTTAAGGTCCCCTTAACTCCCTTATTTGTCACTTGTGTATTCTAGACGCCTTGAGATTGCCTATTTCTCATCCCTGCCTCTCTTTTCCTAGTCATCCCATCACGTGCCATCTCTAAAGTCATGTGTAGTGCGGCACTTGCGTGATACGCACGTGACCACTCCTACTAGGAACCTCCATTTACATTTTAGCGACTCCACTAGGGACAAAGTTAAGTGGTAGAAGAGTAATGGCATCCCCTAGGAAGAGAGGACCATTTGACAATATCTATCAAGAACAAGATTCTAACACTGAATTGATGGAGAAGAACCTACCTCAAATACCACAAAATACTGGTCAAGGCAATTCACAGCCTAAGGATCCCATAGATTTGCACAAATGATGCAGACTATGGAAGATAATACAAGGGCTCTAAATCAACTTATGACCATGCTTGCACCACTTGTCACAAGGTTGGCTGTTCCTATTGTTGTGCAACAAGGTGTGGCTTCGCTAAACACTAACATTGCTACGCAATAAGGTGTCGCCCATGCAACTCCATCACATGCAGTTCATCTCATTAACCCTCCTATGGATGAAGAGAACATTCCTCAAGAGCAAACCACTTAACTAGATGTTCCACCTCTTAATGCTCTCGGTGGATTTAGTTGTCAGCCTACTCCTACACCTGCTTCCATGGTATTTGCCCTAAGGACTTCCTTTGTAACAAAGGAAGACTTGGACATATACTTAAAAGAAATATAAGCGAAGTTTATTGTGAGAGTACCAGAGTTAAGACTCCCTTACCATTAGCACATTGTTGAAAAGCCATATCCTAAGGATTATGTTAGTCCTAATTTCATCTTGTTCAACGGCAAGAAAGGGAGCGCCAATGAACAATTACTTAAGTTTATCAAGGCCCTGAAAGTATACAGGCTGGATGATGACCTGAAGCTCAAAGAATTTTCCAAATCACTAATTGAAAAGGCATACACTTGGTATGTCAATCTCCCTACAGGGTCAGTTGATTCATGGGGGTCTATGTGTAAGCTATTCTTAGAGAAATTCTTCTCTACTTAAGAACGGGTCACGATCATGGACATGGGAAGAATACGGTAGTACCCCAAAGAAGACTTGATGGATTACATAGAACGCTTCAGGGAGCGAACACTAGACATCTAATATATATGTGATGAGAAGGAGTTAGTAAAGATTTGCATCCAAGGGATATTCATTGAGTACGTAGTCTATTTAGAAAATCTCAATCTAAGTTCCTTTTCTGCACTGGTTGAGACTACAAGGAGAACTAATAATTCTGTTGCAAGACAACGAGGAGAAAATGGGAGGTTTCAGAAATGAGCAACTTCTGCTAACTCAGCCTAAGTTAAGACCTCTAGAGATAATAAGAAGCCAAGGAACAATAAATCCCAAGGATCTACATCAATTCCCCTTTCCCATGCCCAATGGGAAGGGTACATACTTTATTTGACCAATGGTTACAAGATAAGAATATTAAGCTCCCAAGAGTAGATCGACTACCAACACAAATGAGAAGAATGATCCTAAGTTTTGCAGATATCACAGATTTGTAAGTCATCCTACGAAAGAGTGTTAGACTTTGAAAAAGATTTTCAATGATAGGGTCCGTAATGGGGAACTTATCATAGAAAACAATGATGTATGTAATAATCCACTTCTTACGCACAATAACAAGGTACTGCAAATGCCATCAACTACAATCCTAGTATTGAAGAAGGAGATATGTCACATGCTAAGGTGTGTAATGTACAAGAAGCTATGATTGGGAATAATGAGAATGCATGTATGCCAGAAGTAGTAGCCCTAATGAGGATGGTTAACTTCAAAAAAAATTTAACCTACTAGGGTTTAACAAGGATGCACGTCTTGCAGCAGCAATTGCCCTTACCCAAATCGCAGAGAGATAATACAAGGAGTGTATTCTAGCGCAGCCTATACAAAGAATGGCAAAGGCGTATGAGAATGCAATTCTCTTTACTAATATGGACATGTATGCTAAGAATCCCAATCATAACCATCCTATTTATGTGGAAAGCATGCTAAATGGGCATCCCATTAAGAGGACATTCATAAACAATGGCTCTTCTATAAACATGCCAATGTCTACACTCAAAGTTGTAGGGATAGACAACCAGCACCTAGTGAGACAACATTGCCGTGAATAGTTTCATTAATGTGCCTATAAACACGGTAGGGTATGTTAATATGAACTTTAAAGTAGGCCTTATACAAAGCTCTACACAATTCCACGTAATCGATGCACTTGTATCTTACCATCTACCAGTTGGAAGAAAGTGGTTGCACAATCACAATCTTATACCTTTAACATGGCATCGGTGCATTAAAGGCCATTGGAAGGGAAAAGACATATTCATTCCCACTATGAACAATTCGTTCGAGCATAACGAGGCATACTTTCCCGAAGTTGCATTTTTCAATGAATACGTTAAAGAGGGAGAGATTGCTATTGCAAAACCCTTTAGCACACCACTACCACTTAAGAGGACACACAAGAGAAGTCCAAGAGAAGAGAATGCAAGGCTCTCATGGGGGCAAGAAAAAGCAAAAAGAAAAAAGAAAAAGAAATAAGAGAATAGAAAGTTACGTTAGTGAGGATGGGTGAAGGGTGTACTCCTTATGATAGCATACAAGATCCAAGGAAGATAGATTGTCAAGGCTTAAGAAAGAGATTTTATGAAAGACTTCATCTAATAGTGATTAATGATTTATTAAACACTAAAGTCAAGGTTAAAACTTAACATTTATTTTGTAAATAAAGAGCAAATTTTGCCATAAATGACAAAAGTTTCATTTTCTTTTTTTTTTTTTCATTGCAGTATAGTCTTATATACTTGCACTTTAAGCCTAAGTAATGCCATAGCATCTTGACTCCCATGCCTTAAGCCCAAGCGAAGCCTTAGCATCACGACTCCCACGCCTTAAGCCCAAGCAATACCTTGGCATCATGGCTCTCACACCCTAAGCCTAGGCAACGCCCTAACATTTGACTCTTATGCTAATGCTTCCAATTATGAGCAAGACTTACTCATTCCTTTAAAGCTAGCCATGAAGCTACTTCTCAACCTGAGCAACATTTAGCCAATTTACTCCTATACCCCAATAAATCATCATGTTAGAATTTATACAAGATTTATGATTCACTGAAACAAAGTATATAAGGGGTAGTGTAAACATTGATGCTGACTAGTGAGAGCTTTGACTCCTAGGCGCACAATGGAAAGCTTGACATATACGGTGCAAACTAGTAAAAGCTTTGACTCCTAAACGTATGACAGAAAGTCAAGCATATACAGTGCAGATTAGTAAGAGCTTTGATTCCCAAGCGCACGATAGAAAGTCAGGCATGAATAGTGTAGACTGGTATGTGCTAAGGATGTAAATGGGTCGAGTTCATTGAAACCCAATTAACAAATAAAGCGACCCAAACACGACCCAACCTGACCCGAATGGCGATTAAATCTTTTTTTTTTCATACTTTAACTTATTTTTATATGTCATTTATTTAATTTATTATTAATCTAATTATGATGGAAAGAAGAGAGAAATTAAATATAAAAATATATTGATTAAAAATATAATAATAATAAAATAAAATATATTAATTATAAATCATAATATTAATTTATTATTATTTTTTAAAAAATATCTGGTCGGGTTTTCCCATCTGGTTTTTTTTCTAAATTCCATAACCCGACCCTAAACCCTATCTGGTTTTATTCCATGTCCCAAACCCAACCCTAAACCCTCTTGACTAGTAAAAGAGAGCTCACGACTTTAGGCAATGAATGTCATTATCGCCGCTTAAGCGCAATTGAATATTTTCTCTAAATATTTTTTTTTATATATATACATCATCGCTAGCAAGAGAGGATTTTGCTCTAATGCACAAGATGACTTTAAAGGCTTCTTAGATCTTAAGAGTCTAAGCGGTCTCATATTCATGACACCCCTCTAAGTGGGACTTTTTGTTGCTGCTGTTAAGTAAAGGCATCTCCTCCTAAGTGCATGATGACTTACACATATTTAAATAGTGTAAGCTACCAAGAAACCCTCTAATGGAACTATTAGATGGGATGGCACAATAAAATCATAAAAGAAAAAGTTTTACCAGAAATCTAAAGTTACTACCCCGTCTCGATGAGACATGTTAGCAACTGGGGGGAGGGAGAGATATTCTAGGTTCAGCACACAAAGAAGCAACGCATCAACATAAGCATCATTTTTGCTCCTCAAGTTGTACCTTGATATCAAAGCAACTTCATCAAATCATTTAAATCTTTAGTGCTATCACCATTGTCAACCTAAAAAAAAAAAAAAAGCTTCCAAGATGCTTGACCAATAACAACTAGTCAAGGGATGCAATCTCCAGTCGACACATACATGTCCCGGTCTTCTTCAAAAGAGTTATGCATTTTGACGTCAAAGCTAACATGCTCTACCTAAGACTTCCACCTGAAGGGTGACTACTTGAGAGTGCAGTCTGGGTGACAAAGAGAGGTAGCTTTCTTCTTTCACTCAAAAAGCACAATACCGAATCACCTTTGATGATGACCTTCTAGTTCGCTTGAGGCTCGCTATGCTCAGGATTTGATTCACTTGAGGTTGGTTGTGCTTGAGACCTACTAAGGCCTACTACGCACCGAGCCTACTCTGCTCAAGTCCTTCTACGTGTAACACATGCCATGGTTGAAGGCTCACACCTTCTTCTGATCCACTAGGGAATACAAACAAAGAGAGCCAATACGCTATAAAAGCTATAAGCTCATACCTGCAAAAAAAAAAAAAAAAGTGAGAAAGGTATAAGTACAAAATTATAAAAGTATACTAAAAAATGAATGGAAGTACTTACTCCTATCTACAACCTGGGCCAAAAACTTGAGGTTTGTCCTTCCTTTGCTCCTCAAAGAAGTATGCAAGCCAGGAAGAGAAACAAGACTTCCTCTTACTGTTGTGAGTAGCTTTCAAGGCATCTAGTAAAGACATTTGCAAACTGTACTCCTTGTAAGACACTTTAGTAAAGTTAATGTTGGTCTGTCCAAAACTAGTCAAGTTCAAGAGAAAAACCACATCCTTAAGTGTCAGAGTGATTTCCCCCTAAGAAGTGACGAACATGTGAGTCTGATTACTCCAGCAACAAATGATCGCCCACCACACTTCCGACCCACTCCTATGTGGGAACTACGGGCGGGTGGAAGTAGTAATGGCATGGAAGACGCTAGCCTTCTCCAAAAGAGTCACATGCTTTAACTTCGATATTATATGTTCTACCCAAAATTTCCACTCAGAGAGTGGCTGCTTGAGGAATGCAAACTGGGTGGTTAAGGGGGGAAGTTCCTTCCTTTCTTTCCTAAAGCACAAAATCAAACTCGCGTTGATGGTGTCTCTTGAGCTAGCGTAGGGCTATCATCCAATAAAGTGAAGCACACCATCAGTGCGAGTTGTTGCATAGAGCACTCGATGTTTGATTTTGTCCTAGAAAGTATCTTCAAAACTAGTTTCATACTACCATGCATCCCAAGGACTCGGGATCGGTGGTGGATGCCCACCTGAGTGCACCGGCAAGTCTTTTTGCTTTATCACTTCTGTGTTTTTTTCCATCGATGCACAATATTACCAACACTGTGATAGAATTTGAAATTAAAAGGAAAAAAAAAAAAGAGGTGAAGAAGATAAAAAAAAAAAAAAAAAAACTATATACATAAGGGGCATGAAGACAACAATATTAGCATGATATAACCCATATGGGCATAGTAAGTAACAACTCATTTTGAGATGCTCTCAGCTCTTGTGCCTTCATACATCAACAAGCACGTCAAAAGAAGGCAAGGAATATTTCAAAAACATTAACAAGCACATGAAAGAATTTGTTTAGAAGGATGAGCAAGATGGGGAGGCAATAGAACTTGCATTTAGTAGAAAGAAAATTGAGGCAAGGAAAAACTGGCTTTAACAATTTGAGCAAGGTACTTACCTTGACCAGAAGGAGAAGCACATAAAATACAATGATTTTGTGAACAAGGAGCTTATATTGTTCTCCAAGGCAGATTTGCAGAGGTCTAAACCTTCTATGGTAGATGGCTTTAAACCTAGCCAGAGAAAGATATTATTTTGTGCATTCAAGAGGAACTTTGTGAAGGAAGCAAAAGTTGCTCAGTTCTCAGGTTACGTTTCTGAGCATTCATCTTACCATTAAGGTGAGTAGAGTTGCTTAGAACAAGAGTTGTGCTGGGAGATCGAGTCCAAATTGTTAGAGTTAGCATCCAAAAGAAAGAGGAAGGAGGACAATCTTGTCACCTATAAAAGGGTCAAGTCTCAGTTACTAAATCTTTGTAAATGATATGGTCTTACCAACGAGAATATGATTCCTCAAAGGAGATCAGTTGCAAGAGAGGACTCATCAAGCCATCAAGATATTCCAGCATCTAAAGCTTGTCTTGACATAAATAATCAGTCCTACAACAGCTAACTGGAGGACAACGGTAAAGGATGACTTATATGATGACGTCTTTCTTAAGGGAGCGAGAGGAGACGGATCCCCTGAAGATTTAAGTTCTCCTCCTGCCAGCTTGAAAGGGATGGTTTCACTGAAACGTATTTCCCCTCTTGCCAGTACAAAACGCCCTGCATCCTGTTGGAGAGAGACCAGGTCCCATCACAATAGGCTCGGGCCAAATCCTCATGATGATTTTCTTGATACTGCTTTTGAGAACATTAGAGGCAACCTGGACAAAGTTGGGAAAGAAATCTGTTCGTCTCCAACACCAAAAGTTGATCAGGGGGAAAGAGATGGTGACTTCTCAGATGATGAAACACAGGATGCGAGACTCAATGCTTGTCCTCAAAAGCAACAGGTGCCATCAACTTCTACTGGCAAAAAGGGTTTTAAGTATGTGGAACCTATAAGAAAGAAGGCTAATCGGGAAAACTTAAAAGGCATAGAATGTAAACGGTGCAAGAAATTTTATGATGCGGTTCTTCCTGAAAACGAAAATAGAAATGCTGACAATAGAAAAGTGGATCTTCGATGTGAGCATCATGAAGGTGTCTCTAAGCATAGGTACAGATATGCTCCACCCCTCACCCCTGAAGGATTTTGGAATATTGGATTTGAATAAAAAATGTAGGATCTAGCCTTGGGTTAGCCATGGCTTCCTGGGCTAGATTCTTCTTGGGAGTATATTGGTGTAATCTATTCTTTCATTAGATTCGAGCAAAGGCTGTTGAGCAGTTGGCTTAAAAAAAAAATTATTATGAGCCCGGAAGAAACTCACCTGCAATGTTCAATGATGTAAGATGCTAAAACACAATGATGATCGATAAAGTAATAAGCCTTTATCCCATAATCGAATCGGAATGGAAGTGAAAGTAATGGCTCTTTAGTTACTGACAACTATAAATATATATATAAGAATGGTGTAAGAATTGAAAAAAAAGAAAAAGATATGTATTGCACAACCTTCAGCACTTCACTACTAATGCGAGCACCTCAAGCATGAGCAGACCAATTTATAAAGCAAGAGTGAAGTTAAGGAAGGCAATCGTTTCAAGACAAATAAGGAAAAGAAGAATTGTGTCTAAAGATAAATTATGTACTTTCCATTCAATTGAATGGTAGATTTATATAAAAAATATCAATCAACAGCGTAGAAGACAACAAAATAATTACTAGACATAATACAAAATATATAAGGAAGTGAATTTCACAAAAAAAATTACTAGAGATATTATTACCTACCAAAGAAAAAAAAATAAAGAGGGAAGATAAATGTGATCTTCCACCAAAGATTTGGAGTGGTTTAATATATATATTATTTAGTTCAATGATATATCAAAGATATCAAATACACTAATGTGGCACCAAACATAAAGTTACTATTATTATCCAGAACTTCTACTCCTATCAAAATTAATGTACACATAATATGTAAATTTACTAGTGCATTTCCATGGAGTAGAATCAACAAGTCAATTGAAGTCATTAACGGAGAATGGAGACATTGAAGACAACTTAACGAGCTAGATACTCCATACAAAAAAAAAAAAAAATGATTGAAGGCAATTTGACAAGCCAAATACTCCTTATAATATATATATATATATATGGATTGTCTATTAAAGAAAATTTTATGCATATGTTGTTTTATGAGAAAAGTCATTTCAATGACTTAAAGGAGACATGCGCAATTAAATGGTGCTGCAAGATTGTGCACTCAAAAAAAAAAAAAAAACTAAATCATATGCATCGTTGGCTCTAAGCTCTTGTGATATGAAGCACGCAAAACGTGTATGCAACAACAGTGCATCTATTCAACAAGTACACGTGTGCCAAACAATTTCAAAGCCATTAAAAAGGCTTTATAATGTCCAAACCCCTTTGACCTCATTCGAAGGATTTTGGTTAGAGAGCAAAATGTAGAGGTTAAAAATATTGTGTAAATATATTGGGCTAAGTCCATTTATTATTTAGCTTAACTCATTGGGCTAGGTGACAAGGCCTAATGAGTTTGGTCTAACTATTGGGATGACTTAGCGAGAATTGGTTTAGTGGGCTCGAAATAGGGATTATTCGACCGGTTTATCTACATCCAACATTTCTCAAGCAAGCTTATGTACTTATGAGGAAGGCTACTAGTCTTAGGCCTATGGCAAGCTCATTAAGATAATCCTAAGTTAAGCAGACTCCATCTCTCTCGTTGATTGCTAAAGTGATATAACTAATGTCATTAGGCCTCTTAAGAGTCTATAAATACTCAGCGATTCCTCCTCATGGAGAAAACCTTTTCTTGAATTCTTGAGATCAGAGAAATAGTATTCCACAAAGAGTTCTCTACTATCAAAGATCAAATAAGAAATCAAGCAAAAAAATGATCTCTATTGTCCAAGAACTGCAAGGTCGACACTTGAGGTCCCCTTAGCTCCCTTGTTTATCACTTGTGTATTCAAGACGCTTGAGATTGCCTGTTCCTCCTCCCTACCTCTCTCTTCCTAGTCATCCCATCACGTGCCATCTATGAAGTCACGTGCAGTGCGGTACCCATGTGATACACACGTAACCACTCCTACCGAACCTCCCATCTACACAACGTAATGTCGAAAAATGGAAATTAGAAAATTTTAGTGTAAATTTGATATGGGAGTAGAAAACTATCTTTTTCACTGTAAAGGGTGAATTAAGATAATTAACATTTATAGTGTGATGAAACAAGACATTGGAAGGAAAAAAAAAAGGAAAAGGAAAACACAAAAAGTTATCAAACAACTAATACTTTTAGGGCAATTTAGTTAAATAGGAAAAATGCCAAAAGGCCTACTTGCAATTTAAAAAGATGGAAGATAGATAAAAGATATTTAATGTATATTACCACGTGCTATATTCAATAATTTATTTTATATTTTAGTACCAAATGTAATACCTTTTATGAGTTAAAGATATCGTTAATAGCATATGTACGTTCAACAAATATGAAAGCAATTACCAAACAAACCAATTTATAATGTAACTCATGATTTTTTTTTTCAAAATTATTAATGTTTATACTTGTTAATTTAATTATTAAGCAAAGATTAATTTTTAATATGATTATTATTATTATTTGGTATGAATATCTCTCTAAGTATTAATATATGATCCCAATAAAATATTTTGAATTAAGGGTATAGGGGGTTAATTTACCCTCTAGTTTTTCTTTTTTTCATTTCCCCCCCTTCAAATAAAGAGTTAGTCCCTTATTTTTCATGTGCAAATACATAGGCTTGCATAAAAGAAAATTCTATGCTCTCTCTCTTCCCCCGGTTTCTTATTTACTAATATCGTAATTGTAGCTTTTTGTCAAAGTGAAAACTTGGTTGTTAAGAGCTATATTTGGATGGATTTCAAGAGGAAAGGTCTTGACAATTGCTTCATTACCGCTTATGTTTTAATCTTAGGATTTAATTATTTATTGGAGTTAGAATATTAGCCTTAAAGTTATTGATCAAAACAGTGAATAAGCATAAAACATGTACTAATTATTGAATTTGAAGTTAATAGTTTAAGATAAAGGATTCGATAGAAATCCGTTTAATTTATGAAATTCAAAGTACAGAAATAATTATATTATAGAAGTTTTCTTAAAGACAATATATAGGATTAAGAAATTAAGTTTTTGGAAGGTAAAATTTGATTAAGAAAGTGTTAGATCGAATATGAGAAAAAAGGTTCAAAAAATTGAAGATCAAGGAAAAAGGGTCAACCAAATCTAAAATCCAAACAATTGAGTGTATAATACAGTTTGACTATACATTACTTTAGGCTAACTAATTTTTAACTGAAAATTCGATCCATTGAATTTGTAAGTAGGTTGATCGAATCTCAAAGTTGGTTAATTATATTTTAGACCCAGTTGATCGAATCTTCTCTACATACAACTCTAATGACTATCTTCTAAAGTAGGTTGACTTAGTTTGTCTTTGTAAGTTCTTAACAATCCAATTTGAGTTTCAATTGATAGTCTTAGGAATTGAAATACTAGGACTAAGTGATAATAATTCATATTTGTAATTATTATTATTATTTTTTATTTCAATTCCATTAGTTTACAGGACTTATAAGTGAATTCTAGGTATGTGATTGCTATTGTCTGATGCATGTGCATACATGTTAACTGAGTTTAATTAATAATTATTTAACCTAATAAACACATGTAATGATTGTCATTGGCTTGAGGCTGAGAAATACTAGTAGGCGATCATGAACTAGGTGCTTGTCGCCTTAGAAAAGATGGATTATTGGGGTGATATGACTTTTAATTAAGTACTTAAACAATGATTCATTGTTGAAGGATCATTAATATGAGGGAACTATAGTTAATGTAAACTAGTTGAGCAAGTGAGAAGTTGCAACAACGTAAATCAATGGAATGAGATACCGATTTGAATGATGCAATAGATTATACTCTTGATGACATGGTATGAGCAGTGAATTTAATATGAGACAATTTTTGTGTGGGTGATATGGACTTAAATCATCCCCACAAATATTGCAATGGCAATGTGGTTTAAGTGCCCTTTTCATCTAAAATTCTATAGATATATGTGTACCATTGAAGTTTGAGTTATTTTAAATATTAGAACACCAAGATTGTGTTGTATGCTATGTTTTATAAATATAACTTAACAAACCTTGTTTGTTTCATTTAGTAATTTTAGGTTTGTGCACAATAAGACATATGTTTGTATGTAATGTGGTGATCATGTATTAAGTTTTATAACACACCATTTGAGATTTTAAATATTTTAAATAATGGCATTTATACTGATCTACATGATAAGTTGAAATATAACTTTTGGAAGATGTGGTATATGATTGCTGGTGTGATCCAAGTGTTGAGTAGTAGCTTGGTTACTATAAAAGTTAAATTTTATTAACGATAGACTTAGTTTTTTTTTTTTTTTTATCTTTGACAATTTATATGTTTTTCTATCAATTGTAGTTAAACCCTACAAGAGTTATTTGGAGATTTTAAATAAAAATATATATTTTTGGTCATTAATTGTATTTGAGCCTTTGCATATTTTTAAGTTACAAAGAGCAATGAAAATAATTCATAATCCTTAAAATTTCATAAAATATATCTTTTCTATGAGGTACATTTTGACAATTCAATAGATTATGAGATAAATTCTATGGTAAATTGCATTTTGCTTAGTTGAGTTTTCGTAAAGTTTCATTTTATTTTTTTGCATTTTATTTTTGACGTATTTATTTATGTTTTATTATTACTTATCATTGCTAGTTCGATGTCACATTACAACTTTTGATTGAGTATTTAATAATTAATTTAATAACATAATATTGTTAATTATATATATAATAAAATAATAAACTAATTAAACAAAAAAGGTTTAGATGTCTAGAATCATTCGAGATCAATTAGTGGATTACAACTTATCACCTTATGGGTATGGCATGACACCATGAGGAAAATAAAGAAAGAGGAGCAAAAGGCTTATTGAGTTGTGTGAACCAATTTTGACTTTATGATTTTTTATTTTTTATTTTCAAAATCTCTTTCTCTCTCACTCAACTTCACCTACCAATTAATTTTCATTTGATTTCGACCACCCCTAAGACTTGGAGGCTAATGACCATCTCCTTTGGGGTGTTACATGGCCAACCCTCCATGTGAAGGGTGGGTGGCCAAGCCCCTTTAGGCTTTGCTAGCCTTTCTTCTTCTTCTTCTTCTTCTTTTAACTATTTTTATCTATTTTATTGAGTTAAATACAATTTATAATATCATTTTATTAAAAATTTATATAGATTTAATAAAACATAGATATGTAAAATATTTAAAATGAAAATACAAAAGAAAAACGATAATCTCATAATTATATAAAGTATAATTTAACCTAAATTCTAATTATAAAACCGGTAAATCTTTAATCATAGATATGCATAATGCAAATGCACCTAACCAAGACAATAAAATTAGATAAAGATTTTATACTTCAATTGGTATAAATATTATTTTTCATTTATGATGAAAAATGTTTAAATTCTCTTTCCTTCAATAATGTAAACATAATAAATAAATAAACAAAGGCAATGGAATCGGAACATAGAGGAAGTGGTAGTTGGGAAGTAGAAGTAGTAGGAAGCGGTGGTGCGTGGCGGGACGCTCGTGGGACCATGTCGTACACTAAAACATCTCAATCTTATTAACAATTAAACAGTATTTCCATAAAAAAATAATAATTAAAATAGTATATCCGCTGTTTTTGGTTCAACAAAATTATGAACAATTATTATATTATTATTATTATTATTGCGATCATGATTTATATCTAACTCCTCCTTTCAACTTACTATTCTCCCTGTATTACTTTTTCATCAAAATCCAAAAAGTAGCATCTTTATCGTTGCATAATACTCTCTTGCTATCTCTATCCCCAGGTCCTTGTCTCCTTCTATTTTTCTCTTTTAGATTTTTGTTTTAGGGTTAAATTATGGTATCTTGATGATCGTAGGTTATTACTACTTTGGGATTGTATGACCTTATCTATGTGTAATTGCTTCGAATTTTTGAGGAATATAGCGATAGTTTTGATCGATTTAGGGTTTTCATTGTTCGTTTGCTTTGTTGTGTTTTGCTTTTCTGTGTGTTGTCAGATAAAGGAATTAGGTCGAAATATGGCAGTTGCTTCCGAGGAGTTCACCAGAATATGCGGCCACTGGTAATTTCCTACTTTTGAATTTGTGAGCGAAATATTGTACTTAAAGAGCTAGGGTTTCAGAAAGGATGATACTTTTGGGTTTGTATCTTTATATTTGAATGATCTGCGATCTATTTTATTGCTGATATGCTGCGGCTTGATGATCGATCAGCAGCTTTATCTGTAACTTGCATGTTTGGTTCTCAGTAGAGTTATATGATTGAATCTATTCATCCTGTTGCTGTTCCGTTGCAGGAGTTTTTAGGGTCTCGTTTTGTTCAGTGATCATCTTTCGTTGGTTTAATTATCTCATCTGCAACTGGGTTTTTTTTTTTTTAAATCAACATTATTTTGAAACTTCAGAAATTCGAAATTCCCTCAATTTTTTCACTTCAATGATATGCATTAGAGCACTCAGATTACTAATCTTATTAAATCACCCGCTATGGCATATGATCAGTTGGTGATAACTTTTAAGTTGTGATCTTATGCTGGGTTATTATACACTTGACATCAGCTGATAGACTACCTGTCTGTGAATGCAGTGAAAGATCCATTCCATCTACAAATATGGATCTGCATTATGCTCATTGCTCTCGGAACTTAGAAAGATGTAAAGTTTGTGGTGATATGATTCCAAAAAAATATGCGGAAGAGCATTTCCTGAACACTCATGCACCGGTATGCTGCTTTTGTATGGACTTGTTTCAAGAACTATTTTATTTATTTATTTTATTTCCTAGTGCTTTGGTTTAGATTCTTAAGTTTGAGTCTTCGGCATGATTTCTTTAGCTCTTTCTTTATAATACTGATAAATAGCTTCATATAGATACAGGGGAAGGGAGATAGATGATAAGTTGTTACAAGAAAGAGAATTTTGGTCCTTGTTCTTGGTTAAATTAGAGCTTGCACTAAATTCTGAGCATAGAACCCGCATCTTAAGTATACAGCTATCTGCGTGATTTCATCACTCATCAGATTGTTTAGGTGCTTGTCTGCTTGTATCTCGATGGCTTTCAAAAGGTTGTGTTAACAAACACAATAAAATTTTCGTCTCAAACATAATATAATGCAACAACCCTCTTCCATGTAACTTGGCTCTCTTATCAAGGAAGCACAACATGCTTATTAAGAAGGTATATATCACGATCAGATATTCAAAGACCAAGTTTTTTCTGTTGGAATTTTCTGCATACCTCCTCTAACAAGGTGATTGTCGTCCCAGAATTTATTCTTTAATTCAATCCTGTCAGTTCATCCTAAGACTTACTTGAACGCCAAATTAATCAGGTGGCAGGCCCTAACTTTTTATGGGCTTGATGTTTTTGAATTTATGATGGAAGTAAAGTAGTTCCTGCCTTGTTATAATACTTGAGAATGTTAGAGGTAAAATTCTATGTCCTCAAAATTACTATGTACCTCCTTAAAATCCATGGGATTTTGGTGGAAATAGTTGAAAATAGAAAGGAACTGGCTGGAAGAAAGCTTATCTTATGGAAGGGTGCCTCTTAGTTTGATTAAATGGCACTCTGTCTAATACCTTTACGTAACATTTCATCACTCTTCCCTGTCCCTTCCATCTGTTTTCGTCACTCAGGTGGCTGGGGATTAGGAAATCACAAAAATCAACGAAGTCTTCTCTGCAAATGGCTGTGGAGAGTAGATACTGCAGAGTGATTCTCTCCTGTTTATGGATTAAAACCTACTATGGATTAGATATCTGTTGTTGATGTAGCACCTTTGTTCCTACCCTTGAGGAATTGCTATGGTCATTGTAGAATGGATGATACTCCTATCTTTGGATTGGCTCATGTCATTTTTAACTCATTTACCAGCCAAACCCATTGAAAATGAAAGATATCATCATGCTTATCTTTCTTTGCTTGTTGACCCACTGACTTGAGGTATCAGGGACCAGCTTGCCTGTGCTCTGTGTGCAAATCTTCATGAATCCACTGGTCACTTCTTCATTTTCCCCATTGCTGGAAATATATTGTCTGTGTCTTTCCTAGAGCTAGAGTAGAGTGGGATCTGCTGCCAACAGTAGCATTGCCTTTTGCCTTAGCAAAAGCAAAGTGGGATTTGAACAAGCACTTCAGAATAGGGTTTCACTATGTTTTATGTGGAGCTTCTAGAAGGAGCTTGATGAATATATGATTGATTGAATAGTCTCTCCATTTTTTGAAAGCACACCTTGTGTTTATGCCCTACACAATCATGTTTTATCGTCCTCCTTACTTAACTACTTTTCCTGTAAAGCCTTAAACTTGAGCAATTTACCTTGATATATTTTGGTATTTATGGGGAGAAGAAATTGCTACGAGCTACCAAAGATGAAGAGTTCTATATAATTGTTACATTGGTTCTGTACAAGCCTGTGGCCATTGTGCATTAAAAGCAAGCCAAAATGCAAATATGGTCGGACTCATGTAATAAAACCATTGTAATGGGCATCTGGGGATATTAGAGAGAAAGCTATATTTTGTTTGTGTATAATTTATTCTACATTTCTGTGATTTTAGAAAAGATTCACCCATCTTTGATTCCTGGTGAAGTTTACCTTGAATGCATATAAAATTGCGTGGTGCTCTTTTCTTTTCCCTTTTCATGTCTATTAAGCTTAGTGTGACTCTTATAAAATTAATTATAGTAGGGAAAATTTTAATAAGGAATGTGCAGAGTCTTCTTAAAATCTTAAATACCCCATTTATAAAGAATGAAAATCTTCTCGGTACCAGTTGAGCTGCAATTCTCTTGCAATTTATCATGTTTGTTCTGCAGTTCAATTACGTGGTTCATCTTTCTATAGTCCGGCTTTTGGTATCTGTGTATTGTGCATTTGTTAGTATATTCTTTCCCTGACCTGTTACAATTGGAACAGGTATCCTGTTCACTGTGCAGTGAGACAATGGACCGTGATACTTTAGCTGTACATAAAGGAGAAAATTGCCCCCAAAGGATTGTTACGTGTGAATTCTGTGAATTTCCTTTGCCTGCAATTGACTTGGCTGAACATCAGGTGATTCACTGGCTGTTCTAAAATTACTGACAAGCTCTGAATTAGATACATCATAATCAATTTCATATGCAACCTTTTTGTTGCTTTCCAATTACAGGAAGTGTGTGGAAACCGGACGGAGCTCTGTCATCTGTGTAACAAGTATATCAGGCTGCGTGAAAGATACAACCATGAAACTAGGTGTGATGGAATTTCTGATCATGGAATTTCTGATCATACAGGACCTTCCAGGTAGGAATATATATATATATATATATACATTTATGCCTATCGGTAGATGAAGTAATTGAATTGAAGTTCGATCTGCCTTCAGTAACTAGTTTCCCACTGTTGAATTCTGAGCTTTTACTTTCAGTTTCTGTTTATCTATTTTAAATTTTGTGGCTTAGAATGTAGAATAAATTAATACTTTTGTCTTGTTTTGAATTATTAACATATCAGCAGGAATGTTGGTCCGGCTGAAGGAGATCATCATCGTCCAAGAGGGCAGCAATCTGAATTTTCACCAAGACGGATTTTATTTACCCTGGCTATTACTGGTATTGCTGTTCTATTGGGATCCCTATTTTTGCCAAGGAAGATGGAGAACAATCAAGTGCATTAACTGCAGAGCAGATGCATATTTTAGATTCATGTAAATCATCGTTAGAGCCGTGCAGTCTATATAATATTTTGTCAGGATTAATCTGAGAGGACACTTGTATTCTAATTGATATGCATTGGCTTCTTGTAGTGCGTTTACCCCTGAAACAATCTCTCATTGACTGGTTGCTGTTCTGAATTTTTTTTCCCGATAGTTTCATGTATGGGATTATGAGGAATCAAAGTGCAACTTCTGGGTTCTGTTTGCAACATCTGAAAAAAGTCCGGTCGAGTTGATCCATTTGCAGCCATAGCATTAGTAGAATGATTTCGGCAATTTCAACACTCAGAACACATAAGCGCAAATGTCAACGCTCCAAAACATCATTTACGGGATAATCTGGTTGGTTTTGTACCACTTCTTAATGCATAAAAAAGACGTTATTTAATCCATATGCTTGAAAACTCCACCGGCAAGGCAAAGGGCTAGAAACATGGGGGCACTCACCAGTCTGGAGAACTAGCTACCAGAAAGTTTCAGACAAGCACACTACCATTATATACACTTCCACTTCAAACACAACAATGGAAGTAACTTAAGTTTTATTTTGAGATCTCTAGCAGCTAATTAACAACTTTAACTCTGTGTAGCTGAATCGGAATTGCTGTGACATGACCTTAGAGATTGTCCAAAAGTGAGAATGATTGTCATGTCTTTTCAGCTTTGTGTTTTGGGAACAATTTGGAGAAGTTAGTTTTTCAGGACCCCACTACTTCTACAACGTTGCGAGTTGCATGAAATAACGAGGCTGAAGGCAATGAAACTGTGGGACGCGTGATAAACTGTACTCACATATTGGACAAGTACAGACTCAGCACCTCAAATTGGAACCCCCACCTCAAGAGTTGAGCTCAATACAGCTAGGTCCAATGATCAGACAAATTGGAGATGCTGGAGCTGGAGATGGAGATGGAGATGGAGGGACAACAAGGGATGAAAGTGCGTTGGTTATAAATTATAAGTTTTTCGCGATTTCCGATATTAATTATAAGTTTTATTTGAAAATAAGTATGTGGAAGCATATAAATTGTTTTAGTTGAGCCAAAAGAAATTGGAAAAGTTGCTCACGTTTGCCGAGCGGACATAGAGGGACTGTTGCAATCCTTTTACTGTGACGCCCATATCGTCCGTTGTCAGTTGTCACTCATTAATCGTTATAAACGTGTCACATTCCAGTTGCTTGGTCGAGGCTAAGCATGTCACTTGCCACCCGCCTACTATGTCCAAGACATGACCAAGAGCATCGTTTTTCAGCCGTTACTTGTTTCCTCGCCAGAAATCCCATTCGGATTTGTCGAAAAGCCAATCAAATCTCAACTCGATATATTTAGGACAATCCCTAAATTCCATAAACTGCATGAATTTTCTCAATCTCCCACTCAAATGAAGTTTCGTTTTTAGCATTATTATCTGATATAGAACAGTCACCATCGTTGCAATTTAATTATTATCTATCGAATTCAAAGTATGATGCATCTTCTAAACCCAAAATTCTCCTTCTTTCTTTTCTTCAAACTCGTTAGAATCTCCTATACATACTACGGATCTATGTTTGAATCTGCCAAGTCCACTATGTTGTTCTATAACTCCTTATTCGACAGGTGGTATATAGAAGCCATTAGTGTAACCAACTGATTTTTTTAGAGATACAATCAAGCAAATCATTATAAAGTATTTGACCCATCTAACCGAATAAAAACTTTATTAGTATTACCTTATAGGATTTTTATCTATGTTTGAGATACAATTCAAAACTCTATTAGTTTTAGGATTAGATTTTGAGACTAAAAATAAAAACTTGATAGGAAACTTAAATCGATATAAAATAATATAATAATAATAATAATATTTGTTTCTAACTTACAAAATGTGCATGCTTTATATTAGTTGTTGTATTGGAATTTCTTTGATGATTAAGTCACTTACAAAAAAGAAAAAGAAAAAGAAGCTAGGGTATGAGGGGTACCAAAGTTATTTCGACGTGACTACTCCAATGCTTAAGTTGCATAAGTTTTTGAATGATGGTAATGTAAAATTGTAAGAGAATAAAAAAGTTCTTTACTTGATAGTCTTCAACCCTTATTTATAGGGATTGGAAGTGATCTTGATATGACAAGTGTATTGATATTGGAGATTCTTTCTAAATTTGGTGAAGGGTATATCTTTGATCGACTCCTTTCCTTATCTGTTTCAAGTTTTTCATACTTATCCATTTTAAGGACACACATAATAGAGCCAAGTAGAAGGTCGAAACATGTAGGTTAAGTATTGACAATTTTGTGCTATAGTGGTCTAAGGAAGGTTGGTCTAGGCATATAGATCTTGTACAAGGGTTCAGGTAGGTTGAATTGGACCTTAAGGGGTCAATGTCCCAAAAGCTTTATCAACACCGGTTCTATATTGTAATTTGTACCAAATATTTAATTTTCAAATTTTATTTATGAGTAAGTTAATAAGTATAACCTTAACCTTATCTAATTACAATTTATTTTATTTTTTTCTTATCTTGTATAAATTCTATAAAAAACCCAATTTGTCCCTATAGGATTTGTGACCCTATAGGGTCGGGTTTCAGGTTATAGAGTTCTAAGAAAGAAACACTAAACCCTATAAGAGCGAATTAAGGTTTTATAAAATCCATTTTAAACTCACTTTGATTACATTCTTAGATTTTTCTTTTCAATCTCTCCCACTTACTAGCTCTATTATTTTGTCTCTATAAGATAGGCAATAGGAGATTTATACTTATGTAAGAGGTCTTTATGGTAGCACCATGTTGTCATATTATTAACAAACATACTCAAAATTAGTTACACCGGTGTTGCAATAACTATTAGAATTTTTTTCAAATTCGATTAAATGTGAACTATATTAAACAATGTATCAATTGGGTTTATATTGAAATTAGTTTTACAGACAATATCAAGCATGTCAATCGATGAAGTGTTTCCTTATAAAATCATGACACGGTTAATAACAATTTATCAATTACCATAATGTAGTTGATATTGGAGGATTTAATATTAATTTAGTTTAATTAATAATCGTTTGATTGGACGGGCAAGCAACGAAGCTTCATGACTTAATAATAGCTAACAGACGTTGAGCCCTGTTACAATCACTATGAAAATATTAAATAGTTAAGTAAATAAAATACTTGTAGATTGTTTAGAAAAATGCAGGGTTTTTTTTTTTTTATGGTAGTTATCATTTATTAAAAGTAGAGCAAGCAGGAGTCTAGAGCACAAACCTGCAAATGTGTGTATTAAAAAGAATAAAATATAAATACTAAGGCAATTATTGTTTAGTAGGTTTAACTCTCTTTTTATCATTTTAATTAAAAAAAAAAGATTATCATACATTAACATATTAAAATAATGAAAGAAAAATAAAGAGATAGGCAAGCCATTTCTTGCCTCAACCCCCTAAATAGGAAGAGGGGTACTTTACAAATAGAGGATAATTGCTTTGCACCTAACCGTGATAACCCTTTCGATATCCTTTCTTTTCCCAGTGCGCAGAGCCCCAAGGTGTCAGTGGTTTAAATTTAGCTAATCCCCATCTAAAAGCTTTTCAAATAATTACTCATTTTAAAGGTTTCTTTTGATATATAAGACTTATTTAGTGATATTAAAAATAAAACAAATTTTATAAAAGCTAGGATACTAAAAGTATGACTTCTTATCTTAATAATATATATAGAAAAATATCAAGAATATTTTTAATGTAAAGGACTTTAATAAAATCTTTAAGATCCATATACATTTTGAGGACATCTATCTTTCAAAAACTTTTAAACTTTAATCCTAATATATTCAACAAAAATCTTTAATATTTCTTTATATTATTTGTGGGTCTCATATCATACTCTATATATTATATATATACTCAAAAAATATATAATATCGTTGCTGGTAACGTTGACAGCAACTTTAAATTGCTTTCTCCACTTAAAAACATATAGGCACGAAGAAGAACATTCCTTATCAAAGGCACCCAGCTCTTCCTCAAGATCCTTGTTTTATTGCTTAAGACCCTATTATGTGTCCTAAACCGAGAAAATCAAGAAAAGAAACTCCCATTACAAATGTCTTGATAAAATATATTGATTCTATATTATTAAAGGAATGGCGGCTTTAATGTCTTCTATATTTAAAAAAAATCATAATTATCTATACAGTTAAGATGTTAAATTAAAATAGCGATATGTGAGTTATAGTAGAAAGAGAGTAAGAAAGTCATTTAGAACAGTTACGTAGAAATATATTTCCAGTATTATGTAAAATGGTAGATATTTAATTATGATAGATCAAGATATCATTAAAACATATCAAATATAAAATGTAATTCCTTCTTGATAAATCGGGACAGAGGTTCAGCGTCCGCTCATAAATCATAAATCGGATCGTGGCACTGAGCATGGATAATCTGAAATCGGATCGGATCTATCCGAATACTTTTGATCGTTAATGTTATTGCTTTACCGGTCTTTATGCCTAACAGAATAACTGTAGGAAGCGATATGAAAATAATAAAATAAAATTCCACATTTATTCTTTGCTCTGCTTCGCAGCAAATCAACATATTCTTATAATTTAGAGGGCAAAGAAGTAATTACCGAAATTCCTTAGGGAGATATCATTTTAGGGTTTTTATTTTTTATTGATTGATTAGGTTAGGAGGATGGGTCTCTGTAATTCCTCAAACTTACTGCACGCTGTCCATGATCCTCCAGGATACCCAGGTTAACACTACTATGTCGTATTCATGTCATGTCATGCTCCTTTCTATCTTTATTTGTTCTTAATATTACTATCATTATCGTATCATTTTTAATTGAGGTGGCGTGGTTAGGATTGAGTCGGTAGTGATGACCATCGTGTTGTATCAGTGAATTATGATGGTCGGGATATTCGGATGCGAATTTAACACGCATCGATCTGCCTGCTCGTCTTAGGATCCATTCAGACAAATTCGCATGTGTCCAATTTTTATTTGCTCTTGCCATCAGTTATCAATGACAGTGGCATGTCGGTCCTAATGAATATTGTCTCCATCAGAGAATTCAGCATTTTTGGAGCTCTGTGATAACAGATTTAGCCGTCGATTTGTGGAGAATGCAGTTAGATTTGAAAGGCTTTTTAGTGATTAATAAGAAGACAAAAAGAAGAAAAAAAAATTGTAATGTAATTAGATGTAGTAGTAAGATAGTTATCTGTTAACTCTATCGTTATCTGCATTTCAAATGCTACATTTGGTATTTGTAATAAAAAACAACCTATATATATGAAGCTGTGTGTCGTGATCTACTTTAGTGCATACATGATAATTTAAGGTGATAGGATCAATTTCAATATTCATAAAAGCATCAAGCTGCAATTTTGCTATTGGAGTGAGTAGAGTTAGTTATTAGTTATTACTTGTAGTCATTGACAAGATTTATGCCAGGGTCATATATTAATGTGTGTCTTTCAGGAACTCAGAACTTAAATCAAGGCTTACTTGTTCCTCAGTATAACCAGCCATATATGGCAGGTCAGGCCATGTATGCTCCAGGAGTGCAGCTGTATATCCAAGATCATCATGTTGAGTATCATTTCATTGGACTTTAAGCATCTCTACAACATAATAAATGCACACTGCAGTCCCTTTTTTGAAAAGACAACTGTATTTGAGCTTATAAAATCAAGATGGTATTTGGCATTCTGTTGTAACTCCTCCAATAAATAAATATGCAGGTGATTATGGATAATGGGATACTCCAAGTCACACTATCGAAACCGGATGGAATTGTAACAGGAGTTCGGTACAATGGAATTGACAATGTCCTAGAAATTCGCAATAATGAATCCAATAGAGGGTATATCTCTGAGATGCCTCTGCAGCTTTACTCTTCTTCTTCAGTTGGTTTAAATACTTAAAGTGTTGCTTAAACTTCTTTTACTCCACCCCTTTAGCTCAAAAAAAAAAAAAAAAATCACCTTTTGCCATAGAAAGGGAATTTATCAATGTAATGAAGAAAAAGGTGACAGGACTTTTGCTTACAAATATTTTGCTGGAATATTTGCCTTTCTTTTATGAGACTCTTTCCAGGAATATTTACCTCTTCTTTTAATAAAAGCTTTTTTTTATGTAATATTGGTCTAACGTTGTTTAACTGTTATCACATCTCACTTTTTTCTACTTGCCTATGTAGGTACTGGGATCTTGTTTGGAATGCACCAGGAGGAAAGGGAACATTTGATGTGTATGCATGGGTCCTTTTCTTTTTTCTGCATCCTCCTGTCTGTCGGAGTGAAAGATGATATCAATTATTCCAAGCAACAGCACACATAATTTTTTTTTTTTTGCCAATAGTCCATGAAATTTGAGTGTCTACAGGATGCAGCTTGTCCTTTTTAATCTATTTGAGTTGATTTGTCAATTTGATTTCCTATAGAAGTTTACATCATGTTCAAGTTTTATTGAAAATATTCAATTCTGTAACTATGGTGCGGTTACCTGCAGGATTAAGGGAACTCATTTCAGTGTAATTGTGCATAATGAGGAGCAGATAGAACTTTCATTTACAAGAACATGGAATTTTTCCCTAGAGGGCAAGTTTGTTCCTCTAAATATAGATAAGAGGTTGGTTTTTGAGTCAAATCTTGGTTTCCTCTTAGCAAGGATATGCTGAGGTTTAATGGCTTTTTTCCTTAGGTTCATAATGCTTCGAGGGGCCTCAGGCTTCTACTCTTATGCCATATACGAGCACTTGGCTGAATGGCCTCCCTTTGAACTTGGAGAAACCAGAATCACTTTCAAGCTCAGAAAGGACAAGTACATTATTTATTTACTTCTTTTTTCTTCTTGTAACCAATGAAAATTGCCCAGAGATTGCAACCTATTTTGAAAACCACTATAAATTAATGCTGACTTAGCTTCCTGTAACAGTGGGCTGCTTTGGACAGGTTTAATTTCATGGCTGTAGCAGATAATAGACAGAGAAAAATGCCTCTACCAGAAGACCGTCTGCCAGGAAGATGCCAAGCATTAGCTTATCCTGAAGCTGTCTCAATTGTCAATCCTGTGGATCCAGATCTTATTGGAGAGGTACTTCATCTGAGGCTCTTAGCCACCTACATTTATGTGTGTATGTTCATGTATGTATATGTTTCTACTTGCAGAACAGTTATGATGTCTTGTGTGGCTTTACTTGATTTTTTAACTTATAGAGAAAAGTTGTCTTCATGAATTGTTATTTTATGCAGGTGGATGACAAATATCAATATTCGTGTGACAACAAAGACCTTCAAGTCCATGGTTGGATAAGCTTTAATCCACCTGTTGGATTTTGGCAAATCACACCAAGCGATGAGTTTCGATCAGGTGGGCCACTCAAACAGAATCTAACTTCGCATGTCGGCCCTACAACTCTTGCTGTAAGTAGTAGATGGTAATTCTCTTTGAAGAACATTGAAATGTTGAGTACAGGAGTAATTTCTGTGGATTATTCTTTTGCCAGGTATTTCTCAGTGCTCATTATGCAGGTCAGGATTTGGTGCCAAAGTTTGGACATGGTGAACCATGGAAGAAAGTTTTTGGTCCTGTTTTTATCTATCTTAATTCAGCATCCCATGGAGAAGATCCCCGCTGGCTGTGGGAGGCGGCTAAAATACAGGTTTTGTTTTACGATACAGTTTCTTCCTCTTTTGTAGTGCTGAATCGTCTAACTTAAAGGATAAAATTTTGTATGTAGATGATGGCCGAAGTTGAAAAGTGGCCATACAGTTTCCCTGCATCTGATGACTTCCCCAAGTCACACCAGAGGGGTAACCTCGGTGGGCAGCTGCTAGTCTGGGACAGGTATATGATGTGCACATAATGCTCAATTCCCACATGTAACAAGTATCTTGTCAATAAATTTGAATGTTTGATTTAGTTTTGGATGCTTGCATTTATCCTGACAAATTGTTACTTCAACTCTTAGGTACATTAGTAATTGCCCCATACCTGCAAACAGTGCTTATGTTGGGTTGGCTCGACCTGGAGATGCAGGATCTTGGCAGAGGGAGTGTAAGGTAGTTTCACAGTAAAACCCTGCTCTGGCTCATTAAAAATTGATAAGAAGATATGCACCGGTTATTTCTTGATTCCACATTCTTTCACTTCTAGACTAGGATATGCTATGCAGTTTTGAGCATGTCACTACCAGGTGCTGCATAGCTATTTTCATTTATTAGGGAAATTGACATCTAACCTAGTGCTTGATCTAACTTAGTTCAGAAACTCCTTTTGCCACTTGAACTGCTTTGTAAAATACTTAACATTCTGACTGGAACCATAGGAGGAGAAATTCTGGAACTCTTGCTGAATTAGTTGGAGGAAGATTGTTCTTTGCTGTTATAGGATTGCGAGTTATATGGATAGTTGGTTGATTTATGGTCTCAATTGTTCTCCTTCCTAGTTTTCCTATGTGAATAAATGAGTTTAGGCTTGCTAGAGGGAGTCCAACGATCTCTTAAAACTCTAAGCGGTGGACTTTTATTAGAAAAATACGTGCTAGTCCTCCTTCCATTCATTTCCTCATGTAAGTACAAGAATTGGGCTGATACAAGGACAATAATTGCTGACCTATAATATCTCTCCTTAGTTCCACTAATACTGACCCCTTCTGCATGCATTTAAAAGTAACAATCCATTATGTACAGTAACACCTGAACTTGACACCTGGACAGCACACATAACAGACAGCTTACCAAGTCTTACCCAACACTCTTACAAGTTCACATACACACAACACCTAAACAGACTCAATTAAACAACAACAATGACAAACATTAACAGCAAGTACTAAACACCAACATTAACATTAAGTAATAAACTGCTAACAAACAATAATCACTATCTAGCTAGTGCTTCCTTCCTTCAACAGTAAACACGTGGGTAAGGGGTGATAATTTTCCATATCATAAGCTTAGGTACAAGCTCTAGTTTGTTTAGTAGAGTTTGTATTTATTATAGACTAAAAATGGCCAATATGTTGCAATGATAATGAAAGGAAATAAAATCTTTTTCAACTTTATTGTGTTGTAGGGAAATGATTTTTCTACCTAATGAAATTATGGTAATATCTCTATGGTTGTAATGATATTTCTATCTACAGTGGTAGGTCTCTTATAGATATTTGCTTCATCCTGTGTTTTCAAAAGTTATATTTTTTTCCTTGTAATACTAGATATCAACTAATGACCTTCCCTTTTGATTATTGACATCTAACCAGATGAGCATATTACATGTATCTGGAGTGACCACTCCTGAGCATTGTATCCACATCTTTATGTCTTGGGAGCCTCTAATCATGAGCTTTGTATATATATGTATATATATGTTTTTCATATCAAAAAAATGATTAAGAAAAGAAACATACTTAAATTACATCTGTAGTGGGATTCTTGCACCAAGCTAACATCTATCAAATTCTAAGATAAAGAGGAGAATATTGTAAATTCCAACCTTTTCATTTACATGTATCTGGAATGACCACTCCTGAACATTGTATCCACATCTTTATCTCTTGGGAGCCTCTAATCATGAGCTTAGTATATATACATATATTTCATGTCGAAAAAATGATTAAGAAAAGGAACATACTTAAATTAGATCTGTAGTGGGGTTCTTGCACCAAGCTAACGTCTATCAAATTCTAAGATAAAGAGGAGAATATTTTAAATTCCAACTTTATGCAGAATGATAATATTCTCTGCAAATTCTCACTCAGGACACGTGCCAAATACATAAACCTGTCATAATTCTTCTGGCTTTCATTTCACATTTTGTGACAGATTACATAAAGCTCATAGTTTTTAAACTTTCCTTGTAGGGGTATCAATTTTGGACCAGAGCAGATCAGAATGGATTTTTCTGCCTCAAGAATGTACGCACTGGTGACTATAATCTGTATGCATGGGTGCCAGGATTTATTGGGGATTATCGGCATGATGCTGTCATTACTATCTTTTCAGGTTTTCGTAGTCAAATTTGTTAGTCTTCATTAAATGTGTATCCTACATCCATATAAACTGTCTGTTATACTACAGGTTCTGATATTCCTATGGGTACTCTTGTTTATGAGCCCCCGAGAGATGGACCCACCTTGTGGGAAATTGGCATCCCTGATCGTTCTGCAGCAGAATTTTATGTTCCTGACCCAAATCCTCAGCACGTAAATAGATTATTCATAAACCATCCTGAAAGGTACCTATATTATCGTGGTGTAACATGGATTGGCCTGCATTGTTGTGTAGACTTCGTATATTTTCCCCATCTTTTGATAATTGTATGGTTGTGTACGGTGGAATCCTACAGAGTTATGAGACGAGACAAATCTAAGGCTCTCTGCACTGTTTCAGCTTCAATACGATTGGTAGACAACCTATAAATTAGCATGTCTTTTTTCTCTTTAGGTTCAGGCAGTATGGATTGTGGGGCAGGTATGGAGAACTATATCCTCATGAAGATTTGGTGTATACAGTTGGAGTCAGTGACTACAGAAAAGATTGGTTTTATATTCAAGTTCCAAGGTAAAAGCCTTTTTTCCTATCCAAAAGGGTTTAATGGTACTCTGGAACTTTTCTGTATAGTAAACTAAATATTTTAGTGTGTAATTCGATTCCATCATGTCCTTAAATTGCATGGTTTTCCTGACACTTAGGGTATAATATGCATCGAATTGTGAATGCATGACTGATATGATTTTTTCAACATAAACATCATCCAACGTTTCCTTTTCATGTTTTCTATTAAAATTTTGAGGAATGGTATTTACAGTAAGAAAAGCCCTGGCATCGTAATTTCTTCTCATAAATTATTTGCTTTTTAGGCGAAAAGAAAATGATACACATGAAGGAACTACATGGCAGATAAGGTTCAATCTTCAAAATGTGGATTGGCATAATACATACAAGTTGCGAATAGCACTTGCATCAGCAACTTTAGCAGAAGTGCAGGTATATACTATTTCTTCTCTTTTTATTCCTTTCAAGTAACTGTAAATATTTGGAGGATCACTTATTCTTCTTCGAGTTCACAAATCAAAATTTGATTGCTTGTTTTTCTTGAAGGTTCGGATTAATGATCTGCATGCAAAACGTCCTCTTTTCACAACTGGATTGATCGGAAGGGACAATTCAATTGCCAGGCATGGAATTCATGGTCTGTACTGGCTTTACAATGTGAATGTACCAGGCAAATTGCTTGTTGAGGGGCAAAATACCATATTCTTGACGCAACCAAGGTGCACCAGTCCATTCCAAGGGATCATGTATGATTACATCCGTTTGGAAGGTCCAGCATCTCATGCCATGTAATGTAACTTTAGTGGTTAAGACTAAATTGGGCTATTATTTCTATGTATATATGTTGAATCAACAGTAGTAGTCCTTTACAATTTTTCTTTTGCACTGAAGGCACGGTTATTCTATTTCATCAGAGAATTCTATGTTCTCATTTTAATTGTGCTTTTTCAACGAGGTAAATGCATCATAACTGCCTGTAATTTTAATTTTTGACAACTGTGCTGGAACTCTTTTTTTTTTTTTAGCAATTTAATGTTTGTAGTAGTTAAAATTTGGAGACTAAATTGCCAACTAAATTGAAAGTACTAACACCAAATTGTAAATGTCAAAATTTTAGCTAATAAATTGTTACAAATAAAAATATAGGCACTTGTGGTGCATTTATTATATAGTTTTAGCCCTCTACATTTATTTTGTTAATCTTCCTATTCATTAAAAGCGAAAGAGTATGCATATCAAGCATCTTTATTGTACTCCTTCAAATCTTTTCATGATTGTACACTATGTATCTTAAATCTCTTAATAAAAACTTAAAAGTCGATATAACTGGAGATAGTAATGACACTGAATTGGCCATATGCCCCAAAGGCTATAATAGTTGTCAACAAAGAAAACACTCATGCTCCTATGAGTTTAATCAGAAGGAACATGGTTGATGCAATCAATCAAGGTGGAGAGAGATTGCATAAAGTGGGTTTTTTTTATAGGTATAACATTTGATTGAGTGGATGTTGTCACTATGGTGATGGGCTGCATATGAAAATGTATCCCGTCCATTTCCATTTCCATCAATTTTCTTGATTTCATCCCTTTAGATGCTACTATGTATAATCAATGATTGGGATTGTAAGAAGTAGATAATGTTATCATAATGTTACAAGGTAGTTTAAGAATCTAGACAATTTTAGCCATTAATTTGAGATTAAGAAAAATGATGGCAATGGAAATGGAGAGGATTGGAATCTACTACTTATCATATTAATCTACCTACTATTAGTTTTGCACAACCATAACCTACTTCTAAGTGAAATATTGAATCAATGTTGCATAATAGGCATGCTAGTTTCATAATGATCATGTAAGATTAGGACATAGAAGTCTTCTATATTTGTGAACAAATTCAATTACGCCTTCTATGTTTAAAGCAAAATATTCAAGTCTTTGATATTTTTGCTACAATTCAATCAAGTCTTGCTTGTTTTGGGGTTTGTTTGGTTTTTTTTTTTTCCTTCTTTTTTTATATCTTTTTAGTATTTGTTTGAATTGTATGTTTATTGGGAATAAGATATAAAAAGATGAAAATATATATATATATATATATATACCCTTTTATAAAATTAAATAACTAATAAATCCTTATAAAGATGAATATATTTGTTCATTACACTTTCACAAAAATACCAATTAATATTTTTTTTCAAAGTATAAAATATATTTTTTAAACATTTTCTCTTAAAAGTACATAAATTTTTACTTTCTAAATCTCGTTTCCAATCATTATCTTTAATATTATTATGAAATAGAAATAGATAAGATAGTTTTCAAAATACTAGGTTTCAAATAAATACAGTTTAAATACTAATTAAACATAGGATAGATATAGATAAGATACCAAAAAAAAAAGTGACAATCTAAATAATCCCTTAAACTACTCATGTAAGTCCTCCAATTTTATAAGATGTACCAAATAAATGAGGAATCCACTAAAATAATGTTTTAAGGAAATAAATCACAAAATAGGGTATTTGGGGAAGATATTGCAGATATAAGTAGTGAAGGTGCGGACTTAGTGTAGACACAATTTTTGCCCCCTTTATATATATATATATTATCATTGTAAATAAATAATAATAAAAAAGAAAGAGAACAAATGCAATTTGTTCTCATAATAAAATTGAGGCATAGGCTAATGGCCTATTGAAAAGTACATGCCCACAGTACAAAAGGTCCAGAGTTTGAATCTCCATTGTGGGCATAAACACGTTTTAATTTTTGGAATTGAAAAGGGAATAAGTACAACTTGAGTTCAATAAAAAAAAATGAGGCACAAGCCAATGGCCTTTTGAAAGGTACACACCTACATTCGCAAGAGGTCTGGAGTTCGATTCCTAGTAGGTGCAAATCGTCCAATTTTTTTTCCCTTCTTCCCCCCTAGCCATGTGGCAAACTCTCATTGGCTGACCTTTCACCATAGATTGTCTTCCACCTCTAACTGCATGTTTTTTTGCCGAAAAACTAGCCTCGCGATCTCCTTTTGCAAGCAATGTTGACTCACTTTCCTTCATAATTTCACCAATTTAATGATGGGATTGCAAACACAAGCTAGCATACTTTGAATCATGCTTTAAAAAATGTCTAGATTTAATCAAAAGAAGAATCAAATTTCCATTTAAGGATTGAAAAAAAATTTGAAAATGCGGATTTTTCTTCGATTGACCTAAGCTTGATTTAGACAATTACAATAAGAATCGAAGCTTCTATTCGAAATTATACAACTGGAGACTCATTTTAGCCAGCAATTACACTCGAATCTCAAAAAAATTCAAATCAAAATCTTCAAACACATTTATTTTGATTTTGGAATTTAAAACAAATCAAAACTTTCTAAGTTTAAATCAACACCGGATAGTATAAATACAAGCTTGAGTAAGCCTTGAAGGAATTCACGAATTCACCTATTCCCACTTCCATAAAACTTTTCAAAGTTCTTTCTCTCTAAACTCTCGGTTTCTCTCTAAGCTCGACGAGGATGGATCGAACCACCTAAGTAAGTTGATAAAACCTCCTCCATCATGACGTTTCGACACTTCCGGTTGGTTAAAGTAATTGCTAGAAGCCATCGCCTAAACCTACCCTCATCTCCGATCAATACACACCTCTCTGACCAAGTATGTACATTTGGTTTTATTTTTTTATTTTTTGACATTCTAGTTTTCTTTTAAGGTAATACATATATATAATATAATTTTTTGACATAAAAAATTTTATTCTTTAAAAAAAAAAGTTAAGACATTTTTTTAGATATTTTAGTTTTTAATTTTAATTTTTTTACAAAAGAAAAATTTTTTAGACACTTAAAAAAACATATTTTTTAAAAAGTAATAATAATCAATTTTTTTATTTTTTTATTTTTTAGTTTAAAATTAAAAAATTAAATTAAAAAAAAATAATTTAGAACCAAGATGAATTACGACTAGTCTGATCTATAATAGTGGGTACGTAGGCACCTAAGGAGCGCCTTCAAATAATTTTTTTTTTTTTTACTTTCTTTAGTTAAATATTTTATAAAAAAGTAAAATAAAATTTTAGAAAGTTAAAGTTGTAACTATAGCATTTTAAAAGATAGCCTCTTGAGTGTAGAATCTTTGGTTTTTCTAAAAAAAAGACAAATTTTTTTGTTATCAATAGCTAAGTTAGAATTAATCTGTTCTATTAATTCTAACTAGATATTTTTCCTTTTTATAATATGGTGGTAATTCTCTTTTTTTAAGTAAATTTTTTTTTCTAATCTTAATCGAGGATTTACACTAAATGAGAATAAAGTTTAGCATAAATTAGATTAGGAAAAAAGAGAAAAATTATGCTCAACACTTAAAATGCGCCTTCAATTGAGTTAGAATTTACCCAATTGAAAGCGTAGACCCTATTCGCACCTTTGGTACATATTGTATTGAAGACACAAATCATGAGTGCACCTTCAAGCACTTATTCCCATGCAATTATTTTTGCCAATCTTCCTCACCATCTAATAATTTCTTCATATATACACAAAAGGATACCCACTTCACCACTAATTTACCTGCAAACTTACAAAAGCCTACATACCTATATTGCAAACCTAAAAAATAGTATTTTTTTCCAAGCCATAGTACTACACCTACAATATAGTATAACACAAACCCACAAAACAAAAAAATACAGAACACCTTCATTTACACTTTCTCAAACTCCCTTACTTTCTTACTCCCATACACAGGTTTGAAGAAGAAAAGCTTGTGAATCTATGAGGATCATCAACTAAGTTTAACAAAATCGTTGAGATCTTCCCATTTCTTCAACAAAAAATCTCAATTAAGCAATATTTTAGTATGTATTTTCATTAATAATTGAATTTTTTGCTGTGTTAGTTTCCATCATTCCACAAAAATTTAACTATGATTTTTCTTACTCTTTTTTTTTTTTTTAAATATTGGTGCTTGTTGTTAGTTTGTAGTATATTAGACATTATTTATATAAATATTGTAGTACATAATACAAGGTAGTTAGTTTTTCTATTACTATGTGAACGATTTATACACAATACGTATTTAAAAAAGTTTCACAAGAGTTTAGATGAAAAGAAGATGAATATTGTATAACTAAAAATTTTGTATTGATTTTAACTTCTTAAAAAACCATAGAATATTAGTGTTGTGATGGTTTGTAGTGAGTTTTTTTTTTTAAATATTGATACGTGTTGTTAGTTTGTAGTATATTAGTTTATTCTGTTTAATGTTTATATAGATGACTGTGTGCAAAATGGGTATTGTATAAAGATATCTATAAAATAAGCGTTAATTGATTTTTTTAATTTAAAATTTCATTTATACTTTAAATTTTTATAAAAACATATTTTTAATTAAATAATTTTGAAAAATTTTGAAGTAAAAGAATATATGTTAAATAAAAGTGAAAATTTAATTTAATTTAATTAAAAAAATTAAATATAATTTTTTTAATTTTCAATATTATTTTTAACAAAATTAAGTAACTCTTTATTATATGTAAATTAACATTTAAAAATTTTAAATTTATTATTAATTTTAAATAAATTATTTTCCCAATTACTCTCATGTAAACTTTAACAATTTCCTTAATAAAATTAGAAAAAAAAACTCAATTTTCGTTCATATGTGAAGAAGATGAACATTATGTTCACTAAAAATTTTGTATTAATTTTAAATGTAAAATTTTTCTTTAATTTTTTAAACTTTTATAAAAAATATTTTTAAATAAATAATCTTACAAAAATTAATTTTAAAAAATATTTTCTCATGAAAATGTTAATATTAATTTTTAACTGAAAAAAAATTTAAGTATGAATTAAATTTTTTAACATTTTTTCAATTTTTTTATTTTTCAAAAAAATTAATAATTTTTTTAATTTGTGAAATAAAAATAAAAAAATTAATTTATTAAAAAAATTTATAAACTAATTTTTCTTTTATTTTTATATAACTTGCAAATTTCTTTTAAGAAATTTTTTGAAAAATTAAAAATTAAGATTTATTTTTATTACATGGGAAGAAGATAATCATTGTTGTGCATTGTCAAGGTTAAGCAACTTATATTAACTATTATTATAGATTAGCTGATTATTTATCTATGTTACAAATAGGATAATAATGGGTGACCATGAATTTTTTTATCTACGCATTTGAAAACATTATAAGTGGAAATTGGGAGCCAAAATATAATAGGGATGTGATTAAGAAGTTAAAAAAAAAATGTGAACTACACCGAATTCTTATATAGAATATACCATAATATTAGAGTCGATTCAACTAAAGTGGGGGTTAAGATAATTCATAAGCATCCTATTTTCTATAGGAGTAATGCATCTTACACATTAATAGCAATTAAAAATGATGATGATGCGCAAAATCTACTTGAACTAGCTGAATCATTCAAAGAGCATGATATGCAATAGTTGTATGTTAGGATTTCTTAAGAAATGGGTGATCCCTGTAAACAGCAAATATTCTAAGTAATAGGCAAACACATTCTCCATCGAATAAGGAAGAGATGAAGATCGAGCCACTAGTATTTGATGTAAAACCTACAAAATTTGAATACGTATAATACCATATTAGTTAAAATATTGTACTAAAAGTCTTAATTATAGTTCGCATAAATTTTAAATTAAAAGAAATAATCACATAGAAAATGAACCATAAAAAATTTTAAAATAAACGATAAAATAAATTAAAATCACAGATTTAAAATTATCAAATGAAAATTTGAGTAAATATTTATGCTCGGAATAATTAAATTAGCCTAGTCATAAAATTTCATATTAAAACACTAAAATTATTAAGTTTATGTAAATTACTACGCGTGACAAACAGACTCAAAAAAATCAAAAAGTTACTTAATATATATACCTCAACCCCTTGACTCCAAAAGCATCCATTATCTAAAAGCCAAAAAGAAAAACAAAAAAGCAAGAGAGAGGAACAAATGATGAGAACAAAAATGAATAGAGAAGAAAAAGAAAAAAAAGGGAAAACACAACAAAATCTAATGTAACTTTTACATACGACCTCTAAATCACATACTGGGACCACTAACACGATCCTTGAGGTGAGCTCTACAAAACAAGGCTAGTCTTACATAAGAAAAATTTTATTTTTGGGATTTAAATACAATTTTAATATGTATATAAAAATAGGATTTAGTTTAAAAAATAGTTAAAATAATTAGAAATACACTCGATAGAATGATATTCGTCATAAGTAGTATGTTAAAGTGTGGTTTTCTTTGTGTTTTTAGGAGAAGAAACCTTCCCGCATATTTACCCTAAGATTATTATGAGTAATCAAGATGAGATCCAAGTGAGTAGGATTCCGTGATATACTATTATTTGTGTATGATATGGATATTAATATGAATATACAACCGATTTTTTTATCACATTGACACATTTGTCTAATATGTTCTGCTCATATATATATATGTGTGTGTGTGTGTGTGTGTGAGTGTGTGCGTGCTAGTGCGTGAAGGGAATGTGTGGTCTGCTTACGTGCTATGCGTGTGTCTGATCAGTTGTGCGTGTGGGTAGAAGGTGAGTACGTATGTTGGTGGATTAAGGGAGAAATGAGTGCAAGTGTGGGGTGAACAGATCATGTGTTATTGCTGTAGCCTGTATCAGCTGTTGCTGTGTGAGATTTAGGTGAGTTGTTGCAGCTATGAAGTGGATACTATGTGTGGGTGCAGCAAGTGGTGTATTTAAGCATGAAGGAGTGCTGATTTGTGTGAATGAAATTGTGGGTGTGTGCAGATGGCAAGTGCCTATGTGCATATGTTGAAATGTCACGGGCTTGGGAAATGGATGTCACTAAACCATTGCTATTTATGTCCTGGTATTTGCAATGGAGTGTACGTGGAGTAAATGGGTGAGCATCCATATAGCTATGTTGGTGCTGAATGCCGGTGTGAACGTGAGAACAAGTGCTTGTGTAAGGGAAACAATAGGAGGGTGTGTGGGTGCAGTAGGTTTACGTGAGTGTCAGGGTAGAAATTCACGTGTTTGAGAGGCATCCAGGTGCGTAGAGTATGCAGAACTCGGCGAGAAAAATCCAGCGAAGAGTCTTTGGTGATGGGACTAGCTACTCATATATATCTACATATATAAGTATATATACTAATAATATAGAAAAAAAATGAAAAATTATATGAATATTGTCGAGTCTAATTTAAAATTTTTATATTGTCTTCCTAATTTAATTCATATTAGATCCTATACTTATCCAATATGAATTCTCGACTTGAACTAGGAATTTTATTATTTATTTGGAGTCGCTACCTAATTGGAGTTGAGAAAAATTATTGAATTAGAATTAATTGAGCAGATTAATTCTAATTTAGACAAATAGTCGACGAAATCTTTTTTTTTAACAAAAAAAAAAGAAAAAAGAAAAACCAGATATTCTAGACTCGAGGGCAGTCCTATTAAAACCCTAAAGTTACCACCTTATCCTTCTAAAATCCGAATTATGTATTTATGTTATGACATCCTTTTTTAGCATAAGAAGAAAATATTAGAAAAAAAATGATACAACTATGATACTAATAATGATTTTAAAAAATATATTTTTTATTTTTTTATAGTTGCCCCATAAGGGTGCCTACGTACCCGTTATTTGAGATCTAACAGGCCGTAGTTCGCTTTTCATAAAACTTTAGTGGATTAGTTAATTTTAATTACGAAAATATGTCAGGTTTGCATTTATTACCATTGAAATTTATTTTAAAAAATTTTAAGCCTAAGCTTTATTTTTTAATTTAAAAAAAATAAAACCTCTAATTTTGAAAAAATCAATTATTTTCCTTCATTTATGAAAAGAAGTTTTCTAAGTGGTAAAATAATTATCAAAATTTTTATTTTTTATTAATTTAAGAATTTTTTTTTCATACTTATTCTTATTAAAAATAATAATAACAATAAATAAATGAATGAATAAAAATAAAGAAATCCGGCTAACCTGGACACGGATCACGGGTCGAGTCGGGTATGCACAGCGATTAGAGGTCTTCAACAGCGGCATTCCAGCGATGGTTTGCATTGATTAATAGGGGGTTTAAAAGCTTTCAAGGGTGAGCAATCCAATGGTGGCATTGGTTTTAGTTGAAAACCACCCTAGACGGTGGTTTGAGCAACCACGACGAGATTTAGAGAGAGAGAGAGAAAGCTCTGGCGAGTTTTTTTTTGTGTTTCTTCCACTTTTTCTTCCTTTTGATTCCCCCTCCTTCTTCCTCTAGTTAAGTCTTATTTATAAACTCGCAAAATTCCTCTTGATAAGCTCGGATTGGACTTACAGTTGAAACCCATCCTTATCTCTTTTTTTTTATTATTATTTGAATTGATTCGTATAGATTTAATTGTTTTTCATGATTTATCTTTTTTTTTTTGTTATGGATAGATGATGATTAAAAAAAATTCATTTGATTAGGTTTGATTTGTGTTCATCAATGAGCTCTTCTTCTTCTTCTTTTCATTTTCCCCTCATCTCCAGCATTGCTGCTGTTGTCTAGAGGAAGAAGGTCACATGACTCGCACATGCCCACTCCGACCAATCGCGTGTTGCCACGTAACAGCTAGAAAGGAAAAAAAAAGAAGAAAACAGCACAATGTGCCTTCCGTGGGACTCGAACTCACGACGTCTCCCTCCATACGCGTCTCAAGCGCACACACGAACCAGCTAAGCTAGCCTAGATCTTAGTTTTATATTACACGCAAAATGTATATGAGCATAGCAATATTTATTAATTTTATATTATTTTGAAATTCTAAAATTTTATAAAAATCCCTAAATATCTTTTATTGTTATTTTTACCTTTATTTTCTATTATTTGTGTATTACTCTTATTTATTTTATTTTTTCTTCATATCTGAAAAATATATAAAAAAAACATTAATAATAATTAAAGGACAAAAATGGGGTGTTTACAAATATAATAACTAATTTATGGATATAAGAAGGTGTGTATATATGTATTGGGTGAAATTTTGGGGATGGAATGAAAGAGGAATGAATGGTGATCAAGTAACCTCGGATAAAATCTGATGTTTAGTGAATTATCTTTTTTGATATTGTGGATGTTGTTTTGAGATCATAATTGAATGGTAGTATTCTATATCTATCTTTGATGTGACCGAATCCTATGTGATTGAGTCATATGTGATCACCCTAAAAATAATAATTTAATTATTACAACTTAAGTAAAAATTGGTATGCATTTCATGAGACATTGCACATTAAAGGCCATCACTTCTACATGGCACATCGGAAGTCATCGAAGAATTACTATTCTGCCAAGAGCAAACTAAGTTATTAGGGGATTGTTGCGCCTTGATGGTTTTGAGTTCGGTCTGTCATTGAGGGTGTTTATTTCTCAGTGTGCTAACTACACCTAAGCTTATGGACTAAAGCTAAGACACAAATTTTAAATAAAAGGTAAGAGTAAATTAATTGGGTTTGAGACCTAAGCACTAATGATAGTGATGTGAATTCCTAACCCAAGGTCAAGGGGGACATAAACTTTAGACTTCACGTTAGTTATTAGAAGACCACGTGTGATGTTGCATTCATATAGTTGCCTATGCATAGCATATGATTTGAAAACTTGTTTAAAATTGCTTATGCATGTAGATTGTATTAAGAGATTGCACTCTATCTTGCTGGGACCCTCTTATAGGCTTTGTTATGTAGGACATGACTACTTAAACTGCCTTATGGGTAAGTATAGTTGTCATAAAAACTCTAGGAAAAAGGGGTAAGATGGAGAGATAGCAAGAGTATCTTGTAGAATTTGATAATTTCAAACAATTGAAACTTTGTAAACATTTAATATGATCTAGAGGGATCTTGGTTGTATTTATTTTGTATAGGACTTAGATAAGGCCATTTTTTGAGACTTATGTATAATGCTTCCGTTGAATATGGAATGGCTTTTATTTGAGATAAAGGAATGCCAAAGGCATTCAATTTGTTAATTATTATGATTTAACAAGTTAAATTATCTTACTTTGAGACGCTTCACAATTGCTTTGTAGGAGTTGAGCAATCATAGCGGGTTGTTACAAATTGGGTACCGTGTGGAGTGTGAAATTTGAAGCATATGATCTAACCCCTATGAAAGAGACATTGTTCAATGATGAAGCTGAAGTAAATAGAGTAGTTACTCTAGTGTTACAATGGTCAGTCACACGTGATCCCTACATGGTGAGTATGGGGGCAGAAACTATAACAGACATCAAAGTCGGAATGAGTGTTGAAGAGGAAAGTTCCGTTTACGAGGAAAGTTTTGAGGAGGAAAATGTAAATGAATGACATGGTATAGATATAGTTAAAGGGGATTGTCCAATTGCACCAAGGCACTCCACACAAGCAATGCATTAGTTAAGGTAAACCGAGCCACCTTATGTGACGATTAAAGATCTTGTTCCCTTTTACAATGCTAACAACAATGATGGTTACATCTATTTCTAGTGAGAACATAATGCAATGTATAGTAACTTGAGGAGTAATGACTAGTTCAATAAGGGCATGAGATTCAACACAAAGGCAAATGTTATTCAAGCCATTAAGGCTTACCATGTGAAAAGCTATTGTAACTTTACTATTGACAACTCTAATAAGTCGCTTTGGTCAGTTTTTTTGTTCAAAAAGAGAAGACGATTGTAAGTGGAGGCTTTGGGCTTATAAGAAGAAGTTAGAGGGGTTGTTCGTAGTTAAGAATTTGATAGTCTACACACATGCATCGACCCAATGATAAGTTAGGATCACCAATAGTTGAATTGCAATTTTCTTGCAAACCGGTTTGTTAATCTTGCTAGAGATAATCTTGATATGAAGGTTGCCAAGCTCACATATGTTACTAAACAAGAATTTGGTAATAGAATAGTCAGGAGATGGTCTAAGAGGGCAAGAAAAGGGCTATTGAGCATGTGTATGAGAATTGGGAAAAGTCTTATAATGAGTTCTCTAAGCTACTAAATGTAATAAAAAAACACTAATCTTAGAACAAGAGTTGATTGGAGGTGGAGAAGATCGAATACCCCTAAAGTGTCCATTCTTAAGTGGGTTTTTGAGCATTCGAGCCTTGCGTTGCAAAAACATTTAGACTGCTTGGTTGTTGTTCACAAAATGTGCTTCTATTACATTGTATCGAAAGTGCATTCTGAGAACACGTTTTTAGTTGGGCCAAAATTGACTCAATTGAAAACGCATCCTGAGTTCGCCCCTTCGCCACCTACATTAGTAATATCTTCTATAAGTATCATATTTCGTGATTATTATTATTTAAAAAAACAATTATTTTAATAAATTCCTCTCAAATAAATCCTCCAATTGGTATTTCCTATTTTTATGGTTTATAAACATGAAAAACTTTAAGCGATGACAAAAACATGGAGAGTTTAAATAACTTACTTTAAACATAAAATACTTAGATTGAGTCTTGATATAAACACCAAGGATTCCCACAGTACTTTATTACTGTTAGGTGAAGATGACTCCAAAGATATGCCAACTGATGCCAAATAGTATCCGCTCATTAAACGGATGTTCCCATCTTTCACTAGAGTCATCTCTCTACAGTTTACACTCAGCTTGCCGTTAATTTGATGGCTTAAGGAAAATATAAATAAATAAATTCAAACCGTGCCAAAGTACCGTTAAGACGATACATTTAAAATATGAGAATGGCTTCATAACAAATCCATATCCTTTTAACATTCCGTCATGCTTCCTCAGCAAAACTTCAGTTGTAAGATGTACTTAATTATATACTATGATTGAGAGCCGCCATTCGATTCCCAACTTTCTTTGTGTGCTTTAAATTTACAACAAATCAACTTCCACGTGATATGAGCTCCATGAGTTGCTGTAATGAGCCCTTACTGCCGTGCCATCCAAACTACTGGCTAGCGACTCGTGCACGCTTTTATTATAAAATCTAGCACACCAAACATACAATGGTAGCGACTAAGTAAAGAGATGGAACAAGAAAGACCATAAAAAGAGAACAAAAAGAAAGGAAAAAAAAAAAAAAGAATGCTTCATCTTCGGTTCAAGTAAAGTGTACCAACTGATGATGATTCATTGTCATGCTCAACCTTGGCGGTCCATTACAAAAGTGGTCACTCCAATGCCTACTTTTCTTCTAATCGTCTATAATATATATATAATCCCTACTCAAAACCGCAATTTTCCTTAGAGTTTCTAGTCATGCTTTAGGAGTATAAGAGTGATTACGAACAATAAACCGTATTTTCTTACTGTTGTGGAAGGTGTAATATGTCATCTGTTGAAGTAAAACTTCATATTAAAGATCATTATGTAGGGTTCTTATGTTTTCCAACTTCTTTTTCTTCTTCCTTTTTAGTAACTTTAATCTCTTTCTGATATTGTGGTTTATGATGGTTGTGGATATTTTGCACCAATTCTTGTGTAGGTAGTACTGGATAATGGCATACTCCAAGTCACCCTTTCAAAACCAGAAGGCATTGTTACTGGGATCTCATACAATGGCCTTGACAATTTGCTGGAAATTCTCAATGAAGAATCTAATAGAGGGTAATTACTGGTGAATTTATATTACTTAATTGATTTTCGTACTCATTACTCAAACCATCTGTTGTTATTTTCTATTTTTTTTCTTCTCTAAAGTATATTATGGAAAAACAAATATACGTATATTTAGTTATATTTTCATGTTTCAGTTGAAAATTTTCTGTTTTCTTATTATTCTTAAAAGAGAAGATTATTCTGGAATTTGTCAACATGTAGGTACTGGGACCTTGTCTGGAGTGCAGCAGGAAGTTCCACAGGAACATTTGATGTGTATGTCACTCATGGAGCTCATATAGTTAATAACAATATGCTATTTATTTATTATTTTAACAGGGCAACGATTCTCCATATTATTTCCCTAAGTGGGTAAGATAAAGAAGTGCTCTAAATTTTGAAAAATATTGGAAAACCTATATGCATATATAGCCTTTATTTGCACGAGTTACCAGATTTATCTTCTTTATAAGCTGTTTCTAATCTTCTTACTAAAAGTCTTCTCATTAATTTGCTTTCGGTAAAGTGAAGATTACACTAATTAGTAAATGCTTTTGTGTTTGAGTTTTCAATTGCATGGGCTTTTGTTACTTAATACCTCATTCTAATCTGTCCGCCATGATTTTGGTCAAAGTCTATGGTGTAGATTACCCAATGAAATATTACGTTAGGACTCAAACTTATGATCTTTTATTATGATATTATAGTAAATTGAGAAGTAATTTTTTATAAATTAAACTTATAGATTTAGTATGAGATCTTATATTTTATGCTTAGTAATTCTATTCACTTCTAGGCTATACTTACAATTGAAGCCATAAGCTCATTGAGTAGATGATACAATTAAATGGGGGTAAAACAATAAGACAAGTTTAAACTTAAAACCCTTTGCTTCAATGTCCTACCAATTTAGTATTGCAATCAATTGATAAAAAATTTTAAGCTTGTAGATTCTAGTGGATTTTAAGATTTACCATGTAACTCTTTACTCACTTATAGGTTGTAAGTTTAATTGAAACCATTATGTGAATAACTAAATCAAGGCGATGAAAGGAAGAAATATGAGCTTAAACTTAGGACAATCTTTTTGATACCATAGTAAATTTAGTTAAAAGACCAACAATTCTACAAAGTCCAATAAGGATTTGAGTGTACTATTTAGTTCAATAGGGAATAATTTGGACTCCAAACCTCATACTCTAATACCATATTATATTAGCATTTTACCCAATTGATATAAAAGTTTAAGCTCATAAATATAAATTTACATATCAGGTTTTTAGTTAAGCAATCTTTATATTAACAACGTAAAAGGTCGGTCTAAATGGTAACGCAGGATCAAAGGAACAACTTTTAGAGTAATAGTGGAAAATGAAGATCAGGTAGAAGTCTCTTTTACAAGAACCTATGATCCCCCCCGCGATGGCACCAAGCTTGTTCCCCTCAATATAGATAAAAGGTTTGATTTGTTTTTCCTATGCCTTTTTCTCCATTTGTTTGTTTAGGTTATAACGAAAATATATTTTTGTATTTACTACTATATATATATATAATAAAAGTAAGCTTCCCCTTATTGGCTTTCCCAAGCGAATACGTAGTCATTCAAATAAAAGTATCTAACTGTACACTCTTTTTTAAGGTTTATAATGCTTCGTGGTTCCTCGGGCTTCTATTCATATGCAATCTACGAACACTTGAAGGAATGGCCAGGTTTCGGTCTTGGTGAAACTAGAATTGCTTTTAAACTTCGAAAGGATAAGTAAGCACGAATTCCAACTATATGCTTCTCCTACACTAATATTTACTCTCTCACAAATCTATGCAAAATAATGATCCTTCCTTTATGACTATCTATACTAATTACAAATTGCAATGTTAGACACTTTGCTAATTTTTTTTTTAAAAAAACTAATTTGATAAGTAACTTATGAATCACACTGGATTATTTAACCATTGAGATTATTACAAGAGTTAATATAATAGGGTTTGTATGGTGAGACAATAAACTTCACTTTTTTATAGATGGGGTTATCCAATTTAATTAATACATAGATATGATTTTGGAATTAATTTGAGCATGACATCAACTTAATAACAGTTGGATTTTCCTTGTAAAACCCATCTCTCATGAGTTTAATAATTTGCAAGCAAATGCAGACTTTTAGGGGACTTTTGAGAAATGCCACGAAATAATTTCTGGTTCTAATAGTACATATGAAAATTTAAATAAGGTTTCACTATATGGCAATGGCTGACAATAGGCAAAGGTATATGCCTTTGCCGGACGACCGGTTACCACCAAGAGGACAACCACTTGCCTATCCCGAAGCTGTTCTACTTGTCAACCCTGTGGAATCCCAGCTCAAAGGAGAGGTATGCTCTACAAGAACTATAGCGATTACAAGAAATTTTAGGATATTCTTTGCACAAGTAATTCAGTTTTTTTTCTTTCTTTCCTTTTTTATTTTTTATAATTTGCATCTTATTTCGGGTATAGTACTCTCATTAGGAGCTTACTTTTCAATATATAAGACAATGTAAACACTTCCTACATTAAAATTCATTTTCATTTTTTTTTCTTTTTGGGGTCTTCCATAGCATGAAGTGTGGGTGGTTAGCTTAGAAATGAGCATTGAGCTTGTCTTTTCACATGCTGTTTGCTTTATGAAAAATACGTTCATCCAGCTGATTCACCCTTTGCTAACTAGAATTTACTTTACAACACCTTTATAGCTCAACAAATTTGACAAACATCTTAGTGTCTAATGCATCTTTCTTCTTCCGTACATAAGAAAGTACCCGCTTTTTAGCCCGTCTAAAGGTACGCTATCATTCATTCACAATATTAAGATACTTATAACTAAGTTATTATCAATCTTGTGAGATGGGATAACATGCCGATTGCTATCGAATATAGGGCCATTTATAAAATCAAAACGAACCGAATCTATAATTGGACCATAAAAAATAGTTTTTTTATATTTTAGTTTACTTCACATTTGATTTGAAGAGGGTCCATATAGTATAGTTTGTGGTTTGGTTTGAGTGGCCAAACCAAATCGCTTTAACTTGTACTAATCCATTTCCTAATTAAGAAAAAAAGTGTTATACATTGACTTTTGAATACCAAAAAATAGCTCAAAGTGGCGACCCTTATGACAGAAAAAAAAAAAAAAAGAAAAAAACCTAACCCTCAATATCAACTCATAGTTTCCCAATTTTTAATGCCTCGATTCATACTTCGCCTTTATGCATGTTAGCTTTCATGTCCTTCAATTAGTTCACTCATATCTCTTATATCAATCCCAATTCCTCACATTCTCACAACCACTCTCATGTTTCAATCACTCCCCAATCCTTAGACCACCAAACTCCAATGTTTTAGAGTGTATAACTTTTCTTTCAACTTACATGCTATATAACATGGATGATATAGCAAGAAATTTACATGACAAGATGGAGTAATAAAATAAGCTAGTTAAAGGAGAGTTATTATTAATTCTTTTGTCTTATATATATATATATATATATGCGATTATGGTCTACTTTTTGAATTTTTTTAGACTTGCAATTACACATCAAATTGTATAAGTAAAAATTACAATGATAAATATGTATTATGAATAGTAAAATATAATCAAAGGAACTAGATGGCTTTAAAAGTGAATTAAATTGAATTGAATCCAACCACATTTGAAGCACTTTGGTTCAAAATCTTAACTTGTTAAAATCAGTTTGGTTCACTAGGAATTGAATCAAATTGTTTCAAATGTGGTTCGGCTCAATTAGGTTCAATTATAAACACCCTAATCAAATATCTCGATACTCAGCGACTTTTTCTTTTTTTAATTGAGCATTTACTTTGTAATATTTGTGAAGTATCTTACAAACAAAACTACATGCATATGATTTTTTGAGCTTTTCAAAATCTATGCCTCAATTAATATATAAACAAGATAAATTGAGTGTAATTTTTACCAAAATTAAGAACAAAAAGTTTCACATAACACTATTGGTATGCAGGTGGATGATAAATATCAATATTCGTGTGACAATAAGGATAGTAAGGTGCATGGATGGATTTGCACCAACCCGTCAATTGGGTTTTGGCAAATTACACCTAGTAATGAATTCCGAACTGGTGGGCCACTTAAACAAAACCTCACTTCCCATGTAGGACCTACTACTCTGGAAGTAAGTGATTACTGATATTTAAATTTCACTTTTTCTTTATTTTTGTCCTATATACTACGACCAACAAACAAGATTAATCTTGAAAGATGTAATGAACTTAAAAATTTTAATGAGCTGTAAAATGTTGGTATTGCAGGTGTTTCTTAGTTCTCATTACACAGGTGATGAGTTGTCTCCAAAATTTGAAGCTAATGAGGGATGGAAGAAGGTGTTTGGTCCTGTTTTTCTCTATGTAAATTCTGCCCTAGATGGAATTGAGCCTTTTCAGCTTTGGCAAGATGCTAAATTGCAGGTCCATTATAGGCGGCATTTTTTTTCCCCAATCATCTATGTGTGTTGAGGTTTCTAATGAAATATGAAATTTGACCCAAATGATGTCATTAGATGATGGTAGAAGTCCAAAGTTGGCCTTATAGTTTTGTAGCTTCGGAGGATTTTCCAACATCAGAGAAACGGGGAGTTGTCAGTGGTAGATTATTAGTCCTGGATAGGTAGGTTCGCATTCAACTTATTAAGGATAAATAAAGGGACAATTGCAATTGCATCCTCTAAATTATTGCTTATGTGCAAATAGATCTCTTAAACTCAGATAACGGTAGCAAACTAAAAATGTTTTAAAGCTTTATCAATGGTGTCGGCACATATATACATTTTCATAAGTTATGAGGAGATAAAGCTGAACTTTGAGATTTTGTGGTCTATCTGCATCTATCCAATACTTTAGAAGATCTAGTTGCAATTGCTTGAATAAGGAGCTATATTATTCCAGTAGTTGTTCTCCTTCAATATTTTATCATGGGTTGATTTGTATGGTATTATCGCACCTGTTTTAGGTATGTTGCCGATGATTATATATTAGCTCGTGGTGCTTATGTTGGTATAGCTCCACCAGGACAAGTTGGATCTTGGCAGAGAGAATGCAAGGTAATTTCAAGTTCAGTTTCTTCCTTTCAAAAAACTAGTGCAAGCATGAAATCATAGTGAGTCTATTCCACTGCAATGATCATACCTTAATATAGTACTTTTTCTCACAAATATTATGTGCTTCAACTTTTAGCTTCGTGTTGTGAATATGTGGCTCTCATGTCATCCATGCTACCAAAAAGTGCACTGAGTATGGGGAAGTATTTTGAAGCTTTCCTCTTTTATAATTTGTGAAAAAGTATAAAAAGGATTTCAAAGATAATTCAGTCTATGTTGTTCAAAAACCATGCAAGGTTGATTTTGCAAGTTTTCTTTTTCAGGGATACCAATTCTGGACTAGAGTAGATGTTGAAGGTTATTTCTCTATTGAAAACATAAGGCCAGGAGACTACAACATATACGCTTGGGTGCCTGGCTTCATTGGAGATTACAAATATGACATTCTTGTCTCAGTAGCATCCGGTATTCACACTTATCAAAGCCAAACCTAATCGACGAAATCTCACCCCACAAGTAATGTAATTTTAGTATCTCTCGTTTTAATTTTAGGCTCGAAGATAGATGTGGGTAATCTTGTGTATGAGCCACCAAGAGACGGGCCTACAATATGGGAGATTGGAATTCCTGATCGATCTGCTTCAGAATTCTATGTTCCCGATCCGAATCCCATGTACATTAATAAGCTATATATTAATCATCCGGACAGGTTGTATGCAGATTGGGAATTTACGAGTTAACTTCTTCTGTAGATAGGCATAAGCTAACTCTGTAGAGATGAGCAGGTTCAGGCAATATGGTTTGTGGGAAAGATATGCAGAGCTATATCCAGATGGAGATTTGGTGTATATTGTAGGAACAAGTGACTATTCTAAGGATTGGTTTTTTGCCCAAGTTACTAGGTACCGCATATGTTACTTTTTTTTTTTTTTTTTTATTCTCATTCATATTAAACGAGTACATGATTGTGTTTGATTGTCCATTATTGGGAGATCCTTATAGCGCCATGTATTAGCATGTTACTAAATACTATATAGCATTGTAACTATACTTTTACACATTTTCTTGTATCAGGAAAAAGGATGAGAAAACATATCAAGGAACGACTTGGCAAATCAAATTTACACTTAATAGTGTAAAACAAAATGGTGTATATAAACTGCGAATAGCACTTGCTTCTGCAACCCTTTCAGAATTACAGGTATGGAGGTATATTCTGAAAAATAGCAAGTTTACTTGGGAAACAGTATCTTTAGATCTTTAACTTGCATAGTGGTTAATTTGTGTCATAATATCTAAATCACTATTGGAACTTTGGTGTTTTTCAATGTTGCACATGTTGTTTAAAGTTATCAAACATCATATTTACTCAAAGTTTTGCTTATCAAATTTATTACTTCACTTATCATTGTTCACACTCATACCCATTGATTATCACTTTATCTTTTTAAGACTATAATGGTAGTAAATTTTGATAAATAAAATTTCAATTGAATATTAATATTTAGCAATTTTAAATTTTAAGTGTAAAATTCAACAAGGAAAATTTCAAGTGGTTATAACATTTAGCAATTTTCAACTTTAGATATGAATGTGGAAAAACAAGTAAATTTCATATAGTAATTTATTAACAATATTCATTACTCTTTATCTAAAGATTGTATGCACTTAAAAGGTACTGTTGTATGTAGGTACGGATAAACAACCCAAAAGGAGGTCCTACTTTTTCAAGTGGACTGATAGGGAGGGACAATTCAATTGCTAGGCATGGAATTCACGGATTATATTGGTTGTACAATGTCAACATACAAGGCACTCAACTTGTTGAAGGAGAGAATACAATCTTTCTTACACAACCAAGAAGCAATAGTCCTTTTCAAGGGATCATGTATGACTACATACGTCTTGAAGGTCCACCATCATCTAGTTCATTAAGCTAAATGTGTGAGGATTAAACCTATATAATAAACTTTGATTATTTTTAAAAAAAGTTATCCACATATTTGTGTGAAATAATCAAAATATCTTGTATTAAATAATTACTAATTTGCTTGTTCCTTCAAAGAAATAAAGTATGGTTTCTTTAAATGTCTATTTCATGTAAAATTAAAGATGATAATCTAAACTAACCCTTATAAAGGAAACAATATAGTTACCATATCAAAGAAGTTCAAATATAAAACTAAACTTAATATATATATTAATAATCTTTGTTGATTTCTTGTTCATGAATGTATATATATTTGTGTTATTGCTAAATTTGGTATCTAAATCTTAATTCTACAATTAGATACTTGAATTTTCTTTAGTATTGATTTCAATACTCAAGTGTCGTCATTATCCCTTGCCATAAACTTGTTAGCTTACATGGAATTTTGGATCAATACTTAGGCACTATATCTCTTCCCCCCTAAAGATCTATCCTAGAAAGCCATAGACTCATGTAAATTTAAGATATAGGCTCAACAATTTTTTTCCTTAGCTTGAAATTGTACAACTCAATGCTTTCATGAAAACCCCTCCATAACTAGTAATATCCTATTATCCTCTAACTCATCCACCACAATACTTTCAATTGTTGTATTCTTATCATCCCAAATCTGACACTAGTCCTATCTCGTATGACTCTTCAACTTGCAATGGAAGTAAACAATGGGCATCTAGATTCCACGCTCTAAAACAATTATAGTCATCAAATATCTATGGATCTTTACCAACAAAACCACCTACAAACACACTACTTCTTGATAC